>CM076720.1:21584615-22184615 GCA_038501795.1 Pseudopleuronectes americanus
CTGATGTTTCCTATGCTGATCTCCAAAGGAAACATTCCTCTGCTTCTCTCCAAAGGAAAAACATTCCTGTGTTGCCTATGTGTCCTATGCTTATCTCCAAAGGAATCCTTTTGTTCCTGATGTTTCCTATGCTAATCTCCAAAGGAAACATTCCTCTGCTTCTCTCCAAAGGAAACAAATTCCTTTGTTGCCTATGTGTTTCCTATGTGTCCTATGCTTATCTCCAAAGGAATCCTTTGTTCCTGATGTTTCCTATGCTAATCTCCAAAGGAAACATTCCCCTGCTTCTTTCCAAAGCAAACAATTCCTTTGTTGCCTATCTGTTTCCTATGTGTCCTATGCTTATCTCCAAAGGAATCCTTTGTTCCTGATGTTTCCTATGCTGATCTCCAAAGGAAACATTCCTCTGCTTCCCTCCAAAGGAAAACAATCCTTTGTTGCCTATGTGTTTCCTATGTGTCCTATGCTCATCTCCAAAGGAATCCTTTGTTCCTGATGTTTCCTATGCTGTTCTCCAAAGGAAACATGCCTTTGCTTCTCTCCAAATGAAAACAATTATTTTGTTGCCTATGTTTCCTATGTGTCCTATGCTTATCTCCAAAGGAATTATTTTGTTTCCTGATGTTTCCTATGCTGATCCCCAAAGGAAACATTCCTCTGCTTCTCTCCAAAGGAAAAAAAATCCTTTGTTGCCTATGTGTCCTGTGCTTATCTCTAAAGGAATCCTTTGTTCCTGATGTTTCCTATGCTCATCTCCAAAGGAAACATTCCTCTGCTTCTCTCCAAAGGAAAAAAAAATCCTTTGTTGCCTATGTGTCCTGTGCTTAGCTCCAAAGGAATCCTTTGTTCCTGATGTTTCCTACGATGATCTCCAAAGGAAACATTCCTCTGCTTCTCTCCAAAGGAAAAAAATATTTTGTTGCCTATGTTTCCTATGCTTATCTCCAAACGAATCCTTTGTTCCTGATGTTTCCTATGCTGATCTCCAAAGGAAACATTCCTCTGCTTCTCTCCAAAGGAATACATTTCTTTGTTGCCTATGTGTCCTATGCTTATCTCCAAAGGAATCCTTTTGTTCCTGATTTTTCCTATGCTGATCTCCAAAGGAAACATTCCTCTGCTTCTCTCCAAAGGAAAAAATTCCTTTAATGCCTATATGTTTTCCTATGTGTCCTATGCTTATCTCCAAAGGAATCCTTTGTTCCTGATGTTTCCTATGCTGATCTCCAAAGGAAACATTCCTCTGCTTCTCTCCAAAGGAAAACAATCCTTTGTTGCCTATGTGTTTCCTATGTGTCCTATGCTTATCTCCAAAGGAATCCTTTGTTCCTGATGTTTCAGCACAACAATTTAACATGGGAGTGGATGGGAGCCAGAGGCTTGACGCTGTGCTTACGCCACGCTTTGGCGTCGCTTCCGCGTCCGGTGTGTTCCCGGCGTAAGGTGCCTTGCTCAGGGGCACTAAACAGGCTAAGGAGAATCCTCTTGGATTTTTCGACAGATCCAAATGTTGTCCATCCAGGTTCGTCTTTTTGTTGTTAATCCGTCCAGGTACTTGTTACTCCGTGGAGTCAAACCAGAGTTGAACCAGAGACCACTAGCCTGTATTCACTACCTAGGTTTGACCCCTTTCTGTGTGCCGAAGTGTCTTTCGGCAAGACACTGACCTCACACTTGCCTCTGATGGCTGAGCCAGTAGTGTGCAAGTAACGTGTAATGGAGAAAGTGCTGCACATAGATGCACTATATGAATGTGTTTTTTGTGAATGGCAAAATTGTACTGTAAAGTGCTTTGAGTGGTCCTCACTATATAAATATGGATTGTTCACTATTTAGCATGTGTTTCTGGAAAATGTAAGCTCGCTCCTGTTGTTTACTATCAATATAAATCACTTTCTATACGAGACAAAACTCCAAGTGCAGCATCAAGTCAAACTATGATTTACATGTGAGCACAGTAGGAACAGAAACTTTAAACTACTTATGTCTACAATCATTTAATCAATCAGACTTCAGTCATAGACTTTTTCATTCAAACAATGTAAAACAGAGTCCTTTACAGAATAAAAGCAAAAACCCACGTCGAAATACGTATTTGTAGAAAGAGTGAAAAAAAACAGAAAAAACACTATCATATCGTGTCTATCTTCTTAAAGCTCATCAACAAAAAACACGAAAACAAATCAACAAACTTCTTCATTAAACATGAGCGTCTCAACATCCTGTTTACAGACTTTGTTTGTAAGTTCTTAGCTAAGTTACAAATGCCAGTGGGAGGTTCAGATTTTCCATTCAGCTGTCCACTGTGAGTGTACTAACACCATACTCCTTACTTACTGTCTTTTTCCATTAAGAAAATCAGCCTCTCTTTCAAATTTGGATCAAGTAGTTAGTAAAAGAATAAGTGTCTTGAGCGAGACACTTTAATCAACACTGACTTTCCTTTTATTTTACTGTTTACACTAAGCATCAAACAACAATTGACCATGAAACCTGGATGAGAACATCCTGAAGGCCCGCACCTGACCTTTACTACCTCCACCAAGGAGGGGGGGGTTTGTCTTTGTTTGTTTGTTTGTCTGTCTATTAGTTGGCAGAATTACCAGGTGTATCCCCAGTAACCTTGGTGGAAGGATGCATTATGGGTCACAAAAGATCCCATTTAATTTGCCTCTGATCCAGATCAGCAGGCGGATGAGGGAATCTTTAAACTTTCCTATGGAAGTCGAGATATGCACTAGTCGTTCTAGTTTTCACTGCTGATTAATCTAACAGTAATGTTAATCATTTCTCTTTCTGTCTGTAAAATGTCAGAAAGTATTGACGAATCACGTTTTTTTTTCTCAAATTCCAAAAGGAAAACCAGGAAGACTCATATTTGAGAGGGTTAAAAATAACAGCATTGTGTTGAATAATCGCAGCATCCGACACATTCAGGTTACACATGAATGACTTGAAAAAGAGTTTTAACATGAAAATGCACTTCCACAGATGTACACAGTATACACTGTCAAGCTACTGTGTGTGTGTGTTAACATTATATAAAAATATAGTATGTGCATCACATCCTGCAACCATTCAATTATTCAAATCCTCTGATACACACACACACACACACAAACATGTTATGTATGTAATGTGTACAGTAACATGACGCAGGCTAATGGGAGGTGGCATGAACCTGCTGTGAAAAACCTACATGTTGTTTGAATTGTGTGTGTATGAGTGTGTGTGTGTGTGTGTGTGTTTGTGCTCCTGTACTTCTATCTTTGTAAGGACCAGTAAGGGTTCAGGTTAGAATTAGGTTAAAGTCAGGGTAATGGGCTAGGGAATGCATTATGTCTATATGTGTCCTTACAAGGTTGTATAAGAATACAAGAATATGTGTGTGTGTGTGTGTGTGTGTCTGTGCATGCATGCCTGGGTGCATGTGTGTGTGTGAGAGAGTAGCTCATCATGCTAATGTTACATATAGGATGAGAGTTTTAGGGGAAACTGCTGCATTTTTCATGCCTCCTGCCTCCATCCCGGCCCTCCGCTCTCCGCTCTGAGGCTGATTCAGTGGTCGTTTATCTTCTGTGGCGAGGAGCCTCGGCTTGGTCCTGCAGACTCAATGTGACCAGCAGCAGCTGCTGAGGGTGCAGAGCGACAGGATGAGAACAAACAAGAGTTACTGTGCTGTATCAGCCTGCCAGGGTTTTCAACGGAGTCGTTCTGTGAGTCCGGACACTGACCTGAGACCAGTTTGCTTTCTTTATATCAGGGGTCACTAACTCACGGGCCGCGGTCCGGGTCCGGACTCAAAAGCCGTCCCATACGGACCCGGACCTACAGCCAAAACAGAAGGTTATGATTTAAAACCTGACGGAGCGCTTCTTATTTTTTTTTACCGGCGCATCTTTTGTAGTCATTACGGTAGTGGTTTAGTGGATGAGGAAACGCATTGACCAATTGCGTGCGAGTTAAGCCATCCCACGTGATACTTCTCAGCAACTCTGTGCATTCCAAGCGGTAAACATTGCGACTCTACAGTGCAGACAGAAAAGAGAGTAAAGGCCTATATATGCTTCTCCGTGTCCGTTGAGGACGGATGGACAGACGGATCGGACGGACACTTTTTGATTTATAGTTCCACAAGCCTTTTTGTCTCGAAAACAATTCACCGCCAGAACAGTAGTTGGCGCCACGGAAGACGAGCTTAGAGAAGCCTACCTCATGAGGTGTGTAGAAGAAGTCCACGCTGGTTTATTGACGTCCTTCCGGCGTCTCACACACAGTGAACGATGGCAACTAAAGGCTGTTGATGGCGCGACAGTTTTTGGTGAAATAAAGTGACACCCAGCGGGTCATAATGTTTCTGTTATCGTGTCTTAGCGCAGCGGCTCCCCGGTCTTGTTTCCGAACTGCGTTGCTAATTCCACAGCTTGAAGCTACACGGAGGCAGCCCCCCCCCCAGCTTCCACACACAGTCAGCAGGGACTCCCGATACTAACTACTACCAAGTGTTTGCTTCTGACCTGACGGTGTTTCAGAAACAGTGTCATGACAGCCGTTTATTATAATTAAAGTCAGCGGGTTTTTGCACAGTTACCACCGCAGTTAGCATGGTGGCTAGCGCCGCTATAGCGTTATAACAGGGCTTTATAACCGTATGTGACCGTACACACATGCCATTAGTGCTCTAACCAGCCACCATCAGCCAGACAACTCCGCTGGCTTAACACACTTGTCACATTAATCATAGAGTCGTAGTTGTGTTTGGGTGTTTTGTGCTATAGGGAATGAAACAGGAAGTTTGAGGTCCGGAAATGTTGTTAGCGGACGTTAGCGGACCAATCACAGCCAAGGGCTATCCGTAGGCTCTCCGCCATGCCGACGTGTAGTTAGAAAAATCAGAGGTGCACGAAAAGCTCTCCGGGGCGCTCGGACTGGGCGTTTCTCTGTCCGTGTCCGTCCGTTTTCGACAAAACGGAGAAGCATATATAGGCCTTAAGAGGCGAGTAAGAGACGAAAAGATGGTGGAGAGAAAAAGAAAGATAGAGATACAGTTAAAGAAAACACAGGGAGAGAAACAGAGGAGTGAGCCGGAGAAAAGGAGAGAAACGTAAGGAACAGTGGCTCTCTCAAAAAAAAGAAAAGTGGACAGCGAAAATAGAGCAAATTAACCCGAAATGGACAGACTCATTTCTGTTCATACTTCCCACTGGGAGCACTAAATCTGTGTGTCTCACATGTTCAGAAACTGTGGCACTCATTAAGTGCCAATGTGAAACGCCATTATGAGAAAAAACATAAAGGTTTTGAACAAACGTACAAACTTTAATCTGAAGTGAGATCACAGTAAATAAGTGGTCATAGAGCCCAATATGACCAGTCCACCAGGATCCTGAGACACTCATTCACTGCCCATCAACGTGCTCATGAGTGTTCCCTCATAGTTGCTTGGATTTTGGGTCGACACAAAAAGCCATTTACTGATGGAGGGATTGTCATAGAATGCAAATTATATATTATTTTGTCTTATTTTGAAATGCGGTCCAACTTTTATTTAGTTAATGAGAGAACCTTATACATGTCTGCAATCATACATATATGTTCAGTTCTATGTTATGTGACAATAAATATTGTCAAAAAGTTTTTAAATCGTACTGATTTCATTTGATTTGACAGTCAGGTATTGAGTACATGCAGTTGCTGATACAACTGCTAGGCTACTTAAATATATATCACACTAAATAGTTACAAATTATGATCTTCCGGTCCTTTGATTCAAACAATGTTTCTCAAACTGGGCCTCGTTAAATTTTAGTTGAATACCCCTGATTTAGAGGAAGGATATTTTCAAAAAGTCTTAATGAAACTGTGGCTCGACTAGGCAAAAGAAATGTGAGTTAAACATTTACAAATCTGTGTTAAGGATCAGGTAACTGATTAACGCCATCTACTGAGTTGGTGCACCATTCCTAGAGGTACTGTAATACAAGATCGATCCTAATGGAAAGCGCAATCACACGTATTGTCTGGGAAACAAAAGCCTAATACCAGACTAATGGATATAATAGTTCAATGAGTTATTTTTGTGTTACAGTCAAAGTTGAGGGGTGTGGCTTATTGTTACATCAGAGTTTCCACTGATCTATTAGTCCCTTTATATTCCTTTAACCCCCTTTGCTTCAATTCCTTTAACCCCCTGTGCTACAATTCCTTTAATCCCGTTTGCTTCAATTTCTTTAACCCCCTTTGACTCAATTCCTAGTAACCCCGTCGCTTCCTTGAAGAATCAGTCAGCAACAACCAGCCAATTGGTAGAACAGCGATTTTTCATTGAAAACACACTTCAAACAGCGAAAACAACAGTCACAATGGAGTTCATTCAGAAAGTTAAACAAATGGACATAAATGCAGAGACTGTCCGCCCATACTTTGACAACTTTTTCAAGAAGCTCACTGCAGAGCAGTGGGAGAGGTTGAGGTCATGCACACCAGATGAAGGTACAACATTTATGTTGGCAGAACTTCTGCTTAACTTAATGACGTTTGTTTCGACTGCCATTGTAAGGCGACGCCGACGTCCCCGTTCACCCGTGTCTGAGGATGAAGTTCGGTCCATTGTTGGAGACACACTCAACAACCGTCTTTCACCAGGCAGCACAACAACGTCTGAGAGTTTGAATAAGCTCACAGACTTGGTTGTAGAGGAGGTGACGGAGACTGTCAACTCCACCTTGTCTGCAAGTTCCACCTGTGTGAGCTCTGACAAGCCCCTACCAACCCGCCTCATTAACTCTGCAAAAGTCCAGGAGATGATCTGTTTTGCCTGCGAGTCGCTAAAGACACACGGACGAATCAAACGATTGGTCAAGTGTCAATCGGGCAATCAAAGTCGGGCCATCTCCTCAAAGGACCCTTCAGATGATCCCATTCTGGGGTCTAGGGCTTCTTCAAGCTCCTACTCCTCACGAGAAAGCTCAAAGTCAGGTAGTTCCTCAGAGGGAGGTTCCACGGCTAGCAGTATGGACAGTGGGAAGAGGCTTGCCCAGGAAACCATCATCAATAGTTTGATTGACATCGCAGACTTCTTTAAGGAGTTCAATGACTGCCTCTCGTTTGAATCATTGTTTTCTCCAGATATTGATATGGCTTTAGATGAAATGATTGAGTCAATCAGTGAGGACAGCAAAAATGTAAAGGAATCTCCAGAGTCAAACTTCTCAAACGGAATGAGAAAGATCAATAGGCTTTTCATGAAGACTTTTGCCACAGCAGGGACGCTCCAAATAGTATCACAGGTCGGGAAAAAATTCAATGAGAATCCACAAGTCACTTGGTGGCATGTGAAAGAGTTTTTGATTGATGATATTGACGCTGTGCTTCTGGAGAAGGAGAAGCCAGGAGGTGCAGATGAAAGTTCTGAATTCCAAACACTCAAGAAGCCTCCAACTGAAAAGGTTCTGAAATTCACAAAAAAGCTTTCAGATATTATCTATTTGAGCATCGCAGCTGGCAGGAAATCGATCATAAGTTCACGTCCAGTGAAAAAGGATGGTGATCCTACTTCAAACAAGGCAATGTATAGCGAAATTCAGAACAGGGTGTTTTGTTTTCTGTCCTTGTTAAGCTGGTGGCTGAGCCACCAAGTTAACCGCCACACAAACAGAGTGTCAGACGCTTTAATGACCATCGACTCATCGCAGTCATCATCATTAGAGGTCAAAAGCATTGAGTCAATACCAGCAGTGGTCAGCAGCAATAGGAAGAAAATATCGAAGCAGTCTTCATCTTCAGAACTCAGCAGCGGAGCGTATGAAAGACCCAAGCAGTCAACAATAGCAGTGGTCAGCAACGGAGGGAAGAAGATGTCGAAGCATTCTTCAGATACAGAACTCAGCAGCGGAGGGAAGAAGATGTCGAAGCAGTCTTCATCTTCAGAGCTCAGCAGCGGAGCGAATGAAAGACCCAAGCAGTCAACAATAGCAGTGGTCAGCAGCGGAGGGAAGAAAAGATCAAAGCAGTCTTCAGATTCAGAACTCAGCAGCGGAGGGAAGAAGATGTCGAAGCAGTCTTCATCTTCAGAACTCAGCAGCGGAGGGAAGAAGATATCGAAGCAGTCTTCATCTTCAGAACTCAGCAGCGGAGGGAAGAAGATATCGAAGCAGTCTTCATCTTCAGAACCCAGCAGCGGAGGGAAGAAGATATCGAAGCAGTCTTCATCTTCAGAACTCAGCAGCGGAGGGAAGAAAAGATCTCAGCAGTCTTCATCTTCAGAACTCAGCAGCGGAGGGAAGAAGATGTCGAAGCAGTCTTCATCTTCAGAACTCAGCAGCGGAGGGAAGAAGATATCGAAGCAGTCTTCATCTTCAGAACCCAGCAGCGGAGGGAAGAAGATATCGAAGCAGTCTTCATCTTCAGAACTCAGCAGCGGAGGGAAGAAAAGATCTCAGCAGTCTTCAGATTCAGAACCTAGCAGCGGAGGGAAGAAAAGATCTCAGCAGTCTTCAGATTCAGAAATCAGCAGCGGAGGGAAGAAGATATTGAAGCAGTCTTCATCTTCAGAACTCAGCAGCGGAGGGAAGAAAAAGATCTCAGCAGTCATCATCTTCAGAACTCAGCAGCGGAGGGAAGAAGATATCGAAGCAGTCTTCATCTTCAGAATTCAGCAGCGGAGGGAAGAAAAGATCTCAGCAGTCTTCAGATTCAGAACTCAGCAGCGGAGGGAAGAAAAGATCTCAGCAGTCTTCAACTTCAGAGGACAGATATAAAAAGTATGTCAGGGTTCTCTCGGACAAGCTCGTCACAAGAATCTATACAGAGGCAAAGGTGACTTGTACTGATGAGGACACAAGGCGTCATATACTGGAGAGAATCTGGGCCGGTGTCAAAGACATTGACCCAACTCTCATCTCAAAAATAATCCTTGACGAGGCCATTTTCAAAGAGCTGTGTAAGAAGTGGTCTTGTCCAGAGATGCTACTGTGTTCCCTTCTTGGAAGAGAGCCAGAACTTGAGATAGCAATAATTTCCATTTTGAGAAGACGCCTGTGCAAAAAGCCTGGCTTCTTCTCCTCTGTCAGAGCAGGCATCTCTGCCTTCTTCGGGAGATAACCGGTGGATGATGTCACTCCGATAGCTTCACTTTCTGATAGCTTCACTTTCAGCTAGCAGCTCTCACCTGCGCTGATTCAACCCCTTCACCTGCGCTGATTCAACCCCTGCTTTATTTTCTCGCCGCTATGCCATGCTGTTTGCTGTAGTGGGTGGGAGGTATCGTTCCTCACATCCATTGAGCTACCAGCTCATATTTATACATTTTATTGACGTTGTCTGAATATCACCTTAAAACTTCTAGTTCTATAGTGAAAGATAAATGGATGCCTGAGAAGCTGACCATCACTCAGACTTACAGCGTCACATATCATCATGTCTCAATTAACAGCTTAATATTTGTTATAATAAAGTTCAATCCATGTCAGACTTGAATGGCTACAAGAGATATTAACAGTTTGTCATAGGTTACTGAAAATAATTATACAGCTATATACACAGCAAACTCAGTCACAGACACATGCAGTGACTTTTAGAGAAACACACAGAATTCACGTAAAAATACAACAATGTTTTATATTATTAAATTATAGGATTAACAAATTCAAAAAAGAGGGACAGAGTCGATAATATAGTTGCTACAGATAATCGGGCAATTTCATCCTTTTAATTCCACCTCCTGCGGTTTACTCAACGTTCCACTTTTAAATCATCTATTCCCAATGCCAGGGACACGATGGGTATTTCCACCTAAAAACCTCCTGATCCAACGGATTCAGAGGAAATTGTCATAAACCATATTAAAGGTTTTTAAAGATGCGTCCCAAATTCCCTGACATTGCTTTTCAATGGGTGCAACTATGAGATGATGCTCCACTCATATACAACATCAGTTAATGAAATAAGATACGTAACTCAGTATTTCATCTATTAAACCTGGGTTAAGCCTTTATCAATGTAAAAACAGCAATGCTATTAAAACTCACAAAATATTCTAAATCAAACAATAGCACCACATGTATGCTATATGGTCTTGACATTTTTATTTGGTGAATTAAAAAAAGAATAGTTTTTTCCCTCGGATGATGACTCTACATTGAGAGTCATTTTCAGAACCAAATTAAACAAAGCTTAGAGCATTTGCATGAAAAAGTAGAGGAAATATAAACCAACCTGTCAGTAAGGTATTTCATTCTGGATTTCTAAGGAGTATTCTTTATTGATTTTGCAGTGAGGTCGAGGAGGACCTTTGTTGGATGCTGAATGGACGACCAGTTCACAAGCGAACCGGGACCAAGTCATTGTCTCTCGAAGGACAAATGTACTCGTGCATCTCTGCATCTCAGGTGCGAGTGCAGAGGCTTTCAGAAACACCGATCAGGGTTCACATCAACACAGTTCCTTCAGATACGCTGAATCTTTAACCCTCTGCATCCTGAGCTTCACATGGCTGCACACAGCTGCTACTAAAACTCTGAACATGACAGACACATATTACGTCCCAGTTCCTCAGGGTATGTTGGGATATAAAAAGTGGGCAGAGTGTGAACGCCTCTCTGAAACGCTCTCTTTTCATTTTACTTACACAATCACCTCTGTCGCTCTTTATTTAAAGAACTCGGTGCAACAACATTCATGTCTCAAGGAGATACTTTGTACCTCGGAAATCCTTTTATGTTGGAGCTTTTCAAATAATTAACGTTGGAGCCGCAGCAGAGATGAGACTCCGACACCTACAGTGGACGCAAGGGTCATAATAAGTAAAGCAGCAAAGCAGATCCACTATTTATGAAGGTGTATTTTGTTAGAGGAGGTGATGAGGTCCTAGTTAGTGGGCGGGGCAGAACAGTGTCACATCCCCGCTCTGTGTTTTAATAAGAGCTGACGGGATGGAAATGAGCTTTTAAAGGAGCTGGCAGAGCTGCTGATTATTCTCATTAATGTGTCAGATGAACGTTCAGAGGATGTGGCTGTTCAGAGGGGGAGACATGACATCACAGTGATGCGCCGAGGCACAGTTTAATAGTTGTGTTGAAGCAGTTCTGAGGAAGGTTGCAGGTTAGATGAAAATTTAGAAGATCGACAAAGTTATTACAATTTATCCGGGGTGTGAATTTTACTAAACAATGTAACCAAAGTGGTGGACCGCCATGCATAAACTTGTGAACATTTAGTCTCTAAGATCTCCTCACTGCTCTTGAATATCACAGTGGATCCGATTTTCAGATGAGAGATGTCTCACTCTGAACTGAGCAGCTCAGAGCCAACACTGGGGGAATATCCACACACACACACACACAAACACACACCCACCCACACGTGCACAAAAATACAATTATACCAACTCAATTTGTATTTGAGTAAAACCCAAGTAAGTACATTCAGTTATTACAAATTGTGTTTTGCTTTTTGTGGTTGCATGCATTATTATCATTGATTTAAAAAAAAATTATGCAATCACTGAACTTAGTGTAAAAAATGTAAACTATTTTGCTTTCTGTGTACGACTTTCGTGTAAGGGTACTGCTGTTGAAGAAGTCAGTTAGGTACAGAAACAAAAGCAATGAATATTTCCCAATGAAGTGGTGTATGTATGAAATGCAAATCCTTAAATCCCTCAAAGTATCACTGAAGTAGTGAATTAAACTTCATTGGAACTGATGCTTTATAGCATGTTAATAATGAAATTCTGCTCTTTTAGTCTATTAACAACTCAAAATAAAAAAATTGAAGTAGCTGACTTCGAACCAAAATTTAAAAAGTTGATCAGTAGTCCATAAAACAATCTTTAGACGTAGTTAAAGCTGTGTGCCATCTCCTTCCGTTTCTTAGAAAAGACTCAAACATAAATATGAAAAATAAATACACATACACAAAAAGCTGTACTGCAGTGCTGATGATAAGAAAGACTCAATGACCTGTGTGATTCCCAAACAAAATGTTGTTATTTTCATGAACTAAACAGTATTGAACTTGAAGATACTGATCCAGGGAGTGTTTGTTCTTTCACATTGCACAATCGTCTTTATTGCAGCTCATACAGAAATAGTGTCACAGTTGAAGAGAAGGCCTCCGACACCAAAGAGGACGTTTGATAAGTAGAAAGTAGATTTTCTATATTTGAGCTTTAGTGTTGCTTCAGGAGTTCAGCCCATCGTTTGGCAAAGAACTCTTTCATTGTGATTCTTTCGATTGTAGAATCGTCTTCGTTTTATTTCTCACAGTTTTCAAAAACCAGGTTGACGTCCATGATGAATGTCTCGAAATGTAGGTACCTGCAAAGATTGGAAATGGTTTAATTTTAATTAAGAGGCAGCATTCAAATCAGAAAAATACCTGAAATAAAGCATTTATGAATATATGTATAACACAAACGTACTGGAGTTTTTTCCCCGATGGTCGAGAAGTCCATGGGCGTCTTGATTATCCTCTTGTACCAGTTGACCAGACGGAGAAAGGGCAGAGCGTCCTGATGAGCCTCCAGCTCAGCCAGCAGAACTCTGGAGGAAAATGAGCAGTCGACAAAGCTGAGCTTTTATCGTTTTAGATATTTGTGAAAAAGTTTGAAAACTGATTTTAAAGTGAACAAGGATGATTGGACATGTCATCACAGCTCATCTAACTAAGACGACCAACAACAGTCCCCTGATAAAACCACAGTTAGATCCTTTACATCTGGATTTTTATTTGGATTTGCACACGCTCATAAATACCAGTCCTGTTTTTTCCTCTCTTGCAATGTTAAAGTAAAAATTCCACAACTAAATCGAATCTGATGGGTTCCTCCTTGGGTCACGTCCCACTCCCCCAATGTTTGCACTTCTAACAGTGAGATGAAATAAATGTGGTTTTCTATCCATGCAGTGAGAATGCGTTCATACCTACCGGCACATTTCCAGCCAATAATTGTTGTCTTTGGCCAGTTTGGCTTTTTTGGCACAGAACCCACGGCTGTCAGGCTTGCCCCTGCCTCTCTTGCCTCCCCCCAATGCTCGGTTCTGTTGCTTCCTACTCCGGAGGAATTGAGCGCTCTGCTGAAAGACGGGACATAAAAACGACTGGTGAGGAGCCACGCGCAACATATAACGTGCAGGTTTATTAAATGGATGATGAAATGTTGAACAAGGAAGATATCATTGGACAGTTGAACAGATTGAGGCTTGTGTTTTTATCTGATATTGTATGTACCTGGTGATGGTGCATTATAAATTGATGCTAGTGTATTTTTCTTCTTAACCTCTGTAGCCTGTATAATTGCTTGTCCCTAAATTGTCCCTGATAACCAGTTAATTTAGCTGAAATAAGCTCACAGCTTCAGCTATTCTTCCTGAGCTACGGTGCTGAAATATGGCCAGAAGAACATTAGGATACCGCAGTGAAATTGATCTTTGACCTTTTGGAAAAACTCTCAAAATGGGTCACAAACAACACATAACTTCTTGATTTATGGCAGAAGAGAATGGGACAGATGGATGGACGGATAATGCACAATGATAACACCTGCAGTTCATGGCTGTCGCTGGTATGGACATAATAAAAACAAATATTTGATAGCGAGAGAAAAGAGGCATCACTAACCACTTTCATGACGGAGCGGTCCCAGTTGATGGATTTGTCTAGCTGCTGAATACAGAGCGACAGCTGAGCCGAGCTGCGGACTTCTCTGAGGGCTTCGTGCCACAAGCTCATCCCAGGAGTCACCTCCTCCTCACTGCTTTGAGGTTACAGAAAGTGAGACGGCAGTATTACTGGACTGCATCACATACACAAGCAGTGACTTCAGGGAGATTAGTGAGTAAAGATAAACTGTACATTGCACATTGAGGATGTCGGTACTTCTTCGACTGGGATGCATCATGCAGAGGAAAAAACTCCTTATCATACAGACACAGGCACAGTGGTATTATTCTGTTTGATCTGAGGGTTCATTTCTCTATAGCTACCTTCGATCGATGCTCCTCTCCAGCTCTGCCTGCCTCATGACAGCTATATCAAGAGGATTGTTAGGCTGCCGCACAGGCACGTGCACAGATAGACCCCTAGTGTTGCTGAAGCGCCTGCCCTTTTGCCCTGGATGAGGAAGGTGCCCCTTCTGCTGGAGCCCAATGTTTTCTCAATTCATCAATATTTAACCCTTGTATGTTGTTCGGGTCTGTGGGACCCGTTTTCAATGTTTGCTAGAAGAAAAATCATGGGATAAACGTGAGACTCATTGGCCTTGTCTAATTTTCTGTTATGAACATATAAAAGAACATATTTTTTGACTGTACACTGTACACCCCCCCTACATATTTATATTACATATGTAGTGTTCGGGTCAACTGGACCCAGGACTACGTAAAGTGTTAAATTGTACATTTCAAGCACCTGTGCTCCCACATTCCTGCACATTTTACGTAAAAGTTCTCTGCCAGTTTCTGCATCTCACAAGGATTCTGTGGATTCCCCTTTGGATTTGAAAACTCCAGCAAGGATAATAATAACCCCAAAGTATGCAAATCGATGGGTTTGGTCCATCTCATTCCAGCTTTCTACGAAATCACGCTGTCCCTCCAAATTAGTGCAATCCAGAATGATTTACGTAATGAAAAGTTCGTAAGAAGGCTTGATGTCCTGCACATGATTCACTGCTATCCGTGTTGGCCTTGGTTGATTCCTTGTTACATTGGTAGCCATGCGATTTCATCATTTTTTGACATCCATATGTTGGCTGCTGATGGCCTGGCCTGGATTTGGGACTGGCTGCAGATGAACTTTTTACGTAGCTGGCTGATGGTCAATCTCATCCTCTTCTTCAAACTCACTGTCAGACTCTGAATTGATAGAAACATGATCTTCATATTCTCTTAACTCTTCCCCTTCATTGTCTCATGTCTCATGTAGACAGGAATGAGTGTGTTCAATTTCTAACTAAGTTCAAGAAATAGACTTCAACACTGGTGAAAAACCTTGTTTCATATTCGTTTTTTTCAATCATATCTTGATTGTAATTGATGTTTCTTTGTTTAATTGCATTTTATCAAAACAACAAAAGCACTTTTATGCATACATTTGATTTAACATGGGTAAATGACAAATATTAACCATATATGCTGTTTATATTGCTTGTAATTGGGATAAAGTTAAGTATTTTTACATATATTGTTGTAGCTGTATTGATTGATAGACCGAATAATGCGTTGGGTCCACCAGACCCGCGACCATTGGCTGAGTGACCAAAACACGAACACAGTACAAAATAAAAATGACTCTCTGTCATAAATTCCCCCCAAATGTGTTTTGATATCTGACAGGCATTTATTTGAGTTCTTGTGAGAATTTGGCGCTGAGGCCAAACGGCTGCAGCCACTTCTCCTCTGACCCGCAGTATCAGACAAACAGGTAATGACGGTGTTTGTGCAATCCCCCGACGTTGACAGACAGACACACAGACAGACAGACAGACAGAGAATTTAAAGGCAGTTTTACTGTTCTACAAATAAGTCAAGTTCACTAGTTTTGTATGATGTAAAATTGAAATAAATTACAGTGAAGTAATAAAATCTACCAAGAGGATGCTCCTTAGAAGATCCTTTAATTTATTCAGAGCAGAGTTTTGATAAGTTTTAAGTTAGAATATTGATATTTAACATATTATTTGGTTATACAATATGACCTTGTTTTTGTCTGTATTCTCCTGTTATTATTATGAACAGCCTACTTCAGTTAAATTGTTGTTTTCAATAAATTGCCTGCTCACAACTTTTGGTCTCTTGTTCCCATTTCTTCTTTTTGCATTTTGAAACTCTACTTAGAACCTTCCTAAGATTCAACAGTGCAAAATGCAAATTCATGCAATTTTTTAACTGGTCTTAAGATTTTGATCAGGAGTGTGTATATATATATATGTTGTGTCAAGTAAAAAAAAGGGAACATTAACCTCTGGTCCTTCTCCGGCTTCATAGAAGTCACAAACTTAAATTTTTGGAATAAAGCTGAAGTTATCCCGTGCGATTTCCGTTATTCCATTCTGCACTAAGTACTGCAGACAAAAGAATTATGCATTGTAATTGAAGCATGGGAAGAACTCCGAGCTATAAAACTCGTAACATGTTGGGATTTCCACTGGTGTGTGATTACATAAAGCTGCAGTGACTATATGCCATGGTTTAAGGTTTTATATTTTCCATAAATTGTTGGTTCACCTTTGTTACAGCAGGATACCGACGCAGTATCATCCCGCATGGTGCAAAGTAAGCAACCTCCCCTTGAAGTCGACCTGCCACACTCCTGATCCGAGTCTCTCTCTTCCACCTGAACAAACACAATTGCAAACCAAGTGCAACATATAAATCATGAAATCAATATCATTAAAATATTGTAATAAAAAATAGAAACATGGAGGCAGCCCCACAAAGAAAAGTTGGTCATAGGTGACCTTTTATAAAAAGCCACTATTCAGCCCTCAGTGAGCTGACATTTAACTATAAGACCAATAGCAGAGACACAAACATTACAGCAAGTATGACAGCAGGAAGGACAAAGAGAACACGGTCAGACCATCCTAACAATGTTGAATAAACATTGTGAGAAATCGATGCTGTCCTGAAGCAGAGATTTAACGATCTTAGTCAACTGTATTAGTTCAAAATGTTTCGTAGTTTATGGGTGTGTATGTTACCTGGCAGTTGGGTAAGTTTGAAGGATGAAGACGGGTTGCAGTGGTTGCTCAGAGCTCCTAAGCTGCTCAGTGTTTTGCAAGCTGACAACGCACTGAATCTAGCTGTGAATGCTAGATTCACAGGAGTGCTTTCTGCATTGCTATCTGCTCCAGACTCAGCGCTCTCTTTCATGTCATCCTCAGTGCCGACAGAGTCGCTTTCCAGATTGCTCTCTGGGGAATTCCAGAGTGACAGAAGAAAAACAAGTGAATGAGCAGAAACAAATCCTAATTAGAATTCTTCAAAAAACCAAACCATCAAGAGCACTAGTAATTTCTCAAAGATGCCTCATATAACAGCTCTTTCTGCACTAACATATCAGTAAAGGCATTTATTTAATTAAAGATAGGGGTGTTAAATCTTACCCGAGAGCCTACTACCAGAATCCTCCTCCTTACTTCGTTGTTGAGGGTGCTGCTCAGCATGCGGCGCCTCTTGATGAGATCCAAGGGGGCAGCCTGAACTCCGCTGGGTTTGGGTGAGGATCTGGAGGGCAGAGGAGACACCTCCCTGTGGGACTGTGAGAAGGGACTGCTGCTAATGGCTACCAGCCCTTTGGCCGGATTGACACTAATGTGCTTCTGTCCGTCCTCTTCTGCAGTCCTGGATTTCTCGAGATACAGAGTAATTGAGATAGATTGACTCCTTCCATTGCAACTGTCTTGAGTTGCCTTTCCATCATTAATGCGAGATCTCCAATTTTGACTCTCCAAAGTGTTCTTTGTCAGCTGCTGAGTGGGTGGATGGGGAGAACAGGGAGTAGCCCAGACTGGCCAAACTAAACCTTTTGAGTTTTTATGATAACTGAATCTTCCACAGGTTCTGTCATGTTTGGATGGGGGGGTGAGGTGAGGGGTGTTCAGCTGCAATGGACTCGTCACCACTAGATGTCACTAAACTTTTTTCTAAAGCACTAGAGCCCTTGATATATACCTGTACAAATATAGACATGGTAAAATAGAAATTATTTTATTTATAGATGGTATAAAAACCTTAAATTAAACATTCCTCAGTGTAAAGACTTGGACTGGAATTGATAAGCTCCACCACCAAATATGTTGCACACACCCACGCATGCTTCCGGAAAATGTCTGATTTTTTTTGTCTAGACACAGATTTTTCTTTTACCTATGAAGAAGCATCAGGAGATTGTGCTGGTCCGACTCGTTCACAACAACAGGAAGATTCAGGCGAGGGGCGGAGCCTGTAGAGCAGCAGAAGGCCGGACATGATGCATAAACTCTGATGTGGAAAGATCAGTGTTGTTGTTTACAGCTCATCCACACCGGCGTCGGCCCTCATCACAAAAATATCTGGAATCTCCTTGTCTTTCCAAGTTGACGTCTTCGTCTTCTACTTTCTGTTTCCCTCTCTGTTCCTTCAGATTCAGGCCGTGTCTCTGGAAACACCTTCGCTCTAACACCTCCCATTTTACTTTATTCTTCTTTAAGCAGCTAGATTTGCAAAAAAAAAGTACCTCAAAGTAAAATGTGGAATAAAGCCAAAATGGCCACTTAATGCAAAATAGCTGGCTTCCTGTTGCGTTTTTCCAATTGAACCCACACACTTTTTTGTTTGTCTGGTCATGATACACCTGTGTATCGATTTTTGTGAAGATCGGTCAACGTGAACACGTTTCGGGGGGGCACCATTGAGACATTTTGCGACGCCCATTGAAAATTTCTCCAGAATACGTACATTTTCACCACTTTCTAACTTTCTGCAAATTTTTGTAGAAGAAGAAGTTGAGCATGTTAAAGCCCTCAAAAAGCCAATTCCTTTGCCTGAATGATAATAATAATAATAATCATTACAATTTCAATAGAGCCTCCCACTGTCAGTGCTCAGGCCCTAACCAGTCAACTCTCTTACTTTCGTTTTGAATTAATCTGCAACTTAAAAAGCAACTCAATTTGTCTTCCTTCCGAGGTTGTAACTAACAATTATTTCCATTATTGACTAATCTGTCCCTCATCTTATTACAGAAAGTGTTTGATCTATAAAACATCAGAAAATACTGTTCATCATCCTTTTCGTGATTTTTGATTTTTCGAGCTTCGCTTGATGGATGAGTGAAATGAAGAGCATGTGTCCAGTTGGTTGGCCGACTGATGATCACATAAATGATTTAAGTCAATGCTGTCTGTTTAATTCCAAATGTCACAGACTGGTCGACTGGACTCACATGGATTTTTTCGATTTGCTCAGCAGCGTCACATCAAGTTATTCAAGGGAATACAATGTGCCATCATATGAGATTTTTTCATTCCTTTTCATATTCTATAAAACTTGAATTTGAAAAGGCACAACTCTACACATGGCCAATTGAAAGATGTTTGCAAAGTTGAGAATATTTCAACTTGAGAAAAATCTTTTGAGAAAAATCTTTTGTTTATTCGAGCTTTACGAACACACAGAGACGAGATTGACAAGGAGAGCGAATGAAGGGCATTGAGAAAGGTTGTGGAGTTTCTCCTGAGTTCAGTCAGAGGCTGATGGCCCAGGACATCAGGGTTTTTTGTGTGAGCGCACTTCAAGGGGTTTAATCACCACCAAGCTTTAGGCTGTACAAGCTGCTCACTGGCCACAACAGATGCTAAACGCATTTGGTTTCCAACAACAAAGGATGCAGGTCTTCCGCAGTCGTCCATCCGCTTGTTGCACATGCTGCGTGGTCTTGGGTTCAGCTTGTGTGCGATAAGCTTCATGTAATTAAGGTTGCCAAACATAAACCAAACTGAAACTCTTCAGGTAGGAGGGTTATTGTTCATTGCTCATCACAGTCTTAACGGAAGTATTTCCTCACTGTCGGCAGGACGCCGTCTTCCTTTTTCTCCCACTACTCTCCGACACACTCACGTGGACTGAAAACCCACATTTCTTGACGCTTGGCAACCAATCACTGACAAATGGTGAGCTGTGACCATGACACCCTGCTCTGCCTCAAACAGGTTTTCTGAACCGTTATTAACTTGATTATTATGATCATCAATCAATCAATCAATCAATCAAATTTTATTTGTATAGCCCATATTTACCATGTTACCAAACATGGTAAATTAGCTCCGTGGTATAATTCCCAGACAAATGAGTTAAAACAATTATCAAGAAAACTAGAAAGGAAGTGGCGCTCCAGCAACCATGTTGAAAACCTCATAGACTGGAAGAATAGTGTTAAAGAATATAAAAAGGCTCTCCTCAAAGCAAGAGCAGCCTACTATTCAAAACTAATAGAAGAGAATAAAAACAACCCCAGGTTTCTCTTCAGCACTGTAGCCAGGCTGACAGAGAGTCACACCTCCACCGAACCCAGTATTCCTCCATCCCTAAATAGCAATACCTTTATGACCTTTTTTAATGATAAAATTCTAACCATTAGAAATAAAATCAACAATCTCCTGCCCTCAATTGGCACTAATACCCTCCCAATAACAGAAATCTCAGAAATGGCTGAGAATCCTAACCATTATTTAGACAGCTTCTCTCTGATCACTTGTGATCAGTTTACCAAAATAATCTCAGGTTCTAAACCAACAACCTGTATCTTAGATCCCATTCCAACAAAATTACTTAAAGAAATTCTGCCCCTAATTGATAGTTCGTTACTTAACACAATCAATCTGTCATTATCATCAGGTTATGTACCACAGTCTTTTAAAATAGCAGTAATCAAACCCCTTCTCAAAAAACCCACCCTAGACCCAGAGGTTTTAGCCAATTACAGACCAATATCTAATCTCCCCTTCATGTCTAAAATCTTAGAAAAAGTGGTAGCCAATCAGCTGTGTGAGTTTCTCCAGGAAAATAATATATATGAAGACTTTCAGTCGGGGTTTAGAGCCAATCACAGCACAGAAACAGCCTTGGCAAAAGTCACTAATGACCTTTTAATAGCCTCAGATCAGGGACTTGTGTCTGTCCTCGTTCTGTTAGATCTCAGTGCAGCATTCGACACAATTGACCATCAAATTTTATTACAAAGACTCAAACAGTTAATTAAAATTAATGGAACTGCCCTTAATTGGTTTAAATCTTATTTTTCTGATCGCTCCCAATTCGTGCAAATTAATGATGAGACATCTGTGCGCACCAAAGTTAACCATGGTGTTCCACAGGGCTCTGTGCTCGGCCCAACTTTATTCTCATTATATATGCTTCCACTAGGAAACATTATCAGGACACACTCGGTAAATTTCCACTGCTATGCGGATGACACCCAGTTATACTTGTCAATAAAACCAGAACAAAGTAATCAATTAACTAAACTTCGAGCATGTCTCAAGGACATAAAAACCTGGATGACCCGCAATTTTCTCTTATTAAACTCAGACAAAACAGAGGTTATAATACTTGGCCCCAAACACCTTAGAGATAAATTATCTAATGATATAGCTGCGCTAGACGACATTGCCCTTGCTTCCAACGAAACAGTCAGGAACTTGGGAGTGATCTTCGATCCTGATTTATCATTTAATAGTCATTTAATACAAATTTCTCGGACTGCCTTTTTCCACTTGCGTAATATCTCAAAAATCAGACATGTCCTTTCGCAAAAAGATGCAGAAAAACTAGTCCACGCCTTCGTTACATCGAGACTGGACTATTGTAACTCATTATTATCAGGCTCCAGCAGTAAGTCGTTAAAGACTCTACAGCTTGTCCAAAATGCCGCAGCACGTGTCCTGACAAGAACAAAGAAAAGAGAGCACATTTCTCCAGTATTAGCTTCGCTACACTGGCTTCCAGTTAAATCTAGAGTAGAATTTAAAATTCTCCTCCTCACCTTCAAGGCCCTTAATAATATAGCGCCTTTTTACCTTAAAGAGCTGTTAATACCTTATAAACCAGCTAGAGCACTCCGCTCCCAGAATTCAGGCTTACTTGTCGTCCCTAAAGTCTCTAAAAGTAGAGTAGGAGCCAGAGCTTTTAGCCATCAAGCCCCTCACTTGTGGAATAATCTACCAATTTCAGTTCGGGAGGCAGACACCATCAGTTTGTTTAAGAGTAGGCTCAAAACCTTTCTTTTTGATAAAGCTTATAGTTAGAGTTAATTAGTGAGGCAGAACGTAACTTGCTCTATTTAATGACATATGACACACGGAGCTTCTTTTTCCAGCTTCTCCTTCCTCTTCTCCATCCCTAACCCCCCCCCCTTCCCCGGGGTCCCTTTGCTTTAACACCCGCAGATCCAGGGCCTCTGTGGCCGCACCATGGATTGCTGTTTGTGGATCGCGCATCGGGGGTCGCAGTGGTGGACCCAGTGTGGCGGATTCTGTGTCGTGTCGGCTGATCGTGGTGCTGGTGGCGGACCCTGTGTCGCGTTGGCACTGGGTAAAGGAGGTGGACCAGGGCCACGGCGATGGCTCGTGGTGGGTCCTGGTGGGCGGCGGTGGACGGTGACTGAGGACTGGAGTGGCCTCTGATCTGGATGGTGGATCGTGGTCCTGCTGGTTGCTGACCATGGACTGTAATTGCAGCGGGACTGCATCAATGCCGCTAAAGACTTTAATGATGAATGTTTTCTACACGTGGCATCTATTGCACTTCTGTCCGTCCTGGGAGAGGGATCCCTCACATGTGGCTCTCTCTGAGGTTTCTACTTATTTTTACCCTGTTAAAAGGGTTTTTAGTAGTTTTTCCTCACTCTTGCTGAGGGTTAAGGACAGAGGATGCCACACCCTGTTAAAGCCCTATGAGATGAATGTAATTTGTGAATATGGGCTATACAAATAAAATTTGATTGATTGATTGATTGATATTCACAAATTACATTCATCTCATAGGGCTTTAACAGGGTGTGGCATCCTCTGTCCTTAACCCTCAGCAAGAGTGAGGAAAAACTACTAAAAAACATTTTAACAGGTAAAAATAAGTAGAAACCTCAGAGAGAGCCACATGTGAGGGATCCCTCTCCCAGGACGGACAGAAGTGCAATAGATGCCACGTGTAAAAACATTCATCATTAATAATTGGTAGATTATTCCACAAGTGAGGGGCTTGATGGCTAAAAGCTCTGGCTCCTACTCTACTTTTAGAGACTTTAGGGACGACAAGTAAGCCTGAATTCTGGGAGCGGAGTGCTCTAGAGGGTTTATAAGGTACTAACAGCTCTTTAAGGTAGAAAGGCGCTATATTATTAAGGGCCTTGAAGGTGAGGAGGAGAATTTTAAATTCTATTCTAGATTTAACTGGAAGCCAGTGTAGCGAAGCTAATACTGGAGAAATGTGCTCTCTTTTCTTTGTTCTTGTCAGGACACGTGCTGCGGCATTTTGGACAAGCTGTAGAGTCTTTAACGACTTACTGCTGGAGCCTGATAATAATGAGTTACAATAGTCCAGTCTCGATGTAACGAAGGCGTGGACTAGTTTTTCTGCATCTTTTTGCGAAAGGACATGCCTGATTTTTGAAATATTACGCAAGTGGAAAAAGGCAGTCCGAGAAATTTGTTTTAAGTGACTATTAAAAGATAAATCAGGATCGAAGATCACTCCCAAGTTCCTGACTGTTTCGTTGGAAGCAAGGGCAATGTCGTCTAGCGCAGCTATATCATTAGATAATCTCTAAGGTGTTTGGGGCCAAGTATTATAACCTCTGTTTTGTCTGAGTTTAATAAGAGAAAATTGCGGGTCATCCAGGTTTTTATGTCCTTGAGACATGCTCGAAGTTTAGTTAATTGATTACTTTGTTCAGGTTTTATTGACAAGTATAACTGGGTGTCATCCGCATAGCAGTGGAAATTTACCGAGTGTGTCCTGATAATGTTTCCTAGTGGAAGCATATATAATGAGAATAAAATTGGGCCGAGCACAGAGCCCTGTGGAACACCATGGTTAACTTTGGTGCGCACAGATGTCTCATCATTAATTTGCACGAATTGGGAGCGATCAGAAAAATAAGATTTAAACCAATTAAGGGCAGTTCCATTCATTTTAATTAACTGTTTGAGTCTTTGTAATAAAATTTGATGGTCAATTGTGTCGAATGCTGCACTGAGATCTAACAGAATGAGGACAGACACAAGTCCCTGATCTGAGGCTATTAAAAGGTCATTAGTGACTTTTGCCAAGGCTGTTTCTGTGCTGTGATTGGCTCTAAACCCGACTGAAAGTCTTCATATATATTATTTTCCTGGAGAAACTCACACAGCTGATTGGCTACCACTTTTTCTAAGATTTTAGACATGAAGGGGAGATTAGATATTGGTCTGTAATTGGCTAAAACCTCTGGGTCTAGGGTGGGTTTTTTTTGAGAAGGGGTTTGATTACTGCTATTTTAAAAGACTGTGGTACATAACCTGATGATAATGACAGATTGATTGTGTTAAGTAACGAACTATCAATTAGGGGCAGAATTTCTTTAAGTAATTTTGTAGGAATGGGATCTAAGATACAGGTTGTTGGTTTAGAACCTGAGATTATTTTGGTAAACTGATCACAAGTGATCAGAGAGAAGCTGTCTAAATAATGGTTAGGATTCTCAGCCATTTCTGAGATTTCTGTTATTGGGAGGGTATTAGTGCCAATTGAGGGCAGGAGATTGTTGATTTTATTTCTAATGGTTAGAATTTTATCATTAAAAAAGGTCATAAAGGTATTGCTATTTAGGGATCGAGGAATACTGGGTTCGGTGGAGGTGTGACTCTGTCAGCCTGGCTACAGTGCTGAAGAGAAACCTGGGGTTGTTTTTATTCTCTTCTATTAGTTTTGAATAGTAGGCTGCTCTTGCTTTGTGGAGAGCCTTTTTATATTCTTTAACACTATTCTTCCAGTCTATGAGGTTTTCAACATGGTTGCTGGAGCGCCACTTCCTTTCTAGTTTTCTTGATAATTGTTTTAACTCATTTGTCTGGGAATTATACCACGGAGCTAATTTACCATGTTTGACATTTTTCTTTTTTAGAGGCGCTATTGAATCTAATGTTAATCGTAATGATCATGCAGTGCTTGCTAGTGAGAACACCATAGCAACAGCAAATTACAACCGTATAGTATTATTAGTTTTGTGTCTTCAATATGTTATTAATCAAGACAACATATTCTTGTTTACATTTATAATGTAGCCAAGTGTAAAATAAATGGCATTAATTAATATAATTCATATGAAAGTAACTGAATGTGTCTGACTGAAAGTATTTTGGTTAAAACAGGAAGAACTGGTTAGCTGAAAGTAATCAAGTGTTGAAGTAAGGTGATATGTAAAGAATTTTACTGTTAAAACAAACAGTTAGAAATAAGGTCAAACTAAGTAAGTACATTAAGTGGAAAAATTCACTTCATGCATCTTTTCAGTGTCATCGATGCTGCTTTGCGTTTAAGACGATTTTAATGTCACATAATTACTTGTCAAATGTCACATGGCTAATTAACCAGATGAAGTGTGGTTAAGTGTCACACATGTGAAGGTCCACATGAGAGAGGTGTTGAGGCTCCTTCCTGACTTGATGAATTGTGAATTCAACTTCCAAGGACTACTGATCAAGTCCACATGTCTGAGGGTGCAGGGAACTGATCCTGATTTCAACAATCAAGAAAGTTGGAGGGGGGCAGAACTGGGGTGATTTCCTCTTCTGAGTGTAAAAAGTGGGCTAATAGAGCCGAGGTGAAGAAGTAGGCCAGGATAGAAAGTTAATAAATAAAAGAGGATAATGTAAAAAACAGTGAAGCCACAGAGAGATCTGCCCACATTCTGCTTAGTATTTTTAGTTCATGTGAAGCCTGAAAACTGACACGTTTACTCAGTGAACTCAGCGGGAAAAAGACTGACTGTGTATCAGCTGTCAGTCTGAGGTCCCGAGGAACCAGCTTTGAATATTAATCTACTTTATTCATATAGTGTTTTCATAAACTACCGCTGCACTGCTGAAAAACAGGATTTACAGACTATGATTTGTGCTTCTCTTTGTTTTCTGGATGTCAACACTTGATTAAACTGTAAAACAAATCATCATCTTGTTATTAATCGTCTCATTATGTAGAGATATCAACAGGTCACAACTTCATCATTTATTGACAAATTATGCCCAAAATGTAAAAGATTGTGAATTTTGTTTAACTGCCATTCCTCCCCTTTCATAAGGTAAGCTCTTTTTACCACTTACACTTAAGCAGGTAATTCAAACTCACACTTTTTCGATTGTTACTGTAGCTTTCGAAACTATTCACACATTTCATTTGAAAGTTTTGATGAATGCAAGTTTTGATGAATGCAATTTAAAAAGAAATATGTTGGTGGTGAACCTAATGGTGAGTCAATTGAAAAGTCAATGGATCAAGTTAAAGTGAATTTTCACCCTCTCCAGGACTACGAGGCAAATACATGTGTCTGGTATAAAGCAGAGCAGAAGTTTATTACCCAGATAGACGGTAAACTCTGCGTGACAGTGAACATGAGTAAGATGTTGCTCATACATTTCTCTCTGACTGATCATTTTACATAAACATATATATAGACCAAATCATAGCCTGTGATTTTGATTTATGTGTCTAGTCATCTTTCCAGCTGATGTCACGATTATAAAAAATCAGGATTTAAGCAGAGCGGAGCTGCAGCTGGGAAATGACTTAGCCCTGCTGGTTAACATTTAGGACCCTCTCTAAAACCTGGAGAAATCAGCACCAAGCACTTTGCAAGACTGATGCAGCTTTCACACATTTGACAACACATTTCACAGAGCTCCCAGATTGTTTAATGGCCAGTGCACTTGCACCTGTGAGAGCAGCCATGGGTGTGCTCCTCTTAAATCTGTTGGATTGTTGCTGCTTTGCTATCTCGAGACAGAAGAAAACAATTTTGTCACTGGTCACCTAAAACCCAGTGCATTATCAAGATAGAAATTTATGCTGAGGCGGGTGCACAACATTTGTGCAACCTGCGTGTTACAGACACAGATCATGTGCTTGAGAGAGTTCACTTTCTGAAGAAAATCCGTTTCCTCTGCAGGGAACCATTCTTTTGTATGATCTGGCAAGTGCAACCCTTTCAAACCATTTTTCTGGTGCTTTGACCTTTTTCAGCTGTTCCCTAAATGCTTTTATTGACGTCTGCTTAGATTGTTAAAATAAGCAGCTTTTAGACAGGACTTTACACACAAACAACACAACAATGTGTTTCTCCACTAATCTCCGGAGTGTTATCACTGACAACTCTTGTCATCTCTGCTGGTGTCTTTTTTCAGTATGTCACATATATTCATAAATTTTTCTAATTTTAGTATTCTTATGGTGCTTTTGTAATTTGTCGCGTGTTATAAACGTCATCAACACACCTACTCGCTGGCAGTAAATCCTCTGGTTGACTGAGAGTAGCAGGAGCACTCAGATAAAGACCTGAAACCAGCTAACCTTAATGTGATGCAGATTTCATGTAAAGTTTCGTGTATATGCTTATTTCTGTAGCACAGTGCCTCAAAATCTTTCAAGTATGAACTCAATTTTGCACATTAACCATGTTGGTGTTTTAATAAGAAGCGACAGCTCTTGTAACCACAAGCCAACACTTAATTTGACAACATCTTAAACCTCGAGACTTTGCAATAATTTATTTATTAACATCTCCTTTCATGAACTTCACTGTAACTTCAACTGCTTTTAGCTCTTTTAAGAGATCCTTCAACTTCAGACACCAGTTACCCTTCATTTTAAATATCGACTTTTATTGTGTGTTCATCAGCTGACACTTCACCATCTTCAAATTACTTTGTTTTTTTAATCAGCATTCAGCTCTTACATTGAAACTGACATCACCAACACTTTTAGACTATAAGATACTCTTCAACTGATATTAAAGTTAACTGGGCACGAAGCGATTCAATTTAGACTTCATCTTCTTTCAGTGGTGGTGGGGCAAAATATGTCACTTCAACTTTAGTCAACAGTTAGACTTCTACACTCATCCCCCTTTTCAGTTTTAATTTAAAATTAAATTCCTTACAGCACATTTTACAGGCCAAAATTTCAATAAACACATCAGTGACACTTTCAGCTCCTTTTTCACTTATTTTTGAACTGACATTTCAACACCTTCCCACCGCTATAATTCAAGTGACCTTTAACGTTCTACTTGGCACTTTCAGCTCAGTGGATACTTGAATAATTCAGATCAATACTAACGAGAAAAAACAGTTGTATTTTCCACAAGAGAAGTTAACTTAAAAAAACTTTAGAAAGTATATTTCTCTTCGGTGGAAATGTGACCAACTCCGCACTGCCTTCGTACAAGGGGTGACCGAGGGTGGAGCAAAAGAGTTTAAGACCCCAACATACAACGTCATTGTTAACTGGTGCAAAAATGTGTGGCAAAATATTTTAATTGTCAGAATCCTAATCAAAGTAATTTATCAGCCACACACACCATAACATTTTTGTGTGTGCAAATTATTTCTAAAGTGTGAGGACAGAATTTCACCAAACTTGGTGGCAATATCACTTGATAGGGTATCTCCAGATGATAAACCTTTGGAGCTGATTAACTGCATGGTTTGGGACACACACACACACACACACACACACACACACACACACACACACACACACACACACACACACACACAGCAACTCTTACAGGGTCGATGTTAAGATGAGGTCTACCTACCTGGTTAGAACTGTATGCCTGCATGCACAGAGAAAGCAATACCTACCAAGATTGTGAAAACTTAGTGGATGTCTTAACAGGCCACTGATATGAGCAGTATTTCATCTGGTGCTGCTAATCAGTGTGTATGTGTGTGTTTGTGTGTGTTTGAGTGTGTGTCCCAAACCCTGTAATTGATAAGCTCCAAATTTTGATTGTGCAATGAAGCAATGTCACAAAACACTAAGATAGAGCTCTTTGATATTGTGAAAAAGGTAGCTTTATGAAACTGGTTGGACAATTATAGTATATATAGCGTTTATATATTTGCCTCTATACAATGGTTATGCATTATCACTTTGATGCATTTCATTGCATTTTTCCTTCACAAAAACTATAAAACTCTGAGATCAAAATGGTTGAACTTATGTCTTTTCTTTAATAAAAAACATGGTGCATAATGGCAGAGCATCAAAACAGAGAAGCTGTTTATCTCCAGCTGATTGAGACTAACATAACTAAGGCGGTCACCTACAGACACAATGCATTCTGGGATTTGGTATACACAACCTACAACAACTGAAGGAAAACTCTGTGGCCCATCCTCATAAAATGCTTTTATATTTGTAACTAATGTCTTTATTAAATATGATTAATTACTTCTTAAGTTTAGAAATCGGACTGATCTTTATCCCCCTCCAACATGACACTTGTTTGGTCAGGCTATCTTTGTTTTGTAAAAAGTGGAATAATATCCCTGCTGAGATAACAATCAGAAACTATAAGTGAACTTTGAGCAGCAACAATGCTCTATCTGATGCAGGCTGATTTGAATCCAGTGTATAATGAGCCACATAATGTTAAATAAGAGTTTCTACAAAGATACAACATATCAAATAGTTAAATATAGAACTTTAGGCTTTTGAAAATACATTTAATGTCTCTTCCCCCCAAACAGACACAACATCTTGGCTTCAAAGGGGGAAATGGTTTGCTTGTCATTTCATTATAACCTGCCATGCCGACTGAATGATGTTTGACACTGGAAAATACGATGTAAAGCATAATGTGGTCTGGTGGAGAGAGTCAGATATTCTGCAGTTTTTATGATAAGAAATGAAAACTTTGCAAACTAATATCAAACATCTTGAAGAATATTTCAAGGACAGAAATAGTGTGTATCATCTGAGAGGCACTGCACTGGAAAACATGCTTTGTTTATATGAACTCATCAGAGGTGACATACATCAGTGAATTACCCAGAGACTAAGAATTGGAATACAGCCAGTGTACTAGTGTTCTGTGATAGGCTACAGTATTTAGGCACAGGTGTTCTTGCATGCTAATGCTAAGCAGGTAAACTGTTCGGTGTACAGCATGTTAGCATGCTAACACATGCTTGTTTTGGTGGGAAACTCAAAGTTTGATTTGACCCAGATTCTTGGTGACATCATTCAGGATTTTCGCAGAAAAAACTTGGACATGTTTTCAACTGTGTGTAGATATTTTTATTTAAGCTTTATTTAAAGTTTATTTCTTACAGGCCTCTTCTTGTTTGAAATAAAAGGGTTGTTGCGTTATTTTGTCCGTGTTACACCTCCAGTGGTGGTGAACAGCCAGAGAAGTTGGATACTTTGTAAAGTTTATGTTGGTCAGCCAGTCTCAATTGTCCGTGATAGACTTTGTTGTGCCGCTAAACTAATGTTAGCCTGCAGATGACTCAACAAAGGCTTCACCAGTGTTAAAGGTCCAGTGTGTAGGATTGGCCTACCTATCTGTTACTAACCGACCTGCCTACCCTGCCTGTGACTAGTGTCATGTGCAGCCTTGCTATCTTCTACAGGATTACAAACCCTAGCTTTTTAGTGTTCATCCTTTTTCAAGCACTTGGACCTAATGAAGATTCAAATCAATTTATATAGTCAGTGTGCTGCATTGTTAATCATCACTCCCTTTTTTCGCTCCTTTTCAAATAGCCTCATGCCAATACATAATGTGCATATAATAACATCTCTTTAGTCGCCATGGATATCTGTACCACATTCAATGGCAATCCATTCTATAATGTTGAGATAGGAACAACTAACTGCTGCTATAGCTCGATTTATCTCTTATATATTGTATATGTGTATATTGTGATCAAATCAACCATGAGGCTCTTTCATCAGCTGGTTGTCGGCTGACATGTGACATGGATAGCAGTATAAATAAAACCGTAGTGAAACTATGGAAAACTGAAACATTTTCATGTGTATAATAATATCAAACTGGGCCCAAACACTTTCTATCTGTATCGTTTTACATACTTTCTATAAAGTACATTCACCTAGTTAGGACGTTATTCCTCAGAGATCTGATTTAATGACTGGTTTAATGACATTTTGAAATATGTCCTCAGGCATCTGCTAAAAGAGCACACATTTATATGTTCTTATCACAAAAATGCCAGATATGAATTTCCTACCTTCTCCACCAGCCTGATGATCCACACATAAGCAGATAAACAGTGCCAACAGAAACATCAATAGCCGTTCTTCACACAGATATATATTTTATCAACATAGTACAATAATATATCTCAATTCAGTTATTTATATATAACAATGTGTTCATTTCTTTACATGAATATTGTGTTGCCGGGGAGTTCTGAGAGTCCCGTCCCCATAAAACGTCTTATTGTTGTAGCTCTGTTCATCTTTGGTCTGTAAAAATGAAACAGAGTTTGGGTCCAAACAGAGGGAATCGATCCAGCAGCTTCTCCACGCTCTATTAGTCAAATCTCTTGCAAAATAAAGTGAGTCAAGTTCCTCAGAAAGATTTTCAGCCCGAAGTTTCCACAGTTCACCCATGAATGTAGCAACTTGCGCAGACGCTCTGATAGTGGCTGATGATTGGACGTCAGCAGCAGCCAATGCTCCGCTCAGGGACCATGGGTGATGGACGATGGGATCCAATCTTATATGGGGAGCGTCTGTCATTGCCGCCGCTGTCAGGAGACCTGGAGGACAGAAATAAGCATGTTAGACAAATCATAGGCAGTCAGAGTGTCTGCTGGTCTGAGACCAGCTTCGAGGAAAATCTTCTGCTGCGGGAACCAGATGAGGTCATGTTGCTTTATGGAAGAATGCTGACCCCACACTAGAGGATAAATGGGTAGTAGTGTGAGGAGTCTCAAGACATGCTCTGAATGTTTGGAATCATACATATTAAACAATCCTGAAGGGTAAAATGAACAGCAATGGAATATTGAGCAGAAACCTGCCAATAGCCAGTGACAGGGATTTTACATCCTAACAACAAAACATTTGATTAAATATGAAATAATACACTGCATCTTCTCTGCTATGACTTCGTCCACAGTTTGTTTCTTGTATTTGATTTTTGTTATCAACACACAGCAAACACAGTCATTTTTGAAGATGTGGTGTTTCTAGTCCCTGGAATCACCACTTTGAAATAGTTTAGTATTAATGATTTAGTTCACCGTGGGGTTCTGTTTCTTAACTGAATTTTCAACATTAAAAAAGGTTATCTCCGTCTGTCCTTATCTAAATGATCTGTATTTATTTTTACTCCTATTTAGTCTTGACACCACCCATTCACACATATACAGCACTTGTATAAATAGTGCTTTTCTTTGAAACATCATTCTCACACTGCCATCACAGTCAGGGGCCATTTGGGGTTCAGTGACTGGCCGGGGATCGAGACCTGAGCCACAGCCTCTCTAAAGTCTTATCTTCCTTGTGGTCTTCCACATTATTAAAATGGTAGAAAATCCTCTAGATTAAGTTGATGAATTAGAATCAACGTGTAAGAAAATGTATAAATGTTGATGTAGAAAGTTTTAAAGAGGCGACGATTTAACTAAAGGTTTGGTATTGTTTAATCACCACCTCACTTAAACTGTTTCTATAACATTTTATAAATTAAAGTAAAGTTGATTCATATTTAAAAAATCTTATTTAATTATCCAATTCATTAGAATAAAAACTTAGAATTTGAAAACATTTAGCTTGTAACATTTAATTGTAGAAAGAGAGATGTTGATTCAACAGCACCCAAAACCACAAATGTTTGGATAAATCAACAGTGAATATAAATAGTGATCAATAGTGAATTATACGCTCAGCAGCCAAGCATTTGTATATATATATATGAATATATGTTTATTTAAATATGTATATATATGTGTGTGTGTGTGTGTGTTTGTGTGTGAATAGGATTAGAAAATATTGCTTTTAAATCAGTGCATCAAATCATTATGTACCGTGAATTTAGCTACAATAAATAAAATAGGTACAAATAATTCGTACAAAAAGCATTGAGGACGTTCATTCTGCACCATTACAAATTATTATCCTTCCAGCTGGTGGTGTCTGCGAGTGCCTCCAGACTCCAGCTCACCCAGTGCAACGGTGTGGCTCATTAGTGAGTTTTAATAGTTTCTGGGCAACATGAAGCTCTTTAGGTCGGAATAATGAGACACATTACGCACATTATGCACTCACTAACACACACACACACAAAATTACAGTGACGTCCATTTTTTTTCTAATACTTATTCTAACCTGAAACTAATATATATAGATATATAGATATATAAATATATCTTGCCTCACATTACCCTTAACCTCACCTTAACCTAAAACCTTAAAACAGGTATTCAACTTAAATCTCATTATTGAAGTTATAGAGACAGGAAGGAAGTCCTCATAATACGCTATATGTAATTCATCAAGGAATGGAGCTGTAGCTGATTTAACATTCAAATGTTAAAGATGCTTACTTTTACTTTGTGGAATGCGACACACGTTCTGTGATTTTGATGATAAACTATGCTGCACATTCATGAGATGGTGGCTGCACTCAGCATGTAGAGTCTGACTCTCATAGCGTGTGGACATGTCCCGCTGAAGGCTCTGAGACTCTGATTAAAAACACCAAACTCTGGGGACGAGAAAGGACACTTCATTTCTGTCCCCTTGGCGGAGGCAGAGCTCTCTGTAATTGCTTCCAGGTGAAGACTCACATGGAGAAGAAGAAGAAGAAACAGCAGCCGTGGCGGCACCTCTGAGCCGCTCACCTCTGAATTATTCATGTCCATCCTGTTTGACTGCAGCTGGAATCCTAAAAGAGCCGGAGGAGTCAGACAAGGACGACTTGGATTACACTGAGAACCATACATCACTCTGAAACAGCATCAACATTCAGACCGTCCCTAAACGCTCCGCTCGCAGACGATTAAACACGGAGGTGAAGGTGTGTTAGTAACATTTCAGATGTGTCGCTTAAACTCCTGCAGTCAGCGCACACATGAAATGTCTCTGAAGGAACAGGAGGTAACACTCAATGTTTTCAATGCTGCTGTCTTTCACGCTGCAGAGTGAACAATGCAATAACCACCCAAAACAAAAACTACCACTGCCACTTTCAGATTTCAGTTTCTCATCAATACATTATTAGACACACTGATTCACCGTGGGGCGGCACAGTGTTGCAAAGGTAAGCACGGTCACCTCAAGGGTTCCCAGTTCGAATCCCAGTTCCCAGAGTCCATACAAATGCATTTGAACTTTACCGGATGAATGTTTGTTGTTCAACATCAACAAGTAGCTGAACCATAGATATCAAAAAGTTTGATCGTCTTTCACCGATGAAGACGAAACAGACTTTGAGTGTCATTATAAATCATTTTTGACAACCAGTAGCAGGAGATTAAATATATCTCCAACCCAATGATGTAACTGATGCACCTGAAATAGCTGCAGCCGACTGACTCATCGCCAGCTTCTTGATCCAAGTGCTTGAAGTCCTAGTTCACAGTTGTGAGATGGAGCACAGCTGGATCATGGATAATATGAATATAAACTGTGAGATTGTTCTTCAACATGGTGTGCTCTCACTTTGGTTTTATTGTTGCACAACAAAAAAGAGGATGATGTTTCCTTTGCCTTGTAACAAATCTGTGGGTGATAACAGGCAGCGGCTGCAGAGAGAACATAGCAGACATAACATGAGTAATGATTTCATCTGCAGCTGCTGATGTTTGCCCAAACCTAAAAATGACTTGAATTATTTACTTTATGCATTTGGATTGTTATGCTACCTTTGTGTTAGCACCTCACCATAGCGCTGACTGAGGAAGTAATGTGACTGCTCCATCACCTCCTCAAACTCGTGTTTGAGGCAGGTTTCAGTCGCACTAACCCCCGAGAGTTTCTGCCTGAGAAGAAAACATGGCAGAAACAAGCAGCGACTGGAATCTCTCTTGTTCTTAAGACAGGAAAAAAAGATCTTCCGTCTCAGAATCTGCAACATGCCGTGTTCACAGTGAAAGTAAATCGTTGTCCTCCTTCTCCAGGGAGCGTTGCATTCCTGCCTGAATGAGCAGCCTGTGATTTGCCCCTGCCTTTTCTCCTGGTGTGACCCGAGAATAAATGGACCTCTGCAGGTTTGGACCACACAGGAGGCTTCAACACACAAACGTCCAGGAAAGTCAGACACTCTCTTTTTTTCAAGGACAGTTATGTGCAAGAAAAAAAAAGGAAGAGTCCAGGGGGAGTCGATGCGGCGAGCCACAAATGAGTTCTGCTTTCTGCTTACTACGCCTGATTACACCTTTGCGACAGAAAATTACACCCTGGCTCCACACACTATAATGATCACGTAGGAGCGCTGGAGATTAAATGGAAACAACTTTCAACTTCTCTGTAATAATTTCTTCTTTTCTTAAAGAGATGAACAGTATTCTGCAGTTTTAACCTCTTCTCCTCCACCTGAAAACACTGTCATCATAACAGACTCATGTTGTTCAATCTCCCAGAGATTTTTACACGGACGGGGGTGTACATTATTGAATATGAACCTAAAGCCAAGTCCACTTTATGATCTTGAAAATGATGGGTACACACACTGCATACCCCTCCCCACTTATTGTTCTGGTCCATTTGCACTGCCGTATGTGCAGAAGTGCAAATGGGCTTGAGGTTGTGAATTATATAGAGGTGATTCAGAAAGCCTTCAGACCCTTTTTCACGCTCTCTCGTGTTGTAAAATTTATTTGAAATGGATCAAATTGCCACTTTTGCCCATCAACCTACACTCAGTGACCCATAATAATCAGAAAATGAAATCTCTCATTTACAAATCATTCAGACATTTTATTCAGTACATAAAACTGCCAAGGCAGCAGCCTCCAGTCTTCTTGGGTGACTGTTTTACATGTTTTGTATCACTAATTTGTAAAGATATAAAGATACAAGCTTTACACACTGGATCTTTTCCCCCCAATTTGAATGTATCTCAGGTTTGTAGATCTGTGGAATCATCAGGGCTAAGATCCTCTAACCAGAAGGTCGGCGGTTCGATCCCAGTCATCCCCATTCCGAATGCCGAAGTGTCTTTGGGCAAGATACTGAACCACAAATTACCGCTTCGCAAATAGAAAAGTTCTGCACATAAAGGGAGCAACTCGAGCTGCGCTGCTCCAATCATGTGACATACCTCACTCTCCACAACCATCTGTAATACACACCCAACTTATAAGGTGGTCTATTTAAGCAGAGAGAAATTTCCCATCATCCCCTTTGCCTGCCCTGCTGCAGCAGTATTGCAACCAGTTGCTTCAGCCCCTCCACCACCCCAGAATCCACCTGTAGGCTCAGACGGGGGGGTTACAAGTCTTTGCTCATCACTCCCATCACTCCTGTGTAATCATATGGGGGAGTGATTAAGTTGGAGCCTAGACGCCAAACAATGAACCTGCTCTACTGCTGCAATAAACATTTGAACTTGAGTTGTCTGATTAAAATGACTGTGTGTTTGAATGGTTGAATGTAAAACTGTTTACTAGCCAATTATTTCCACAAATCAGCATCTGTCGGTCTGTATGTGGAATTTATATCTCTGGAACCATTCATCTTATAGGCTTCACACTTGGCCTGTGTTTTGTTAATGGCCCAAGAAACTGCAGTGTTGAATTAGGGCAATATGAACATGGAATATGTTAGTTAATAATAGAAACTGGTGAAACAGATAAACAGCCCCTTTCAGTGGAGGCAGGGCAGTGTGCCTCCAGTTAGTGGGCCGAGCTGAACGTGTCCTTTCGACGTCCTTGCACACCCCACAGCAGTGGTTGGCAACTGGCAACTGGTGGGCCACAACATAATTCATAGTTCATAATTAAATTATTTATATTAATATATAGTGGACAGACATTCAAACGTGGGATCGATCTCTGTCATAGAAACAACATTCTTTAGCAATAATGCTTCAAAGTAAAAGCATGTTCTGTTTCTGTAAATACTCTTTTGAAGATTTTATTTTATTTTAGATTGTGCTGTTTGTGGAAATACATGAACAGTAGTTATGGAAATTAATTTTCAATTTATAAAAAAACTATGAAATCAGTGCAAAAAACAGAATCTGGTTGATCATGGATGCATAACAGCTTCATTCCAAATAAAACAAGGAGGATGAACACAAAGTTTTGTTACTTCCCTTTGCATCATAGACTGTTTATATATAATTTTCCAAACAACGTCCAGCAAACAAACATAAAGAGTGACAGTGTATTGTGGAACTGTTTGAGGAAGACTCACTAATGACAAGGAGCAGCTCTGCAGGATTAACACAGGCCAAAGCATACAACCCATTCAAAACACAAGTGGTCTAAGTAGCAAATGTACTTGCGCTGACCTGCTCTTGAAATGTGGTGTTGTCAGGTGCAGTGTTGGTGCACTGCGTTCTTGAGGCAGTTGTAAGCAAATGAGAAACAAAAACCTGGTCTGAAGTCAGTATTTCACTGTTATTTTGGGACACATTATACAGTGTGTCCCGACAGCAGCAGGTGCACAAACATGCACCCTGCTTCTTACACAAGTTTTCTCTCTACCTGCCAAAACTCTAAGAACTACAGCCCTTTTAATCCATGCAGCAGTGACCCTCCATTAAAGTGACAGCACCCTAAATGCACCTGTTCCATGAGCTCACATTGTCAAAGTAGAGCCCCAGATGTTCAGAACCGCTGGATGTCAGCAGGTGATCTAGTCGTTTCCAGGACTGACCTGACAGATCTGGGCCTCGCCGGGCACCTCTGTGGTGAGCGAGGCCATCTTCAGACATTCCCTGTCACCTCTTGTCGACTTCACACCAACAGCTGCGGCCACACAGTTATACTCTGCTCGATCAGGCTCTTGTTAAAGTCTCATGGCCCAATGGGATCAATTACAGGAAGAGGATGAGAATGCAGCACCTGCCATGCATTGTATTCTCCTTTGCCACTGTGGGCATGAAAGAGGCCCAGTGAGCACCTCCTCCTGGACCATGGTAGTAAACGGGGTGGCTGAGGGCTGTAAGCTGATTACTCCTCAGGTTTAAGAGCCAGCGACAAGAGGAGAAAAACACAAAGAGACCTGAAGAGAGACATGAGAGAGAGAGCTGAGCTGCCATGCAGAAGCTGCTGGCAGGTTTATTATATTTAGAGCTCAGGGTGATCAGAGGAAACAACCAGAGGTTCACTGCTCATCCACTTGTCTTCTTTTCGAAATGGTTTGGTCTAAGCCCATTTGTTCTAAGGAAGAGAAATCTTAATGCAACAGCATACAGTTTCATCACCTCCGCCTTGGAGGTTATGTTTTGAGTGTTTTTTTGTTTTCTGGTTTGTCAGTAGGAGTTCCTTTGTAGGATGGAACATGGGACAAAAATAACCCAATCAATTTTGGCAGGCATACGGCCAAAGGTGCTGATCCAGGATTCCTCCCCCCCCCTTTTTTCAACATTGGGCAATATACAGTATTTTAGCTATTTCCAAGAAAATAATTCATAAAAAAATTATCCAAACAAAAATGATTTGTAGAAAGTGTGTAATTTTTTGCAACTTGATTGAATTTAAGGTAACTGGTGAGCAGGTGCAGGTACTTGCTCTGCTGAGTGATATAGTTTAATAATGTTTCAAATGACAGCGAGATAGACAGAGGACATTTTTTACACACACACACAGCATTTCTGTAACAGATTTTCCTAGGTGAAAAAAACTTAAATAAATAAGTTTGATTTAATATTTAAAAACTTTAAGTATTTAGACAGTAGACTTTATTTCTGAAGATTTAAAAGTATGTTTTAGTGAAGCTTAACAAAGTATGCAGAGCCGTGAACTGGAAATCAGCTGTCTTTGCCATTTCATGAACACACTGTTGCCATGATGAGCTGTGGCTGCTACAGGTCACTGGTATTATTCAAAGTTGATTCGACATACTATATCACACCAAATTTGACACTGCACTGCAGTGTGAAGCTGATAAGATAAACGGCTCTGGAGATATCTGAGCCAGACACAGAGATTACTGGAATAAGTATAGATAACACAAAACTTCCCAAAGATAATTTAGAGGGTCAAGCGTCAAATTACTTCAGAACCCCTCGTTATTTGGCTGATATTTTACAAACACTCAGATGTTGAAAAAGTCAAGAGTCTTTATAGGATGACCCATGAAAATCTGATTGCCAGACATAATGAAACTGACAACTGTAACGTGTCATGTTTTTCTCTTGTGGCTGATGTCCATTTGACATATTCAAGATTAACTTTTAAACTGTTAAATATCTCATGCAGGCAGTGCAGCCGCACTTAATGAAAAGCAACACACACATGCGCTGCACATGCATACAGCTTGACTCGGTTGTTATTGTCACGTTATTGTAGTTGACTGACTGGAAAGACTTAAAATCTGCAGATAATTCGTAGGATAAAGATCCCCTTAATAGCATTCGGGGAAGCCCTACTTAAAATAATGGAAATCAACAAATCAGCAGGCGGCGTTAATAAAAGAACATTATGGAAGTAAATCTGTGTCATCGGGATTTGAAACAAAAAAGACATTGAATTTCTAGCACTGAATATTTATGCATTGAAATTATGTATTTGAATGTTTTTCAACGTTTAAAATTCAACCGCAAAAAATTCAAGCTCAAAAAATTCAACCGCAAAAAATTCAACCTCAAAAATTCAACCTCAAAAAATTCAACCTCAAAAAATTCAACTGCAACATCCGGGGATCCAAGGAGGAGCAATCGATTCCAGATTCAAGATCGGGAGCGTGCGTCAAGCAACGAGAGCGAGCGGGAGTGACCGACACCAATGCAGCTTTGACTTGTCAGCTAGCACAGTGACTAGCCATGTGTACATTCACGGACTTTATTGGACATAAACTAAGTGGAACTTAAACGAGATGACGTTTGGATTTTTTTTCCCGAACGGGCCAGTGACTGGCATGGGTAACGCCAGGATTTCAATTTTGGATGGGCCACTATTTAATAGGAAAAATAATACTTATTATATGATCCCTGCCTGACTTGTTTGTGTTTATCTGCTGTAGACGAGCTTTAACAGCGCGGTGCGCCGCTCTCTCTCCCGTTAAAAGTGAATGTCGCTCACCCAGCTCTCTCTCTCTCTCTCTCTCTCGCTCCACTGTCTCTCTCTCCTGTTACTACATGTGTTAAACCAAATGCACGAAAAGCCAAATCAAATCAGAAATACGTAGACCCCTTCTTTTTAACTCGCATACATATTTATTTTCATCAATGCTGCCTACCACACAATCAAATCCGAACATCCCTTCCTCTCTTTGGAAAAGACGGTCGCTCGGTGTCGACGTCGGGACACAATATTGCTCTGATGTTGCATGTCGAAGGTGAGTTAGCTTCAGCGTTGTCAGAGCTGTCAAAGCGTCTTGGTGTAACGTGTCTCCCACATACCTGGGACACCGTTCTCCACCGGCGGCGTGAGGGCGGAGGACGGGCACGGCTGGGCTGGGGAACTTTATTTTGAAAGGTTTCCCGGCCCTGTCAGCTGTTTTAAGACACGTCACACCAAGACGCTTTGACAGCTCTGACAACGCTGAAGCTACAGCCGAAACAGTAAGGAGGTATGATTACATCCTATCCTTACTTCTCTGATCACAAGAAACTAAAACTATAATACACGAAATGAATTTAATAAATCAAAATTTAGGTTAAAAAAATAGTTAGGCCTATTTTAATTTTTGTCAGCTGGGCCAGTGAAAATACACAAGGGGCCAGTAAAACTCTGATCTACTGGCCCAGGGGGCCCAGGGGGCCAGTAGGGAAAATTTTGTATGTTGAACCCTGGACATATACACATTATAGAGTGGCCACGGTTTAGTCATTGCGTTTACATGGACATTATTAACCCCGCAGCGTAATGACCATAGCAGCGGCTTTAGCGGGGCATGCGCAGACGCATCTCCCCGACAGTAACCCGGTTATGCTGTTTACATGCATCAACTGTGCATCAATAATCGAACAATGGGGCTTCGGTGAGTGTTTGAACTCTTCTATATGTTTGTTTCTGTAAGATTCAGTCATAGACAGCTGACATGTGTACATTAACCGACTTTATTGGACATAAACTAAGTGGAACTTAAACAAGATGACGTTCGGTTGTCAAACTCTCAGTACCATGTCATATTATATAAGCTAGTATCATCGTGTATTCGTGTATTATAGTTTTAGTTTCTTGTGATCAGAGAAGTAAGGATAGGATGTAATCATACCTCCTTACTGTTTCGGCTGTAGCTTCAGCGTTGTCAGAGCTGTCAAAGCGTCTTGGTGTGACGTGTCTTAAAACAGCTGACAGGGCCGGGAAACCTTTCAAAATAAAGTTCCCCAGCCCAGCCGTGCCCGTCCTCCGCCCTCACGCCGCCGGTGGAGAACGGTGTCCCAGGTATGTGGGAGACACGTTACACCAAGACGCTTTGACAGCTCTGACAACGCTGAAGCTAACTCACCTTCGACATGCAACATCAGAGCAATATTGTGTCCCGACGTCGACACCGAGCGACCGTCTTTTCCAAAGAGAGGAAGGGATGTTCGGATTTGATTGTGTGGTAGGCAGCATTGATGAAAATAAATATGTATGCGAGTTAAAAAGAAGGGGTCTACGTATTTCTGATTTGATTTGGCTTTTCGTGCATTTGGTTTAACACATGTAGTAACAGGAGAGAGAGACAGTGGAGCGAGAGAGAGAGAGAGAGAGAGAGAGAGAGCTGGGTGAGCGACATTCACTTTTAACGGGAGAGAGAGCGGCGCACCGCGCTGTTAAAGCTCGTCTACAGCAGATAAACACAAACAAGTCAGGCAGGGATCATATAATAAGTATTATTTTTCCTATTAAATAGTGGCCCATCCAAAATTGAAATCCTGGCGTTACCCATGCCAGTCACTGGCCCGTTCGGGAAAAAAAAATCCGAACGTCATCTCGTTTAAGTTCCACTTAGTTTATGTCCAATAAAGTCCGTGAATGTACACATGGCTAGTCACTGTGCTAGCTGACAAGTCAAAGCTGCATTGGTGTCGGTCACTCCCGCTCGCTCTCGTTGCTTGACGCACGCTCCCGATCTTGAATCTGGAATCGATTGCTCCTCCTTGGATCCCCGGATGTTGCAGTTGAATTTTTTGAGGTTGAATTTTTTGAGGTTGAATTTTTGAGGTTGAATTTTTTGCAGTTGAATTTTTTGAGCTTGAATTTTTTGAGGTTGAATTTTTTGCGGTTGAATTTTAAACATTGAAAAACATTCTAATACATAATTTCAATGCATAAATATTCAGTGCTAGAAATTCAATGTCTTTTTTGTTTCAAATCCCGATGACACAGATTTACTTCCATAGAACATCAACAGTTGATTTCAAAATATTTAGTTTTCAAAACATTAAACAGATTAACAGAAGGCGGATGAAACCGAGTCTCGGAGGAGAGGAAACCATGTTTACAGAGAGAGAAAATATTAAAAACAAATTAAATCTGTGGCAGAAACAATCAGATGACATGAGCTTCACTGTGTTGTTAGACACATATCAGTTCAAATCACATTACTGCTGTACAAAGCCAAACAAAGACCCAGTTATCAGAGCTGTGTGTGTGATTTGCTCATCCTATGATAAACACTGCAGCTGGGAGTGAGGTGGGAAGCAGGCGTCCTTGTTTCCAGAATAATTGCTTTATGATGAATAGTGGTTGGTGATGAGAAACAATACTCTCTGTTCCTATTTATTTCACATCCAAAGCAAAAACAAGCCAGGAATCGCCTCATGAATATTGCAAAGCTGCTGCTTCTTAAAAACATTACAGGGAGCCATGAACATATTTTTGATTTACTCCAGTCTACGGATGTTTAAAATGCTCCTGAGGAATCACAGTCCGCAGAGCAAGAGAGGTTTTATGTGTGGAGACTTCAGGTCTTCTTTGAGTCTTCTCTCTGTTACATCAAGAACAAAACTCCTGTCGTGCAGGGTCCAACACCTCTTGCTCTCTGGCCTCACAGATGTGGTTGTTTGTGGATTTGCCACCCTTCTAATGTATAACTCTCTGGGTATATAATGCTCTTTCAAAGAGTAAGTCTACTACTTATTAGTCAACAGTCAAAGAAACATGTTACATTACTCATTACTTTACTATTTTTGAAACAACTACAAAAATTGCAGTTTAATCATTTGGTTAATTCATGCTCATACTTTGCTATTTGGCTTGACAGCAGACTATCATTCCAAATTCAAATTAATATTTAACTCAAATATAAAAAATCAAACTTCTTGTCCAGAATTAAAGGAAACAGGTTAACTGTGAAAACAGAGACATTTTGTATGTATTTATGTTTGTGTGTTGTATGTATGTTTGCAGCACGTTTAAAAACCTGCGTTTTCCTGCCAGGTTTGTTGTGAAGGAGGTATTCGCTGGCCACATTTCAGACTCATGCGTTTCTCTCACGACTGTCAATGTTCCCAATGTTGAAAAGTGGATCAATACACAACAGCTGCTTCTCCAGTGATGACTCGGTAAAGACTGTGGGAAGGAGCAAACCCTCATCCACACTGATCTCGCTTTCTGAGTTTTAATGAACGCTGGCTCCTCTCCTCGTGTAAACACAGTAGAGCCTCGTGTCGGTCTGCCCACTCAGCGCTGCGTCCCCCTGTAATTTAATTTGCCTTACAGCGAGGCAATCAGATCCGCTGTTCTTCATTAGCAGTGGAGCTTGTTTGTGTGAAGCCCTGAGATTCTTTTGTCTGGAAGCCAGAGGCAGCAGAGGCAACAGTGTGCTGCTATCTTTCAACCGAAAGAAGACGAGAGAGCAGAGCGGTGTTGTGTGTCGGAGCCCGGGGAGACGTTCATCATTCCGGAGAGGGAGTCGGAATCATGGTACAGGTTTAGGAAGAGAATAAAATCACAAACCACTCTGGGTATCATGCTGTCAGGTCTGGTTTAGGGTTATTTATGCCTAAAATGTTCTTAATGTCCTCATTAAATTAACATACATTATTCATTTACAAAAAGAGTGAGCCTTTAGAAGATTAATTCATGGACACATGCAGGCTCAAATGTAAATGATGTGATTTTTTTCACAAAAATTATCAAAATATGAAAATGCAAATGGTAAAATCAAATAATATAATATTTGATAAGTCCCTTTAATATTGTTAATTCCATTATTTAAAGTGGATATTTCTGCCTTCAAAACACCTTTAAATCTACTTCAATTCAGTGCCATAAAACAATGACACATAAACAAGTTAAAAGATAGTGACTAAGCAAATGGGAACAGGCAGCACAAATGATTTTATGTTTCAGTCAGAATGAAAAAGTCACAGATGAGGGAAAGACTTCGACCTCAAACATGTCCCTCCTCTGAGATGTGCTGTAGTTACAGTTGTGTTTCTTCTTCCCTCTCCGTCGTCGAGAGGCCGTGAAGCGACGCTCCAGCGATCAAAGAGCAGCTGCTCATTCTGCTGTCCAGCTTCAGAACAAGTTCCCGAAAGAGGAGAAAACCCACAGACCAGACACAGCCGTTTTTCAGGGAGCAGACAGACTTGTCTCAAACCCACCAGCCAGAACGCAGGAGAGGAGAGAAGGAGGTTTGGTGTTGTGATGCAGGATGCTGCCCGTCAGCTCTCAGACCCTCCCATTAGTAAAGTCAAATTTAATGCTTTTTAAGACCTTTTTAAGAACTCAAAAGTTTTAATTTAAGACCCCCCAAAAACATTTTCTTTGATAGAGAAGATAATTAATTTAAACCTATTAATATGCTTAATAGGATAAAAGAATAATAACATTTAGTTAGGGTAACTGTTTGAGCTTTATACTAATGTTTAAAGTGTAAACATTAGTTTTTTTAGCTTTTTGTTTTAATTAATATAACTAGGTAGATTATGCTCTGAGAATAATATTAATAGAAATAAACAGTAACATTGTTTTAGCTATTTTTAGTTAGTGTTAGTAGTTTATGCTTTTGTTTTGAAGGTTCTGAGCACCAGGGGATATTATGGTTAGATGGGCAAAGGCAGCCAGATACCGGGAGAAGTGCCTGCCACACAGATCCTTTCCTACAGTCTAAAACCACAGTGCAGTCTAAAGGAATATAAATGATCACTGCGTCTGACTGCTGCACACGGCTTCTTTCCTAAATTTGCAGTCGTGTGTGAAAAAACTCTGCTGTTAAATGGTTAACACACTACACCTGACATGGATAGACATTACTGTCAGGCATCACATTACAGTTCCATAGCTGACCACTGACTTGAAAGACTGGGAATTGTGTGGTGCTGTGTTGTCTTGCCCACATGAATACTTAACATTCAGCATAGAAGAAATCATCACTGTTGGTGATTAGAAACATGAATCTTAAAAACATGAACTTGTAATACTTTTCATTCAATTTATGGTAAATGTAAGAATTTAAATTCCTTGAATGTATTTTAAGACTTTCTAAGGAGCAGAACCCTGTCAGAGGAAACTCTCAGCTCTGACAACAGAACACTCATACAGTCTTTAATCAATAGGCAATTAAGGGAACTATATTTCCCTTATGAGTTTCGTCTGAGCCATGATTACACACAATTTATTTTAGTGTTATATCATCCACTTATTAAACTGTATACACCTATATGTGTCCTTGTTTACATTAGTTTCTAATCTGCTTTAAGTATGGAAAGAACACACACTTCACATATGAAAAGTGTAACTGCTTTTGGATAATTATTAATAACAATACAATTGTATCATAACTTTAACATAGTGCCACCACTGCTCATCTACTAAGAGTGTGTTTATTATGACTAATACTAGCAATCACAACTTTTTATTGAACATTGAATCAACCTTTTGTGGTTATGCATGTAAGCAATTGTATATGAATGGTAAATATCCACAACCTTAACATACATTAGGATGTTGCCCCTATCCCTTTTTCCTCGGGCCCTCACAGTCTCTTGAAACAGCCCTGAAATAAGTCGGATTCAGCTCCAAGCTCCAGAAACATTGAACAGGACAATTTCCAGGTCAGAGCTAATGTGTGGTTCATCAGTTTATATTTTATTAAAGTGTGGGTTACGAGAGTATACTACAGGTAAAGACACAGAAACTGCAGATGATCATCAACTGTAGCTATAAGAAGTAATGGAACATGGAGAGCAGAGGACAGTGGATAATCAGCCTCAGCAGATACAGAGAAACGAAATGTGAAGAGTGAGTGATGCCACTTTGGAAACAACTGCTGTTTATCAGCTGATTTGCAGGGTGACGTCCCGGAGGAGTGGGTGCTCATGGCTAGATTCAAGAGACACACACTCACACACTCACACACTCACACACTCACACACTCACACACACTCACACACGCTCACACACACACACACTGGCTGTGAGCGTAATAAGGGTCAGCAGCATCCTTGTTTTTATGTTATGAGAAGCCTATGTTACAATTATTTCTTTGAAAAGTAGCTTACAGAAGGAAAAGGGAAGGAGTTAAGGACAGAAGGAAAAGAAAGAATGAAAGGCTCTGAACTCTAGTTTCGCCTGTTTTTGTAGCATTTGACATCCTGTATGTACAGTATTATGACGTCAAAACTTTTGATATTTAAAAATATATATATTTCCAAAAGATTTAATAATACACTTATGATAATATCCTTTAAATAATAAGGGCTTCTAAAATCATTTGTGTTTTTGGGATAAAGCACAAAAGCCCCACACACACACACAAACACATTCGCAATATAGTTTGCTCTTGCAAAGTTATTTGTCTACCTATGCGCCACGACTTCAGTTGCAGCTCACACACTTTAGGACTGAAATGTCATATGAGGTAGAGGCTTCTCCCCTCCTAAGTTTTACTGATGGTCGTCCTCAGCTGTTTGAACCACTGGTACAGGCAGCTGGTGCTCAGACAGCCGGTGTTAACCGTGTCTGAAGAGTGCGGTGGTGCAGCAGCGCACAAACCACTGGCCCAGGCAACTGTCTCAGCTGATGGTTCAAATGGTGCGTGTGTGAGATAGAGGCAGTGAATGGGATAAGGCATGTCTCTGAATGGTTGATGATTCTGTGGTTTATTTTAGATTTGAATATGACTGAGTTTGGTGGTGGTGGGGGTGGCTCACCTGTTTATAAGAGTTTTTTTTATAACTTTTCTCAAATATAAATATATCCCAAATGGTTGACCCTGCGTTAGCATTGGCCCTGAAAGATCCAAGATGGTTTGAAACGCTGGGCGAGGATATGAGCCATGTTCAGATTTGTATAAATTTGGATGTAAATGTGTTAATACCAGCATTAATGTGTTTGATCAAATAACAGTGTGCAGTGACACTTTAAAGATCCATTCGACTGGGAGTTTTATATAAAATTATTTATATATATTGTTACTATGAGGAATTATCATAATCATGCAGAGAAAATCGGATTTTATGACAGCTTGACAGCCCCAGTCCGACAGAGCTGTGTGTGAGACTTGATAGTCGTATTACACAGGAAGTAAAACATTTGCATCTGTGGCTTTAATGTGGATGATACAAATGAATCTAAGATATATACCAGTGGAGAATCTGTCACACGAAAGACACAAGTGGATAAGTCCGGATCAGGTTAAGTTCAATTCACTTCTCACCGTGGTGGTCTTGACTCGGCCTCCTGGTTGCGTGCAGGTCCAGCCCGACTGATTGACCAGGAGATCACAACCTTCATCGTCCAAACAAGGAGTCATCTCACACCACTGTCGGCTCCTGACGATACGAACTGAAGAGGAGTGGGAGAAAGAAGAAAAATGTATTTTTTCTTCAAATTAAACTTGTAGGAAAACTGTTTTCCTTTAATGTTACAGCTTATACTACTTTATTTTTTATAATGTTAATTTTCAAACTAAATTATTTAAAACAAACTTAAAACCAAACTCAGTCCTACATCAGAGGCATGATCCTGTTTACTGTACACACCTCCTCCTCATCAAAAGCTAAGCTATTTATAAATAAATAGGACATTCTCACTAACTAATTTGCATATTGTGGCTCCCCAATTGGCCCACAGAGGGAGAGGAGTCGGTGATGAAGAAGACGATGAGTGTGGATAAGACTATGAAAATAAATGAAAAGAATCTGAGGATGTTCACGGATATCCCGATTTTCCATCCCTGGTATTAGTCAAACTCCCAAAACAGACCCCTGATGGTGGAGACCCTCCTTTACTGACAACACCTCTCTACGTTCACACCTACAGTGTATAACTCATGCTCTCCATTTCTCATCGTGACCATTTGTAAATAAATAAAATTTGTGGATCTTCCCTTTCAAGAATTCTTCCCCAGATAATTAACATAAAAGACAGAAAGCACTGAAGAAGGGTCAAAGGTCACAGTGATCAAGCACACATCACTGTCCCTCGAGATCATTATTGTACAACACTACAAAGCAAAAATACTGTCAATGCCTCAGCAGACGAATATCAAACATACATATGTCAGCAGTCAACAGTCGGTGCATCTAATCAAATACGGCCTCTGTACCCAGAGGGAAAAACATACAAGGGAGATCAGATGGAGATGAACCTGATTAATGAGAGGAGAGATGAGAGGAGGAAATATCAAACTGGGCTAAAAAATTAAAGACACATTTCCTGAGTAGAATATATACAGAATGTATGTCATCAGTGTGCCTGCTGCCAGGATTCTCCTGTATACACTATCCTCAAGTGAAAACTCATTGCCCTCACCCTACAGAATCAGCTCGAAAATACTAAACATGCGTTAAGGTCTAGTGCACAACGATGAATGCTCAGCCCTGTGCGTAGGCTACATGTGCAACTACGGCGCAACTTAGACGCAGAAGCATGAATTTGGCTTAACACAAGGAATCATAATACAATACAACACAATGAAATGTAGCATGATTAGATGTATGATAACATAACATAACGTGACATTAAACAATGCAGTGAAACATAAAACAAGGTAATGCTATTAAATACAAAAAGTTTGACAGGTCACCAGGTAACGTGACATAATGCAAGGTTAAATAATACAAAGTTGCATTACTTGAGGTAATGTGACACAAAGTAATACAATGCAGGGTAACACAATGCAAGGTAGACTAACGCAAAGTAATGTAAAACCAGGTGAAAGTCATTTCATGCAACATCTTTAAAAACACGGCATTATCTTGTCTGAAGGTACAGTGACATTAATAACCCACACACCATGTATCATGACATTATGTATCACATAGTAATGTGACATAATGTAACACGATGTGAAACAATGCAACACAGTTATCGAATACCATAGTATGATATAAATATAATGTAATGCCATATCAAATTAAATGACCTTATACAGTATTAATAAAATGGTGAGATCAGCAGGTATCCTCTGTAGAAGTTCACCACAAACTCACACACACACTCAGTCAGATAGAAGAGGATTCCCTGCTGTTAGTGTGATACTTTCCTGACCCAGTCACTGCCATCATTCCCAAATTGCCCTCATTCCCTGCACTGAATTACACTCTACAAGCTCAGCCTGGGGAAGGAGGAAGAAAATTAAAGTCTGCTCGGGCCTCTGATACGTAACCAGGTAATAAGTTCTCCCTTTGGAGCAGCCGACTACTAGTATGATTGTGATAGCCTTTTAGCCCCCAATTATCAAACCAATTTCCTATTGAACAACAGGAGCTCCTCTCCGCCGTGACACTTAATTAAATTCTCCTACTGCCTCACACTTTTACTGAGAGGGAGAAAAATAAATGCCCTGGAACAAGAAAACACTTCTGATGCTCCTTAATTAATTCAAAGTTATTTTTACAATTTAGTTTAAGAGTAAATGACATAAATGTTGTGCAAAAGGAATAGTAGTGAGATGGATATCAGCATCATGTATCTCTGTGAAGTTCAAGTATATGTCCAGGAAATATATTAATGCTAGCTTTGCACAAACACTCAACCACGATCCATCCTGTTGAACATGATAATGTTAACTGGACCTGGAGGTCATGTTGCTCACTTAATTGCTTGCTATGTAAGGGAAATGGTGGAAGATTGAACAACTGAAGTAAATGTGGAAACTCAAACTAGCAAAAGCAAACTATGGCATTGGATGGGGAAAAGTAAATGAAGACAGAAACTGAAACGGAGGTGTAACAGAGTGGAATGCACTGCTCCGCCTCAGTGGGGAATTGAGCCCAGTTCTGGAACACACACCCTGAACAACAGGAAAGCAAAGCGGGCTGGTACAAACTTGTTTATGGTTGAACTGCACACTGATGCAGCATCTATCCTGGATCTGTCCTGGTACAGCCCCGATGGCGAGTTTTGGGAGATGAGAGAGACTAGTGCTCTGTAGCAGTCAGTGCAGGCCGAGGCAGTAGGGGCTTCAGTCTGTTGATCGAGTTGAACATGCCTTCTTCTATGTCCTTGCTAAAAAGACAGCAGTGGTCGGCAACTATGTCAAACCAATGACAGTTCTTCTATTTCACCATAGAAGACTGACACCCACATTCATGGGTGTCTGATGTCCATCATAGCAGCAACATTCGTAGCATCAATTCCTCTTTACCAATTTCTTTTCAAAGTCAAAGGACAACATGTTTTGTTGCTGCAGTGCTTTATCAATTAAGCTGAATTACATATATGTATGTATATATATGCCACATTGGTGAAATATAATTAAGCAAATTCAGTTGAATATTCTTTGGAAACATTGACTATAAAATCCTCACTACAAACAAACCAGGAAGGATGAACACAAAGTTTTCTAACTTCACTCTGCACCATAGTTTCTTTATAGAAAAAGCTCTGCACACAACGTCCAGCACACAAACAATAAAAAGTGACAGTATGTTAAGTACTGACGGGGAAATATTCTGAAGTTGCCCTGTACACAGACAAATACAAGCAGGCAAGTTTAGAAGGGGCACTGGACAAGTTGGAATAATGTGTCTGTATGTGCTTCATTTTCGGGTTCGGTTTTTACGCAAACTTTTCACCACCTTTCTTCCTGTGACTCCGCAGTGCAGCACTGTACCTCCTCAATTTCCCCCTGAGACATGCTGGGGTTTTCAAAGAACTGGGTGGTGAGAAACAGCACTGCCCTGGTTATTGAGAGGACAACATGTAATCACCTGAGGCGAGGATGGAAACCGACAGCGGCCGCACCATTTGTTGATTTATCTTTCTCTGTCATCATCCCAGTGCATCACAGGATTGAATGGCCAAACCTGGCGCTTCCCTCCATAACAACTCCATTACCTCAGCAGTATCTCAGTGTTTTATCAGATGCCTCACAGCGAGGCTGTAAATGCGGCTGTTTCCTTATATCATCTGGACGACTGAACACAGTAATACCGAGAGAAAAACAAAACACAGAGTGGATCTGATAAAAGTAGCCAACTAGGGCCTGAAACAAATCACACTGATTTAACTGAGCAGCCCAAAATCCAAGGTCACAATCAGTTTTGATACATATGATTAGTTTTTTCTGGTCCAGCAGTAGAATCTAATCTGATTAAGGGACACAATCTCAAAAATACAGGTGAACCCTCGATGAACAGGATGAACAGACAAACATAAATTCATTATTAAGATAATGTTTTTGGCAATAAGAGCAGTCATCATTCATAAATCCACCCAACAGGGGTCAACACAGTCTATTTCAAGAGGTTGTTTTGTAATTCTAGAATTTACTTGGATTTTATCTAAGAAATATAGCATATAGTTATTCTTAACTGTCCCTAACATGCAGTTCTTCTGGCCAATAAGATCACAGGATGGTTGAAGGTGTTTTCAGGTGTAAATTATAGAAAACAGTCAGAAACAGAAAAGAGGCTTTCACATTAGCAAACAGTGTGTAATGGAGATGCAGTGGATTAATCTCAGGTGCCAGTGAACACCTGAACACCTGCGAGTGCTGCATCACCACGCTGATTAATGAACGACCAAAATGTAGATCCGTCTGCCGACGCTCAGCACAGTTCATTTATCCAAAAAGAGAGGAGGCCATTTTGTAATCGCTTCATTCATCAAAGACAGCGTCCAGAAGGAGGGACGCTGTTTTGTCCCCAGAGGACCAGATGAACAGAGAGGAAGGAGAGGAATGAAAAGAAATGAGGCAAAGAAAATACAGATGGAAGAAAGGGAAAAAATAAAAATAGTCCTACAGTCTGAACAAGAAGTGGACACAGAACCCATTAATACTCGACATGTTTTGTTCGCCTCCAAGGTGAAAAGAAAATCATCTCATTTGATTAACTTTAAATCTTTCCTTCATTCATTTTTTCCCTCTCCTTTTTGTCCTTATCAGTTTTTTTTTACTTTCACCTTTATCTCACTTTGTTTACTACATTTTCTCAGAGGTACAAATAAAGACTCTGATTTAATTATAATTATTGTTAGAACTCACAATTAGCCTTCATAGAATCTTAAGTATACACGGGTTTCTTTCACAGTTGGCTGAAAATATAGCCAAAGTTTTAATAAGTATTTTTTTTATTTACATATCTCATAATCATAAATTGTCGAAAATGTGTAAAGACAGATCCCTTGATTAAAGATCAACCTACAAATTGGATTGGTCTTAATTTAATTATAAGATCTATAATGTAAGCTCTGAATTATCAGATTATGAGAACATTTTTTAGAATTTTTTCATGTTACAAAGTATAAACTTTGTGATCTCAAAATAAACTATCTGTATGTATGAGATCAGAATTATTGTATGGAACTGTGTTCATATAATTGTGTGGTATTGAAGTCATAATTTAAAATCATTGAGAATGTGTATAAGAATATAATATAACTAATATTTACATAAAGCCTGTGTTGGTGAAAAAACCCTTCTCAAATGTTCGCGCTTTAACTTCATCATACAAACTTTTTTTTCTGAACTCTTTTTCTTTTCCTCTCTTCTGATGTCAGGTATCATTCTCAACAGTTGACTCAACAGAGTCCCTGAACGCACCACACCGCTTCTCTGCCCTTTTCAGTTCATCTCCACGTAATGAGAGATAAAAAGGTCTCATCTGTTTGTTTCCCCACACTGCCTCACAGCCTTGTGGCCTTTTTGATTCAACGCTTTCAGTCTGATAATATTAATGTCCGGAGTGAAACAGCAGCAGGTCACATCTGTTTGTTTTTTTACTCTGCAGCTGTGTTTGGAGCAGAAGATGTGTAGAAGAAACATCTGCTAACATGCTAGATTTGAATGGTTCCTCTGGACGATGCAGCCTCCCTGTGATGCATGCTGGGATTTACCCTACCCAGAGCGGAACCTGTGCACAGGAGCAAACACTCAGACTGTCGCTAGGTATTCCAGCCTGAAAGTGAGCGCACGACTGAGTTTGTCAGTCGGAGCTCTGCTGTTGGGTTTCAGGAAGCAGAGCCGCATAATACAAAGCTAGCGAGCGCCTCCGATACAAACTGACATAAATACCAACATGCAGTGCTCGGACACTCAGGAAAGTTCATTAAGATCCAGACTCACTATCTGCTGCTGAAATCTTAGTTTCATTTCAAGATTTCTAAACTTTGACTGTCGCTTGGTACCGACCGCACACTTTAATTTAAATATTTTTTAAGAAAAAGAAAACTTGACTCCCAAAAAAAGAAAAGAAAACACACACACACATTAATATATGTATATTTGTATGTGACAGGAGGTGAAATGCATTAATATGTAATAATGGAAATGTAACATTTCTATTAATTAAACTATCTGTCAATATTTAAAGCTGATAAATTTAGAATCTTCTCCACCAACTAATTCCAATTTGCTTTAAGAATTGTAGAGCTTCAATGATCAGTCAAATTATCAATTAGTTACATTGAAAACCAATCATATGTTGTACTCATTTTTCAAGCAAAACGTTCCTAGCATTGCTGATTGTTACCTGGCGGTTGGTCGGACCAAACAAAACAATTCTACCCTCGGTTTCCAGATGTTAATGTGCAGTTTTTTTTTACTATTTATAAAATAACTGTGAATAGAAAAGAAAACTGTAGATTAACCTGCAACATGCAAGCTACATGTCTTTATAATTTTTTCCAACAGTATAATATAGTATATAGTATTCAGCATAATGAGTGGTTTAACTTTTTAACCAGGTTTTTCTCACAAAAAACTGCACAGCTTTTATTTGTATTTATACAGGTACACTGAAAAAAAATGAATGTGTTTTTGTGTTCTGTTTTTACGTAGAATTAAATGTGATTATGTGAGTAATTGAAAAATTCCAGTTATATAAATTAAAACCTTTATTTTGTTGTTGTTTAAAGTTGTTTAATGTCTTTTTTATAGCAATAACATTTAATTTCGAAAAAAATACCAAAAGTAAAATAATCCAAGTATTTCTGTGAAATAAGCTTTTTACAATGGAAATAATTAATTTGATAAGTTTATCCACCTATGTGTACAGGTCATGTGATGTGGGTGCATGAAGTTGTTTTTTTAACTTTGGCCTTGTGACACTACATTTTTGTGTTCCACCCTGAAACATTCAAGAGACTTTGTATTTCCAGCAGATTGTAACAGCAAACCCAAACTGACATTCATACCAACATGCAGCTCTGTAAAGGTCACACTGAGACACAGATCAATCAATCAATCAATCAATCAATCAGTGAAAAGTGCCTTTAACTAAAATAGTATATATACAGATTATTTTTTTATTCTGGCACAGAATTTTCCGCAACTATCTCATTCATATTGTTCTTTTTGACTGTTACATTATGTTTTCAGACCAAAACCATTTATAAGCTAGCGAGGAAAGAGTTAGGCAACGTGTTTTTTAATCTATAAATATAAGTTTTGTGCAATTTTACATGGAAACATAAAGTTATAAACATACGTTTTCCTAGAGCTGTATTGAAGAACCTTTTTAAAGATTTGTCTAGGAAATAAATCTTACAAGCTCCAAGTTTAGCAATACTAAAACTAAAGCTCCAAAAAATAATCAATGCACTTTCCATCAAATTTGTATTGATGTGCCATATGTTGTTATAAAACAAGCCTCTCAAACAAGATAGAGCTTTGATACTGAATATTTGAAAATATCTTGGTCAAATCTCACTCAGCCCAAATCTCTCAAGTGAAGCTTTATTGAAGAGACAGCAGCAGGGTGGACTCCAGATGATATTGAACTCAGCGAAACAACTGTTCACAGTCACTGAAAATCACCAGGAGTGCCTGTAAATCCCTGCAGAGTAGACCCAGTCCCTCCAGCTGTTTACATCTTCTCCAGATGGCAGAAACAGAGACAGAATAAGAAGGGTAAAGTGAGAGACAGCTGGTGATGAAATGCAATGAAACATTGGGCTGGTCCCATCTGGGCTGTGGCTTTCTGAGACTCACAGTCCAGAGATGTGGAGGAGATGTTTATTTCCTTCACAAAAATAAAGTTTGCCCTAAGCTGTGAGATGACCTTTAGCCTCGGAAAAGAATGCGCATACATTCTAGTTCTAACTTATTTGAAGAAAAAATCTACTCCTTACACCTAACACCTTTAAAACACTATATGTACACTGCAACGAAAACAGTTCCTGTTAATATATGTTAACGAGCATTTCCTTTTCTTTAATCTGTTTTTATTAAGTAGATAAATATTCTGTCAGTTTTGAAACAGAATATTACCCATACAGAATTAGCTATTAGTAGTTGTTATTTGAATTTTACACACATATATAACTCTAACACTCAGAATAACTTTAAAATGTGGAAATTCTCTGGCAAGATCGGAAGTGTGTTTTGGCTGCTTATGTGTCTGACTCTCAGGAGTCAAGTGAACTGGGTACCAACTCTGGTGCATTCTGTGTTGATATGTGGGACAAAGTAACTAAAAAACTTCAGTTATTTCTGCACTTACACCTCACATCTCCCCCACAACTGCCCCCTTTACTCTCCTTTTACACTTAATAGTTTGAAAACCCCTGTTTGGAGAAACAATCCAGCTGGTCTTTGTAAACATGTAAAGAATCAGAAACTGTGGAACAAGCACTTGTATGCTGTTCATTTTATATATATATATATATATATATATATAGCAAGACAGGAGAGTCAGTGTGTACCGTAAACAGAGGCAGGAATAACTAGAAAAACTGCGGTTGTATACCTCCGCCAACCAGGGCAGTTTCTGTGTATATATTTCTACATAGTTTTGTTCCAGATTCATATAAAGGTCACTGTAACTTTTAACTTTGACAACTAAAAATAATCGCTTTATCTTTGAGTCCAAGTGACAACTGTGTTGAAGAAAATTCCTTCAAGAGGCCTTGAGATATCACATTCAAAAGGCCAAAAACACATTGACACTGAAATCTAATCAATAATATTGTCAAACACAAACACACACACACACACACACAAACACACACACAAACAAACACACAGTATTTCAAGTTATATGTCACTTCCTGTTTTACTATGACCCTCTCGCTTGTCTCTTTCCCTTTAGGTAACTTCTCACTTGCCCGTGTGTACTTAACAACCTCAAGTCAATGTTGGTGTCTAATGAAAAACAATTCCCTCAAGTTATTTCAGGGATATTGCATTCACAAGGCAAGACATGTGCTTAGGGAGGTTATAGTGACTTTGACCTTTGACATTTGGCCACCAAATTCTAATCAGGTCATCCTTGAGTCCAAGTGAATATTTGTGCCAGATGTGATGAAATTCCCTCTGGGCACGCCTGATTTATTGACTTCAAAACAATGCAAGGTCATGCAGCCTTATCAGTTCATCTTTGAGTCAAGGTAAATGTTTGTACCAAAGTTGATGACATTGCCCTAGCCAATCTCAAGATCTAAAAATGTGACACTTGTTGTTTCTAGGAGTCTCCAACAATCAGTTATAGCCGTTAGAGGGAGTTGAGCATCTTACCCTCGACACAGGCCGGTCTGGCTCCTGTCGTCCCGGCGATCTGCCCCTTCCTGCAGGCGCAGCGGGCCGTCTGTCGTGCGATGGTCCTCCTTGGTTGGCTGCTGTCCCTGTCCAGAGTAACAATCTCACAGGTCCCCGCCGCCAGCTGACCTGAGGGACGCAAGAAGGTAAACCATGTAAATGTACTACATTCCATGACAAGGTTTGATATGCACACACAGACACAATGTTTCAATTTACGTTTTTGTTTACTTCACTTTTATTACCTTCGGTTGGAGAGGTAACAAATAGCGACAGCATTTCTGATTGTGCACTTGTTCGTTGTTTAAGGGTTTTGCTAATAAGCTGATGCAGGTTGAGATGCTGTGTGTGACTGGTTGAAGCCACTGAGATAAATAAAAGAATAGAGGTGCAGCTCACAGGTGAACTTCTTTTAAATGCTTTGACACCAAGTCATTGTCCCTACTCCCTACTCAATGGACGAGGGTTCTATTCTGCTGATGTAGTAGGTCTGGACAAAAGGACTTCAGGTCAATATAACAATTATTCTGAACTTTTACCTCAAAAACCCTTAATGAACGATTACTTTGCTTATGTTTGTGTGTGCGTGTCTGCTCGTCTCCGTCAGATCATAAATCAGGATCATTGTGGAAAATTCTACATTCCCCCTCGTGTTGTGTGAGGTATTTGAATTGCGTGCTGGCAAAATTTTGGAAATGTGTTGAAAAACGTTTCTTATAAACTCTAGAGTGAATCAAAAAAACACAACGTAACTTTAAGTACTGTACCTGTCCTAATAACACTTGATTTGTGACGTGTAGAGTGAGTGCAGGACATAGAGGGAGTGAGGAGGATGGACATGGGGCAGGGTGATATGGAAACGGAATGTAGCGGAAACCTGAGAGTTTATTAATGCATGCATTGTGGAAAGACTAAACGAAATCAACCAATATCGGCAAAATTAAGTCGGTGAGAGGTTATAATTTTTATTTTTGATACATCTCGGGTTAATTGACCAGCCCTATGATGTAGTATGATTTACTTGTGAGAAAACAGGAATCCAAGCACCAACGTAATCATCAACCATGTGTCAACTCGTCTTATAAGAACTAAAACCCTTGGGATATTTACAACCGAAATTGAGAACATGGCTGTGGCCCAGTACCAGGCCGTGGGTCATTTGGTACCGGGCCGTACTTAGTACAAATACTCCTGGCTTAGCTTATCTGCATATCTACATTCCCTGTAAACTCACAATAAATTACAGAGAGATCTTTATCATATATTAAAGAGCTCATAGCACCCTATTATCCCAGTAGATCACTTAAACCTTTAAATGCAGGCTTTAGTTCCTAGAGTCTCAAAGAGTAGAATTATCATTGTTGTATAACAACATTGCTGTATAGTCCAGTAAAAGTATAAATATAAGAATTGAATTAAATCATTTATGAAAAATATGCAGTAGAGATAAGCTTCATGGATAATAATTCAGATAAAGCAGTTGAAATAGTGGACGTTGTATTTGTGGCTGTATTTGTGACATTTTGTCACCAAAAAAAGACAAAATAAATCATTAAAATCTTCTATGAATTCAGCCAAGCCAGAGACTGGTGGGGGGATACATTTTGGGTGAATCAGAGGGGACAAATTAAAGCCTCTGGTGTTAGTATGTGTGTCTTTGGAAGGGGGCGTATTTGGTTGCTGTAGTGACAGCAAAAGCCCCCCCTGCATACTAATTAACTGTCATCAATAGACCCATGGACTGTTCCCTCTCCACAGATGACTGGACCAACAACAACCAGGACCTCAGAGCAGAGAAAAGAGAGGGATCAGTTCTGTGAGACGGGGGTCAGCAGGGTCAGAGACATCCTCATCCACAACAACAACAGCGGGTGTTTAAAGACGAGTCTTTTCTAAGAAGCACACACTTATCCAACAGTTCAACATCGCCTCTGATTGGGTAGTTGGTTGTTTTGGTCATAGAGTTAACCTTTTTCCAGCAGTCGAGTACCTGGAAGGGAAGTTTGTCTTGTCCAATAAGATCTTAACAAACAGGATATTGATGCGGATAGAGCATGTCAACTGTGATATGACCGGCAAGATAAAGGTGTTGAGCTATTTCGACTTTTGAGAGTTTACATACAATCACAGGTTTGTTGGAATATTATCTCAAGACCGGCCATTCTTTTCGCAGCAAAATTCATAGTATGTGAAAAAAACAGCCTTTCCTGTTCAAACATAACTAGTTTCTATTTGAATGTTAATCTATGACACAGCTGAATCCTCTTGCCTCTCTATAACCTTTACTTAATAAACAACACTGAGGTTATTTTGCACATTGAAAATCCCTGTCCATGAAACCAGTTGCTACCCTCACTGCACTGACACTGACAAGTCAGATAAAATCCAGGAAAGAAAGTTTTACATGTACGCCATTTATTTCTTTGCAGTGATGGTAAACATGCGGCAGGGCCCCGTCAATAACTCTGCTGTAGTCGCTGCTTAGCATGATTTGTAGGGCTGACATACTGACTCCAGAGTTCCTCAACTGCAATACAGGTATCAAAGCAGACTCTCACAGGAGGCATACAAAAATAAGTATTTAGTGCAAATATTTGAATTCCTTGCTCGGGCCTAGGGGATAGAGCGGGTGCTCTGCAACAAGAAGGTTGCCGGTTCGAATCCCACTCTATCCCATCTGCATGCCTAAGTGTCCTTGGCAAGATACTGAACCCCTAAATGGCCCCTCATAAATGCTGAGTGTTCTAAAAATGTAAGTCGCTATGGATAAAAGCGTCAGCTGAATGACATGTAATGTAATAATGTCTTCTCCCATACTATTTGTGAATGTTTAAAATCACTTATGTAGTAATTTCAAGGTCAATCATTTTAAGCTGGGTTATTACTTTAAAATGTTTAGAGCTCTAATGTTCAGAAAACTTAACTTTCCTAATACTTTCAATTGCTGCAGCTCCTCTTTACTGTCTCTGTCTACAAAGGGTTTGGTTGTATCCACTAATTCTTTAAAGGTCCAGTCTGTAAGATTTAAGTGAAAGGGATCTATTGGCAATTGAATATAAAATAATCGTAGTTGTTTTCACTAGTGTGTTTCATCTAACTTGTAGAAATTGTTGTTTTCTTTACCCTAGAATGGGCCATTTATATTTAGACACTTTATATTTACATCAGGAGGTGGTCATCTCATGGATGCCGCCAGCTTTTTACAGTAGCCCAGACTGGACAAACTAAACACCTTTTGAATAAAGTCTACCACAGTTCTCCATCATGTTTAAAAGGGTATGGTGAGTTGAGGGGTTCAGCTGCAGACTGTAACTTCACTTCTAGATTCTACACTCTGAAGCTTTAAGAGCCATGCCCTGATGAAACCCATTTGGCCAGTTGGCCCATTCTTTAGTTATTGGTCATCCACCTCCAACACGTGTAAATGTCAGCCTCTGCTCTCCATCTACCTAACTTGAGCCGTTTTTAGAAAAGACCTTCGGTGAAGAATTGGGTCAGGACTTTCTCCAGAGGTTTATTTTCACACATGAAAATGGCAGCGGGAGATTCTCCCCTCAGGTGTGTTTACAAGAAATCCCCCAGAGGATTCAGTTGAGGGGAGGTGCAGCAGGCAGGGGCAGGATGTTTTGATTCCACTGTGGAGATTACAAGTGTTTGTTTAAAGCAGATAGACACCCCCTGAGTTGATGGACAAGAAATAAATATAAGCACTCATTTTAGAGCAAATTTAAGTTTTATATAAAAAGCCATTTCACAAAAGATTGGTTCCGAATCTAAGATTAGCTGTAAAGGTAAATTCTGTTTTGTATATACAATGTGTGCCAAGTTTGAAATAAAGCTGGCAGCACAAGTCTGCAGGCAACTGCCCCCTGGGCCCTATAGAGCCGCAGGCAAATAACTGCCCATGAGCCAAATCCAACAATCTAACAAAAATATTTGGACCCAAAACAAAAAAGTAAGTGATATCAAAATTGGACATAATTTCTCATAAATCTACTGTGGGTTATATGTCCAAGGCTGTGTTTAACTCTTCTAAAAATCTATAAAAATCCGGTAATCTTACAGGAGCAACCAGCTGATGAACAACAAAAAGGACATTTCAGTCAACCATTAATAAAGTGAATCACTGTCATTTGTTGCCGAAATAAGTAATAAATTAGCTGCTGCAGCTCTGTTGTTGAAGGGATAATGACGCCTGCATTCACAAACAATCATAAAATAGACCTGAATAACATAAAATGCATGCATGTAAAATAAACATGCAGCTTTAGTTCAAACCCTGCCTTCATTGAAGAAGGCAGAAAAAAAACGGCCAATTATTGAATAGCATTAATAGTTGCAGCTTCTCTTTCAGGTTTATATATTTCAGTGAACCCTCACTGAAGTGAGCACTTTGAGTAACAAATCGCACTCTTTCTCCTCTGAGTCGTACCCCCACTCTTTGTGAATAAATGTCACATTTTATAGGATGATCCAGAGCATTTCCAGTGAGTGTCTGAACAACCATGAGTATTTTACTAATTACTGTTTAATTTAGCACTCTTCCTTATGATAACAATTTTTAACAATATATGGTGGGGGGAAATGGTTGAGGTTGCCATAGCAGCAGTCCTAGGAATTAAGCGCTTAGAATAAAAGGGGTCTTCAACCGGAGCCAGGACACAGGAGGTGATGATGAGGACTGGGAGATGGGATGTCTGATTAAGAGCTCTTAATTGGATGGTTGAGAAGGGTCATTCATTGATGGTGATACTGATCTCACTGCAGAGGGAGAGAAAACCTTTGTAAACTTGCAGGTGATTGGCTCCAGGCAAGCGTTTCTGGGTGTGATTGGCTGAAAGACAGAATGAGGTGGGTGGCGCCTATAGCAGGAGTTGTGCATGTGATTTAGGGAGCACGCGCAAAAGCATCGTCCTGACTGAACTTTTGCTTTTCTTCATTAGTATTTATGACATAAATTTTGACCTGTTTCACTCTATTATAACTATACCTTTTTTACATTCAGTAGGCTCAGCATTTCATGGTTCACATATTCCTGAAACACACTAGACATGTATTGTGTTTTTGAAACCTGTGAACAGCCAGTTCAAAACCAAACTATGTTTACAAGTTTGAAATGTACTATTGCATAATAGTTTAATAGTTTAATCGCTACTATTAGCTTGATGTAATGCACCTCTAACTGGATGTCCCTAAAATTCTTTGTTTGAAATCTTGCTGGAAAAGAGGATTTTTTTTTATCTCAAGCTATAGAGAGAAACTTGGTCAACTTGGCTCTGTAGGAGAATTTCTTTGAACAAAGTTTCACTGTTGAGTGTAATTTGTTACTTTACAGTTTCTCAGCTTGTCTGAAAGGCCACGCTGTCCTTCAGCTGTTTCCTTTTAAATCCATTCTGTCATTTCTGCAGCTGTAGCTATTTGAAGTCCTGACTGTCGGGGTGAAAAGCCTCAGCTATCAGACCGAAACGTGACACAGCGGCAGCAGCACTCGGCAGCTGAGAAGGTTTTGATGTGGCGAGCGGCGTTCGCTGTTAGCAGGCTTTTTGTGAAACATCGAATGAAGACGCAGTGTTATTGTTTCTATCGTCTCTGAGTCTTCGCCGCTGTCTGTCAAGTGAGTAATCGCTCAGGAGGATTCATGTCTGTGGAATGAGGAGTATTCTTCTATTTCCTCCACCTCAACATCCTAGTCAGTTTGAACTGAAAAGTCTTTTGCACGAGAGGTGAAACTCAGGTAAATAACCTTTGACTGAGAATCTTCACTGAACGCTGCTCACAAAATGCACCAACATAATAACATTATATTTGAACTGCAGCTACAAACGTTATAGTGAAAGATTCTGCTGTACGGTCCTATAAAGACTGTCAGCATGAAAACAAACTAGAATGCTGCTCGGAGAGCTTTTACCTCCTTTAGGCCTTACGCCCGAGCCAAAGTTACAAATGACCAATCACTGACCAGCAACCAGGTAGGCTCTCAGTCAAACTATCCAATCACATCAGCTGTAATTTATCAGACACAGGCATCATAATAAGTCAGTTAGGCAACTCTATTTCACTACTCTGAGGGTGAGTGACTGCAGTAAATCAGATTAACAAGTTACAATCCTTAAGATTTGAGTCTTGTTTGATGACACCTGTTTTTACTGTTGGGACATTGTGTGTAGTTTTAAATGTGGCAATTTTCACCAGCAGCTGCTGTGGAACAATCTCACCTCGTTTTGATAAAGAAGTTGGAGGTTGTGCCGTCTGTAGTCTGCAGCTCATGTTGTTTTATTTCTCCCTAAATTATCTGATTATGACCTTGTCGTATTGGGTAGCTTTTTCATAAAAAAAAAGCAGCTAATCAGGAATAAGATATATTTGGTTTGCACACACACAACTGTGATGATGTTGTGGTAGAGAGAACAGTGAGAAAACTATTCTGCACTAATGTTTATCTAATGCTGTCATCCTGATACTATTTTGTTGCTTTATTATGTTCACACAACACCTACTGTCTGTCCTGGAACAGGGATTCCTCCTCCCACCCTGCAGACCTGGTATTAACATCCTTCCTGGGAGATCCGATCACAATTTATATGCAAATAATATGACTGTTAGTGTTTGTGAAGACAAAATGATGCTGTTTCTACTCAGTTTGACTTTGTATCTGTTGGCGGGAGTATGTGTTGATCAGTGGTAATATTGTGGCGGTGATTACAAACAAATAAATGCAGCTGAGTAGGTGGTCCTTCATATGTGACCCAGGATGGACTCACATTTACACAGCAAATAGAATGTGGGCACATGCGTCCCAGACCACCTCTGAATGTGATGAGTGAACAGATCTCAGACTGCATCAGGCTGCATTTAGGTGTGTTGAAACCTGAGGTTACTGCTGACCACAACTGAGGTAAATGTGTAACCTGTGATGTTGGACTAAGTGAATAAAATGAACTTGTATTTACTATATAGACGGATAGTTACTAATTGTAAATACTTAAAATGGCTTTAAGAGCTTTAAGCAAAAATGTTCACATTCAAAAGAACACCTAAGTAGTTATTTTTTCTAATGTAGATTTAAAAGATGAAATTTCTTTCTAAAAACACAGCTCAGATCTTAGTTTTGCAGTTTTGAAGAAGCTCATAATTGCATGTGACAGGCTTCATTAACACGACTGCTGCATTCTGTCTGATCCCGTGGAAACCCACCCCATAAGCCTTACAGCTACATACAAGTGAATAATAATCTATCTCATCTCTGTCGTTGCACTGCTCTGATGAGGCTAATCACCTCCTGCTCTTCCTCTTTATGTCTATGAGCTCTGTGGAAGTAGTAGTCCACTTCATATCTAAAGGGTCAAAGGTCACAGTGGAAGGCGCTGAAGCCTGGACAGCCAGCGACATGCAGAGGGGAGGACATTTGAACCCTCGTCCCTTGGAGGGTTGTACTATCTGAGACAAAGGTCAGGGGATGGAAGCACACACACACACACATACAGAACCACAGAGGAATGAGACTGACTTCACAGGGATGAATTATATTACAAGACAAAATAAAGTCTTTGGCTGAATGTCCAAATAGTGAGCTTTCAATTCACAAAGAAGATATTCACTCCTGCTTTTCGAATATCAGGAGTTGGGAAGTCACATGCTTAGTCTGTCATGCTTGCTAATTATAGCATCTATATAAATCTTTTTTTATCTGACATTGTTTACATTTCACCAACTTTTTCATTGTTGCTAGGTTTAAAAAAAAATTGCTAACATAGCTTTAGGCCTTGCTAACACAACTTTAAATGGATATGTTCCTCTCTGTCCAGACCAAATAGTGTGCATTTAGTTTTGGCATGTCGCTTTCTGGAGCCTTCACAATGATGTCAGTGATTAAAGCTCAAATCAACATAAGGTGTCAGAGCAGCAGTTAAACAGCGGCTGTCTTTTTCTCTTTTTAAACATCACAGGCCCACTTTTCCACGTCAGTGATCCTGAAGTCTCTGAGCTGCTGAGATCAGAGCTGTTGCTGCAGGAATAGCCCCGGAGCTTTCTGCAGTAATCAGGATCCAGCCTGCATGTAGATGATACAAGAGACGCCACTCGCTACCAGGTATCCCATGGTAACCACAGAGGGTGATGGCAGGTTTCTGTTTGCTTGTTAGCTGCAGCTCATCACCGGCCCTGTGTAATTCTCCATCTGCAACAGCACAGTAGGATGAAAACGCCCCTGTCTGTTGGTGTAAGTCTGAGCAGAGCATGCTGGGAGAAGGGTTACGGCTGTGCAGTACGTGAGCTGTAAACATGACTGAAGTAAAGAATCCACTGTGCAGCAGGTCTGTTCGGTAGCAGCATGTGATGAACAGAAACCGCTGAGAGCAGAGAAGTGGAATTCAAATTTCTTTTATTAACAGAGTCAAAGAGGAAGTGTGTACTTTTTATTAGCCGAGAGACAACGCAGATCCCGAAGCAGCTAAAGACCGTTTTTAACATTTAACCGCACTGCACTTCAAAAGAAGCTACAAACAGCTAATTTGCCACATGGGCAATTAAAACAAGATAATAACAATAATAATAATAATAACAATTATTATTAGTATTATTATTATGTTAGTATTATTATTAGTAGTAGTAGTAATAGTATTGTTATTAGTATTATTATGATTATTATTATTAGCATTGTTATTATTATTATTATTATTATTATTATTATTATTATTATTATTATTGCATGAGGCTCTACAATACATACAATTCCAGTAAATACAAAGTTGGTATTGGTGTTTTTTTGTACTGATTTTAGCCAGAGCTAGAGGCTGGTTGTAAATACAGCAAAGCTTCCTGAGTCTCTAATGTCTGCAGGTAAAGTAAGTATTCATCCCCACTACTTTAAAGGAGAAAGCAGATTGATTAAAGGCAGTTTTTTTAACTGTTGTACCTTATAAATCTTGTAAAAGGAGGTGGTTCAAGAATATGAACAATTTCCAGCAACTGGCAGCCATCTGAGTAAAATAAGAAGTCCAAATCAAAAGTGAGTAAATTATATTTTCCCAAGCTGTTGATGTGACTATAGGCCCTTGTTTTGGTGTCTAGTCAAAGTCAAAGTGGACGTTATTGTCATTCAGACCATACAACAAGAAGTGCAATCATTTAAGAAAAACCTGAAGTCTAAGAGGCTGAGGATGACACAGAATGTACAGTAATGTGGCACATTTAACTGTCTGTGAGCTGTGCTACATATTACAAATAAATGTATCATGCAGACGACACAAATAAATGGTTTGCATTTAGAAACTCTCATTATGAGACAACACCTGATAATGTTGTAGTCCCTGTCTATTATCTCTATCTCCACTCAACCTCTCACCATAGCTGTATTTGTAATTTTATTTTTCTTATTTATTTATTTTGTATTTTTTACTCAGATCACTACCATGCACAATAATATTCAACACTTTACATCTATATTTATATCATGGTCACTTATAATGGTTACATTGCAATATTTATATTTTCCATTATGCTATCTTGTAGTATTATTTATATTATGGTCACTTACCTTTTAATTATTTTCTGTATCATGGTCACTACTGTTGCAATATTACTTATAATATTTTTGTTTTCATTACAATAACACTTACATCATTCCACTTTCTCCCCAGTACCTGCTTTTGCACAGTGTCTGTTTTGCTGGTTGTTTGTTTCGTTTTTCTCTTATTTGCTTTTCTCTTATTGCTGTAACAAGTGAATTTCCCCATTGTGTGGATAAATAAAGAAATCTAATCTAATCTAATCTAATCTAATATGAGCATGGATCTCAATGTTCACTCAGCAGTCAGGGCTGTCGTCTCTCGGCCTTTTATGATCCGTGTTACTGTGTGGAAACGAAGTAAGGTTTGATCCACTTAGCTCCTGCTCGAGGAAGATGTGCTCTGAAGAACAAATCCAACATCCTGTGTTCAGTGGTGCCGCATTTGAGTGGCAGGAAAGTTGCCCAATTATGAAACTATTATCCAGGAGGGTGGAATCAGTGTAAACAAAATGTATTTTAGATAATGCTACAGTGACAAAATATGTTTGGGCCATATTTTTAAGATTTCAAGAATGAAGACATAATGTTGTGAAATCAAGTGAAAAACACAGCCTCTGACCTCTGACTCTGACATTTCTGTTCTCACATACAGCCCCTCTGGATAATTTCAGGAGATTATCCAGACTTCATGTCTGAAAGAAGCTTTAGTGTTTCCCTTTGCTGCCAACAGTCAGATTTAGTTTGAAAAGATGTACAGAGAAATGTAATGCATCGGATTTTTTCACCTGCAGGAAAGTATCTTTTATCTTCTTAAAGAAAAGCCTTCAAAGAAAAGTGCACAGCTTCATATATATTTGTTGAACTTTTATTATTATTACCATAGTGATTCCTTTCTCCTACAGCAGTTATCTTGGTGTAATGACATCTTGCCTGCGGGGATCGATCTCCTCCCACTGATCTCTGCAGCAGAACTTTTGTGAGTTTATTTTACTTTGTAACTTGTCTGAATGAATCACAAAAGAAAATTTGTCCTGAATGCGGTGACATTAGCATTGAGGCTCCAAACATCCCGCTCCCATCGCAGCAGAACGATGAAATTACAGCACATCTTGCTTTGATCTCTGCCCGTGTTGCTGATTTCTTTTTTTCTGTGCAGTCAAAGCTCCAGTGTCATCTATTCATGAGGGAGAGGATGGTGAAAAAAAGATAAACTGACGTTTTGGTTGATATGAGCAATTATTATCGACAATCTTTTTTCAATCCCCTGCTCACTGACAAGTGTTGTCCCCGTGTTAATCCTCACAGTAAAGACGGGGGAGTAGTGATGAGTTTGAAATGGGTTTTGACAGGACTCAGCGGCTGTCCACTGATCATCCGATGACAGTTAATGAGTCTGTTATTGTGAAGCAGGAGATAAATTATGAATCCAACACGCGGTCGGACACAAAGTCTCTGAAACTGTTTGGAGATGTTTTAATGCCAGTCAAGGCCGTTTCAGTTGGAAATGTCTAACATGATGACTGAGAGCAGCTGGAAGGCAGGTAATAATAAGAGAGGCTTTGCATGTTTCTGTGTTTTTCCATCTATTTTTAGGTGCATATTGTTTTTACAAATGAAGAGTGGAACTGGAGGTGAAAAGTTGTAATGTGAACAGTTTAAGATGAATAGTGATGCATGAAATGATGAATGTGACTTATATTTGACTTTATATTCATTAATTTGTACATTTGTTATGGATTTATGGATTCTACATTTCCCTCTTTCTTCATACTTTTAGAGTCATTTTTTGTTCGTTATATGCCAGGGGTTTGATATCAAAATGGATAATTATTAATTAGTATATTTATTTAATTTAATCAGGCTAATACTATTAATGCTCAGATGTTTTAGGCAGTTTTAGATGTCTAGATTTATGACTGATCAGATGCCTCTTTGATGTAATAACACATCAAGGAGGCATCTGTTCGGTCACTGATTCACATTTACAGATTTATTCTGCAGTGGGACAACTGGTCCAAACTTACAGTCAAAATAATGACTAAGGGCCTGATCTATCAATCAATCAATCAATCAAATTGTATTTGTATAGCCCATATTCACAAATTACATTCATCTCATAGGGCTTTAACAGGGTGTGGCATCCTCTGTCCTTAACCCTCAGCAAGAGTGAGGAAAAACTACTAAAAACCATTTTAACAGGTAAAAATAAGTAGAAACCTCAGAGAGAGCCACATGTGAGGGATCCCTCTCCCAGGACGGACAGAAGTGCAATAGATGCCACGTGTAAAAACATTCATCATTAAAGTCTTTAGCGGAATTGATGCAGTCCCGCTGCAATCATAGTCCATGGTCAGCAACCAGCAGAACCACGATCCAGCATCCAGACCAGAGGCCACTCCAGTCCTCAGTCACCGTCCACCGCCGCCCATCTACTAAAGGTTTGTGCGTTTAAAAACGTGTGCAAACTTAATTTCCCCCGTACAAACAGACAAGCTGATCTACTAACGGTGCACACTGAGGATTGCGTGCAGAATTGCATCTGCTGTTTGTTTAGTACGCTAATGAATATGCATTGTTGGGTATTTCTACCCAACCGGCAAAGTTAGAGCAAATGCAAATACTTTAATTAAGCAATGCAATGTGATTGACAAGGATTCTGACTGTGTCTATATTTAATACGTTTGAAAGGTAGGTGCTCATCGGCACAGCGTTACGCACAGATGGCTGCAGTTACTGTGGTGAGGAGGAGACGGTGGAGAACAGGTTTTTTCAGAAAGTGAACTGCACCTGCTGCTCAATATTGGTCAAAGGCATCTCTGCCACCGGCCCCCCACCTGTTTTATTTGACAATGTTTTATTATGAGCAATTTTTTCTTTTGTTCTTCTTTTCAAGTCCTGCCATCTTCTCTTAATTTCATGGGTTGTTCTTTTTGTCTTAGAAACAGCATTTACTTTCTCGCAGATACTCTACCATCTCACATTTCTTTGAGTTATATTAGTATTTCTTTGCTGTAGCTCAACAACATGTTTGTTTGCCTCCTCCACTAACACCTCCAATTCCATGGAATTAAATTTTGCTTTGCACTTGCAGTCACTCAGCTCTCCGAATACTCCGTGGCAGAAACCAGTAACACATGCAAAACACTCATTCAAATACTACTGCCTCTACCATGTATGCCCCTTTTATCATGTACGCAATTATTATTTAGAAAATCACCCACAAAATGCCCACAAACCAAACGTGCAATCTGTTATAATGCACCCGCAATGTATCACTCTTTATTTGGGATCTTAGTAGATCAAGCCCTGCGTGTCTTAAGACCGAAACAGAACAAGATATTTAAATGTTCATCTTCGTGATGTGGATTGAATTTAAAGCTGATTACTGCATTACTTTAGCAGCAGTGTCAATGAGAAGCAGTACTTGCATATGAAAACTGGTATGTGTATGATGTACTGTTTAGAAGTGCCTTATATGCCAGCAGCCTATCAACGGTCAACAGTAATGTACCAATAAGAATCATGACATGCCATCAGATTCATGAGCTGAGTGACAGCCAAATCTGAGGGCAAAAAAAAAGAGGCAGGTGTTGCGGCAGCACATGTATAAGTAATTTTAAATGCTACATGGAAACACGGACGTGAGTGAGCCAATCACTGCGCAGAGTTAGTTGGTTGAGGTTAAGGGCAAGTGCAAGACAATATAATAACTTTGGATGAGGTTAGATCCTGTGTTCATGGTTTGATTCAATTGAAATTAGCTTGTCTTTCATCTAAAATCCCTTACCTTAACAAATGCAGTGAGTCCTTACATCATCATACTGCTGTAGTCTCTAGGAGTACATTGTGCTGCAAGATCAGATCTTTGGTTGGCAACTAAATAAGTTGTGTGCGAATATATGAAAGATATGATTTATGTCTACATCTGATACAAAGTTATATGGCTTCTGCTGGATACATATGTTGAGTGATCTGCTAAATGTGCTATGTGTAACTTCGGCCGCTTGGGGTCTCTATATAACAAAATACATAGTTTGATGACTTGGGATCATAGGAGTTGGTGTCTTCACCACCATTGCTGATGATGCACAAATCATGTTCATGGATGAGATAAAATATTAAAGTTGTATTAACATTACGCTCTAAACACCAATGAATAATCGAGCTCCATTACACTGACCAATACAAACAATAGAAGGAACAAACAACCGACAGGCTGCCAGGCTAGCAGATTGCCATTTGTCGATGAGTTTTGATCGCAGAGAAGGAAAAAGCCAGGGGTAAAGCAAATAGGAAGCCATTAAAAGGAGACCAGAATGAAAGGTCCAGTTACCTATAGTAAAACTGGGGAATACTCATCCGAATGTGCCCAAGTCAGCAAATTATGTAACATAGTTCTCATTGGTATTGGACATTTCGATGAAGAATTGTTACATTTTATATTTTTAAAGATCATTGTTTGGCTTAAAATTAAACTTTGGGAGTTTTCTTTGGTTAAAAGAAAACAACAACTGTGTGTAGGAAAAATTAAAAGAATCGACTCTCCTGTGGGACAATGTCAGATATTGTGTTCTCTGTGGATTTAAGGCTCCATAACGACTCTGCTCCAGATGGCCACAACTCATCATTACAACCGTAACAGAGCCTTGTAGCTTTTAACAACTTTTTTTTTGTGTGTGTCTTGAAGTTTGTCAGTGTCAGGGTTGACTTTTCCATCACCCAGCAGGGGATCTTCAAGGTTCAAGGTTCAACTTTATTGTCCCCGTGGGGAAATTTGTCTTGGGCACAGTGCATCATTGCTTTCTTAACATACACAAGAGTACAACAGAACAAAAACACAACCACAAACACAAACACAATCAGACAACCAACATTTCAACATCGAGAACATGGGGCTTGATAGACTTAAACTGCACCTTGCTGTATTACATAGAAATCGACAGTATGGGTATCTAGTGCAAGTTTTTATTGCACTAGAACTTATGGATAAAGTGCTATGTGCTAGAGTGCTTATGTGCTAGAGTGCTATGTGCTAAGTGCTATGTGCTAAAGTACTATGTGCTAAAGTGCTAACCTATTTATTGCACATCATTCTATTGCACACTGTTCATCAGCTTAATGGAGGCTGGGACAAATGATAATTTAAGGCGGTTGGATTTGCATAGCGGCACACGGAGTCTTCTCCCTGATAGCAGGGTTTTATATTCAGGGAAGAGTGGGTGTTGAGAGTTGGAAATAATTTTCTTTGCTTTTTTCATAACTGCCTGCTCATATATGCTCTGTATAGGCTCATATTCTTTCCTCCCTACGATTTTCATTGCTGTTTTGTGCATGCCGGCCAGTTTGCTTTTCAGCTTAACGGTTAGGTTGCCAAACCATGAGGAGATCCCATATCTAAGGATGCTCTCTACAATGGCACGGTAGAAAATCATCATGATGTGGCTGCTTACGCCATACAATCTTAATCTTCGCAAAAAGTATAGCCTCTGTTGCAGTCTATTGCACAGGTTGTCAATATGTGTCTTCCAGCACAGAAGATTATCAATATGAACTCCTAAATACTTGTATGAGGATACCCGGGTGATTTTCTGATTTTTGATGACCACTGGCTCATGGTCAGTCACTTGCCTCGGATCCAAAACCATTTCCTGTGTTTTGGTCACATTTAAAATTAGATGGTTGGTGTCACACCACTTAATAAATAGGTCTATCTCATCCTGGTACACAGAGGGGTCCATATCCTTGTGTAGAAGGCTCAGGAGCACGGTATCGTCCGCAAATTTCACCATATAATTGTTAGGGTGCACAGTCCTACAGTCATTAGTATACAACGTAAACAGTGTTGGTGATACAACGCAACCCTGTGGGACTCCTGTGTTACAGTGTTTGGTGTCTGACAGTGTTCTGTTGACCTTCACTTGCTGTGTTCTGTTCGTTAAAAAAGAGTAAAACCATTTGATCAAGGTGGGGTTTACACTCATGTCTTTGAGCTTCTCTAATAGTATGTGAATTTGCACTGTATTAAAAGCTGAGCTGAAATCTACAAATAAAATTCTAACATACGCTTTTGTGTTCTCAAGGTGCTTGGAAATAAAGTGCAAGGTGCAAAGGATTGCATCATCAGTGCTGCATTCCTGCTTATACGCAAACTGGTACACGTCTAACTTTGGTTCAACATCCTTCATGAGCAGTGACACAACAAATTTTTTCAAACACTTCATAACAATAGAAGTAAGAGCTACGGGACGGAAATCATTGTTTTCTGTGGCACAGGGCTTTTTAGGCACTGGAGTTATAATTGACTTCTTCCACAGAGCTGGAACTGTGTAAATGTTAAGTGACTTTTGGAATATTGGACACCATGCTGTTGTTAGTTCCTCTGCACAGCTTTTAAGTAAAAAAGCTGGCAGGCCATCAGGGCCTGCCCGTACGTACTCTACTAAAGAGACGGCGGATGCTGGTCGGGTCGACTTCCAGGCAGCAGGTGTCATCAGTGTCTGGCAGGGACTGCAAAACCCTGTCACACTCCAGAGAGAAGTTTTGACTGTCAAATCTCAGGTAAAAGTCATTCAACTCGTTTGATTTTTGGTGCTCGTCCAGGGTGATTATTTGTTTCTTTACAGGGTTCATATTAGTGACTGATTTCATTGTGTCCCAAAGTTTTTTTGTATTTGACATTTGGAGGTTATGTTCCATTGTTTGCCTATGTTGTTCTCTTGCATTAGTGAGAAGTTGTTTGAGTTCTTTTTGGACAACTGACAGCCCTGCTCTGTCTTTACTTCTAAAGGCCTGCTTTTTCCTATTTATACAGTCTTTTATTCCTTTTGTTACATAGGGTTTGTTATTGGGGTAGACTACGATGTTTTTCTTGGGCACCACAATGCCAACACAAAACTCTATGTAGTCCGTTATAGTTACAGTGGCCTCATCCAGTTCTAATGCATGGAACAGGGACCAATCTGTGCACAAGAAACACCCCTTTAAGGTCTCAATTGCGTCATCTGACCACACATTAACCATCTTATGTTCAGGTTTACTTGATTTGAGAACAGATTTATATGCGGGTATTAGATGTATGGTGTTGTGATCTGAGTTGGAAATGGGGGGCTTTGGTTTTGCTGAGTATCCTCCCTTTATATTGCCATAACATTTATCTAGAATCGCGTTATTTCTTGTGTCACATTTTACAAATTGTTCAAAGCCCGGCAAAGCTGTCTCAAGTTTACAGTGGTTAAAGTCACCCAAAAAGAAAACGGGAGCTCCGGGTGTGCGCTGCAGCTGTTCGTGTGCGCACTCTGCTATGCACGCAGCAGCTCTGCCTGCATTACCGCTGGGTGGGACATAAACAGCGGCTATAATGATGTTGCCAAACTCCCTAGGCAGGTAGTGAGGTCTCATGGATAAACACAGCAGTTCTACATCGGGGCTGCATATGGTTTCTTTCACAGTGATCTGTTTACACCACTTGTCACTCACGTACACGCCGACTCCACCCCCTTTTCTCTTTCCGGATGCGTCAGAGCGGTCTGCGCACACGAGTGAGAAGCCATCCAGGTTGAGCAGAGAATCCGGGACGCCTTGGTGAAGCCATGTCTCGGTGAACACCATGATGTTGGATTCCCGGTATTCAAAGCAGCTCTTTAGGTTGACTCGAAGCTCACCCAACTTTGGTGTCAGCGATCGCACGTTGCTGAGTATTATTGACGGCAGCGGTGGTCTGTTGATTCGCCGCGGAGGCGTTCTCGGACACCTCCCCGTCTGCCTCGCTTGCGTTGTGGCCGTGTGCTGGTATGTGTCGCTCGGATGGCTGCCGGTAGATGTTCCAGTGGTGTGGATTGGCGTGGTGTGGGTCGGAGGGACAGTAAGGCATCTCTGGAATAAACGAGACATCCTTGTTCCCACTGCACGTTCGTTGCAAGACAAAGAATTACGCGTTCGCTGATAAAAATCAGGATCAGCAGTGCAATATAAAAACTTGCTTCCATTGTTGCGGCTCAGTCTACAAACAATTATGGTTCGGACGGCCGAGTTCTTTGTATGTTCTTTGTAGGCCTATGTTGATTTGTCAATTCATGCCGTGATCAGCTTCACGTAAAGTCACAAACACCAAAAACGAAACACTATGGTACGAACACTTAAAAAACACATAAAAGCAACAAGCACAAGCCCGGGTCGCTGCAGTGCTGCGCCACCGTATTACTGCAAACACAGTCAAACAGAAAAGACTTGTCTTTGTTGCTGTCTCACATGTGACGTATTTCATTCTTTAACTTTTTTTAAGAGTGAGAAGTTTAAACAATAAGCATCATCAGCGCCACGCAGGGCTGCTCACCACTCGTTGTTGTTCCACCTCCTGATGAATTTATTCAAATCCAATTACACCCTCTGCAGCCTTTTGCACCGCTAATTTCTGTTTGTTATTTTTTTCCTTCGGTTTTCTTTTTTGCTCTTTCATTCCGATGCAGTTTGTTCATAACGCCCATGAATATATGCTCTACTTAATGAAGCATTGAGAATTAATTTGGATTTTGAAGGCTCCTTAGGTAAGCATTCTACACTGCAGGCACAACAGTACGGCTGCATAATAGGCCTGTTTCCAGTATCTAAACGAGCTTCATGAGCGAGCAGAAAGAAGAAAGGAGTCACTCAGTAAACAGATGGAGATAAAGTTTCAGTCTGCAGTTTGTGTTCATTAAAGTGTTTCACAATGAGACAACACCTCCTGAAATTCCCTCACTCTACTTTTCTTTAAAAGTTTTCCCTCAAATTTCACATCTGGGATTTTAACTTTATACCATTAAAGATGTTCACATGAGCAGAAAGATGATGAACCACTTTTGTTGTTCGATAAAGAGAGAACAAGTTGACATACTGATCTTTCACCTTTTTTAATCCGAAATAATATGAAGAGCCACTGCAGCGTCAGGAGACATGTGGACAGACTGAGTCTGTTTCAGCTCTGAATGCTGGATTCTAAGATTCTCTTGTCTCTGCAGCAAAGATCATTTGAAACATCTGTAAGTCAGGGAGAGGGGGGGTTGGCAGAACTCCAGTGTCATAGTCGTGTGTGATAGTGCACCACGACTTTGACTTTGTAATAAACCATAATTAATCAATAGCCTAATTATAAAATATAAGGCATTTTATTTTCTTCAAATGCTCAGTTGTGCTCTGAAAACTTCCTTTTACAGCAAATTAAACAGATGGAGTGTCTGAACCAGACAGGGGACACAGAAGCAGATGCAGGGGTGGAAACTCTTCTTCCCAAAAAAGGGGGCATCTCTGTTGGCTTGTTTTTAAATCATCGCAGAAGGAGCATATTCCAGAATTACACATTAGAGTGTGGGTTTCATTTTTCATTCTGAACCTGTGCAAACTCGTGAGAAAACTGACCGAGTCCAACCAGAAGGCTTTACTAACCCGACTTGCGTCTGCTGCAGTTGATATAAGTTGTGCTAATTTTGTGCCCCTCACATGGCTCACGTGACCTCATGTTTTTGTGAACATGACAGGAACGCCCCATAGAGAATTTCATTAGAACTAGCATCAACATTCACTTTGACTCATACATAACCATAAAAGTGAAGGTCATTGTAATTGTAGTTGAAAATTTGCCAGAAACACCCTCAAAGAGGAGCTGATCAATTTTCAGGGGTCAAAGGTCATGGTGTCCTCATATTAGTCTATGGAAAAAAAGTATTGGGACTGAAACTGTACTGGTTGGTGGAGGCATACAATTGCAACAATGTATTGTTAATATCTAGTGTTTAAACAACATTGTAGCAACAAAACTTTGAGAGGATGCCCTGCAAGAGAGAGGCTCATCTCTAAGGGCCTGATCTACATGTAAAAACGTGTAGATCTACATGTAAAAACGTGTAGATCTACATGTAAAAACGTGCACATGTAAAAACGTGTGCAAACTTAATTTCATCGCCTTAAACTACTAACGGTGCGAACTGAGGATTACGTGCAAAATAACACTCGCTGTCCATTTAGTACGCTTGCCTTAATGAATATGCATTATCGGGCATTTCAGCCCGAGTGCGCAAAATATTAGGTACGCAAATACTTTCATTTAGCTAACGCACTGTGATTTACAAAGCCTGAAATGGCGGGGATGTAACTGTGTCTATATTTAGTAGATTTGAAAGGTAGGTGCTAATCGGCACAGCGTTACGCACAGATGGCTACGGTTAATGTGGTGAGGAGAAGACGGCAGAGGGAAAAAAGGAGAGATCGGGTTTTTCCAGAAAGTGCACCTGCTTCTTAATATTGGTAGGAGGCATCTCTTCCACCGGCCCCCCACCTGTTTTATTTGCCGAGGTTTTATTATGAGATATTTTTTTCTTTTGTTCTTCTTCTCATATCCTGCCATCTTCTCTTAACTTCATCGGTTGTTCTTTTTGTTTTAGACACAGCATTTACATTCTCACAGATACTCTCCCATATCGCATTTCTTTGAGTTATATTAGTATTTCTTTGCTGTAGCTCAACAACATGTTTGTTTGACTACTCCACTAACACCTCCAATTCCATTGTGTTGTGAGTGACCGCAAGCTTTGCGCTTGCGGTCACTCAGCTGTCCCTAATGCTATATGGCAGAAACCAGTAACGCATGCAAAAATCGCATTTATATACTACTGCCTCTACGATGTTTGCACCTGTTATCATTTACACAATTATTTTTAGTAGTTCACCTGCAAACGCCCACAAACCAAACATGCAATCTGTTATAATGCACATGCAATTTAGCACTCTTTAGTTGGGATCTAAGTAGATCAGGCCCAATGTGTTTCTATTGAGTGCGGGTCAGAGAGGTGGAGCAGCAGTTTGAGGCTGTGCACTGCATGACAAAAGTTGCTTTCACACAAGAAACTGTGAATGTTCACAGACATGGACAAGGCCAAAGGGGCCCAAAATAAACTAGTCAGTTACGAATAATACTAAAGATATGACTTTGTTAAGAATTTGTTTTTACTAAAGTACACAATGTATTTGAACAAGGAACAGTTCTCAAGTATATTCAATGATGTATGCCGGCTAAGAGTAAACAAGTATTGCCTTAAATGTGCACCTTACTGAATCAGGAATTGTGCATGGATGTTGAACATATAATTGGCCCCTATGTGTGAATTGTGGCCCCTTTATAGCCCCTGATTCAGGAGAATCCTAGAACTGCCACTGTACTCCACTGATTCAGTGTCATTTCCAGAATGTTTAAAAAAGAAAGAAGAAAAGGGGCAGCAGAAGCTAGTTTGCCTTAATTACCTATAAACACCTCATTGCCTGAGAATTCCATATTCATACTAGAATATACAGCAGGGTTGCAATGCACATTGTTTTTCCTTCTTGATTAATCAGCTGACTGTTTTGCATTGTTTTGTCTGATATCAGAAAGTGAAAAATCGCTGCTATAATTTCCCACAGTCCAAGTGGACGTCCTCAAATGTTTTGTTTTGTCCAAGCAAAAGTCCAAAGATTTTCAGCTTAAAATGATAAGAGTGAAAGAGAAAAGGATAAAAGCTGGGATCCCAGAAAGGTTTAATGTTTAATTCGTTTTCTGTAGTTCAACTAATTGATTAAACGACCAATCATTGCAGCCCTAGGGGACAATAAATACAAAATTAAAAAGAAGAGGTGCAGACACTCTGAAAATTATAACTTAGTGCAACTCAGCTTGTGTGGTCAATTCACTGTCTGTGCTCCAAACTGTTCTCTTCACAATACATTTTAAATTTTCAAGGTTATGCAGTCTGCTGCTGTTCCTGCAGAGCATCTCACTGGGAGACACTCTGCACTTTAAAGAAAGCTCTGATAATGAGCCATCACACAGGATCAGTACTGCTGCTGAGGAGCAAAGCAGAGATTCTGTGATGTTTGTTTCTTTTATGGTCTCATTTATAGCTGAAAACAGTTTTTACATCCATTCTGTTAGCACAGGTCAAAGCTCAAAGGAAGCTTTGCTCGATTCAACAGAGGGAGAACAAACTCTGAAGGCTGAACTCTTCACAGAAAAAACAAGGCTTCATGTTATACAGTCTGTGTTGAGATGAGGATCATACAAACAAACACACTTATCTCTGCACTTGAGATAGTTACAAATTTTCTACTGATTGGTGATAGAGTCATCCAAAATGAAAACTGATAATTAAATACTCCGCAAAGACCAAGGGTTGTAGGCTTGGTTTGGGAAGTGGGGCGACACAGAGATCATCATAAACAAAAAACGGTATATTAATTCCATTTGATCAAATAAGATTTCTGAATGTAATTGGCTATTAGACTTTTTAAACGAACAGCTAAAATTAAAGGCGAATGTTACTTATTACTTACTGATGCCTATTTTTAAATGTCCCCATTGTGGGACTAATAAAGGATTATCTTGTCTTATCTTATCCTATTAACTGGCATAATACATGTTCATTCATTACAAATTTGTATTAACTCCACCAATGAGCTTGTGTTATGTTTGTTTGTTTGTTTGTTTGTTTGTTTGCAGGATTAGGCAAAAAAAGCTCAAACAATTTACATAAAATCTGGTGTAAGTGTGGGGGATGACCCAAGGAAGACCTTTTAAAATGTTGGTGTGAATCCAGATCAGGGGGGTCTATACAAGTTATAAACTTTAGGCCTTTCTTTAATATTGTAAAATAGTTTTTAAATCCAGCTTGTTTTGACTGATATATATATGTATGTGTGTAATTTGATATAAATATGTGAATGTAGGTAACTTAAATGTGTTGTTTTATAAGGGGACTGTTGGGCCTTGGCAGGGTCTAGGATCTAGGTTCTCTATAAGCTCTAGTTCTCAATATTATTATTTGCTTGCCAAAAAAAACAAAAAGAGTTTGCAGTGTTTTTGAAGGCCTGAGATGTGCATATCGGTGCAACGTCCAGTCGAAGGGTCAGGAGGTCAGAGAAAGTATCATCCTGAGCCTTAGAGGCAAAATCTGGGTGAGAGGCTCTGCTACTTGTAAAACCTGACAGGAGTGGAAATATATTTTAGCAGATGGACACTTGTTGCAGTGTCCAGAAATATTTGACAACTGAATCCTTTAAAGGATTTAAATTCTTAATACATTTTTTTTATTCTTCATCAGACTCTTCAAACTGACAAATTAAAGTAATCTATCTGTGGTGATTGACAGCATGACTGAAAAGTTGTTAGTTCATCTTAATATCTTATATGCACATAACTCACTTTCTAAAGTTCAGTCAGAGGCAGACAGCTCCATCGGGGGCACCAGGTAATTTTGTCCCTCGCCGTGAACTGTCGATATGAACCAGAAGGAATGAGGACGGACCTCTTGCTTCCCCTCAACTGGGCATGACTGCTCTCCCTATGAACTGCCGCGCCTGCCTGTCGATCAGGCTTTTAGTGTGTGAGTTTGTGCCACATTTTAAAATCTAACTGCATGGAATGGGATTTTTAGAACTTATCTCTCCAACTGATTAATGTTCCTATCAGCACTTAAACACCGGGAATGTCACTTTATTGATAATTGACTTTATCACCTATGTCTCCTTGGAATTTACAGATTCAAAAAATAAATCAGTTCAAGAAAAAAATGTTTTGCCTATTAATAAATTATGGATTTGATTGATTTTAAATGGTGAGAGGACCGAAATACATCATTTCACAACCAAAATTAAAATCTTAGCGACAGTTAACTAAATTATGTGTGTGCGTGTGTGCCTGTGTGTGTGTGTGTGTGTGTGTGTGTGTGTGTGTGTGTGTGTGTGTGTGTGTGTGTGTGTGTGTGTGTGTGTGTGTGTGTGTGTGTGTGTGTGTGAGTGGGAGAGGGAGAGGGAGAGAAATAAAGAAAGAGCGAGAGGGGCAGAGTCTCAGTGTTTCCTCTCTTTATCATTGTCTCTTATCTTCCTGGATCCCTCCAATAAAAAACAGCCTATAGCTTCCACTGCCTCTGTTCCTTGATCTGCTCTCCATCTCCCGCCCTCCATCCCCTGTATCACCATGTCGTCCACTGCTGCACTTGCACGCGATGCGCAACACTGTACATTTGTTTATTTTCTTAATGAAAACAAAACACCAAGTAGGTCTCTTCTTCTTTAACATCTCCAAATGTTTCAGAGACCTGTTGAGGCCCTCGGTTTGACCTTCCACACACACACACACACACACACACGCACACACACAGTATCCCAAAGTGTGTGAGCTACCTTCTCTGAGGATGTGGTTGTGGAGCAGCAGCAGGAGCAGGATGCAGACCGCAGCGGCAGTCACAGCCCAGGCCGGCCGGAGGAGCTGCATGAGGAAGAGCCGAGAGCCGCACCGGCAGCCACAAAGTCCGAGCTGTGATTATCCGGGAGCTGGTGCCTCCTCACGGCGCCACATCCATCTCGATCCCATCCAGAGGAGGACGGAGGCGAGACACAGGTGGCATCTCCGGGATACGAAACCACACACGAGCTTGGATTGATAGATCCAGAGTTGAGGAGATTTAAGAAGCACTGGGGGGGGGGTTGTGTCTGTCCCCGGACTCTCCGGGAGAAGCAGCCAGGGGGTCCTAGCGGTGCAGCCCGGCGCGTCACGGTGCGCAGCGGCGACCGGTAGCAGCAGCAGCGGGTGATGATGCCCGGGGGGATCCCCTCCACCGCAGCACGTCCATCAAATTACAAAACCTGCTCCAGATGGGAAGTGTCCCACTTTACCGCCCAACTTACAGCTCCCTGCGCCTCGGGTCCACCAAGAGTCTCCGTCCGCTCGTCCGCGTAAATCCCACCAGAGTTTGAAGAACTAACGCCGGGGCCGACTGGAAGTGTTCAGCGGGCATGTTGCACGTCTCCCCCCGAAACACTGGGCAGTTCGGCTCGCGGACCCGCTGCCCGGTGGTGATGGAGTGGAGGAGGAGGAGGAAGAAATGCAGCTGCTGTCACTAAAGGTCTGAGGATCCTCTGCGACCTGCTGCTTCCAGCTCCTCTCTCTCTCTCTCTCTCTCTCTCTCTCTCTCTCTCTCTCTCTCTCTCTCTCTCTCTCTGACGTCACTGGTACCGTGTGTCTTGGGGCAAATCAAGTGCGATACATATGGACCCGCGCGGTGCAACAGGAGCGGAGTACTGAAATGTTGAAATGTGAGGGGCACTGCGACGGGCACCCTGGTATTTGTGTATGCAGTTTATAATTCTGGTTATACGCCACTCTGTAATAAGACACCCTTTTTAAAACAAAAGAAAATTGAATGGCAGTATGGTCAAGCCACTAACCCAGGTTGAATCATGAAAAAAGTATTAGTTATTTGAAAAATAAGTTATAACTTACACTACTTGATTATAGGTTTGAAAAAAGATGATGTTTGGATTGCGTAGTAAAAAGTTTTAGAGGTGAAGGACCTCTGTCGTTTTATTTACTGTAATAACCATCAATAAACCATAGGATTTGGATGAATCAAAACAACACTGTTATGTCCGTTTGCAACTGGTCGAAACAAGTTTATATTGGGTCCAGCTCAAACCTGCAGTAATGGAAACATGAATTTGGCATCACTGCGGGCAAGAGAGCCCCTAAGTTTTCAGTGTGTTCTTGATGTTAAACATGATGCAATAGGAAAAAAAAGTCTCTATTGGCACTGAGAAATTAGTCAGGTGTCTTCGAAGAAATCCAAGAAACCAGCAGCTTTATGTCAATGTTAGTAACCTGAGCAAATCCAGCTTGTTCATGTTTTGTCAGGTATGATCCTCTTTTATAGGAATGTTGCTGAAAACAGTGTGCTACTGTTAGGAGGAAAATGTAGATCTTCCATCCGAGAGTAGCACTGAGAGCATAAATTATTTCAGTCATCCACCAGCCAATTACTATTTTTATGTTTTCCCTGAACTCACACGATATTGTGATCCAATATATTGTGTTCTTTACTTTCTGCTCTAATTACTGTGTTGTTTAGCATAAAGAAATACATTATTCAGAGTTTCTCTAGAAACTGAAACGGCAGTGTATACATTTAATGATACAAATAAAATAATACTTTCCATTTGGTTAAATAACATTTAGACATCCCTTTATTTCTCTCTGTATATACAGATATATATATATATATATATATATATATATACAGATATATATATAAAGTTATCAAATATAGTGTAATTTGCATCCAATGATGGAGCGACGCCTGTGAGCTAGTTCAGGCATCCAACTTGAGCTGCGCTGGTCCAATCCTGTGCCATACATCATGTGACGTTAATTTGGGTATCTGGCAAGTCTACCGACCCAAAAACTCTGAAAGATAAACAACTCCCGCGATTTTTTATGGTTCCTCTAAGTCAGAAACGTCATGCTTGAGTGACTCACTATGAGCTTCCGTATGCTTCTCTCGTCACAAGCGAAATGGGAGTCTCTTACATGACCTTTGCCCTAAGACCAAAAGGAATCATATCAACTTGTGTTAAAATGGGCATAATATGTCCCTTTTAAGTGCCTACAAGTGTCCCACGTATTGTACTTCCAGAACCACAAGTGTGCGACAATTCTAGGCATTTTGCTTTAATGTAAAGTGCCGACAAGTGCCCTACTTATTGTACTTCACTTGAATAATATTCTGTGCTGTCCCTGTCTACATTGTGTACTGTTCGTTTTGTTAGAAACCATTGCCTAGCACAGCCTTATTCATTATTCGTGTGCAAGTCGCTCACAGCCACACATACAAACACATCCACAAGACCACGACGTTGCAATTAGAACTTTATTAACATCACACACACTGTATCAGCAAACAAACACAACTATGGACAAGTTTCTGATTCGTAAAAGGCTTGCAAAAGTTTGAAAACCTGTGTATTAGATCATTTAACTCTGTTAATGAAGTGTACAGCATCATGAAGAGAAGCATTTCTATTTGTTTGTTAAGCTAATATTCAAAAAGATATTCTTATGTACTACAAATCTATGGTTGTAATAGAAAAAATAAACATGTGTCCTACAGGTTGAATGATGGCTGGTTGTCTGTTGAGGGAGACGTGTGATGATGAAAACAGCTCTGCAGTCCCCTGCTCTTCTGTCTGAATGAAAGAGGCTCCAGGTTACGCTCAAGCTCTTATCAAAGCTCTCAGCAGCTCTGCATGTGTCACACAGACTCCATCACAGCCACCCTTCTGCTCTGATCTGGACCCGTCTCCGACAGGTCGCAGTCTCTGGGTCTGCACCAGTGTTGATTATTGCTGATGTTTTCTGCAATAGATCAGATTTCCACAGAGCCTTCACTCAACGACCGGCGGTGTCGCATAGACGAGTCTGGAGAAAGAGATCAACACAAACACTGTCCGGTCTCATTTGGTGTCTATAGCAGCACAGGAAATGAAAACTGTCCGTCTGACGGGATGGAAAGTCAGGAGGAGATCAAGACCGTCCTCAAATCATCACCTGACAAATAACTGTGACCACAAACTCTCTCAAACACACAGCCCCCTTGGAGGAAGTTTAATCTAGATATCACTTCATCTTTCTTAAAGGGTTCATGTCGAGGGAGTGTTGGATGAAGTGTTTTGAGTCCACAAAACACTTTAGGAGTGTCAGGGGTAAACTTTGTTCAAGCAAATTACAATACAAGTGAGGTCAATAATGAGCTATTTTTCAGATGTCAAAAAACAACAGAAAAAACACAACATGCCTCCATACTGATTGTGTGGTGTCCTCCAAGTTGCCACACGCCCTGACATTCATATTCGACTTGAAACGGCATCATTTACACAATTGTAAACTAGCAGACGTTAGTACGCCCGACGGTCTTTGAATGCATCTCGTCGGAGATATCAGCGACCCTTTAGGCTAAAAACGTGGTATAAATGTTCTTGTTCCAAGGTGAATATGAATATCCCGGCTTGCAGACACTACATGAGAAGAATGGAGGCATGTTATGTTTTTTTTTCAGATGTTTCTGATTGAACTTCAGAAGACAGACTCACTATTTCCTTATTTGATGAACATGGATGAGACCCTTGATACACAAAATGGACAAATTAGGTTTAATCTGTTAGGTTTATAACCTTGAGAGTGACACAATTAAGCAAGGAAATTATGAGCATGAATGACAGATAGACTCAATATCAAGTCATGAGGATCTGGTGCATCTTTCACTTGAAAAATAGGAAAACACCCAATATTGATGCAGAGAAGAGAGCTGTCAGTGCCTGGTACCGCTGCTACTTCAAGGAGTATTTCAGGATGTCAGTTGACAGTTTGAAGAACCGTGAATGTGCAGCTATCACAAACAACACACATTCTAATTTGTTTTATGTGTCCATGTCGAAAATATCTAGCTAATGCCAGCTTTCACATCAGTGACAGAATTTCGTTGAGCAATATTTTGCCTTTTATTTTAACATGTAAATAACATGCAAATTTATTGCATGAAAAAAGAGACAATCTGAGACATCAAAGTGTGGGAGAAGAAATTGAGTCATTAAGCTTCACCATCAACACCCAGTAGATGTAAAAGGAAACGATTTTATCGACTATAAGTAAGTTCTGTGAAGAATTTGAATTTCTGAGTTTTCTTATTGTCTGATTTCCTGTTCACTGTTCATCAGTGCAATGCTACAACAGTGAATGAACAACCAAAGATGTTTTCTATTCTATTCTATTATACATTTCTAATGAAAAGTGACAGCAAAACCACTTCAGCTAAACCGATGTGACTGACGCAAGATGTAAATTTGATTCAAACTGTGTGTGAATGGTGAATTAAGTGGAACCTCCATATAGTCAAAACCATTAAGTGTTTCCTTGTTGTTGCTGAGGACAAACTGATAATGAGTTCTCCACCTATTTTGTTTCTTTCTAAACATGCTGCAGACGTGCATGCAGACAAGTCAGTTGACTGTTTCTAATGAATAATCAAGTGGAAGCCACATTAGAAACCCTCAGGGGTTTTTTGTGTTTATTTCATGGAAATCAGCTCGATGTGTGCTTCACCATCAAAACTCCTCCAGACTGAGAGTAAACAATGATTTTCAGCAGGCATGAAGGAAGCAGAGGAAACTCTTCACTCATCATGAAGCAAATTCACCACAAAAAAACTGCACACAATCAACAGCAACGACACAGCTGGTTTTAAAATTGAGGAGTGTTTCTCCTGATCCCTGTGCAGGAGAATCTTATTAAACACCGTATCTGCTTGTTTCTTTGGTGTCTGGCTTTTATTTTGCTTCCCCCGGAGCCAAATGAACTCAGCAGCAGATTTACTCTGACAACTGCTGTTTATTTGGTGATGGTGATATGTGGAATGTGGGATCGCACCCAAGACTAATGAGAGGCCTCGCACAAGGGTCTTCTGCGGTCTACAGTGCATGTGTCTCATTTAAAACTATTAAAGCAGACATCTACATCCTGTTATTCATAAGCCTCTACCGTTTATCTTGCCATTCTGACCACGGCAGCATCTAGCGTCACCTTCTCATATAGCGTATCAGATTGTTCGATGTTGCGTCCTCAGGTCAAGATAAAGTAAGGTAAAGCCATTGTTGGTAATCCTGTAAAAGCTGGCAAGAGTAGGCTGCACGTTGGAAATATGAATTAACTCGCTCTTATCTGCCCTCACATCAAAGCTATGTACCCAAAACACATGAACGCTATTTGGTCCTAGCCTTTTTAACTTTCTTTACTTGCATTGCCTGTCACGGAATCAGGTAATTTGGCTGCACTGTTTCTTCTTCATGGCGTGGTGCACGTATCGGGCAGGTCAGTTAGTGACAGATGGGTACACCTATCAAGCAATTGAAATGTGAGGTGCTTAAGGAAAGATCATAAGATAATTAAATCAGTCTGGAAACATAATCTTCTGGACCAAGCAACCGACCAAGACACTTAGCTTGGTTCTCAGTTGTTGTCCGGTATTTAAAGGGATAGTTCACTGAAAAATGAAAATCCACTCATTGTCTACTTGCCACTATGCCGATAGTGCTTGGATGACACCAGTATGGAGGCTGGTTATGTTTTATTTCTGTTATTTTATCTCTGTTCTTGTGTAAGTCTGAAGAAGGATTCACCAGGTACTTTAAATTGTATTGGATTCTGCTGCAATACAGTTTACCCCTGAGACTCCAAAAGAGTTTTGTGGACTCAAACACTTCACCCACCCCTCCATCAGCATAACGGTAAGTAGATAATGAGTTTATTTTCATTTATACCTTTAAGCAGCATTTCTTCACAACAAAGTGAGTATACTGGTGAGTAGTATAGTGAAATATGACTCTCTGACAGCAACAGTCTGATTACACACAGCAGCAATAAAGCTTAAGTATCAGTGATTAAACATGATGGCAGAGCATGACATTTTATTACCATCTGGGTTAGTGAATCACAGCAGAGTGAAAAGTGACTCTCAGAGGAAATGATCTGAAGATCAACTATTAGAACCTCTGCTGATTTCACCCACAAGGAAACATGAAACTTACGCCTGTAAACTGCAGCTCAGTCACATATTTATTTCTAATGTTTTGTCCTACATTCATAATGAGGCAACATCTTTGATATTTTAGCACAGATTCAATATCTGTGTCTGTTGAATTCGTCACAAACATAAATAATTGCAACATCTCTTAATTTCAAAGTAAAAGCAGTATCTCTGGACTGAATCCATTTGTCTTAACTAGGTTTTATTGTTATTTTAGGACCAGAAGACGCACAGCTTCAAAGCATAGAGTCCTGGGATATAGTTGAGTAAAGATCTACTTTATTCAAGGAATGCTCCACAGCAGACATATAACAATCGGGCCACTGCCATAATACTAACAAGGACCACCACATGGTGGTTTTGAACTTTTTGAAACAAGAAAAATCAGTTTTTATAATGAAATGATGCACATTGCTTTATTCAGTCAATCCAGGCTTTGCTCTCTCCCGCTCATTCTGACACTGAAAAACACACAATGATAAGACTTGTAAAACCAGTGGTTTATAAAGTACTTGAAAACCATACTTGAGTAAAAGTACCGATATCTTACCTGAAATTTGACTCCGGAAAAAGTAAAAGTCACACGTAGGAAAATGTCTTGAGTAAAACTCTTAAAGTAGCTTATATTAAATGTACTTAAGTATCGAAAGTATCTGGTGTCGAAATGTACTTAAGTATCAACTGCAAAGTGCTTTTTATAGTCTATACCAGTGGTTCTTAACCTTATTGGAGGTACTGAACCCTGCAAGCTTCATCAGTGCATTCACCGAACCCCTTCGTGATTGGAAAAATAAAATATGATTTCTTCAGAACATAGGTATATATTTTATTAGTGCACAAAATGAACCATGCATCAGTTGCAACCAAAAACCACTGTGTTCAAAGAACAAAACATGAATTTCACACAAAAACATAACTCAATGAATATTTGCTGCAAATCAATGTGTCTTTTGCTGTTGCCTTTCAGACACAAGTTCAGAAATGCGTGGCTTCACCTTGGCAAGTGCCACTCTCATATCGTTTTCGCAACAGAGTCTGTTCCTTTTCTTCGTTTTTATGTCGACCATCCTCGAAAAGGATTGCTCGCAAAGATAGGTTGTTACAAACGGTATGAGTATCTCCAGGGCTTTCTTTGCAATAAGAGGGTATGGTACGATTTGCTGACACCAAAACGTTGACAGCGTTGTTGTTCTGAAGAGTTGCTGTTGAAGCTGGCTCTGCTGAAGTTCAATGATTTCGTCGAGATATTCATCGTTCACATCTGCTGTCGCAACACTAAACGTGAAAGGCTGTCTCACCCATGCTGGATATGACCCTGTGGTGGGGAAGTATCCGTCGAGAGACTTTGCGAGCTCATCTAAGTGCATGGCAATTGCTTGCTTCAGCTCTCCAGGTACAGAAATGTCTCCAATTCCAGCCACGTCTTCGATCTTACTTACACAGTCGTCCAGCAGGGGAAAGTTTGCGAAGTTATCATTCTCTGTTCGTCGTTTCCATAAAGGTAGCTTTTTTTTAAATGCCTCCAGGTTTTCATCCGCTTCGATGATGTTGACTCCACCGCCCTGCATCTGTCGATTGAGATGATTGAGAGCATCGAAAATATCTGCCATGTACGCCAAAGTGAGAATGAACTCAGAATTTTCGAAGTAATCTGCGTGACAATGTCCGTACTCTCGCAAAAATAGGGCTAATTCCACACGCATGGCAAAAACACGATTCAGCACCTTTCCCCTGGATAACCACCGAACGTTAGAATGGTACAGAAGTACCTCGAATTCCGAGCCCATTTCCTTACACAGCTCTTTGAAGATGCGGTGCTTCATAGCACTATTTCGCACGTAGTTCACACATTCAACAACAATTTTTAATACTTGTGCCAGTTTTGGAGGCAAGGTTTTTGTTGCCAACGCATGCCTGTGCAGAACACAGTGCGTAACAATGATGTGTGGTGCATCGGATTTCACCAGCGCTCCAAAACCAGAGTGTCGTCCCAGCATGGCTGGAGCTCCGTCCGAACAAACTGCAGAAACCATATTCCATGAAAGATTGTTGTCTCTGAAGAAGTCAGTCCACGAGTTTCTTCACATCGACTGCCTTGGTTGTTGTTGTAAGAGGCTTACAAAATAAAAAATCTTCCTTTATCACGTCTTCTTTCATATAGCATACAAATACAACAAGCTGGCTTAGATTGGAAATGTCAGTGGTCTCATCGAGTTGGAGGCTGAATTTTGCAGGGCTTGAAATCAGATCTGCAACTACTTGAGCCAAGATGTCATTGCTCATGTCGTCTATTCTGCTGCTGATAGTGTCATTTGAAAGAGGAATTTGGGATAACTTATCTTCAGCAGCTTTTCCCAGCATGATATTCGCCATCTTCAACGCAGCTGGTTTTACAAGTGTTTCACCAATGGTGTGTGGTTTGCCCTGCTTTGCGATGAGGTAGGCAACTTCGTACGATGCTGTGAGGATTGGTTTGTCGATGGGTACAAAGCCAAGAACAGGCAGAGTAGCCTTTTCATCAAATCTGGCTCTCTTCACCTTGGTGCCTCCTTCTCCTTCCACCCCCCTCCGTGCGCCTCGCTGGTCTGCTCCGATGACGGTCCTGGCAGCGAGGCGCGTCAGCGGATGCGGGGGGCTTGCCGAACCCCTGAGAGTGACTCACCGAACCCCTGGGGTTCGATCGAACCCAGGTTAAGAAATTTTGGACCCCAGATTCTTAGGTTCAAATAGTAATGTACTAGTGCATCTGAACTTCTAGGGACAACAGAGAACCGAAACAACAGAATAACTTCCTCTTATGTCTGCCTGAGAACACTAATAGACAGACCAACAGTATAACCACTAAAACATTCTGTAAATATCACTAAACATGGACCTTTCATCAGTAGCAGGAAAGATACACAATGCCCCTTATGAAAACTCATCAAAAGGAAACAAGTTCTAGGCACACAAAATAGGAGTTTTCCTCTTTTGCTAGCAACCTGGACATTGCTAGTACAGGGAAGAAAATATCACTGCACACAGTCTACTGTCATTTTGATTATGGATATAATATATCCACAATGAAAATATTGTTGAACTGTGTAGTTATGGCAAACACCTTAACTCTATTTTAGGTGACAGACTGTTCAGGGTCATTGAGAGCGGTGGGAGGGTCAGAGCCACGGGACAGGGGCCTACCACATAAAACAATAAAAATGGGAGGAATATACCTGGAGAAAAAACTAATTGTTTCCATTCCACTACTGGGTGAATACAATTACTTTTATATTTGCATTTAGTTTTGATGATGATCTTGTGAACTATAAGAGCAATTAGCTTGTTGTTCACTGGTGGCATGTGACAGAGAAGAAATCAGGAGCTCAGACAAATGTGAGCATTCACATCAGCTCTAGATCGTGTCACAGCTGTGATTTTTAGATTGACATGGCTGGTTCTAGGTGAAGCTACGCGGTTGTGTCACTTTAAAAGTTGCTGCTGCAATAAATTGTGGAGAGCATTTTCTCCTTTCCTTTCACAAAGTATGGTCCAGTGTTTCCTGATAAAAGAGATAAGTTATGAAGCAAAGAAGCTCCTTTCCTAATTATTCAGAGAATTCAAGCTACTCTTATTATGGCAGCTCATACTATGCAATGAACCACTCACTTTCCCCATGAAGCCTTCAGTCTGATCACCACCTCCTTGCATTAACATCTCCTTCCTTTTTGGTATTCAGCTGAACTTTACCAGTCCTGTTCAGAAAACTTTTGTGAATTTTGTTTGCCTGCTCTTCACTAACCCAGTCTCATCGTCTTCCCCCACGATCCCAAGGTTACCTGCTCTGCACAGTCACACTCAGCCAGCTCCCTTGTGTGTTCCAGGGTCAAATTGTGAAACTTAATAAGAGATATAACAGCAGTGTTTAAAATGTGTAGTTTAGTGGAAGGTAACCATACATGTGTGATTGGAAAATCTGCCCTCTTCTTCTTAACCAGCTGTTTATCTCAATGCACCAACTCCTAATATTCACATTACAGCAGTGGCATATTAAATTGCAAATTTTTCTGGTAAATGACAATGCAGAGATTCCAAACTGACAGAACTACCAGCAAATGTTGTCTGGCTCAATATGGATGTTTCCCCACATTTGTGATGTTTTTCTTTCTCTTTACTTCTCTCTGTTTGTTCACTTATACACCTAATACACAGTCATTCAATCATTCTCTGTGTGTATTGATGGCTAATAACTAATGTAACAGCCTTTAAAATGAAACTTTTTATTCTTCTGACCTTTTCTACACAGTTTCGTGTTTGCTGAGAATTTAATGGTGCGTAAAACGATTAATTTCCACTTCAGCCTGAAGTAAAGATGAGTGATGGATTTTTCTAACAAAGCGTCTTAAAAACAAGCAGAGTGATTTCAACGACCACATATTACAGCTGTAAAACAACACCGGGTTTTAAACAGTGTCTGTGTGAGCACAAGCTCTCTCAGAGAGAGAGAGAGAGAGAGAGAGTGAGAGAGAGAGAGAGAGAGAGGAGAGAGAGAGAGAGAGAGATGAATTAAATGTTGCTATAAAAAAGAGGGAGATGCAGTGAATGAGACTGGCCTCAGGTCAGCACTGAGCACATTTCCTCCAAATTTAATCCAAAATTTACATTCTGTGTCTTGTCATTGTTATGCAGAGCACAGAGTTTCTCAAAGGCAAAATATAAGATATCGGAGTGAACTGAACTTAAGCTCTGTCTCGTTCTTTTTTCTCTCTCACGCTTTGATTGTTGGCAGAAGTCTGACTAAAATTCATACAGAAATTAGTTGTGAATCTTTAGTGTTTAAAAACAATGTCATAAACCATGTTTGGGTTCAGTCCTGCTCTGGGAGCTTGTTCCAGATATGTGAAGAATAAAAGCCCAGATCTGCTTCTTCAGGTATAGTCTAGACCAGGGATGCCAGGGTGAAGTTGGACAGGGGGCCAGATTTTTTCAAGCGAGACCTCAGGAGGCCGGATGCACTTTCGGCCTGAAAAGGCTCACTCAACACATGGATAGGTAGGCTATTTGAAATTATTCATGAAGGCCTACACATCAATAAAAAATTGCATTGGCACCAAAATAGCCTCACAATGAGGCCTACAATTACATAGCCTAAAGCAGAAGACAGGTACCATCTAAAAGGTAACATTTTCCTATCTATGCAAGTAGCCTACATTTATGAATTAGAAATGCAAAAATATAGACTAGGTGCCAACAAAAGACATGTCCTATAAATCACACAAGTGTAAACTGTTACTTACTTTTACTATATTTTTTGAAGGCTTGCACATGAAAACACGTCAATGCATAATTAGGCCAATTAAAAGAAGGTCAGGCCCAGTAGGCCTAAACGAGTCACAGAAAGTAAGCGCCAGAATAAAGTAGTCCAACAATAGGCCATGTGATTGAATATCCAGTAGGAATTAGTAAAACAAAGAGGTTCTTGAAAAAATAGCCAAATATGAGCTATCTAAAAACATTAAATTGGCTTGACAACAGATAAGGCACATTAACTTTGCCAGTCATCAACAGTCAACCCCAACCCATATTTCCACACACCCATATGCCTATATGACAATAGCCTGGCTATCAGTGAAACCCAAACCCTTTTATTCCTTCCCACCCATATCACCAGTGGTGTATAAAGTACTTGAAAGCCATACTTGAGTAAAAGTACAGATATCTTACCTGAAAGTGACTTCGGGAAAAATAAAAAGTCACCAAAATTAAAAATGCAAAGTGCTTTTTATAGTAGGCCTATATAGACACAAAACAACCCAAAATGTTTCTCCTCAAGATGTATTTCAACTGACTGAAAAATTTAACAACAATATGCACATGTGTATAATGTATAATTTTACAAATTTGGAATCCTAGATGCTGAGGTTCAAATAGTAATGGACTATTGCATCTGAACTTCTAGAGACAACAAAGAATCAACTATAAACAATTGCCTCTTGTGTCTACCGAATTACATTAATTAACCACAGTATAACCACTAAAACATTATTTAAATATCACTAGACATGGACCTTTCATCAGTAGCAGGAGTGATACACAATGCCCCTTATGATAACTCAGCAAAGGGTAACCAATTCTAGGCACACAAAATAAGATAGTTTCTGCTATTTTGTTAGCATGCACTTTGCTAGTACAGAGACGACTAAGAATATTTTGGCCCCAAACCATTTGCTAAACCAACATGTGAGTTTTTCAGTCAATTCTCTGACTATCTGAAAGCCAGTTCACTAAAGTATTACCCTCATCCTCCACAGGTTTGGCAGAAACTCTTTTTTTGATCACTGTTTTGAGAAATTCAAATTTGTTATTTGTTTGTTAGTTAACAAGATTACACATGGATTACCACATAATCTGGTGGAAGGATGTGGTATAGGTCAGAAAAGAACCCATCAAATCTGTGGAAAGACCATCTGATATTATGTAAATTAATTTGTAATCTCAAAATGAATGAATAACCTTCTTCTGAGCTTTAGTTTCCTAATTTTTTCTTTCAAGGCCAAGGACATGCCCAACAAATTTCACCAGTGAAGCAGGGCGTTCAATACGATACAATATTAATGACCCTCATTTTACTCCTTTTAGAAATCTGGAGTAACGTAAGACACAGATTTTGGACGGCGACGATTGGATGTAAGGTGCATTTCTCCCCTTCCCTCTCTTCCTGACCCCGCCCTCTTTAATCGCCACATTATTCAGCCGGCGTCGCTAAAGCTTGGGCCGCAGCTGGATTTATGGTCTGGCTTTAAGTCAGAGGTAGGGCAGCAAATTATGCAGATCACAGCGGCCTGTGTGGAATTATTACACTTACTTTACTGCACAGGAGGAGCATTAATTAAAGGAAACACAGAGGTGATACATCAGCGGAACTGTCGTTTCATTTCCCACAGCAGACACATACAAACCAGACTGTGGGTTATACTGGATACCCAACGTGGGGCTCCTGTATTAAGTTATACAGGAAGTACCACTAAATACTCTGTACTGCAGTGTAATGTGTTTTGTTCCAATACACTGCTGGTGTGTCATTTTTTGAATATTTTTTGAATATTGTTGCAACTGTATAATCCGTTTTATCAGCCTTTTAAAACTCAATGACTTGTTAAAGGTGTCTGGGTTGAGCTGAATATAGAACCACATGAAAATGTGTCATAAAAGGTCTTGATGTTGCACTGCATGTTTGGAAATAGCTTGAGCTTTAAAGGATTTCCAATCAGATCAGCTGCCGGGGGTGTGCTGGTGTGAAGCCAAAAAGTATTAGACTTTATATTTAACTGGGTAAAGCTGTGACTAATGACTGTGTTTATTTCATGTTCTCTATTGTCTTTCCTTGTCCTTTTCTTTGGACTTGGCACATTTGTATACATACTTAGTATCATTTCCAGGATGATTTTTCATTTCTGAATGTTGATGCTCTGAAATAATCCCAAGCACTTTCATAACATATGAGCATCAATTGTTTCAAATTCAATCTGCTTAACTTCACAGTAGAGAACTGGTTATTCAAACGAGTAGGTGGGGCATCAGTCATATGGATCCAGCAGCGACAGAACCTCCATCACCAAGGGCTCCTATTTTTGATAAAGAATCCTATCTTAAATAAAGAAATTCTAATATAAATTTGAAACATTCTTTTAAAGGTGTATCACTTTTTTTTAATCAGTCTACAGCAAGAAACAAAAACAATAACTGATTATTCAGTTAGTAATTTTCCCTTCTGTTCGGGCTACTCAGGGAACAAACAGTGTTTGCAGGTGAGAGACCTGTCATCAGTGATCAGCCCTTCGTCTTCTCCAATGGCTGCAGAGCACAGGACAGACATTCTTGTGTGATTTCTGGATCATCTCTGACAAAGAGAGCTAACTGATTTTTTGCAAGTTAGCCAGACTGTTTAGACAGGGACAGTTTACTCAGAAAGGGACAGAATGTATATACCATTAACTCCTGTCAATCAATCAATCAATCAAATTTTATTTGTATAGCCCATATTCACAAATCACAATTCGTCTCATAGGGCTTTAACAGGGTGTGGCATCCTCTGTCCTTAACCCTCAGCAAGAGTGAGGAAAAACTACTAAAAACCATTTTAACAGGTAAAAATAAGTAGAAACCTCAGAGAGAGCCACATGTGAGGGATCCCTCTCCCAGGACGGACAGAAGTGCAATAGATGCCACGTGTAAAAACATTCATCATTAAAGTCTTTAGCGGCATTGATGCAGTCCCGCTGCAATCACAGTCCATGGTCAGCAACCAGCAGGACCACGATCCACCATCCAGACCAGAGGCCACTCCAGTCCTCAGTCACCGTCCACCGCCGCCCACCAGGACCCACCACGAGCCATCGCCGTGGCCCTGGTCCACCTCCTTTACCCAGTGCCAACGCGACACAGGGTCCGCCACCAGCACCACGATCAGCCGACACGACACAGAATCCGCCACACTGGGTCCACCACTGCGACCCCCGATGCGCGATCCACAAACAGCAATCCATGGTGCGGCCACAGAGGCCCTGGATCTGCGGGTGTTAAAGCAAAGGGACCCCGGGGAAGGGGGGGGGTTAGGGATGGAGAAGAGGAAGGAGAAGCTGGAAAAAGAAGCTCTCTTTTCTTTGTTCTTGTCAGGACACGTGCTGCGGCATTTTGGACAAGCTGTAGAGTCTTTAACGACTTACTGCTGGAGCCTGATAATAATGAGTTACAATAGTCCAGTCTCGATGTAACGAAGGCGTGGACTAGTTTTTCTGCATCTTTTTGCGAAAGGACATGCCTGATTTTTGAAATATTACGCAAGTGGAAAAAGGCAGTCCGAGAAATTTGTTTTAAGTGACTATTAAAAGATAAATCAGGATCGAAGATCACTCCCAAGTTCCTGACTGTTTCGTTGGAAGCAAGGGCAATGTCGTCTAGCGCAGCTATATCATTAGATAATTTATCTCTAAGGTGTTTGGGGCCAAGTATTATAACCTCTGTTTTGTCTGAGTTTAATAAGAGAAAATTGCGGGTCATCCAGGTTTTTATGTCCTTGAGACATGCTCGAAGTTTAGTTAATTGATTACTTTGTTCAGGTTTTATTGACAAGTATAACTGGGTGTCATCCGCATAGCAGTGGAAATTTACCGAGTGTGTCCTGATAATGTTTCCTAGTGGAAGCATATATAATGAGAATAAAATTGGGCCGAGCACAGAGCCCTGTGGAACACCATGGTTAACTTTGGTGCGCACAGATGTCTCATCATTAATTTGCACGAATTGGGAGCGATCAGAAAAATAAGATTTAAACCAATTAAGGGCAGTTCCATTAATTTTAATTAACTGTTTGAGTCTTTGTAATAAAATTTGATGGTCAATTGTGTCGAATGCTGCACTGAGATCTAACAGAACGAGGACAGACACAAGTCCCTGATCTGAGGCTATTAAAAGGTCATTAGTGACTTTTGCCAAGGCTGTTTCTGTGCTGTGATTGGCTCTAAACCCCGACTGAAAGTCTTCATATATATTATTTTCCTGGAGAAACTCACACAGCTGATTGGCTACCACTTTTTCTAAGATTTTAGACATGAAGGGGAGATTAGATATTGGTCTGTAATTGGCTAAAACCTCTGGGTCTAGGGTGGGTTTTTTGAGAAGGGGTTTGATTACTGCTATTTTAAAAGACTGTGGTACATAACCTGATGATAATGACAGATTGATTGTGTTAAGTAACGAACTATCAATTAGGGGCAGAATTTCTTTAAGTAATTTTGTAGGAATGGGATCTAAGATACAGGTTGTTGGTTTAGAACCTGAGATTATTTTGGTAAACTGATCACAAGTGATCAGAGAGAAGCTGTCTAAATAATGGTTAGGATTCTCAGCCATTTCTGAGATTTCTGTTATTGGGAGGGTATTAGTGCCAATTGAGGGCAGGAGATTGTTGATTTTATTTCTAATGGTTAGAATTTTATCATTAAAAAAGGTCATAAAGGTATTGCTATTTAGGGATGGAGGAATACTGGGTTCGGTGGAGGTGTGACTCTCTGTCAGCCTGGCTACAGTGCTGAAGAGAAACCTGGGGTTGTTTTTATTCTCTTCTATTAGTTTTGAATAGTAGGCTGCTCTTGCTTTGTGGAGAGCCTTTTTATATTCTTTAACACTATTCTTCCAGTCTATGAGGTTTTCAACATGGTTGCTGGAGCGCCACTTCCTTTCTAGTTTTCTTGATAATTGTTTTAACTCATTTGTCTGGGAATTATACCACGGAGCTAATTTACCATGTTTGACATTTTTCTTTTTTAGAGGCGCTATTGAATCTAATGTTAATCGTAATGAGTCTGCAGAGCTATCGACGAGTCGGTCGATCTCAATGGAGCTCGGGTTTTTAAAGAATTTGTTCTTTATATCTACGGATAATACGGGTTTAAATGTAATTGGAATTATTTCCTTAAATTTAGCTACAGCACTATCAGGTAGACATCTAGAAAATGAGTTTTTTATTGGTGGCATATATTCATTTATTGAAAAATGGAAGGTTATTAAATTATGGTCTGATAGAACTGGATTGTGCGGGAGGACTGTTAAATGTTCAATTCCGACACCGTACGATAATATAAGGTCAAGTGTGTGGTTACAACAATGAGTCGGTTGGTGCACACACTGACTGAAACCAATTGAGTCTAGTATTGAATTAAATGCTACGCTACGGTAATCTTTCTTATTGTCAACATGGATATTAAAGTCACCAACAATAATAATTTTATCGCTCTTTAGGACTAAGTTTGATAAAAACTCAGGGAATTCCGTTAAAAATTCAGTATAAGCCCTGGGAGGATGGTAAACTACAGCAAATATGATTGGCTGTTGGTGTTTCCTGGATTGGCGTGGAAGACTAAGAACCAGACATTCAAATGATTTGTAGCTTAGGTTAAGTTTAGGTTTTGGATTAATTGATAGACTGGAGTTAAAAATAGCAGCAACTCCACCTCCTCGCCCAAATTCTCTGGGAACCTGTGCATTTATATGACTGGGGGGAGTAGATTCATTTAGACTGACATATTCATCAGGATGCAGCCACGTCTCAGTGAGGGACAATACATCTAGGTTGTAGTCAGAGACTAGTTCATTAACTAAAAGAGCCTTAGTTGATAGTGATCTAATGTTTAAAAGACCACATTTAAAAGTCTTAGTTCCCTGTGTTGTTGCAGAGGTTGTTTTAATTTTTATTAGATTTTTGTGTGGAGTTCTCGCTCTGTTATTGTTTAATTTCAATAATTTAATCGGACGGTGGACAGACACAATCTCTATGGGGTTGTGTGACTGATCCAGAGGGAGCGCAGAGAAGTGTTTAGCACTGCAGCTCTGCTTCCTGGTCCCAACTATGGGTTGTCATGTTATAGACTTTGTAATATTCCTAGATAAGAGAGCTGCTCCATCCCAAGTGGGATGAACGCCGTCTCTCATAACAAGACCAGGTTTTCTCAAAAAAGTTAGCCAATTATCTACAAAGCCCACACCGTTTACAGGACACCACGTCGACAGCCAGCGGTTAAAAGACAACATGCGGCTAAACATGTCATCACCTGTTGTATTAGGGAGCGGGCCAGAGAAAACTACTTTGTCTGACATCGTTTTAGCAAAAGCACACAACGACTCAACATTCACTTTAGTGATCTCCGACATACGAAGCCGGGAGTCATTGCTGCCGACGTGAATTACAATTCTATTGTATTTACGTTTAGTTTTAGCCATTAACTTAAGTTTAGATGCGATGTCGCCGGCTCTGGCCCCTGGGATACAGTTAACTATGGTCGCTGGTGTCGCTACCCTGACGTTTCTCAGAACCGAGTCGCCAATAATCAGAGTTTGTTTATCAGCGGGTGCCTCGCTGAGTGGAGAGAATCTATTTGAAACGTGAGCTGGTGGCTCTTTAATCATGGGCTTTTTAAGACTAGCACTATGCCCCCTCCGGACCGTCACCCAGCTGCCCTGGGCTCCCTGCTGCACGGGACTAGTCAGGGGACTGCTAGTTGAAGCTACGCTACGTCCTAAGCTATGTGCTATGCTAGGTGGCTCCGACGCTAGCGGAAGCCGGCTAACTACAGCTAACGGAGTTTCTAAGCTGCGGAGCCGAGCTTCTAAGTCGCTAAGCCTCGCCTCCATCGCTACCAACACACTACATGTATTACAAGTACCACTACTGTTAAGTGAGGCAGAGGAGTAAGTAAACATAAGACACTCGGAGCAAGAGAGAGCAGTGGAGGGAGAGAGAGAAGACATCGCTGATATAGAGCTACGAGGGTGAGCTCACACAGAATCACTAAGAACGCTAGAGTATGGGTTGTTATGTGTGGGTGTTTAACTACAGACCGGTGATTTTAGCCGTAGTGTTACAGAGTTTAGCGGAGGAGCTAATACAGAGAGCGACCAACACTAGCAGCAAGTAAACAGGAAATGAACAGGAAATGACGCGGGACGCTTACCGGAGATGACGAGGTGTGTTCAGCGTATTCAGGGATGCGGTGTCCTGTCTGACCATATGCTAGATCTCTTTAGTTTATCTTTTTGTTTTACTTCATGAATGCCCAAAACATAGTGTCTCATATTATCTATCATATTTGATAAAGTTGGACAACTAGAAAATGTTTGAAAAAGTCCCAAACTAAAACAAAATTTCAGCAACTCAATGAATATTGTGTTGCTGGAATGCCTCACAAACATAATTTGGTAACAATAAGGAACATTGTTTCATTCATGGCCGATTTACATCCTTAACATTGATCTTGTCAGATCCAATGTCATTGACCTGGTCATGCAATTCCAATTGGGGGTTTCTGATTGACATTGCCCTGTCCCTTTCTGTGACATTACCCCCATGAAGTTAAATGATTTCAGTCACATGATATCCATGCTAGCCTACAGTAACATCTTTTTAGAACGGGAAATAAACAAACTAAAGCTTAGGTGTCCCACCTTACCCAATTCCCAGTTTCACCCCTACCTGGGAGCCTGTTGAACAAGAACATTTTGGAGGTTGCTGAAAACATGTTGATGTAGAAAGGTAATCTATTACTATCACTGTTCTGACCAGATAGTAGATAGATACATAGATGGTAGTAAAGTAGGCCTAGAGATGCATGAAATCATACTTAGGTGGAGTAACAACGCAAATGTGCATTGCAATATCCCAGCACTGCTTTAGCACTGAAGACTTTTGACCAAATGTCACCAGGGGCATTTTTTGGTTCTAAGTGTTTGGTTTTGTGTATCATGATTCATGATACATCCATTTTATGGGGTTTAAAGCATGTGTGAACTGTCGAAACGTGTAGAGCAGTGAACAAAACAAGTACAACTGGTTTGCCTTGTTGGGAAAAGAGGTGGGTCAGATCTGTAGTTTCACTGTTCAAGTGAGATGAAACCCTTTCCTGGTGCTCGAAACAAAGGTGAGAACGACAGTCTTTTTAAAAGTATTAGTCTAAGATGATGGTGATTCAATTGTGTGGTTCTGTATAAGATATTTAGATGCTAAATGATTGCTGCGATGATCCATAAAGAAGATGTGGACAGAATAAACAACAGAGTCTGTTAGCCCTAGCATGATCATTATTGTATGATAACGTAACATGTATGTAAGGCTGGATCTACCATAATATAAGATGCTCTGTGATGTGGAGTTTTATAGGATGTAATTTGTGATCACTTTCTACAAATCAGTAAACATGTCTGAATATCAGTTATTGATGCGATTAATTTAAACATCGGACAAGATGGTACATTAAATTACCCATAAACTTTGTGTACATCAGCAAGTATATCGACACACATCCAAGGTGTTGTTAGACTGCTTCAAAGCAGAGAGGAGAGTAGAAGTAGAAGTGGAAACTGAAGTAGAAGTAGAAGTAATAGCAGTTGCAGTAGCAGTATAAGCAGTTGAACTATCTTGGGTTCTGCTTAGAGAGAGAAGGGAGTATGTGTGGAATTAGACATAGTCTAGGTCCTGGGGAAGATTTGTATGCGCCTCATTTAGCTTAGAATATCTCAACTGTTATAGACTAATATGACCCCATTGAACAACGTGGGATGTGTGCCAAAATCTCTACCTGGGACGAAAGTCCTGAAAATAAGATGAATGGGACTTTTTTTCCCTTTATAGATATCCTCATAAATTTCTGACCAGATTAATCTTCATATAACAGGCACTATTCTCCTTTACAGATATAGTATATAATATACATTATTTACATAATATAAGGTGGCATAAACAGTAATTTGTAAGGATGGAAAAAAAAATCCTCAGCAATGAGGACAGTTATAACTGTAGTCATCACATCCAATGATAAATCAATCCCTGGGGAATTTGGACATGTGCCTTTCTTTTTAAAGATTTATCTTAATTTTTTATTTGCCACATATTTTTGTTTCTTAAAAGATTTGAGTTAATGCTCATTTCAAAATGTTGCATTATTATAAAAATGGATTGCATTTTTTGTAAGTTAGGTAATTAAATCATGTGAAGGCTGTATCTGTTCCTGTTCGGTTAACATGTCAAAATAACGACGACAAGTAAAATGAAAGTAGCTGAGTGTTTGCAGGTTATGCCAGGGCAGCACAGTGCATTTGTTCTTTGTCTGTATGGGTAGAAGTCTGTTCCTAGTTTGATTTAATGATCATGATATGGATGATAAAATCTATTTCTTTTGTTGTCTCCACAGATGACAGCATATTTCAGTAAAGCTTTGGGTCTGGCAAAGGTAGCTGTTCTTGGCCTTACCTGCTTTACTATTGTCTTCTTTCTATATTTTGGGCTCTCAGATTCTCCGTGTCCACCTACGCCCACATTGGCTGAGAAAAAAACTTCTGAAGCCCCAGAGCCAACTGAAAAGCCCATCGTCCTGCTGTGGACCTGGCCTTTTGGTGTAGTGTTTGATTTTAAAATATGCAGAACCTACTTCAACATTGATAGCTGCATACTGACTAATAACAGGTCATTGTACAGCCAAGCAGAGGGAGTCATTTTGTTCCATAAAGACATCTCCTCGGATTTGAAGAAACTTGCCTCAGGATCCACGTCCATATTTTCAGAAGTGGATTTGGTTCAATTTGGAATCTCCCCAGAACACGGCAAAGATCCCAGGTTTGGAAAACCTGTTTAACTTAACACTGACCTACAGACGAGATGCTGACATCACAGTGAGGAATGAGGTGACGATCAAGGAAACAGACACACAGGAGGAATTTGTTCTGCCCAAGAAAGACAAATGTGTGTGTTGGATTGTCAGTAAAAAAAAACCAGCTACTGGAATAGCTTTGAGAGAGAAATATTTCAGAGAGCTGTCCCGACACATTAGGGTCAATGTCTTTGGTAGTGATTTTACCGAGCATTTTTTAGAATTTGAAAAGTATTACCCAACCCTTGCGACTTGTAAGTTTTATCTCTCATTTGAGAGCTCGTGCAACAAAGACTACTTTGTAGAGCAGGTCAACGGGCCCCTCTTAGCAGGGGCAGTTCCTGTGGTTCTGGGTCCACTAAGAGAAAACTATGAGCAGTTCCTTCCTAATGGTTCGTTCATTCACGTAAATGATTTTAATGATGCTGAAGGACTGGCAAAGTTTCTAAAGTACCTGGACAAGGATCATGAAGCGTACATGAGTTACTTCGAGTGGAGAAAGTACTACAAAGTCACTCCTCATCTTTTGACACTATCCAAGGAATTCATTCAACCTGTCTGCCTCGCCTGTGACCACATCTCAAAAGACAAAGAATACCATGTTATCAATGATCTTTATGGGTGGTACTTTTCATGAAAACTACAAAAACAAACTCCAGCTTCATTCATCCATCAGACACTGGTTTAATATGTCTTCACTTGCTGCCTGTTTATGATTTGTCAGACGATCCAGTGGAACCAGTTGAGATGACAACAAAGATGTGTCAGACTGTTATGCTGAAACTAAAGTCCTAAACCACGTCATCATCTACCATTCAGAGACATTTCCTGTCCTCTCCTGCCCCTTGCCACACAAGCCAGAGGGAATATTCAGGATAACTCAGTGGCTTTCTGTACTCCTCTGGAACTACCACCCTGAGGAAAGTGGTGGATGTAGCTGGTCCCAACTGAAGTCCATTGTGCAGAGCAGAAGTATCTTGAGCAGGTGGGCTGAGAGACTGACAGAGGAGGAGGTCAAGATGCTGCAAAAGTACAGCAGAGCAGAGGAAACTCCTTAGGCGTCTGATCCATTTCCAGAACTGGGATTCGTTCTAAATCTGCAAGGGGCCTCAGGAAAACAATAAACAGGCAAGCTCACACTGTGTTGAGACTGAAACTGGATGTGGACAGTGGAGTGAAACCAGTTTGGAGGGTTTTATACAAATCTATCGAGAACAAAAACTGTTATAACTCCTTCTGTGTCTGATGAGTTTGCATTTTTTGGGAAAGTGGAGACTGTTTTTCACTGTTTTAAAGAATATTAAAGACCCTGTATTATTTTATTGCAATGCCGTTTGTTTTTAACTTCCTCTGGTATCACGGCCCGTAATGGGGCCGTGATAGCCCACCAGGTGTGTTTTTTTATCGATCAGCGTCAAACATTTTTATTTAAAGAACTGTTTCGTACAGCTAGATGATAATACAACATATCGTTAGAAAGCTAAGATTCTTCTGATTCCACTGATGTAAACCATTTCAAGATCCGATCCCCACAGCCGGTACAATCAACGTCTAAGTTCAGCGTTAGTCTGACAAGAAATTTGAAAAAAGTTGTCGCCACTTACCGGAGAATCATCATATTAATCCACAGATCGATAAAACTCCAACAAAAAAGGTATTGGTACATCGCCAAAGGTCCAGACGATCCAATCCACTAATATAATCACTCCATAACACACTATTTCATCAAAGAATAGCCACAGTCTGCTGTTTACACGGAGCTGCTCTCTGCTGTGCAGCGCGCGCATCCGTGTTGTACTCTCAATCTAACTATGTGTGCATGTAAACAGTGCCCTCCAAACGGTAGCTAGCAGCTCCTATTGGGTTAAGTGAGCTGTCAATCTAAAGTTGACCCAATAGGAGCAGGACTGGGCGGGCATGGGCTGTCCACAGCGTACAAGAGCCAACGATGCCCCTCGTTGACGCACAGAGCCTGCCCCTCTTCTGAATAGAATTCTGTATAGACTGAGCCAATTCCTACAGATTGTTATGATGACTGGCGTATCGTTTAGCCAATAAATTTCCATCATAGAAATGTGACAGTCCACGGGAAAATAACACAGAGGCTCCATGCAAATGACTGCGCAACAGCTTCCAGCTGGTGCCAGAGCGCCGTGCGTCGGTGTTTCGTCCCCGCCGTGACTGCTACATGTTGTTAAAATATATGAAAGATGTTTATTTGTATACATTTTAAACCATATGACTGGTTTTGTCTCCTTTATATAAAAGTATGATTTTAAGTGTAAAATTAGCCTTTTCAGCCTGGTTGGTTACCATGGTTACAAAGGGTCCGTTGGAGTCTCCAAATGGCCTTTGTGGGAAAACGCCTAGACATGGCCTTAGGAAAAAATCTGTCAAATATTCATTTTCTGTGGTATTGTTATCAAATTTGAACTTGGGCTAGTCAAGGCTCCATTCTGTGGTCCCATTGTGTTTTCCAGCTCATAAGTCCCAGCTAGAGTCATCAGCAGGCATCTGTTTATTAAAAATATTCAGGCGGAAATAAAAAACTTCTACTCCACTGTGTGCCAACTTCAATTACTCAATGCCAGTAGTACTTAGAGTGATTCTGACTGTTCAGGGGGAAAGTTCAGAATGTTACCTTTCAAAAGAGACCAAGACCATGCATGTACTCCAAAAGGTTCAAGAACAGCTTTCAATTTAATTTGGGTGTCCCCAAACAGGCGTTTTAGGCAAATTTCACAAATTTCACCCGTTTCTTAAGAGGTTTGAAAACAATGTTTTGCTCTATCATGTTTTGTTTTAAATAAAAGTAAAAAGATAAAAAATCACAACCAGAAAACATAATGTCTCCGGCCACTGACAGTCGCCGGCATTGAGGCATAAAACCCTTTCTCTACTTGGTTTAGTTAAATTGTGACACTTCAGCTCCTTTACTCCCACCGTCAAATGATAAGCGTATAGATAACGGATTTTTCAATTTGTTTTTACATCCGAGTCTTGAAACATTTACATCCAGATTAGTTGGGTTGATAGGACGATAGGATTTATATTTAAGCACCCTGGGACACTCTCATTGATATCAGATCTTTCCCTCCACACCTGAAAACCATTTCTCCATTCCTATCATGACATCATCGTTCATGATGGTGTCATTTGAACTTCAGATGCAATTATTTGATGTGGGAGAGCAATCCTTTGTGTTCCAGGCCCGTTAGTAACGGAAACTTGTTATTTTTTTTTACATGAAGAGTCTAAACACATTTACATCCAGCTTATTTGTTACTTTGTTTATAAGCTGGATGTATAATTAGTTGTGCAGCTAAACTGTGCCTTTCTCAGCAGGAGGTCGTTCTCAGGTGCAAATGTTTACATATAGCTTCACTGTGCAGCTGTGTTTTCTAGCCTGTAGCAGTTGGTTGAACCCGTCGGAGAAAACCTCATCAACAGGATGTATGATGATGCTCACCGGCATCTCGTTCTTCTGGGGATGAGCAGTAAACAACAGGGCAAACAGACGTCCGTTCTCATGAACCTTTGATTTCATCCGGTTCTCTTCTCGCCTACTTTTCAGAAACACCAGCAAGGCCCAATTTCCATTGACAAGCCAAACCATCCCAACGCCATTCATCTGAGGAACCACGGTCTGCCTTTGTGCTACAGATGATGTTGTTTTAACTACCAAGCCGTCACATGTGGATCAGAAAAAATGCACACTAAAAAGTCATCCCTGTTTAGGGATTAAAAAAATAAAACCCAGCCTTGGTTAAATTTTTAATATTAGTCTACAGTTTAAAGTTTGACCTGTGCTTTATTAATTCCGTCATGTTGTTGCATCCTCTTCTTCTCTAGTCGTTTAAGGCTGTGACTCGAGAATGAGCACCACCTGCTTTTTAAACTTAAAATAAAATATTATAAAAAAATATTTCAAGATGTTATTGAAAAAGTACAAGAATAGAAAAAGAAAAAGAGCTTGATGAAACTTCTTGAAAAAAAATAAAGGAGAGAATTAAAGACAGAGATATAAGTTCTGTTCGATCCTAAAAAGTCTCAGTGCTCAGATCAGTATTTGATTCATAGCATTCGTGACCTGAGCAGAGACTGTGCACACACAGCATCATGTGTTAACAGTGAGCTGAGTGTGAGTATGAACCTTCTCAGTGTTAATCAGAGACTCGCCACTTTAATTTAATCAGCAGCAGTTTCATATTTCTTCGGCACAGGAACCGGAGCAGCGGCTCATTACACAAATTAATTCATAGGAAGGTTACAAATGAGCTTTATTTATTATTCCAAAGTGGAGACACCAACTTTTTACTGCATCCTGCAGTACTCCTGCAAATTGGAAAGCTGATGGAGACAGCTCTGCTGTCTCCATCTGCTTTTAAAGGAGAGTGGTCACTTGAAGACACAAAAGCATTTTACAGACTGAATGTACTAAAGTTAAACAAAGAAAGGTGACTGACAGCTAAAATATATCTGTCCCCTTGATTTCTTAGTTAAAGAGATAATTAATGTTCGTTGTTAGCTGTTCTCAGACATAAGGAACTTCATAGAATATAGTCTGAACATGTATGCGTATGGCACCGCTTTTTCATCCTAAGATATTTGTCTTGTTATTGTTTGTCTTTATATCAACACACCCGACAGCCTGCAGTGAATCCTGCGGAGGATCTCCTGCTGCGCTCTGACATCGGCTCCTGTGGAGGTTATGCCGAAAAGGCGAAAACTTTTGAAGCTCTCACTCAGACATTTGCATTCACACAAACGCCTACTCCTAATAAAGTCCAGAGGTTCTCTGGAGTTCAGTGCAAGTCCAAAGTAGCTCATCAAACTAAATGTTCAGAGCAGCTGTTTTACGACAATGTTGCATCTTATGAAATTGTGTGTATTATAAAACGTGATCACAAACTGTTGAGGTGTTTATGTGTCAGGATAGTGAGTTATGATAGATCGAAGCTCCTCATGATGAACGAGATGTACACAGAAGAATGAGAGAGACCCAACAGTTTGGAGAGATGCTTACATGTATATTCTTGGAACTGTCATTGTTACGTAAAGAGGAGGTGGATTTATTTAATTAAAATAATTAGAGGGGTTTTTCTATTAACACATTCTTTCCATTCACTTACACTCTTCAGAAAAATTTGCCGTGGTTCATCTCTGTCGTCACACCACTGAAAACTTGCAAAAAATGCATAACTGCACTTCTCTTCAGTAATTGCTTTGATTATGCTAATGACGTGCAAACATGCACCTCTCATCACCATTCTTCATAAGCTTTCCTCAGTATGGGCCTTATAATGTGGTTGTGTCACAAGAATAGTAATTATTCTCATGTAACAGAACAGAAAAATAGAATATTGACAAGTGTCAGTATTTATATAAGTCATACATTATGATAACAAATATATAGAGAAATGGTTGAAAATCTGTGTGCCCCTTTACACACCAAAAATCTCTCTCAGCTTAAATGTATGCAGGAAGTCTATGCAGTACATTTGTTCTGAGCCTTGATGAAACTTTTAACAAATACTTTTCAGAATCTATGAAGCTGTCCATTAATAAATTAGATATTTCTACTTGTGCTGACTTTGTTCTTCTAGAACCTGTGCATTTTCAATGTGTAAACCATCACTGGAGAATAGCAACTGTTATTTTCAGTAGTTGTGTGCTATAATGGATTTACTAAGTGTGAAGAAGAGGAACTTTAGAACCTGTGTGGGTTAATAAGTGTCAAACTACTAATGAATGAGCAAAACCTTACTTTAGAATGGGGAACATGTTGTGAGTAAGAAAGACTTCATTTATAGTTATTTGGATACTATTAACACTTGTAGTTTGTGTTGTGCTACATGTGAATAGAATAAACATCTTCCTTCCTTACTATCAATAAGCAGTAATTAGGTGGTTTTGGGGGGAAACTGTTAGTTAATGGCCTAGTAGTTGTATAATAAGGTCATGCAGAATAAGGCATTAATAAGTGCTTTATAATGATTAATAAAGAGCCATGCTAATAAGCAACTGGGTACTGGTTAATATGCGATCCCTAAATAATGTGTGACCCTAATTTCTTGTATAATTTAGTCAGATTTTCTTTAGAAGTTCACACCAAAATGAAGTCCCACTCTTCCTGACATCAGTAGTTTCATGAGCAGACTTACAGTGTGGCGCCGGGGGGGACAAACTGAAAGTCATTTCCTGAACGCAACCCTTGTGTTTCCTACTGATGTTCTCTGCTCCTCTGTGATCAGACCACAGCATCAATATGAGCTGTGTGTGGACCACAGTCACTGTAGCTTCAGATTGAACAAGAGTCTTACCTGAAAAATGACCGTCAGCACAAGGGTTCAATTACAGGGAATCACTAAAGTTAAAGTCCATCACATTATACCAAATTATACTTAAGGACAGAGGATGTCACACCTTGTTCCGCCTTATGAGACAAATTGTGATTTGTAAATATGGGCTTTACAAATAAATTGGATTGATGGATTATAATTATAATGGATAGTAATCGAGCTATCAGGAGTGTCTCATAGTGATCAGATGGATTACTCTATTATACGCTGATTGTATACTCTCATATCAACAAGTAATCTGATAAATGTTTATTGGCTGGATTCTAAAGAGAAAAGAATATTAGTATTATATTAATTAAAATCTGGTGTTTAACCAACATCTACGCTGAAACAGTGTCAGGTGAGCTATCAGGACACGGTCTGTTAGGACTAATACATAAAATCATTGAATTTGACGCTAACCTGAAACAGTGGAAGATGGTGAACTCAGATAGACTGAAACTTGAAATCCTGTCAACCCAAGAATTTCAATTTTTCTCTTGGTCAGAAAAATAATGAGATCTGTGGCCAAGGTGAGAATAAGATCTACTCACATCGTTTTCACCCTTTCAGGCTCATTTTAATCTGCAGTTTCGACCAAACCTCCAGTCTGGCTCTTCACATTATCGCCCCCCATTTTCTTTTCACTATTTTGGTCTGTAATGTGAAACTTTGACCTGGACTTCACTTTGCCAGGGTGAAAATATTTCAGTCAGAATCTCTGTTTGGTCTTAAGTTTTTCTCTGCAAGTGGATTAAGATTAACTTTCTACAGATTCCTTTTTCACTCTGATCTTCTTCCTCGGGCTGTTTGTGTTCATCGGCACTGAAGATAGTACAGTAAGGAAGGACCTAGACCAACATCAAGGAACTTTTGGATCAATTCTGACTTACAAAGCCAGCTTTTTTAATTGATTTCATAGACCGTATATAGAGATGGACGACTCATGTCCAACAGAGCATTAATATCAACTCATATGAGCACTGACATCTTGATCATTTTTGGAGCCAGTGGGACGTCGAGGAAACAACAAACCTATACACACATCGACCAAAGCCAGTCAGTCTCAGGTGTCAATAATGTTGTTTAACTAATTAAACCCATCTTGCCATTTAAAATGAAAAAAAAACAAAAACTTTTTATACTTTGACTTTTTAATTTGGTCCATGTCCCATGGACTAATTCAGATTACAGACGAAATATTAACAGAATGAAAAAATAGAATGGAGTGACTTTAATGAGCAGATATTAGGATGAGTGCACATCTGCTGCACAAGACTAAAATAGCTCCGGTCTTTAATAACTCCAGCCCCCCTAAACACATTCATATGAAGGCGCCAACGGCCTGCTACGACCCAGCAGAAGCCATTCCTGAACAGCCCTTCTAGACTTCAAAGAAGACCCCATGGACATAGATAGAGACAGAAAGTCTGTTTATTCTGATCAGAGCATCAGAGAGCTGATTGTGTAACCTCTGCCTCTGTGAAAGGAGGGACTTGTAGGGTATAATTGTATGGACTCTCCTGAGCTCGGGGCCATTGTGTTGTATCTGTCACCGTGGTATAACCTTTGAGCCAAGGCCGCAGACGTTTGAATTAAAACACCAGAAAGATATCTGTATTGCTGTGTCCTGTTATGAAATTTCGAATACAAGGGTAAAATTGGGTCTGGGTACAACATGTTAGCAGAAGAGTGAGGAAGCAGAAAGACTCTATTTTATGTCAGAGATGAAACGATGGGCAGAGGGAAAGACTGGACATGGAATCAATGTTCTGTAAGGTGAAAACCAGTTGTTGATGTGGTGATTGATGTCATGTGTAATTCTATCTGCGTTTTTTATGGACAAACCATCATTGCTTAGAAATTCAGTACGATACATATGTTGTCTATATAGTCAAAAAACTTGTGTATGAAAACCATCCTCACAAGCATATTTCTGCTCCACGAGTGCAAAGAAGAGCAATACAAGTAGTATTGTGTTAGATTAAAGCTGCTTTCACACAACTCTTGATATTATCCAGAGAGGCTGAAGGTGATGACACAAATTGAAATTGAACGTGTTAGCATAAAAGACGACAGTATCAGTAATAAACAAATAAGCTCTACAACTGACAGATGCTCCATTGTACGATGTGTCAGGCTGCAGCAGCACCAACAGTGATGTTTACCAGCAGGAACCCCATAAATCCATCACTGATACTGAATGATGGGTCTGCCATGCTCCTGGAGCCCTAAACAGCAGCTTCCAGCAATTAGATAACAGCGGACATCGTTTCAGCAGCAGCAGCAGAAATAGCAGAGCCATTATCCTGCTGTGTGTTATCAGCAACGGGTGAGGAGGCAGGATATCAGCTACTAATCTCCCCCCACCGCTGTCTGTCACTGGCACTGCCACCACACTCACCACCACTGCAGCAGCCGGCCAAGAAAAATGGATTCCCAAGTCTTACTGCCAAAACATTGCTCTTCTAGACCTCCTTCCACCTCCTGGCCAAGAGTTTGCTGAAAAATGTACGGTTGACAGGAGGGAGAGGGAGTGGAGCGCCCTGACAAAAAAAAACAATCAGTCTGACTTTTAATTAAAGAGAGACAAACCACTCTGTTTCAAAAAGGTGTGGGGTGGGGTGAGAGAAAAACGTATTTTTCTATATTTCAGAGTATTAAAAACAAGATAATAATTAAATATTAACCTAATTTAAGTGCATAGAGCAGTCATAAAGTATAGAATAGATTGTATATCGATAATATCACTTAAGGGAAAAAGCATGTGAACCAAAGTGTGAGCAGTTGAGGAATTCAGAGGGGTTTAGAACTTAGGTGAAGATAACCAACAATGGCATAGATGGCATTTGTCTGCCCTTTGAACGCTTCAGAGAACTTTACACTGAGGAACAGTGTGAAAACATATTCCTTTATGTGAATATTGACAATTTTCCAGCCCATATACCCCAAATAGAGCTGGAGTTATCCAGAATGCAGTCAGAACTTGAACCAAACAGAATCTGCTGGGTTAAGATTAGCATAAGATCATGGATTTAAACAACATCCACCCATATTAAGACCTATTTTTTGTATAATAAGAAAACTGTTTTCACCTAACTACACAGCTTATGAGGCTTTAAGTAAAACTTTGAATCCCCAAAAATTCAAGACAACTATACTTCACTAATTATCTTTCTGCCCGTGTTCTTGCGCTGTCTTTCAAACCTGCTATTGAGAATCCCACCACCACCATACTAACCATAAATTTCCTCCTGCGGTTAAAATCAATTGGAATATGACTCCCTTATGACTATTATGTCATAAAAGGCATATTTTGAGAGGAATAAGTGGTCAAAATGATGGCTAAGTATTTCCACCTTAACACTTCAGTAAACAAAAAAGAATTCAAATAGGCAGATTTTTGTGATGTCAGAAACCTGAGAAACCAATCATGTGTCAGCTTGTGGGCGTGACTCAGCAGCCGGGCAATGCTCCTCAACTTCAGGTGAGCTGTTTTGGTGGGGAGATGGGGAGTAGAAAAGGGGAAATATTAGCATATTCATAGATCCTAATCAGAACTCAAATGAAACTCAGTGGAGAACATACCTCCACCTTCTGCATACTGTAGTGTCCATACCGATTGTAAGGGATGTATGTGTGAAAGAGAAGATGCTGCACATATATGCTCTGTGAATGTGTGTGTGGATGGCAAAACGGTATTAAGCGTATTAAGCGCTTCGAGAGGTGATCAGTACAATACAGACTATTTACTATTGACTTAAAGTAACTCATCTGAGAACTTGTTCAGACCGGTTCAGACCGGGTACGAACATCACTCTGGAGTGAGCAGCCGTATGTACAGGAGTTAACACCCAAGATGCATTGAGTACACATTGATTTTCTTTTATCCTAACAAGTGAAATCTGTTAAATCTACTTACATTAAGTCACTTAGCATCTCCTGTCCCCACTCTCTCCCTTTCTCTACCACTCCTTTCCACACACACACACACACAAACACACACACGCACACAAGCCACACGTCACACTGGCTCAAAATAACATGATTTGGTCTTTGCAAACACAAATCATGTAGGTTATTATTTGCATATAGAGCAGAGAAATGACAAGTGGTCGCAGGAGACATATTCAAGACGTATTTTAATGTAAGATGTGACCAGACGAACCTAGAGTTCACCACTTGTGAACAGGTCTCTCAGGATGGATGTTAATACCAGGTCTCCATAGGACCTGAGAGTTTCCATCTACCACCTGCTGGCTCTTCTCCAACACCACCACCACCACCACCACTGTCTAGACTCTGGGGGGATGCTGTCTTATCTCCTGTCTTCATTTGAGCCGACACTTACGTAATGAAGACACCTGACTCAGAAGGAGACTAATTGCCAAAATCTTTTCCAACATCAATCAATATTATGACATGCTTCCAGCTCTGTCCCTTTTTCAGACTTGAAAGTCAGCTGAGACACACTAGACGGTGAGCAGACTGTGATTAGAGTCAAGTCCCTCAGGGTCCGAAAGAGATGCACTGCAGAATCTCTGCAAACAGTCATTACATGTGCTTTGTGTTTGTGTGTTTTCACCTAATGCTCAGGTTTGTCCTGAGCTTTAATTAACAACCCGCAGCCGTGTCCCTGCAGGCGTTATCGATCATTGATCACCTCTGTACATTTGAGTGCCTGCAATTGTCACTGAAAGACTTAATCTATATTTAAATAAATATTTGTTTTCCTGAGAGCTGCAGATCCTCTGTAAAAAACTGATTTCAAGTAATGGTTCCAAACAAATGGTGCACAGCTTCGTCGCGTACACATCTACTGATGCCTCTTGACACATCTTCAGTGGAATCATTATGTGTTTTTGGTCTTTCAACATCATACACCCTCCTTCACTTGATCCGCCCGGGGCTGATCAGACCTCAACATGTGCATAGGGGCCTAGCTACTTAGGACTCCTTGGCTGATGTCTTTTGAGCCACAGCCATCTCAAAGCCCTCTCTGCCCTGTCATGGTGCTGCGGATTGCTCCCCTCTTCTTCTTTCCCTTGATGCCGATAACACTGAAGGCTCTTGCAGGAGATTGGGCTGAAAATCCCCGGCACCCAACCTCAACTGGCAGGCACCTCGCTCTCCATCAGCCCACTAGCAGTCGCTGACCAGTTCTGGGTACCTGCAGAGCTTCCTTTCAAAGACCTCTCGAAAAACAATCTTCCCAAAGGACTGTCAGCTCCAGCAGCACAGTTTGCTTAGTGGACATGAGGACAATCTACCATAGTGTGGGAACATTGAATGCTGTTGCATCTTGTTCAGCAAGAGATCATGCACAGAATATTTGCTTTACGTTAGCTCAATATTAAATATTCCTGTTTTTACCTCCCTCCCTCTTCTAAAATCAGGATTTGTTCATGCTTTTTGAATCTGTTTGTTTTGTTAATGTTTGAAGAGAAATGGTTTGAAAGCCTAAGTCATGGACATGCATCATGCACATCAAACAACAGTAGTGTGGTAAAGTTGACAATGAGTACCATCTTCTCTTGTACGGTAGAATTATGGGGATCTGAGAGATAATAAATTCCCAGTGTGAGTGAGTGTGTGTGTGTGTGTTCAGCCTCTGTCTGTTTGCAGCTTTGATGATTTTCTGTATGACATGTGAAGTCAAGGTGAGAACATGGATAATCAATAGATGAAATGTGTGTGTATTTGTGTGTACCTACCTCCAGTTTACAGTATCCGCCAAGGTTAAATTCATTGGTACATCAAAACAAACACACCCCTCTTCCTCTTTTTCTTTCTCCTTTCTTCCCAGTTTCACTAGCAGGGACCAAATCATCACAATGCAAATGATGTGTCAGAGGTTGAAGGAATCTTAACTCTCTTTGGAGTGAGAATCTGCCCTAGCACCCCGACACAACAGACCCCCCCCTCAGGACCCAACAGGGAGGTGAAAAGGAAGGGAAGGAAGAAACTTTTTGCCATTCTCAGACAAGAAATCTGCTTTTCACACATGAACAACACAGCAGGAGATTCTTTGAAGATTGTGAAAGTGAAAACAAGGAAGAGCGTTAGGAGTTTTATTTTTATTTATTTATTTGAGTACATATATATATACATATATTTATATTGATATTTATTGTTATAAAAGGCCAGGAAGGCGTGGATGAGGTTTAGTCCTACTCCTTGATATCTGCTGGATAGATTCAAGTAATGAAACACTCTTGACAGATGAGAGTTAACTAAGGGTTTTTGATTTAACTTACATTAAAATTGGAACTGATGCAACTTGAAGAAACGGCAGTCACCCTCATTTCAATCATCATTTCTTTGTGTTTATAACAAAGCAAGACTAAAAGACAGTTTGTTTGGCTGATAAACAGAGTGAGACTATCTGAATGGACACACTGCCCTCCTGGTGAAGAACATCATTTCCATATCGTCTTGGCATGACCTGAGCTGTCCCCATACAGGAGCCTGGCAGCGCTGAACATCCCTGCTCCGATGCCAGCTGAGGTTTTATATACTGCGTGATTCCTTGAAACCATCCAAGAGTTTGTTTTGGGCTGAGAAGGTCCTGCAGCTCCTGGATGGTTTTGTTTCCTGAGAACTTACAGTGTTAAACACAAACCCCTCATGAAATATGGAAGAGCTCACTGTGTGTGCGTGTGTTTGTGTGTGTGTGTTTGTGTGTGTGAGCGTTTGTGTGTGTGTGTGTTCCCACTCTCTATAAACAAATCTATCTGTACTTAGCCGAAACTCAGTTCAGAGCTCAGTAACAATGATAGGTCAAAAAAGAAGTTAAGAAGAAATACATTTTCCTGTCACTAATAAAAGAGCAATAGTTGCAGGAGGCGTCAAGTTCAGTTGTAATTAAAGTTGTAACACATGTAAAGAAACTGGTAGGTTTCCGCCCTTGTTGTTTCAGTGTGCACTTCACAAAGCATTAATGGGCATTTGCACAAATAAGAGTGATCTCATCTTGTGCCCACAATATATTTATTCTAAGAAGATGTTTGTGTTTTATGGAAGCCCATTACCACCACTGTGACGAAGAAAATACAAATCTTGTATCTCATAATTATGAGATACTTAGACATAGTAATGAGATAGTAATTCATAATTATGAGATACAGGACATTTATTTTCTTCATCACAGTGGCAGAAATGGGCTTCCATCGTGTTCTAATCACTCAGATACCGTAGCTAAGAGAAAACTCACCTAATCAAGTTTTATTTTCACCTGTGAATATCACACAATGAAATTTGTGTCGCTCTTGCCCAGAGACACAGGATTGTGAGGAATGATTTGCTTTGCGTGCTGAAGGAAAACAGGTTCAGCCGAAGGAAATCATAACATTTTGGAAATTAAATGACTTAAAATCTGCGTGCAAAATCTATTTATCTTATTCCCACTAGATAATTACCTTGTGCTCACAGGATATTAAATGTTCCCACAAGATCTTTTTTATTACCACCGTGAAACATACACTACAATCCTCACTTCCTGGCGTCATATGCTCTTTTTCAACCTGTATTTTAAAGCTATTATATCGTTTATTTTATTATTTGATATCATATTATATTATTATCATTCAATTCAGGCAATTGAATCTGAAAGGTCCTGAAAAACTTAACTTTTATTCCACTGGGTGATTTACAAATACGGCTGGAATGACATGAATAAACCTTGATGACCCCGCCTACATCCCCTGTGAAGGTCACCCAACTGCATAACTGAAAATAACGTTCACAACAGAAAACTCACAACAGGTTCTTTCTGTGATCTGCACAACCTGTCTGAAAACACTTCACCACAGGGCCCTTCATGGTTCAAAGTTTCCATAATGGCTGCAGCTGTTGCATTATGATGCTTGTCACGACTCACATTATGTTTTAGTGAGATTTCCTTCACAGTCAAATGTGTTTTTTGAACTGTAAACAAAATAATATGACTGTTCTTTAATGAAAAACATTGATTCTTGTTTTCATTTCACATTTATAACCTAATATGTTTTAAAGTTCACATTTATAGGTGAAATAAAAGTCATATTGTCACCTGTAGTGTTTTAAACCAACGTGGACCCTTCAAGGCCAACGTTTATGAATAGTCACCTCTGTGGGAAGACTCTTTCAACAGACCTCCATTGGTCATGTGACCCAAACGTTAGGCAGATCAACATCTATCAGAACATAATAAATCTAAAAAGAACAATAAATGTTTCAACCTGTGACCATGTAAAGATCTTCAGACTATAACTGAGGGTCAGGACTTTAACATCATGTTCATTGTTTAGCCTCAAACTAAGACAGAAACACCTCAATGATGAAAACAAAGGGCACCTCTGCGTGAAGCTTTTTCTTCTTCTTCTTCTTCTTCTTCTTCTTCGAATGGTCGATCTCACTCAGACAGACAAGGTCAAAGGTTACAGCAGCTGGAGTGCTTTTAAAAGGATTACATGTATGCATCCAGCACCAGGATGTCCCTTCTGACCTCCAATTGAGGAAAAAAACTGTCTCGGAGCTCTACACTACCACCGAGGTCGCGCTCACCCACAGAGAGCTCTCAGCGCTGTTTGTAATTGGATCCCCACCCCTCCCCCCCTCTCTCTCTCTATTCTCTCTGCTGGAGGTGTCATGATCAGTGCTCTAATAAGAAGAAGGCCACAAGCGCCTTCAGCAAGTCATTATTCACAGTAATGACTTCTTTCTTGGCTCTGAACACACTCCGGCTCCTCACTTAAAGGACAGTTGCATCCGCACACACACACTGGACTTCAAGTTTAAAGACTCAGATCATCAGATACTAAAAAGTGAAAGTAGTCCACCAATTCGACTTTAAAAGGGGAAAAAAGTCACAGTTAGACTGGTTTCATAGAGTCATACAGATGTGCTGTGGTCACATATTTGAAGATCTGGATGGGGTAAAGCCAAGTGGGAGGGCTAAGGGGTGAATTTGGCATTGGTCATTTCGTTAAGGGGTGTCACTATGGGCAGAGCTCTCCCTTACCAAAAAATCCGCTTTTTCCAGATATGTCTGTCCGTGTATATGAATTTGGAATGCATATCTTGAGAACCGTTCATCTTAGTGACTTCATACTTTGCGTGTGTTATACGTTCAATATGTATACACTTTGAATAAACAGGCGGGTACTCATCAATGTAAGTGACATCAATCATGGCAACACTGAATTCACAACTACTGATTCTCAGTTCTGTATCTGAGTCGAGCTTCACTTAACTTTGAATAAACAGGTGAAAAGCTTTTTGTGCAGGTATGGTAACTTATGGATTCTGTGGACTGAGCTTTTACCGCTTCAGAAAGAAAGCTGCAACCAACAGGCCAAGCAAACAGACCATTCCAAATAGGCATCATAGTAAATGATCATTGTGAAACTGGCTGGACAAATTAGAACATCGCCACAGTCAACAGTGAATGCAAAACACTGCTTTAACATATCGAGATAGGGTATTAGCCTCGGTGGACTTAATCACTTTCAGTGCCCTCTGGTAGTCTTTGCCCCTGTTCATTATAGTCAGATCTGAGCTTGAGTGTGTTTCCACCTGAGTTGAGTTGAAGTATGAAGATAAAAATAAAAAAAATAGTTCAGTTTCCTGTCAGACTGGAGGATATGGCTGGGGAGAGTGAGGGGAGAGAATTTAGCTTCCTGACAGCTTGGTGTATGAAACAATTTCTGAGTCTGGTGGTGCGGCAACAGAGGCTCCTATACCTTCTTCCAGAGGGTAGGAGGCTGAACAGACCGCGTGCGGGGTGGCTGGTGTCACTCACAATCGAGGTGGCTTTCCGGGTGAGGCGGGTGGTGTAAGTGTCTTGCAAGGAAGGGAGTGGGGCCCCAATGATCTTACCAACTATGTTGACTATGCGTTGCAGTTTTTTCCTGATGTGGTCAGTGCAGCTACTGCTCCACACAGTGATGCAGCTGAACAGGATGCTTTCAATGGTGCCCCGGTAGAAAGTTTTCAGGATGGGTGTGGGAGCTCTCGCTCTCTTGAGTTTCCGGAGGAGGTAGAGGCGCCGCTGGGCTTTCTTCGCCAGCGATGCAGAGTTGGTGGCCCAGGAGAGGTCCTCGCTATGTGCACCCCCAGGAATTTGGTGCTGCTCACTCGCTCCACAGCAGCACCATCAATGGTCAGTGGTGGGTGCTCAGTGTGGCTTTTCCTGAAGTCAACCACAATCTCCTTTGTCTTGCTTACATTCAGCAGGAGGTTGTTGTTTCTGCACCAGGTGGTCAAAAGGTTGACCTCCTTCCTGTAGTGGGTCTCATCGTTCTTGGTGATGAGACCCATCAGAGTTGTGTCATCCGCAAACTTCTGCTTGTGGCCTTTCACTGAGGAAGTCCAGAATCCAATTGCAAAGGGAGGTGTTTAGCCCCAGCTGGTCCAGTTTACAGATGAGTTGTAGTGGGATTATAGTGTTAAACGCTGAACTAAAGTCTATAAAAAGCATTCTCACATGTGAGTCTGCTTTTTCCAGGTGGGTGAGGGCTGGGTGGAGCTTCCTCTGTGGAACGTTTGGCCCAATATGCGGACTAAAAGGGGTCCAGGGTGGGGGGGAGGATGGACTTGATGTGAGACATGACTAGCCGTTCAAAGCACTTCATAACGATGGGGGTCAGTGCCACAGGTTGATAACCATTGAAGCAGGATGGAGCCGGTTTCTTTGGCACAGGTATGATGATGGAGGTCTTGAGATGTGATGGAACAGCAGCCGGACTCAGAGAAGTGTTGAAGATATCCGTGAAGATGTCTTTAAGCTCCTCTGTGCAGTCCCTCAGTACATGGTCTGGAATGTTGTCTGGGCCTGTTGCTTTCCGGGGGTTGATAGTGGAGAGTGCCCTCTTCACACTTTCGGCAGACAGGCACAGAGCCTGGTTGGTCTCTTACTCAGATGAAGTTATGATACATAGGAGGAACGGACTGGGGCCAACTGTCCTGTACCTGTATAACAATAATGAGATGAACGTAGCTCAGTGAGCATCATTTCATTACACTTTAGTTCATTTGTGTAGCTGCTCCACAGATTTCTTTCAAATGTGCAACTGCAGTTGTTTTTGGTGCATGATGATAACTGTTTATCTGCTGCTTTGAATCAGATGATGTGGCGTCCTCAGAAAACCAAGCACATGTTTTATTCATCACTCCAACACTTTCTTGCCCTGAAAAAGATGATTTCTTCAGTAACAGGACAAAACACAGCACGATAACAAAGGAAAAAAATCTATTTATGCTGTCTTCAAACTGTTTTTGGAGTTAGGAGTTGTTTCACAGAGTAACTATCATTATTATTTTTTCTGCAGCACAGCTATAATGCTTCAGTTTCACCCACTGGAAGAACAGCAATTATATAAGATGAACTTAATGATATTCTTCAAAGGAAGACATGATTATTAAACTGACTGATCCTTAACCACTATGCCTATGGAGGGGTGGGTGAAGTGTTTGAGTCCACAAAACACTTCTGGAGTCTCAGGGGTAAAGAGCTTTGCAGCCAAATCCAATAAAATTTAAGTCAGTTGGGACCTCAGACGTAATAAAACAAGAAAAAAAAACATGCCTCCATACTGCTTGTGTGGTATCATCCAAGTGCCTGGGAGGCCCGAATTTTGTATTCGAATCGAAACGTCATCATTTACACCAAGTTTTTAGCCTAAATGTCCTTTGATAGCTTTCTTTGAGGTGCATTCACAGGCACGACTCTTGGGCAATAAGTGTAAAATAAACTTAAAAAATGTATAAGGGGATTTTCCTTACAATTACGTAATTACATGCGTAGACAAAATAAACGGTCTGTAAGCTATTTTTTAGTGTCTTTTACGGTTGAGTCCCTAAAGTGAGTAAGCTGGTTATTTCAGGCAAAGATAGTCTGTGCTCCCCACTCTTCTCTGTCAGATTGTCTGTTAACATCTATGAATTCTCTTTTTTTTTCCACAAATCTCCTCGAGGCTACGTTTTGCTGGTTTGTACTTTCTTCAAGTTTTGAATTGTAGGTTTGCTTGTTTGCTTACTTTATTAAATGTCCTACCATTATACCTGCCTTACCATGTGATGTCTGCATTTGGGTCTTCAGCTTTCTCTGGAACTGTTCATGCTGCGCTCACATCTTGTTGTTTCGGACTGTAATTGCCTCCAGAAAAGAAACCTGTCTTGAGGTGCTCTTCTATAAGTTATGGACTTGAGTTACTCCTCTTGAAGTTATTTTGCAAACTTCCCTTTTTATTGCCGGCATAGTGTCAAACTTGAGGGTTCTCATTGGCTCTTTGTAGCGGCTTTGAGACGTGCTCTGAATTTATCCAGAGGGCCTGTGTATGAAAATCCAAATGACCGTCTGTTGCTGCCATTGTCCATTGTGCAGACATTTTCCAGAGTTAATGTCTGAAAACGTCTAATGTGAGACATTATCTACATACTTTTGGTGAAATATTACATTTGATCAATGTAGATATGACATAGCATCAGCTCCAAATGTCTGTGTTGCCTCCACTTTCACCTTTACCTTTTAAATCTATTACTTACAATGTAAAACCAGTCCAATGTGTCTTTTTACGTTGTTACAGCAAAAAAACGACAGAATTATCCATCAAATAGCTTGTTCGGTTGATCTGTGAAGCTTACAACATACCACTGGTTAATTAAAGTAAATGCAATGACACATCTTAGTGGCATAAAATGACAAGTTTAATAATGATAAATTCCGTTACTTAATAATATCATAGATTGTATATAAGTTGACCTGGGTAACTAATAAAAAGATCAGTTAAACCACAATATATCAGAAAAATCTGATATTTACCTCATAACATTCAGATCTAGTTTCCGTTGAATCTCACAGGTTTCATTCTCACAATTTCTGTCCTTATGTTGTGAACAAGTGTTTTTTTCTTCATCATCATCATCATCATCATCATCATCATCATCATCATCATCATCATCATCATCATCAACACACTATCAAACTCAAAAAGCTCAGTGCGATGGGTGGAAACAAACTGCTCTGCCTTTGTGTTCACTGAAGTGTTTCCTCCACACAACAGCACGAACTGACGAGGAGAAGAAGACTGACTGATGTCTTATAGAGTGGTTTCCTGTCGGTGAGGAAGAGGTGGCGTTGTGAGAGGAGACGCTCAGCAGGATGCCGAGGACTCTCCGGGGAGCGAAAAAAACAGACATCAGTCTTTTGTTCGACACTATGATGAAGGATTTTTAACGTTTATCTTTCTGCTCCATTGCAATATGTTGTGTGAGAGTGTTCAGACTTACTACAGCAAAGCAAACTCGGTTTCTATGGCCAAATCTGACCAGTAATCTTCTTGATTTATTTGTAGAACATAATTCTGCTTTACCTGTGCCCAATGTTTATGTTGATACAATTAATTTATATCTGACTCCTCTATTCTTTTCTAATCTTAATGACCACACCACTACTAGAATGCATACCCCCATTACCACACACATTAATACGTAGACTAGAGGACACATGTATCAGACCAACAACCTTCTGGATAGTGGATGCCCTGCTCTACCTGTGGAGCTGCACTATTCTCTGATGATTTAGTTTGATATTCTTTGTTGTTGTGATCATAGTCCAATATTGTGATTCATTGCTGCAGTTTTGAAGTTTTTTTTTAATTCTTTTCTTCTTAGCCCCAGTCCATCAATTTGTCCAACAATCTCTTCCAAACTCAAACACACACACAATCTGAGCCTCTGTCCTCTGTCCATTGATTTATCAGTATCTTTCTCCCCACTCACTCAATCAAATGCCCTTCTCACTGACCCTTCTTAATTTGCAGCACTTGTCCTTTGACCTGCGGATGGATCAAGACCTCTTCAGGTCATTCTGCCATGCCTGATAGGTTGTATCGGTCTGTGAAGCAGGCGAACATCAATGCTTCAGGTCCAAACATTAAGAGGTCAAAGGTTAATGGGACCAGGAGCTGATCAGTGGTATCTGTTTGTCAGATTAACTACAGGGATATTGATTACTGCAGATTGTAAAAAGCACAGCGTGGGTTGCAGGCATCAAATGAAGTGATGTCCTGTGTATGCTGCACTTCTGTCTGAGGCTGGCATTTCAAATGAGGTTAAGCACAATGTGAGACATAAAAAATGACCCAGAGCAGGTTTAGCTGTTTCTCCTTCTCTGCTCCCAGGATTTATATTACACTGATTCACTTATGCTCAGTCTACATCTCATGTTGTACTTCACAGATCTTTTAAAAATAACAGTCAAAGAGTGTGTGGAAGAGACTGAGACATCATGTCCTGTCTTGATATGATCAATTCTACAAAAGATGCAGGATCCTACACTTCCTATAATGCAGACAGAACTGGTTAGGGTCTTTCGTGCAATTGCTAATTTACCATCTCTTTCTTTGACTAAAAATGACAGTATATTCCTGATGTATACTTTCTATATTCTAGGAAAAACAGACCACAATAATACAACAATTTCTATAAATAAAATCCAGCTCACATGAAAATATATGATGACGAGATTTAAAGCTCACATCATCATTGGTTTCATGCCCCGGCCAATAGCTGGATCAACAATCCATAAAATACCAGAGAGCAACTCTGTGGCTCTAAGTGCAAAGTACATTTCAGTACATACAGTTTGATTGTTGTTGAGCAAACGCTCTGTTATGATGCACACCCAGATTTACAGAAACTGGAGCAGTGGTAAAAATCTTGAGAGGCAGAGTTTGTTTTTGTTTTTTTTGTTGTTGTTTTTTGCATTATTACAAGTAGTGTGGATTTGAATGAGGGAGCAGAAGTTACAGTAGTGTTGGGTATCGTGACTCTGCTGCATTCACATGGTCTGCCAACTATAACATTATGATAAAACTGCAGATTGAAATAAATTAATCAGGTGGAAAATCGGTGCAATTTCCATTTACCTCGATCCCCACCCAGCAGCATGAGTGCAGGATAAATGCAGGATGTGCTGTAATGTGTGTTCAAAGCTGTCTCTTCGTCTCGCCCCGCTGCTCCTGAGCTGCGACACCTTGTCGACACACCGCGGCGTCTCTAACACACACAGAGAGCGTAATCGGGCAGAGTGCATTTTCTGCTTCACATCACGTTTCTGTAACAGTGAACAGCACGGAGGAGGTCTGACTCCACTGGACCTGCTGAGCACATGTCGGAGGTGTCTATTTAAACATCCTCCCTGTCTGTTTAAGGATTTCACATCAGCTCCTTTCTGCTTTAACAGCTGACTTCATTTCACTGGGTTTCATTCAGCTGCCCCGCTGAGGCAGTTAGCAGAGGTCAGTCCAAGGTCGACCAGTCAGCTCTCATTAGTCACGTGTGTGAGGGGAAAAGTGTTTGTCTGTTCTGTCGTCGTGTTGGATTAAACTTCGGGCTCGTCTGTCTGTCAGATTCCCTCACAGTCGTCTCGTCTTCACAGCAAAGAGAAAACAGAGCAGGTTCCCCCAGAGCTCAGAGCAGCAGCTGGAGCATTTGGAGAAGACAGATGATTTTAGGAGAGACGTTCTACCTGTGTTTTTTTTGGCACGTTTGGATGTGTGTAATGACATGGTGAATATGTTGTGGTGGAACATTACTAACATATTTAGATTTTTCTTTAGCTTTAATTTATCACCATCTGTAAATTGAATGTTAAATCTTGTGAGCAGAAGATGTCAGACTATGTTACTTACTTTATTTCACCCTGTTCTGTTTTGTCTTCTCTCTCCAAAAACTTCATTAGAAACCTGTCAGGGAACTCCAGCTGACACAGTTACACATGCCATGTCTTCACACAGCATCTTTGGCCATCACACCTTTCAGATACAGTAGCTCAGTTTAATGAGGGCTGCCAAACTGTAAGTTTGTTGGTGACAACAGATTGTAGCAAAGCAGCTTTTCTTCAACTTATTCCATCTGACATTTCCGATTGTCTTTTTTACTGTCTATGCGTCCTGCAAATGCCAGTCAGTCTGACGTATTTTTTGTAAAACACACAATATATATTGCTCTTGGTTACTGCTTCTGTATCTCAGTCTCTATCAGACTGAGACCTACGTTATGTTTTCTGATTTAATAGGTTGCACACACACTATCTAACCAAGATAAAAACTGATTGCATGTACTTCTATTCTCCCACCCCACAGATTGAGAAAAAAAACCTTCCCCTGTTAAGAATTATTAATATCTTACGTTTGATATATTATCACCTAACACGTGAAGTGCATACTCAGACGCTAATAAAAGATTAAGGATTTGAATAAGTCATTATATCTTTATAACCATGGCAGTTCATATCTCACACTTTCTGTTTCTAATAGCACAACTTCAAAAATCTCCTAGTGTTTAATTCCGGTCTCTTAGTACCACATAAAGTATTGAACCTACAGCCAAACTTTATAATAGAGCTCATCTAACGTCGCACGCTAGACTCATCATCGTGTCTTTTACGATCCTAAGCATTAAATGTTAACAACTTAACGCCATTTACTGGTATTACTCTGCACTATAAATTACATTAATTTCAATTTTTCGCTTTGGACTATTCTACCAAGAAATAATTCTGGTAGACTTGGGATGAAAAACAGAGCCACCACAAATGAACTGAACCCGGTTGCTGCTTTTAATAAGATTTGTGATCTAGAATAAAATCCAATATCATATTAGAAATACGGCCATATTTGCACCACCAAACACATTTCTTAATAAACCAGAAATGTATTCATTAATGGAAATCATTTAAAGCAAAATGCCTAGAAATGTCCCTCACATTCTGTAAGGGAAAAATACAATACATGGGAGAAAAAATTCTCCAGGACCAGCCAAGCCCGAGGACCAACTCTGAAGCCCCACCCTGAGTGCTGGAAAATGCCTAGAAATGTCTCACTCTTTGTGTTAGGTTCAAAAAATACATGGGACATTTGTAGGCACTTTACATTACAGCAAAATGCCTAGAAATGTCCCTCACGTTTTGTTAGGGAAAAATACAATATATGGGAGAAAAAATTCTCCAGCACCAGCCAAGTCAGGGACCGACTCTAAAGCCCCACCATGAGTGCTGAAAATGCCTAAAAAATTCTCACTCTTTGTGTTATGTAAAAAAAATACATGGGACACTTGTAGGCACTTTACATTATAGCAAAATGCCTAGAAATGTCCCACACGTTCTGTTAGGGAAAAATACAATACATGGGAGAAAAGATTCTCCAGGACCAGCCAAGCGGGTGTGACAAATACATCTGCAATGTCATCGACTGTTCACTTTTCTATTGCCCTTCGTGCAGGTGCTGATGTGTTGTGGGCTGTGCGTGTCCACGTGTGCACGTCCGTGTGTGTGTTTGAAGCAGGGTATCGCAACAAGCGTTAGTCAAATCGCTACCCAAACGCTCACAGCCAACAGCATGGGGAAGCAGGGACAACACAAGGGTTAAATAATTTTCCAATCAGAATTTTTTTTTCTTGATTCAGTTTTTTCACATGCTGTTTATTATCGTCAAATGTTTAGTGTTTAGGATTAAGTTGCATCTACTGGTGAGGTAGCAGATTGCAACCAATTGAACAGCCCTAACTTCTCTCCCCACTAATATATGTGTGTAAGGACCTCTTTGGAGCACAATTTTGGTCTGTTTGTTCTAGTTCTACTGTAGTGAGGGGACCCATTCCCAAAGTAGAAATAAAGGGTTCATTATAATGTAATAAAAACACAAAGATTCTTACTTTCAGGTTAATGTACAATAATGAAAACCTGATACTTATGATTATTATATTCCATTTCTACCTATGAATCATCCTAAATACTACATGGTGAACCTTTAGTACCCAAAACTCCCAAACCTAATTAGTGGTGTCATACAGCAGTCCCATTGACAAGGTCACCATCACCCTGGCAACGCTTCACGGCAGGACAATGCTGACAATAATGTCGAGGCTTATCAAAGCAGCATCAGGATATAAAAAAACCACAGAGAGAGAAAACAACTATTTTCAGGAGATTACAGCCTTAGGGAGAAAGGGAGAGATCGGGGTGGTGGGAGGGAGTGTAGGTGTGTTGAGGTCCATGTGCTGCTTCCCTCCTTTTAAAAAAAAGTCTTCATCCACAGGATTTGTTTTACACAATATCGCTGTCCAGACGAGTACACTCAAACTACCAAAGTCTGCATAAATTATCCATCAAGTAACAGAGAATAACATTGTGAGCATGCTCTGTGAGTTAAATATCATATCTAGCAGTATATAGCCATTATTGGTTTTGTTTCTGGCTTACGCTCATGACAGCAGAAATGTGCAAAGTCAGCTTTTTGTATGCGGACGAGTGGTTTAAACTATTTTACTAAACAAAAAAAGTTGGTTTAGTAAAATATCCACATTAGTATGAACAGAGGCTGAGCGGCTTTTCTGTGGACTAAACGTTATAGAGCCTCAAAAGCTCTGATAGAGAAACAATAACTGACTGTTTGTTTCTAGTTTTCTAACAATAGTTTGTTCTGGACTTTCTTTAAACTGTAACTACATGTTTAAAAGGAGGGAATGAAAGTTCATCTAACTTTGAGGACTATTTGTCACTTAGTTTAGAAAAAATGCAATTCGATTTTTGTTTTTGAACTGGGAAACTTTTGATTATCAGCATTTAAAGTAAAAGTTCAAATCTGTTCAAAGAGAGAAACTCCAAACTAAATAAACTGGGACATACATCAAACCAATGAGCAGGTGTGATTGTTGGCAAAGCTCATGTGGTTTCACAAGATCAGCAGTTTGTCATTTGTAGAGCATTTTTAAGGGAAGGCCATTTCCTTCCCTTTCTCTGTGAGGATAATGCACACAAGTGGCAGACCAGACCACTGTAATACTGTCTGGTCATACAGACAAAAAACTATAAATCAATGAAACGAGAATTCTGCTGCATGAGTGCTGACTAAGAGCAAAAAGAGAGCACACATTACACCTAAAGTCTTTACACCCTTTAACTCCTCCACTGATTTGTATAAGAGTAAAAAATACAGGTACAAAATTAATTCAGATGTTAAAGTTGGCTCAATGCTGCATATAGCTCTGCAAACATAGGCTATACGATTTTAGTAATAATTTTGGCGACGTGTCTTATGTTTATGTCATGTAGCTACCCCAGTACACTGCCCCACAATATCCGTTGATACAGCTCAATTCTGTCTGTTTGGTCTGTGTCTGTAAGCTTTCAGAAGATGAACACAAATAAGGATATGAATATAAAGTATGCACAGAAGGCTCCATCTCTTTCCTCGTAGACAACTCACCTTTGGGATAAATCCGTCTTCAGTGACAGTAAACGGACAGGATCCAGTTCATTTAAAGTCCTTTTTTCAAGAAACTTGTTTACTCACTGCAAACTCTCTCTCTCTTTTTCCTGTGTGGCTGTGTGTATGTGTGGTTTCTGCCTCTGGTTTCCTCCAGGCTTCTCTTTATTTCATTTCTCTGAAGGTGTCTTTGTCTTTGAGGTTTGTCTCTGTCTGCTCTGTTTTCTGTTGGACTGCATTGATTGATTCATAATTGATGAGTCAGATCCAGGTAGGTTGGGTCTCCAAAAAGTGCTTTGAAACTGATAACTTTACTTCTACAGTGAGAATGAGTGATACCTTTGTCCACACATGATGTATGTTTGAGTTGTGACTCTGAGAGGAGAGTAGCCATTCGACATCATACTGCTGATGGTTACACCAGTTTGGACGAGCAGTAAAGATAAGATACCTCAGTAACGAGTGTTCAGAAGAGTCCCAAAATAAACAAATCTCATTTTTGCCTTTTTTGAGGATGACCCTTCAGGTTTGAATGACTATGAATTTCATGCTTCAGCAATATCAAATAAAACATATAGCTAAGTAGTTATTTTAAATATGTTTTCTCTTTGTATGTTTTTGCACATATGTATGCTGTTGTTATGCCTCTGCGCTGGTGACAACCAGTGGCCATAGGCATGTTTTCAGGTGCACCCGTCCCCCAATTTTGCGAACACATGATTTCTCAAGAATGCTGCAAATTTGGTGCAAAGGTTCAATTAGACTTAAGGATAGGAAATCAGTGATCCAAGGTCAAGATCCCGGGGATCTCTTTTAACATGTTGTTGGTATTGTGAACGTAGCAGGAACACCTCGAGGCAGTTCCTATATATTCTCAAATGTTCAGTTTGACAAAATGATGAACTATATACATTTTGGTGGTCAAAGGTCAAGGTCATAGTGAGCTTCTGTTCTTGTAACCGTGATAAAGGTACTTATCAACCAAAGGAAATGTATACATAACCTCACCAAATATTCACTTTGACTCACAGATGAACTGATTAGATTGAGTAGTAAAAGTTCAAGGTGGTGTCGGGATCTTGGCAGTATTTCTCACAACTGCTTGCAGGGAATTTCAAAAAATATTGACCAATGATCTATTGGAAAATAATGTATGTTGACCGAAACTGCTCTGGTTGGAGGAAGATTATACGCACAAGGTTCTAGTTGTTTCTTTAGGCTTCTTTGACTTTGTAGTTCTCTGGTATCTCTTTTTTTGTTGTTTTGCACTTTTTTGCTGTCATGTTGTATCTCTGTTTTGCTTCTCTTATCAATGATAACGGTTAATATTCTCCTCACTCTGGTTCCCAGGATCAGCTCTTCACTCATCAGGTTTTATGTGCGTAATTAACTGTGCTGTCAATCATCATTTATCACACTGAAGATACAGAGGCCCCTGTTTGATCTGCTGATTTGCCTGCACAAGCTCCAGCAACAATTCTGTAGTATTGATCAGGACACGGTGTTTCCTCCTGTCAGCGGTGGCTCTCTCTAATATCAGATCAATGTGTTTGCTCTAGTTGCTCAGCTGCAGCAGTGGTCAAACTCTTGCATTCCAACTGTCCTCCGCTGAAGGTAGTGTCTGTATTTTGGATGCAGTGGATGTTGGTGCTAATCTGCAGCCTTAGTGATGAAAGACAAAGAAAAAGTCATACTGATTTGATCAAATATGTCAATCATGGGTTTATTGCAGAGCTATAACAGAATAATAACTGTAATGACCTGAAAAAATGATGACTAAACTGTCTTCAATCTCAATCTATCAGGATGAGAGCTGGGACAGATTCACTGGAATAAAGCGAAACCACAGCAGCCCACGTTATCACAACCAGCCTTTTTAAATGCTGAAATTTCATAAAAGTAACAACCTAACCTGGCAACCATCTTCCCAATACATCACATTCTGGGAGAATGGAACACATTTCTTGTAAGATTCACATGTTAATAGACACAAATGCTTGTTCGCCTAAAATATGAGACTGTGCGTTCCCTGTTCCCGGGTCAATAATTCATAATCTGCTGGTTGATTCATGCTCTGCAGAGCTGGAGGAAGTCAAGTGTTTTATGGCTAACTTTCGTTCACTCGCCGTGGAACCCTGACGCCCTCGAGGGTGCAGTGTCAGAGAGACGATGTGTCTGGTGTGGGACTAGTTTCTCATGTCAGCACTGCTGTTTACGCCTGTTAATGTCACATCCAACATTGGTGAGACACAAAGGACGATGGGAGGGTAATTGGGTTTCTGTCGGTACCCAGATCAACTACAAGGGACAGGATAGTGATGTGTTGACGCCGTCTGCACCTGTCAGCAATCTGTCCGGTGATGTTTGATTGACAGGTGGTATTTAGAAACATTCATCTGACCTCATACCCTGTGTCTATGCTGCAGACATGTTGTATAAAGTGTTGCTATTTCCTCTCACAGCTTCTGAAGACATTAACAGCTTAAACATCATCAGAAGCCATGAGTCGCCATCTGCCACTGACTCAGAGCGGTTGCTGCTGAAAGGTTAAGATCTGCATGAACCCCTTTCCCCATGTCTCAGCCAATCACAGACGTCCAGCTGACATGTCATCAGCTGTCGTCATGCTGTCATGATGGCAGCCAAGCACGGAGGGCCACCTGCCGTCGGCGCCACAGTTTGAGACAAGGAGACACAGACTCACACAGTTGTGTGTCTGCTTGAAGAAAACAATAACAGGATCATTTGTTCCAGTCAAAGCCCCAATACAACACAATATGTCTCCGTTCAAGTTACATTCCCCTTAAATGTTAATTTTTTTTATGGTGGAGGTTAGGGTGGATGGATTGATCAGCAAAGCATTGGACATTTCCTGTTTTAAATCAGCAGCCATTGAAACACAACCAGTAGACAATTTGTCAGGGGATGATGGGAGTGCCATCCGCTTTTGGTCAAAATGAATTAAAATGCATCTCCATTGGGTCGTTGTGGCTGAGGGGTAGAGTGGTCGACCTCCAAACAGAAGGTCAGTGGCTTGATCCCATGTGCATGCCGAGGTGTCCTTGGGCAAGATACTGAACCCCAAACGGCCCCTTATAGAAAAAATTGCCAATTCCCTAACTATCTAGTCTTATTATTTTTATTTTTATGTTTAGTGGTATGAACGTCCGGCTGATTTGGGAGTCAAATCAGAATTATCATGAAAAAACACAAACGAGCGCATGTATGACCCATATTGATGCACACAATGTGCTTCTTCAAAAAAAGCCTATTGAAAAAGCTCTATAAGCAATACTGTTATAACAGTCTTAAATACAGTAACTGGCTGCAGAACTGTTACAACCTAATGCTTCAATGGGAAAAGCAACAAACTGAAGTAGCGACTGAACAGAAACTGTCAGAAACGGTGCTGAACATCTTGGCAGTATGATGCTGCTGATTGCTTTGGCTGCTGTATTAACTACTGAAATCATTGGATCTGACATGTGATTGCTCAGCTGAGACAAGTCAGTGACCACAGTAAAGTGAGGTTAATTTACACCCTCAACTCAGGACTATATAGCTGTGGATAAAACTCAGGGTAAAACTAGGACTAAATCTATTAAAACCAAGGTTAAAACCCTGCTACAATTGAGTTTGAATATAGTAATTAACCACAATGACTTGGTCCAGGGAAAAGACACCCCATTAAAACCACTGGAGATTATAGGGCAGAGCAGGATAACAACACACATAGATGACAAAACACAAAAAGCACAGTGAAAATGTGTAAAATGACATCTCCTTAACTCTGACACATTTCACTGCAGAATATAAATGCTAGATAAATGAAACAAAGAAACAAAGAGGTAATAACATGTTGGCACAGTGACAAATCGAATATCCACACCAGCTTTCGTGGCTGTGTAGTTGTTTCCTCCTCATTCTCCACAGACAGTTTGTTAGATGGAGCGATATAAGCCTGACAGTGGCTGCAGATGATCCTCGTCATCCAGTCAGAAGCAGGAAACATATCACTTTTATGAGGAGGGAGGCATTAATACGACTGTTATTCAGGGATTTATGGGTCCATCCTGCAGCGGCTGTTTGGGCCAGCAGGTAGTAAAACGCACCGCGGTGTTATACCCTGCAGGAGATGTTTAACAGCCGGCTGTAAAAGCCTGGACATGTTTGGGACACTTTGTTTCTGTTGTCCACCTCACGGATGACGGAGTGGAGCTTTTCAAGTCCACATGTGTTATTCATGTAGAAGTTAAAAAATACTTATTTATCCTGAATCAAGTTAGCTTCTAAAATAGACAACCAACATTTTAGGTGAGATGGAATGGTCTGTAAGAGGAATGTATTATAAAGTGTTTTTCTAGTCTTGATGATCAGTCTTGTACAGTACAGTTTTCCATCCACCCATTCGCACACACATACATATGTGAAGCAAGCAATAAATGGGGGAGACCTCTTTTTAATATTTTAAAAAAGTATCAGATGTGAAAGGCATATATATTATATATTGAATATGTTATCATGGGCTTCATATTGATCTTGCACTTTAAAATCATTCAAATTTTGAAACACTGAAAGAAAAACAATTGTCAGATCTATTGATAATTTAAATAATAGTGTATTTGGTTGCTGACTCAAACTCCTCCTATGCTGGGGTTAGGCGAACTTGGCTGAGGGTTTTGTTTATGTTGCTTCAGAGAAAAAAGTGAAGCAATTTCATTAAACCTAATTTTACAAGAAATGAGCTCAACAACAGTTTGGTATTTAAAAGTAGATTTTGAAAGCAGGTCTCTGGACTGGGCTACAATATGAAGAATATAATATCCTACTTCTCTGATGAGATTTTTAAACAAATATGTGATTAACCCAGTTTTGTACATTCTCTCAGAATATGGCATGAGCATTTTCTAGCCCCACTGCAATTGGCCTATTTGTCAGGTTGGTAATCTGGCACAGCAACTGAGTGTTTACTTTGACCCAGGTAAATATCTGTGACTCAGGGACTGCCAGAGGTAACTTGGATGTGATTGGTGCAGGCCCACTGAGGACGTGATCCAGAGACCCCGAGAACATTTACAGCTGCAGACGCCCGCAGGGTCCGACTGCAGCACAGATCAATGCGTCTTAGTTAGATAAAAGGTTCTCTGTGATGGGTCTGTGTATCGATTCAGAGGAGCCAATTATCTTATCATTGTCTCTGCTTTCATGTCTTCTGCAGTGTGTCTTAATACAAAATTGTATCTGTGCTGAGATCTGAAGCTACATCCTAACCGAACTGAGACCAATGCCCATGTCATCTCTACATGCATGAGCACTGTGTCTGCATCGCCGGAACGTCTTGCTTTTTATTTCGGCAGCCATACTATTGGGTTGGAGCAGAGAGTGACGCGTGTCTCAGGCTTGATTCCTCCATGTGACAACAGTTCTTCAGGATGCGGTTCACAGCAAAATGGACAGGGAAAATTACATTTCACCACATTGTCTCTTTCAATCTGTCAAATATGTAACAAACATTAATATTTGCCACAGTTCCTATCTGCCTCATTTCAGCGTTTCTCTCTGACTAGATCCATTGTTTGTTTTAACAAGGTTTTTATTGTTATTGAACATACATGGCTTCATACCTTAGAGTGCACAGGGTCTACTTTTATTCAAGGAAAGGCAGTATTCAACCTCGCAGCTCGGCAACTTCCCCCCAAAATTGGACTATATGGGCAGAATTCCAACATCCATTCGGACTCAGGGAGGAATTCAGCTGATCAAGTTGTTGATCCAGCTTCAGGCCCTTGACCTATCAGTACAGTAAGTCAGTGATGTTTTGCTGTTTTGCTACAGAAATTCAAATACACACAAATTTGTTCAAGCTTTACTTTTGGAAAAACTGACAGCCTTAGAATGAATAAGATTGAACGAAACTGGGTTCTGTCATTATTGGACATTGGTTTGACCAGGCTAGTTGACCGGGTAAGGTTGGGTTAAGACTAAAACATAACTGTGTTTAAGCCAGATTAGACAAGGTCAAAGCAGATTTATAACAAAGTTTGGTTTAGGTCATAGCAGAATACGATAGTTCAGGAATTTCAGTTTAACCCAGTATCAGTATCTGCTTTGGGAAGTTCTGCTGTTTAAAACTCTCCAGTTTGGAGGAATTTGAATTTCCTCAGTGGAGGAATCAATACTTACTATAAAATAAGATTCTCTGGAAATCTGTAGGTAAGGCTGTCATTTGGAATAAATGTATTTCTCCATCACAGTGATGTTTTAATCACACACACACACACACACACACACACACACACACATTGAAGTGTAGGCCAGTGTGATCAAGCCATCAGATTACAACTCTCCTTCGCCACGCTTACTTACCTGGTGTGTTCAGCTTCCTGATCTTCATCTGGATTCTCACTCTTATGAATAACTTTTGTCGATGTGAATGTTAATCTTCAGACTAATCCCTTAAAATTAGTTTTCAACCCTTGTCCCTTGCTGGTGAATGAACCCCTGCAGTGTTCAGCATCACTTTTCCTCCAGAGCTTTTCTACTTTTCAGTTCTAAGCTTGATCCCTCTCAGCTCCTCCTCTCCTCCTCTCAGTCTGTCTTGAGAATAATTGGCTGTGAAGTTAAAACTAATTCATCTTACCTTTGTTATGAATCAGACATTTCACTGTTTATCAAGTTGATCAGTTGTAAAATGCCTTTTTGTTCACAGTTCTGTGAGAAACAGAGTTCCTCCACTCTTTGATCTGTTATCATATAATCACCGATTACTTTTCCTTTAAATGGAAACAACTATGAAATCTCAATTTCAGTATGGATTGATTTGGAGAGGATTCCTATTATGGAAAGCTTTGCAATCTCATATTGTAAATAAAATGTTCAACCTGCACAATTTAAGTTATCAAAGGTGTGCTTTGCGCTTTGCAATGTTTTCCCTATGGGTTATAATTATGTGGTAGAAGTACATGGACACTTTATTGGAAGCAGCGTTGGCTCCTCATGTGTGCGCTGCAAGAGCACTGCTGTTTTGCCTTACAATGTTTTATTTTGCTTTGCTTTACCTTGCTTTGTTTAGCTTACTTTGCTTTACCTTGCCTTGGCTCATTTAAAGTGTCACGTCAGAGTGTTTGCCGTTTAAGCGTGAGCCTTTTTCACAGTGCACATGTTTGTCATCCCACCGGCTGCTCCGGTGTGAGGAGTAGATTATATTTGATTTAGATTTATTGTGTAGTCTATTGGGTTTTGTAGATTAGGTTCTTTTTTATTTTTGTTTTTACCTGATATAAATTAATATTGTTTTGGGAATGTCTCTTTACTTTTGTTTATGATGTGTGGAGCCCCACTGATGCGTGTGTGTCCTCTATATGTTGCAGGAGCCTAAGGTGGAGGGAGCTTGTGTCTTTGGGTGGGAGTGTCTCCTTCCTGGGTGCTGTGCCATACACCCCTGGTCTGGTTTTTACACAATTGCATGCGAGTGTGTGTGAGACCCTGTGTGTGCCTGTGTATCCCTGGAATACCGCTCCTTCCTCAGTAGCCTCAGCCCTGGGTCATTCCCCCATTCCTGTAGTGTGACGACTCTTTTAATGGTTCAAATTTTGCCCTTGGTAATAAAAGTATTTTGGGATGGAACCACGTCTCCTGCTACCTTAGTATACTGCACCTGAATGCCTAATGGTTATTAGTGTTGGTCTGAGGTTATTCATATTCCCTTGGTTAATATTCTGGGGTGGCGTTGTTTTCCTTGATTACACTGGTTAGTCTAATCTAACCAGTCACAAACTACCCAACCTTGCCACAATCATCAACTATACATTAAATCCAGTCTTTCTAACTGTACCTCTCATATATGTGTAAAAGCATGGGGAGCTGATGGTTGAGTTACTGCGCACTGAGCCAGAAACAATAAATTCAGAAGTGGAAAAGAAACTGATCCAATTAATCACAGTGTTGAAGTGTTTTCTGATGTTTTTTGATGCCACACTGCAATCACAGCTGAGCCTTGAAGAAACTTTTGGACAGCAGAGGTGTTTTATTGCAAGTGAAGGATGTGGCATCTCCATGTCACCATGAACACTCCTGAAGTCAACACTGGTCTCCTCTGCTACACCTTCACTTTCTGCCTGGACACCCATGCCAGCTGTCACCGCCTCACCGATGTCCATTACACCTGGCAGGGATATTATTGTTCCAACGTAGGTGGGGAGAGAGAGAGAGTCTCTGTGAGGAAAAATGAGCCCTTTTGATCAGAGGAAAAACACAACAGAAATCTTGGTGTCAGACACTTTAAACATGGAAGATCCGGTAAGAGCTTTTAGACTAAAACTGCAGAAGCACAATGCTAAACCTCATACTTCATAACTTCATAAACAGGCTAGCATCTCTTTAAATACCACCAGAAGTATAATCTAGCCGTATCATAGATTACCAAGCAGCTCTCATGTGAGCTTCAGTGAACCGGCTTGGTTTTCCACATACACATTATTCACATTATCACATGATTTTATATCATTACACAAGTCAACAGCAGCTCTCTCTCTTTGGGTGGAGCAGTGGTCTGCTAGAAATGTACATCTATGCCAGTAACGCCCTTTCCATAAAATCCTACACAAAAAAAACTGCTCTGGCTGAGAAAGATAAAAAAAAAGAAGTTGGACATTTTATCAAACTGGTGCCTCATTCCGAAACTGAATTGTTTCTCAGTAGAGACTGAGGAGCTGCAGTGGACAACAAGTACTCCTTATAAATTAGTGCTAATAGCTCACTATTTATATCAGACTAATGTGACTTAATGAGCGATGCCCTAAATTACAGCATGTGTCATTATGTAATTGGATGTTCCTTGTTTCATTTCATTCAGAGACACAGAGAGAGGAGAGCTCGGTCTGCAGGATGAAAAATTATCAAAGTTTGAACAATCGCCTGAAGAAATCCAAGTTTCACACACAGAGAAAAACAATTACTCTGCTCAGAGAACTAAAGCACCAACACAAACATCCCTTCAGTCTCTACACTTTGTTCACATTTACTGTGATAAGTTCAATTTAATACATTTAGACATTAAACAGTATATAAAGAAGGATAACATGACAGCTCCCTAAAAGTGACTCTTTATTTTGCTTTCATGTTCACATCCAGGAAAATTCAAACCATCTCAAGTAAACAAGCAAACAAAAAGAACAAGGTCAGCAAAAATGTTGGTCAATGGGTTTCCAAGTTGCTGACATCGTCACATATAAACCAATGAACATGATTTTACAATCAGTAATTAGTAGCTGATAATGTGAACTTGTCATTTGCAAACATTATGACCATCTCACGACACTAATTATAAGTCAACACATACATTTTTGTGATGTTGACTACATTAATTGTAAGTCGCTTTTGATAAAAGAGTCTACTAAGTGACATGTAATGTAATGATTAATGTGCACTCGTTTTAAATGATTTATTTGACACTTTTTCTTTGCTCTTCGTTACTATGCAAATATTGGATGGTGTTGTTTAAAAGCCCTAAACACATACATATACAACATTTGGTTTACACTTTCCATGTTTTGTCCACAATCTGACTTCAAAGTACATGAACACACCGACGTCTGAACAACGACTTCAGAACTCTGGAACTGGGATCAATGTAATATAGTCCATTTTTGCAGTCAAAGGTTTAGACGAGGAGTGTCCAAACTACGGCCCGCGGGCCAACTGCGGCCCGCCATCCATTTTTAATTGGCCCGCATCAAAGTCTAAAAATATAATATTTAAAAAATAAAAAACACACAGATGAAAACATAACTTAATAATACCATAAGGCAAGTTTTCAGTCATAGTAAACAGCTGAAAGAAGCAATGTAGTATTTATTCTGAATGAAACATCTCTACAGTCAGACTAAAGTCTGACTACAGCATCCTTTACTGACCAGCTCAAATCCCTCTGCAGCTTTCCCCACCACACCAGATACAGCTGCCGACTGAGATCAGCTCCGTCAGATCGTCTTCCAGCTGACAGCAGAGACCAAGAAGATCAAACTCACATAGATGCTGGTCTGATTCCCAGTGTGGCCCGTCTGAACCTCCAAATCTGGATTTAAACAGTCTGCAGGTTCAGACAGGCAGAACATCAATGAAACCAACAAGAACAAACTGATGAGTCTTCACTCTCAACAGTCACACGATGCTCACTATCATTATCAGCAGTTAGGGCTCTGCAACTGTAACCAACACACTATAGATCGATAAGAATGAATGCAGAAGGATATTTTCATAAGAGCTGAGCTTGGGCAGACAACAATCAGGGAGGAGAGAACAAACAAGCAAACTGAATCCTGATGTCTTGAAGGACATCAAACAGTCCGATTCGGAGGGTTGAACAACTGAAAAGGTTTTCTCTCCAAAGCAAGACTGGAAACATGATCTGTCCTCTCAGTTAATACATCTAATGTGTGTTGGTTTCAGCAGTTTAGCCAATCAGAGTCTACTGGACCAAATCACCAAGAACAATTTAACTTTATTGTGACGAGGAAGCAGGCAAATGTGGAAGCAGATGAAGAGTAGACAAGGCTACTTTCAACTACACCTACATCCACAACATTTTGCCCATCCCTTCGCATAATTATGAGGAATGCTGATCTAAAGTGACTTCAAATTCATATTTAGAACCACATATGAAATTGTCACATAGGCCAAATAAGGGGAAAGAAATCTAATTCGGGCCACTTTGGCCTGTTGTGTGAAAAGGTCCCACTACAGCCATGCATGTAATCCCATGTGCAGCCATGTTGACCTGTAAACTTTGATTCAGTATCTTTTATCCTCATGCAGGTTATTTAATTGTACAATTTCAGAGGTTACATTTCTAAGGTGACTAGGCTTTGACTAATTAAAGAAGCCGATAAAAATATTAAATATTTATCTTGCATATATTCAGTTTGGGACGATGCACAAAAAGATATCAGAGGCCATATTGTCAAATGATTACAAAGTTAAAAGTGCCCTCTAAATGGCTCATTCAGAACAAACTCCTAAAAGTCTGCCCTGTGTTTTTAGGTCTAAGAGGAACTCGCACTAAAGCCGGAAAGTCTGTGGCTGTCTAATAATAACCAATCCAAAAACAGTTTTTCTGTCAAGTTAGATATACCTAAAAAAAGGTGCATTAAAACAACAGGAGTTGAACCAAAGTGCTTTATAAACCTGGAAAGAAAAATACATTTCAAGTATGAATAGAAAGACAGTAAAACTGTTTGAGATGAAGTTGCAATAAAAGACACATTAATATAGCAACAGAGATATTTGTATTTTTATAATTTATAGAAGGTTCATCATTTGTTTAAGCACTTTCATTCTATGGTATTGACATTATAAGAGAATCCAAGAAAAAATCTGTCCCTGTTTCTATGTTTGCTTTTGTTTGTTTAATTTTGGCCTCTTGGTGGCAGCAAGAAACAAAGCCAACGTCGGCTGAACTGAAATGAGACTTTCTGGTCTACCTACTGCGTCAACCAGCTTGTCCTGTCGTTACAGCCGAAGCCTAGAACCAAAGCTATAGAAGAAAATGTCCTTCGGTTGATTTAAATGTTGAAAATGTGTTTTCTTTACACGTGTACATAGCTTTCTAGAGTACTTACATTAAAAATAAATACTCCTGATGTTTTCGCCACAGTTAGTCACTAAGGCGCAAGTTATCATGGGATGAAGGATGCTAATTGGGACACAGCTACAGTCACAATTTAATGTTAATATTGGAATTTGCTAATTTACACCTTCATCAGGTATTCATTAATTTGGAGAAACCTCTGGAGAACCAGACTCCGTGTAATGAGATATTGTGTCTCTGGTGTCAGTCCATTATTCCCTCTCTTTTAGCTGGTTTGTTTTTATGCTACTTGTGTTTTAAAAAGTATTGCATTACTATGTGGGGAGGGATTCAGGCAAATTGACTTCACCTCATGCCGATTTCTATTCTAATCAACCCCTCACACACAATCGTTAGAAGCAGTTAAAAAATGAAACTATACATTTCATTTAAATGCTTTTGTGTCCTCTGAACATCGTATGGATTTTGTTTTTTGCTCTCTCTATCCCTGTGTCAGTCCTGTTCGTTTCACATATGAATTATAAATCTGTGTAGAAGCACAATTCGACTCCTTTACAGTTCTCAAAGCCTCCAGTACTCAGAGTCAATGACGGAGGGTAAAGAGCTGTGGGTCACTGAGTCATCAGATCCTGAACGTCCTGCTCTTCTCCTGTTCCTCCTCCTGGACCTCCTGTCTCCTTCCATCAAGTCACCCTGAGCTGGAACAGATGATCTGATGAAGGAAAGCTCTCACACTCACAACCGTCCATCTCTCAGAAGGAAGCTGTAAAAATATCTCCTTGCCTTTCAGGTTCGATGAGAGGATGGGGGCTAATGGTGATTTTTTTTTAAATGTGATGCACCTTTAATAGAATTTTTTTAATTAACTTAGTGTTTCTTTATTTAAGATAGTTATTTATAAAATGAAAAGGGGATGTTAATATAAATGAATATATATATATATATATCATGTACATGTTCTTGTTCATTTTCTTTGTATTTCTTCATAATACTTTTATAATAATAGTAATATTAAGCTTGACATGCGACATGTGAATTAAGCTTTTTTAACGCCTAATACTTGACCTGTTCCAGATTCTGAACACTAAAAGCTGCCTTTAAATGCATCAGGAAATGTAATGTTGTGTTTAAAGCATCTTTAAACCCCAGTGCAGAGACAGCACACAAAGCGTCACACAGTACGAACAGTTCAAGGTGCTTTTCTGATTAAAGGTGGCACGAGGATGAGAGGAGGGTGAATCCTGGAGGCACCAAGACAAACACAGTGAACGGACACGAGTAAAGACACAGAGAAAATTCTCAATCCACTGTTCAGAGCGGCCAAGAACAGGCGACTACCCCTTTAGAGCCGAAGATGGAATGAGGTGCTGGGTTGCAGGTGAGGTGCTGGCCTGTCCCTGGCCGCAAAGCCATCAGAGGGAGATGGCACACAACTGCAGAGGGGAGAAACACAAGGGGAAGGGGAAAAACACTGGGGGGCACAGAGGAGCTGTGACATGTCATTTGCAAATAGCAAATTATAAAGCAGGAGTCGGTGAATATGAATTTAAAGTTAGAAGTTACTAGAGTAAAAGCAAATTACACTGGAATATTCCATCTAAAATTATAAATTATTGTTTAACTGTAGACTGATAATTTATTTATTTATATCATTACTATACTATTCAAATTGATTATTTGTTTGGACAGATCACAATACATAAAAAATTTTCTTTTTGTGTTTCATGTAACATGCATTTTTTCATCATCTTTGGGAGTAATTTCTCTCGATTCTCGAGTCTCTTTTCACAATTTGACATTTGTGGTCTGCAGAGGATGAATCCAACTGACTCTGTGGATCCCCTGAATTGTCCTCTAGCGCCACCATGAGCATCACAATTGTCTGCTCCTCTTGAAAAAGAGGACACAAAGAAAGCCAGTAAACACTAAACCAAAATGCCAGACTTCAAGGCTTTTATTTTGTGTGTTTGTGTGTGTGTGTGGTTGAGAGAGAGAGACAATGCACTACACAGCAAATCACAGAGATGGGGTGAGGCTGACGTGGCTGCCCAGACAAACAAGATCAGAGGTCATCAAATGTAAAAAAAAATGCTGTGGTGGAATTTGCTGAGTCCTGCACTCCCTGTCTGACCTTTGACCTGGAGCATCCTCCAATCACACCCCTTCTCTTCCTCTCTGCAGTCACACTGACTCACTGAGGCACCAGCTGGGACTGGTTTATGATGAAAGACCCATTCAAAACCACAGAGACCCATGGTCTGCAAAATATCTCAAAAAGAGACACATGACAGCCAAAGAGACACAAACAAAAAATACAAAACCACTACGTCTTACAAAAATACTAAATGTCCAAAAGACAGACAAATAATTAAAGCCCTCGAAAAGCCAATTCATTTGGGATAAAATAATAATAATAATAATAATCCTTTCAATTTCAATAAGGGCTCCCACTGTTTAGTGCTCGGGCCCTAATTAAACTCAAGAACCAAGAAAGGAGGAATAGAGGGGTGGAGGGCCTTTTACCTCTGTGAGGTATGATGTTCTCATATTTGTCGTCTCTTCAAAATCCTCATAAATCCTGATCAAGATGAGGATTCCTTTTTCCCATCTTTCTTTTTATATAAAATTTTCACATCATTTTGTATGGTGCTTTGTAACTTATAATAATACTGAAAACACAAACTGTTTTGATTATATTCACTTTATAATTATCACTGTCTTGTTATCATTTTTATTATTTTCACTGCATCTCTGTCCCTTTGCCTGTGACCAAACTGTCGCAGCTGCAACATCTTGTCAACTAGAAACTCTCCTTCATCAAGGTCATCCCCAAAAACTCGCTGCCATCATCATCATTAACGGAACTGCTTCGTTTTCCAGAAACAAAAACAGCCTCGTCTGCGTAAATGTAACACGACATTAAACTTAAACGGCTGCGTCCTTTACACACGCACACACTCACATCCACACACACACACACCCTTTTCTCTGGCGGTTAGCAGTTAATAAATACAGGAAATGAGCAGAGAGAGCTCATTAATATCAGTGAAGGTGAGCAGCTAACAGCCCCAGGAGGCTGCTGCTGTTTATAAGGGGAATGAATGGAGAGAAATGACCGGAGCTATTGCTAATGCTATAACACACACAAACAGAGATAGAGAATGGAGAGAGAGAGAGAGAGAGAGAGAGAGAGAGAGAGAGAGAGGAGAGAGAGAGAGAGAGAGAGAGAGAGAGACTCTTTTACAGACTTTATATGAGTATATGTATTTAGATTGTTGTAGTACTGCTCACTCTTCACCTCCTTGTTTTCCCTTCTTTCTTCTTCTCTTTTCCTTTAAGCACCTCTGTCAACAGAAAACCAAAATGTGTGCGAGTATGGGTATGGGAGTGTGTGTGTGTGGGTGTGTGTGTGTCCGTGTGTCTGTGTGACCTTGAATTAACTCATTATTTATATGGAGGACACAGGGGGAGAGCACATTTTTCAGCCTCTAATGATTCATAAACAATTTCAACAGGATCAACTCCATCAGGACCCTAATTAGTCTGTGTGACACACACACACAGACAGAGTGTGTGTGAGAGAGAGAGAGAGAGAGAGAGAGAGAGAGAGAGAGAGAGAGAGAGAGAGAGAGAGAGAGAGAGAGAGAAAAAAAATAAATAAGTCTGTTATATTATAGTGGACATTATCATGTAACACCACCTGTTGTCATATTATATGTAAGAGTGCATGTTTGGGTCACTGTAGTGAAATAAAATTAAAAGGTCTGTATTTACACTAGAGTGTTATTTTTATAAACATTGGTACTCAAACCAACAGTAATCCAGAATAAAACTACCATAAAAAAATAACAATGTTTCTAGTCTGGTTTGAACCACAGCACCAGTGTCAGTTATAACACTGTGTGTACGCGGAGGTGCTGATCCGCACTGAGCCGGACTGATCCTGGATAAGTCTGGATGTATTTTCTGTACCTCAGCTTTGATCTGCCTCCTACCCATCTGAGAGTGTTTCATCATGACTGAGCAGCGAGACAAGGAGGAGTTTAAACCTCCGTATTTCATCCAAGTATTGTCATATTAAGGCACAGAGCGCCAGATGTACTGAGTCTTCATTTTATTTACTGTCATTTTTTTGTTATATCTTTTTTGCTGTTTTTCAAGGTGACGTTTCCTGCCATTGTGGGACAATAGGGTTCTAATGTGTTCTATAGATAAAATATGATATAATGTGCTCTATTTAACATTTCTTCCACACAGCTACGGCAGCTTCATTAACATTATCTTTGCTTAGAGAGATAATGCTACAGTCCTGCTTTTTCTAAATAGTGTGCTAAAATTAAAAGATTTAGCACGTACAATATATAATAAGTGCAAAATTATATGCAAGAAAACCACAATATTTGAGTTATAACTAAATGTGTTTAGGTTGGCTTCTTTAAATGTCAACAGCTGTGGTGCTTTGATCTAAATGTTAATAAGTTGTTAAGAATCTTAATTTATTGTTCCTCAACAATAAGAAAATAATTTTCACAAGGAACAATCTAATAGATGTTGTATTTCAATATGTATTTTAGTGGCCTTTAACAGACAGCATTACCCATAGGCAAAAGATGACGTAGTGTATGGACTGTGAGTTCATGATCGAGTCGAGGGGTCAGAGTTAAATCAGACAAGGTTGTTATAATAGCAGAGCTCTGAACTGTGTATGAGTTTTTAAACAGCCAAGGTCACAACAGGAAGCTAGAAAAACTACTTACAAGACAGCGTTTGTGGAAGCCGAATTCTTTTCCAGGACAACAATAAGAAATGCAGCAGACTGCTTAGAGCCATAGTCACAATAAAAACAGATAAGTGTCCGCAGGTAGGAGCAGGTGAACAAGACACTGCTGGAGGACATCAGGTCAATCAGAGGGTGGGCGGAGCCAAACTTCAGTGCTTTAAAAAACAACCTGCTGCAGAAGTGAGTGTTTCAAACAAAGAAAACGCAGTGAACGTTATACACCAGAACATGATGTCAACCATCAAAGTACTTCTCTGGCTGTTCTGCGGAGCAACAGCTCATAGCTTAAACAGGAACATTCAATCTGCAAACCTGAGATCACATTCACCAGTAGTCCAACAACCAGCAGGTAGGTCTGATCCACATCACAGCGGTCACTACCAGGATTAGCCTATTCTTGTCTGATGAAGACTTCTGGAAGTGTCTTGTATCCTCTGAAGGAAACTGCATGCTAAGTGTTACGTGTTAGCATTAGAATGTGTGTCTTCAGCATCAACATTCAACAGCAAATCAGATTATTTGGGGGACATGTTGAATAATTAAAACTCTTCTTGATGTTAATTAAAACTAATTATAATATCATCCACCATTTAGCTGTTAAACAAGAGCAGCAGTCTTTCCATGAACCCTTGACTTGGAGGTTTCCAGACCCACCAGCTGTAGCAGAGCCTCAGTACCCTCCAGATTTTGAGCTGAAGACTCCACCTCCAATCAACTCCATCAGCGCCACCTGCGGCGAGAATTCTGTGCGGGTGGAGGTAAAGAAAGACCTGCTGGGGATCGGTAAACCTGTCTTGCCTGCAGACGTCTCTCTGGGAGGATGTCCTGCCACAGGAGAGGATCCTAACACTCAAGTCCTGGTGTTTGAATCGGAGCTGCATGGATGCGGCAGCCAGCTACAGGTGAGACCTTGCATCATGCTTTCACTCCAACTAGACATGGTATTTTTATTCAGGCTCAAATCAATCTTGAAACTTTCTTAAAAGTGGATGAAGGTTAAGATTTTGTAACTTAAATAAAACTTTAAACTCACTCAAATGAGCACTAACTTCAATCCAGCTCTTTAGAGAATGCCAATTTCACATCACTAAGTTGTTTTTAATGCAAGTAGCTCAACTGGCTCTGAATGTCCTGTCCCATTATTATCTCTGCTTCAATTGTGATATTTTAGAACAAATGCACAGATCACTTTCAAAGCACAACACAATTCAAGGCTTGTATAGGAACATTTTATTTGTAGCACAAAATCACAACGTTCATTATCTCATGGCACTTATAGTAAAGTCAAACTTGCAGTATTGTGTAGAAGCCCAATAGTTCCCACAACGAGCAAACACTTGGTGAATGTGTAGAGAAATGCCATTATTTCTTTAATATAAGTTTACCGCTGTACTGAGTTACTTAGGGTCCATATTTGGCTATGTAAATTGGTCATTAACTCTCTGATAGATTAGTCAGAATTAAACTCTGTTTGCTCCTAGGGCAACATGGGTGAACTTGTGCTAAAAATCTGAGTGTAAAGCTCCCGGGCAACAAGTCAACATCCAAAATTTACATTTTGTACTTTAAAGTGTTCCTTCTCTGTCAAATAAAATAGAGCTACACAGTTGGAAATAATTTACTGGAGGTTCACCCCTTCTGTATTTCAGATGTTGGAGGACTTCTTCATCTACGTCTTCACACTGATCTACACCCCCAGTCCTCTGGGAGACAGTCCAATCGTCCGAACTATAGACGTCTCAGTCAACATCCAGTGTCACTACCAGAGGTCGGACTGAAACCTACCATGGAGGCTCTGTTGTTTTAACCATCTCAGTGTCTGTTCCATTGCAATGTTTCTCAATGTATAAACCAACTGCATTTAGATGTTTGCTGTTAATGAATTTAGAAAGCATGACGTGAGCACTGGGATGGTGAAGCCGACCTGGAATCCATTTACTGACGCTAAATCTGCTGAGGAAAATCTCTACTTCTCCTTTAAACTCATGACTGGTAGGTGTTTGTTCAGACTCTATTCTCTACTTGATGATCTCCAAAGTGTTGTTGCAGTACCCCTTCTTTTTTTTTAACATGCAAGGATTAAAAGTTCAGTGTGCAGAATTAAGTGACATCTAGTGTTGAAGTTGCATTTTGCCCTCATCTCACCCCCCCTCCTAACATGAAGAAGAACCTGTGACAGCCTTCAGTTGTCATTAACTTAAAAGGTGCTTAGTTTGTCCAGTTTGGGCTACAGTTAAAAAAAAACATGGAAGCCTCTGCAGAGGGATCCCCTCCAGACGTAAATATAAAGTATTTAAATATAAATAGCCCCTTTTTATAGGGTCAAGAAAACAATTTAGTTAAAACACACAAGTGAAAACAGTAGGATTATTTTATATTCAATTTCTGCAAATGGATCAATTTCATCTAAATATTACACACTGAACCTTTAAAACATCCCATTGTTCTGCCTGATATTACTTCTCTCAGATGATTGGCAGTACCCTCGTCCATCCAATCAGTTCCTGCTGGGAGACGTGATGAAGTTTAAAGTTTCAGTAAAACAGTTTCACCACGTCCCTCTCCGGGTGTTTGTGGACAGCTGTGTGGCCACCGTGATACCAAACATCGACACCGTCCCTCGATACCTCTTCGTGGGAAACAAAGGGTCAGTTCACTTTGCTGGTGATTTTTAGATTTTTTGTTATGCCTCTCATTCGGCTTTTCTTGTGACATTCAGGTGTCTATCTTGTCCTTTGTTGCGTTCAGGTGTCTGTTTGACAGTCAGCTGACCGGCTCCAGCTCTCGGTTCCTACCTCGGACTCTCAGCGATGAGCTGCAGTTTGAGGTTGAGGCCTTTAAGTTCCAGCACGACGACAGTGGCGTGGTGAGATTCCTCCTCTACATCTTGCCCCTTTCTTTCAGATGGCCTTTTTTAAAATCAGAGATTGAAACCCTCTTTGTCTCTGCAGATCTACATCACCTGCAGTCTGAAAGCCACGGCTGAAACTGCAGCTGTTGATGCAAACAACAAGGCCTGTTCTTTCTCCAACGGGTGAGATGCAGAAAATGCAACTCTCATATAACCTCATCATCCTTAGATGGTTTATATAATTTTTTCCTTTAATTCGTACTTTTACTTTGGTCTGCCAATTGACCACTGAAAATGTCATCCTTTAGTTTTTCATTTGTAGTTCCTGTCAAACTGAGGAAACAATTAGCTTTTTTCATAGATTCAGTTTCTTGTTGATCACCTAACCAGATGGCATTATCTAAAATTACTAGCTTTTGATTGACAGGTGGTTGGAGGCCAGTGTCAGGAATCAAGCCTGTTCATGCTGCGACGGAGACTGTGGGACAGGAGGCCAGAGTCGGCTGTCCAGAACAGGTGAGTGGATGAGAAACCCTGAACTGTTTCCCTTTTTTTCATTTTTATTCTTTTTTTTTATTTGCTTCACTTGTGCAGAGCTGAATCAATTCTAAAAACAATTGTTTGTAGTTTTAAGTATCACAACTTCTACCTCCATGAGTCAGCCGCACTCTTGAGCAGGACATTGTGTATGCAGTTTTTAAGTTTCACCTCATCCCTTTTATGTAATAACGGTAATTCTAATTGCACACAGTATATTATTCAATTATTTACAAATTTGACTGTTTTTAAACTTTTTTTAAGATGGCATAACTGCACTTAATATTTACAAAATGTGAAAGCTTCCCCCTTAATTACTAGCTTTTTAATTTAAGATATGGCTTTTGCACCATGCAAATTAAAACCTTAACATATTAGGCACAAATTTCTATTGTATAGTTATTATGTTTGTGTTGCAGATCCTGTGTGGGAACAGGAAACGGCTGTTGGACCGATCGTAGTGAAGGACAAACCTCTACGCTGAGAAATAAAAAAGAAAAGTAATTTGAATGAAATTATTATTATTAAAGCTTTTTAGCTCTGGAGACCTGGTTTCTTTTATCAGATGGAACAGAATCAAACTTTAAGGTACAATGGGATGCCAAGATGTAAATGATGCTGCAGCCAAGTTTGCTGGCATTTATACTAATGGCAGAGTTAAAGGTTCAGTGTGAAAGGGATTCTTTGGCAAACATTTTATAATCCATAACATAATCCTAGTGAATTCTTCAGTGGTTTTTAATTAAATGTTATGAATTTTTTTTTACCCTAGAATAGGGTAAAAAAATTGAAATGCTTTATATTTACATCAGGGGCAGGTCCTCGACGGAGGCTGCCATGTTGTTACATTAGCCCAGACTGGACAAACTAAACAGAGTTTTATGACAACTGAAGGTTACAACAGGTTGTCTATGTTGGGGACAGTATGTGGTGTTCAGCTACAACTTCCCCACTAGATGTCACTAAATTCTACACACTGAACCTTTAGGGTCATTGCATCAAATAATTGTCTAGGGTGATTTCCAGCTGTGAATGCTACAGTAAATTTAACCATTGGTGTGTACGGCTGCGGTTGAAAAGAAACTTGATAACCAAATTTTTCTTGACCCTGGTGGAAAATGTCCTGAGGTCAAAGCTGTGAAGGAAGCTTTAAGAGGCGGTGGTCTAGTGGCATAAACTTGGACTATGGGCAGAGAAGGTCTCTGGTTCGACTCCATGGAGAGACAACAAAAAGACAAACCTGGATTGATCTGCCCAAAAATCCAAGAGTCTCCCTACCCTGTCTAGTGCCCCTGAGCAAGGCACCTTACTCCCCCAACATCTGCTCCCCGAGCGCCGTACATGGTCGTTCACTGCTCTGTGTGTCCTGCACACAGATGGGTCAAAAGCAGAAGTTAAATTTCCCTTCCTGCATGAGTGTGCCTTTGCATGTCTGTGCATGTGTTTGGGACAAACAAATAAATGGAATGGATGGATCTTAAGAGTTGGCATAAGGGGACCAGTGCATGATGAAATGCAACTACACTGGGCTGTGCAGCTATCCAAGAAATGTTTCCTGTCCTAAAAATGTTTCCAGTTTATACAAGGGGAACATTTAATCTTCATTTTCTCTATTGAAAACTGCTGATTGACATCTGTCTGCCCAGATGGAACTACGATTGTAACATCTCTTTAAATGTTGCTTCTTGAAGATGTCAATGAATGGTGGGATGGCATTTTCTCTCCTGAATAGCCTTAAGGTTGGTCTAGTGATTCCAATGAGAGGAGATGGGAAGCATTGACGCACTGTTCCTTTTTAAAAATATCTCTTATGATGGCTGCTAAAATACTTCCTGGTCATTTAACTCACTCAGAAACCTTCCTAGGCAAATGGACTATTCATGTGCCCCCTCTGTGCAGGGACAGGTGCTCTGCACCCTCATCCATTTTAGATAACACCTGAGTGGACCCAGCTAGAGAGGCTGTGTCACAATGTATCATGACAGCCTCATCTCCTTCAACACGGTCTAAGAGTTGCAGGCTGCAGCATCCATCACGGGCTGGAAAGGAGCTTCCCGTTTTCTTTGATCTGTCTCGGTCTCCCCAGGGAGCTCAGGATGACATCAGACTGGAGGTCACAGGGTCAGACTGAACATCAAGGTCTTTACAATAAGTGTCTTCATCCAGAGCACATTGATGATATATTTTTGTGCCATGACGTCATTAATAGCAGGAAATACCTGAGTCCTCCTCGCCTCCTACTTTTGAAACCTTATTCCAACTGCAGTGCCCCCTTTTACAGAAAAATGTATTCATCAGCAATAATTCATGTGCTCTGTGATCAATGTGCCGACCGTCAACTTAAACTACAGGGACAAAGTGAAGCTTAGAAAACTCTTTATGATCTGGAACAGCTGGATGATGATGATAGATCAGTTTAGTGATGAGAGGTTATTGTTCATCAGGTGAATGATAGGTTGATCATGTGTTCTGTAAATTAGACAGTTGAAGAAAGCGTTGAGGATCTGGTGAGCCATGAATTACTGAAATGACAGCAGACAGAGGAGATCAGATTTAAAGTTTGACAGCAACGACGTGGTTGGCTGATTGATATTTTGGCAAAATCTGATTGGATGCTGTAAACACCCAACAGTCATCTGATTAAAAGTGTAAAATTGACTTGTGAAGCAAAGCAAAGGACTTCGTGGCTGAGGCCTCCTCAGGTATTTACTAACTTTTTGAATGAACAAGTCCATCTGAGGTTCAAGTGAGACAGTTACCTGTCAGGAACACTTGTCTGTGTCGACCTGGTCAATAATAAATGACGGAGAGCTGTGATCTTTTGACCAGATAGTTGATTTCCTGTCACTGCCCCGCAACATTACAAAACTGTATCAAACCCCTTTGAGATCTGCTCAGCATTCATCAGAGATTCAAAATGGGATCCAGTCCGATGAGCACAAGGCCGCACAGACCACAGACAAACAGGCCGAATGTCAACAGGTTTTTTTTTAACCTCTTGACATTTTGAAAGTTTGAAATAAAAAATATTCAGCTGCCCTCATACTGAACCTGTATACTCAGGCATCATTGTGCCCTCCTCTGCCTCCTGGACACAAAACATAGTTGGATTTAATTAAAAGGGACACAAGTGAAGACTGAGACGAGACTTTCAGCTCCAGGTAAATTGTGAATTTATGATTACAGGTGTTCAAGGGTCAAGCTGTTTGAGCTGATGTCGAACAACTTCAGATGACTTGAAACGCTCAAAGAAAATTCATAAAGCATTATCTACTACATGCACCGACACGCCGAGAGAGCAGTGTATGCAGCAGCAGCGCCCCCTGCTGTCTCAGGCTAAAACTTCCCATTGAGAGGAGCTAGCAAACAAACATGTAGAACCAACCTGTTACAGAAATGTCTTTAAAAACTGCAGTGATGATCAGAACAACTTTCCGTTTGTCAGTGCATCTAAAAGACACATACATGTGTTGGTTGTTCTTTAAAAAAGATAAATAGTAAGAATTTTGTTTAAGTAATATTCCACATTAAAGTAAAATGTAGTTAATGCACTGAAGTTAAACCAAAAAACACTGATTTGTTCTTTGTACCACAAGCTATTTGTTTCAATTCATGCTTTTCATTTTCAGGTATTTATTTCCAGTGATGGATAATGACGGATGGAGAACGGTAGTTTCCATCTTTTAAGAAATTAATAAACTGAGCCCTTGAAATTTTGAAGGAGCTTTACAGAGAATAGAAAAGTCAGATGTATTATGAAACCAATCAAAATAGGTAATTAACCAAGACAAATTAAAGCAACTTAATATTGAAATTATGATTGAAGGAAGGTCGAAAAAACTCTTGAGGTAGAGCTGTGATTCAGACGAAAGAGAGAATCTTAAATCAATAATAATGAGATATTTCTGTCAGAACTTCACATTACATTTCATTTGGCTGACACTTTTATCCAAAGAGACTTAAGAGACAGTAAGTGCAATCAACCGTGAGAGTACAAACCCAGAACAACAAGAATCAATTAAGTTAAGATTAAGATAATATTATTAGTCCCAAACACATGCACAGGCACACTCATGCAGGAAGGGAAATTTAACCTCTGCTTTTGACCCATCTTGTGCAGGACACACAGAGCAGTGGGCGACCATGTACGGCACCCAGGGAGAAGATGTTGGGGGAGTAAGGTGCCTTGCTCAGGGGCACTAGACAGGGTCTAAACAGACTCTTGGATTTTTGGGCAGATCAATCCAGGTTCGTCTTTCATTGTCTCTCTGTGGAGACGAACCAGAGACGAACCAGAGACCTTCTCTGCCCATAGTCCAAGTTTCTGCCACTAGACCACCGCCTTTGCTTGAAAAGAAAGTGCTACATGTAAGTGCCATATAAGTTCAACTATATTTATTTAAAAAAATAAAAATAAAAAATAAAATATATATTTTATTTTTTATTTTTTTTATTTTGTATTTTTTATTTGTATTTATATATATATATATATATATTTACCAAACAGACAATAATAAATGTGGTGGAACAACAGAACAACATCACTCGCGATTAAACCCTGTTGGTATTTCACATTATTATGAATACAGTATAGTTGACCATTGGTAATTATTAAAAAAATTATAATGATAAAACCGTTGCATGTTTTTGCACTAATCTTGATCAGGTCCTTCCCCTGATCATGAAGTTAGCCAGGTAAGATGCAACATATTTCTGATGCTTACTAGTGCTTGAAGAGTGGGGTGCATCATTTTTGCAATATGTAATGTTGTCATGTTTGATTGTGAAAGGACACATGAGTTCAAACAGGGAAAGATGCAAACATTTCATAGTCATACTGATGATTATTCACAGTTTATATAAATCAACTGAACCTGTCAACGATAATGTTCCAGCTGTGTGGTCAAAATGCACATTTTATATGATTCAGAAACACTGTGGAAAAAAACCCTAATCATTTCAGATTTGAGTTCTTCAAGCAAAATAGGAACTGGTGATCAGTGGTGTAGAAAGTACTTGAAAGCCATACTTCAGTAAAAGTACAGATATCTTACCTGAAACTGGTGATAAACTTTATTGTAAAAGAATAACGCATTTTAGTTGAAAAGCCACTTTTCTCGTAACAGTGGTGAAAGAAATACTCAGATCCCAAGTCACATCCACACATTCACCCTCATTGGGGTTTTTGTAAGGGCCGTTGAAATTTGCAGTGTGCCAAAGTTTAAACCTAGGGTTGATAATCCTGGAAAAGAGCAGGCTAAGCTTTGCAAAAATGCAACGAATACATTCCAATCCCCTTTCAAAGAGTCGGTCGCAAACATCTGACTAAAGTCTGTGCTTCAGCAGGAAAGTACTCCGTGGGCAAAATTAGTAGGCTAGGGGCATGGTGGGTTGATCCGCGAGCCAGCATCACTCCTTTATTACGTTTGAAGAAGTGCTCACCAGTAACTTCAATTGTATTGGATTTGGTTGTTTTTTTTACCCGTGAAAGTGAGTAGATAATGGGGGAAATTTAAGCCAGCCCTTTACCTAACAGAGTCTTCCATCCAGTCAGAACTGATGAACCATCGCGGATGAGATAAGAATATTTCCAACTCTGGTAAAAGTAATCCGAGTTTTCAGGCAGCGCCTGAACGCGCCACCTGGCCCCTCCTACTTCCGTTAAGAAACCGCTATCTGTCAGAAAAAACATCCCGAGCTGAGCTCCGCTAGACGGACTCTCTCCTCAGAGGTCACCGCTGCTCGGAAGAGGCTCCTGCTTATCGCCAGTTGGAGCCTGTCACTCCGGACACACAGCACAGAACATGTGCGGACGGAGGTAACCGTCCCCCGGGCTGCTGCTGCCTCCCCAGCCGGCTGAAGGACCAGGCAGGACGGACCGACGCAGATGGAGAGGCCGCGCAGGCTGCTGCTGCTGTCCGAGCTCCGCGTCAGAAACGCCGCGTACGATGTGAGTCTGAGCCGGTCCCTGCTCACCTGGAAGAGACGGATCTCCAGCCCGGTGTACCACCCATTCAGACCCTGTAAGACCCGGATAAAGATAGCATGTCTGTCCGCTGCGTGTTTGTTTGTTTGTGTCTCTATCCCTTCTGTCGTGAACGCACCGCTTCATCCTGCGTGGTAAACAAAGGGCAGAGAGGACACAGAGGGACATGTTGGACATACAGATAATACACATAGTTGGCAGGACAGAGTGGAATGATTCAGTCTGGCCTGGGACAATAAGTGAGACATGATACATCCGGTTACATAACTCATTACATCCAGTGTGACACTCGATCTGTGGAGGTCAGAGTGAGGCTGCAGGCACACAAATCAAACCCGATTCACTTTATAGAGAAGTTTAGAGGAGAATCACATTCACTTCCCCTTCAGCATGAATCACAGAGTCTCACACGTCATCTATAAATGTGCCTGCTGTGGACTGCAGCAGAAATACCAGTTAAAACATTATGGTTTACGGTTACAGTTGCAAGGAAAATAAAATACTTTTTATATTAATGGTTAATCCATCCACTCTAATCTGATAAATCTGAGACCAGCACACTAAGGATTTTCACTAATTATGTTGCTTTGTGGATATTACTTTCATTGTTTTTTTGGTGCACCTCTGTGGTGGGTTTGTTTAGAATGTCATAGAATGTTATTACATAGATTCTCGTGCCAATGTCTGAACAAACACTCTTTTAAACAAATGACAGGGAGAGCACAAGGTGAATTTCATTCAGACATTCCCATTATGATGCAGTCAAATCGTTTTTCCATTCAGTGTGACTTCCACTTTCTGAAGATATTATTGTATATGAATAAACATTTATAGATGTGATTGGAAATTATAGCAAAAATACTTTTGACTGCAGAATTTGCCGGGGAATCATTCTGTTTTCACAGGGTTTTTTTGAGAAACTGAAACAAACAAGAGAAAACATAAAGTCCTGTTTACATCCCTGAAGCCTCCACATTATAGGAGCTGTAGCTCTGAAGTTTTATATGTATATATATATATGCAATATATTGATATATTTGCATTAATCTTTTATAATGCAATAATTATGATATGGTGGCAAATAGGGCTGGGCCACAAAACAATATCAGCACCTGTTTTAACCTTTTAGGTAAATTACAAAAAGAGCCTCATGTTACATTTTTAAATGGTGAATTGTCTGGCTTTGCACCTGTACAGAGTATTGGTCGTCCCCCAATCTTTTGAATTTTTTATGAAAGCATTCATCTGTCTGCTGCTTTGTCTCAGTCACAAAGTTGAGCTGTGGCAGGATACAGTTTATTTAGTGTAGTATTTTAATATTCATAACAGCAGAGCAACACTGTTTTAATTTCAAATGAGACCCTGGCTGTTATGATTTCACTGTGACCTGCAGCTTAATTCATCCTAAACTGATCCAGAATCAGACATTGACCCTATACTGTATGTTTTCATAGCTTTTAAAAATGTTTCATTTATACAGCAGACAACAGAATGTGAATCGCGATCGGGTGTTTCCACGATTCTTACTGTGATATGCATCTGGGAGTTTTATCTCAACGTCTCGTTGTAGGCTTACCGTATGAGTTTGTCAATAAGCAATATATTTACTGATACAGTCGATCACCTTTTGAAGTTGTAAATTGTATTCATGTAGCACTTTCTCTATTACACATCACTCAGGGGCACTTGGGGTTCAAACATGAACGTTGACATGAACCAGTGTGTTGCTGCAGGAAGCTCAGTGCAGTGTTGGTTGGCTTCTTCTGTCCCACTCAGTGTTTCCTCTTATCACAGTCCAGCAGTTCATCATGCGCATACAAGCTTTGTGTTTTCATCGACCATACAGCTTCTTAAAACTGAAGCCAAAAATTATTGATCGCCCCCTGGTGGCTCACGAAAAAGTCTGATTTTAATTTATTTGATTATTTTTAAAAGAAGGCTGGGAATACATGATTGACAGCTTGGACTGACTTAGGACTAGCTGTGTGTCGGTGGTACTTCGATATTGTGGCTCCACTTTTAGCCTGATGTATGCTCAGTGGGAGGAAGTGGAGGCATGTAGTCCGTCTTTATATATAGTCATTGTTCAGTAGTGCAGAGGATCATGGGATCATACATATTAGTCATGGAGAACAAGCGCAAATATCAATGCCGTCAAGTTGTTTTAAAGCAGAAGGAACAACATGTGAATGAAGAATTTCTCTGTAGTCGAGCACAGACACGATGGTCGACTGTATAACTAGACACATAGATTCTTTATTGTGATATAACATAACAAACATGTTGAGTTTATTTGAGAAAAATTCCCAGACCTTCGTGAGATTGGACAAGTTCAACTTCAGTGCTTTTTACACAAAAATGAGGAGGTATACACACGACTTTAAAACGCAGGTAAATCCCCCTAAAATGATGTTTGATTCATGTCACATTTCCAGAGAAGGAGTTTGTCTTTCTGTTTTTATTCCCCTGGTGTGTCATGTTCAACATTACAGACACACCGAAAAATGAGGCGCACTCTCACTTTGCTGCCAAATTAGAGCGTTCACCTGGATGTCCGGAGCCGATTTAAAAACCTGTGTCCACTGCAGAGTCATTTGAGTAAATGCTTATTGAATGCAAATGAGATCGCAGCGCAGGTCACATTTCCTTGTTCCGTCTCATGTGTTTTAGTTTCCCTCTGGTCGTCTCTGTGGAAACAGGAGCAGGATTTCACAGAAAGTTGACCGGGTTCCCTCCCACGTCTTATGCAAGATGCCAATGCATCTGTGAACATATGATACAGATACAGGAGTCAGATGCCCCCCATGGAACTGAAGGTGTCAAGTGATCAGTAGTTCACACCTGGAGTGTGATTTAAATTTTTCATGTCAATGTGGTCTGAGGATTCACAGCAACATGTTTGAGTTGAATGATTGTGAGGGGAATAATAGAGCTTCATTTGAAACACAGCGAGGCTTTTATGTTTGCATTGTAATCCTATTTAATTATCATCATCAACTTCAAGGAATCAACACTAATGTAAGGAAGTGACGCAGTTAGGTAAAAAACAGGAGCAGCTGTGATAGTGATGTTCTGATTTTCCTACGTTAAGCTGTAAGCTTTAAAAACAATCACTTAGTCCACTTCTCATTTAGTTCAATACATATTTCCAGGCAACTACTGGTTTCAGTTCATGTCGTTCATGACTTTGAATATTATGTGAAACCTTCTGCATCACAGTGGACATCATGTGATTCTATTTTGGTCACAATGACTTCAAACCGAAAGTTAATCTGCTGTCTGATGTTTTCATTCGCTGCCAAGAAGCTCTGAAATCTGATGCACAAGAGGCAGCTAAAGGATTATAATGTTAACTGTGTGTGTGTGTGTGTGTGTGTGTGTGTGTGTGTGTGTGTGTGTGTGTGTGTGTGTGTGTGTGTGTGTGTGTGTGTGTGTGTGTGTGTGTGTGTGTGTGTGTGTGTGTGTGTGTGTGTGTGTGTGTGTGTGTGTGTGTGTGTGTGTGTGTGTGTGTGTGTGTGTGTGTGTGTGTGTGTGTGTGTGTGTGTGTGTGTGTGTGTGTGTGTGTGTGTGTGTGTGTTGTGTGTGTGTGTGTGTGTGTGTGTGTGTGTGTGTGTGTGTGTGTGTGTGTGTGTGTGTGTGTGTGTGTGTGTGTGTGTGTGTGTGTGTGTGTGTGTGTGTGTGTGTGTGTGTGTGTGTGTGTGTGTGTGTGTGTGTGTGTGTGTTTCAGCTGTACGTCACTGTGTGTCAGTTTCAGAGATCCTCTCTGTCAGAGAGGAAGAGGAGGAATACAGCAGCCGACGAAGAGACGATGGCAGCTGGAGGAAGATCAAAGAGAGAGACGGGAAGGACTGCAGGCAGACCTTCACAGGTAAACCCATCTGGAAAAATATTAACACATCAGGAAACATATGCACACCTGGAAACACACTAAACTCATCTGGACATGCATTAAACTCAATTAAAGACATTTAAACACACATTAAAACTGACAACACATCTGGAATCACAGTTAACACAACTGGAAACACTAACATTTAACATATCTAGAATCACACTTGGTAACTCTCCTGAAAATCACAATGAGTAAACATGGTGACACATTAAGCACATCCTGAAACAAACCTGTAAATATGTGGAAGCATAGAATCATCTCGTACCTGGAAACACATTTAGAAAAAACATCCTTTAACACAGTGGAAATATCTGGAAAAACACTTGTCTATGCATTACATGTGTTCGCAACAAAAAGAACAGGAAGCACAATAGACAGACACGTTGAACTCAGCTGAAAAGCTTCTTGAAACAAGCCTAGACACTCAGTCTGGAAAAAAACATCTGTAAATAGACTTAATACAGCTGCTGTTTGTTCAATCTGTGGCTCTTAGTACTTTCTGAGTACGGACTGAAAGATGGGGCATCAATTCTGCAATATATCCATATTATTGTAACATTGTGATGTTTGGTTTTGACTTTTTTTGTGTGTGTGCTTTTTGGGTTCCAGTGTTATATGTGGAGAGGTGTCAGCAGCACCGCTGGCGGTGTGCTGAAGTCACCTTCACGTGTTCAGATGAGGCACTGTGTCAACGCTGGGTCAGCAGCATCAGAGAGCAGCTCGCCTCTATCAGTAAGACAATACATCAACAGTAACGCACACTGACTAACAGACACTGACTAAAGGTGCGATCACACATGCGGATTCAGAAACCTGAAAACAAAAGAAGTTAATTTAGAGAAAATATAGATTTTCTGCCCAACCTCTTTGTATCTGTATGTGCGAATGTGCAGTTACACACACATGATTGTTCTTAGAAACTGTCAGTAACATAGTTGTTGTTTACAGCCACAAGACCCAAACACCTGCTGGTCTACATCAACCCTTATGGGGGGAAGCGACAGGGCAAACGCATCTATGAGCAGAAGGTCGTCCCGCTGTTCGCTGAGGCCGGCATCTCCACGGACGTCATCGGTACGTCCTGCATTACGTCTACTACTTCCTGGGTCAGCGATTCTGCATCTTAACATGTTGTATCGGTTTGTTGGTTGCTATAGTGACGGAGTACGCCAATCATGCAAGGGATCACCTGAGGACCGAGGCGGAGCTGAAGAAGTATGATGGGTGAGTGTCCTGCAGCTTAGTTCCTACACAAAACACAGTTCAAAATATAAATTAGGGTTCCCATGTATCCTGGAAAACCTTAAACCTATTAAGTTGTTCTTTAGTTAAAGCAGAGATAATTTGAATATACCTTCTATTTGTATAGACCTTTTCAAAACAGTTTGCAAGGTTTTTTGCCTATATTAAAAAATTCAATATTTGTAAATTATAGAAGAAGAAATAGTAAAGTCAATGGTAATGTTTTTAAATATTAGTTATTTGATTTCTCCCCAAACTGTCAGGCTTGTGAAGACAGGGCAATTTACAATATTTACAAACACAATCATACAAAGTCCAATAATGTCACTGTTGAAATGTGACCGAACAATCAGGAAGTGTAAATTATTACATTTACAGAGTTAAAGAGTAACAAGGTTGTAGAGGAGACTCTATATTGAGGAACATGTTAGTGAAGCAGTGTAATCCCTTTCTGACACACCAGCCCCCTCCATGAAAATGTTTCTTAAAAACATTGTGAACCCTGTCATTTTATCACAGAACACAAAACAATAGAACATAACAGTGCCCGCCCACTTTTAGAATGACTGTGGTTGTGTAAGTCAATTTCCCATTAATTCTCCAATGACATTTTAAGACTTAAAGAGTTTTAAACCAGCTACGAGATGAATCAAGAACATAAAACAATTGATTCGGAAAAACTGCAGCATGTTAGATATAGAAATAATGATTACTCTGTGGTAAATGTGATGTAATGCTGAACCATCCGACTTTAGCCGACATGATTTGAATGGTTATGTTAAACATTTCCATGGCAACAGTGAGCTCCACCAATCAGAGACGTCACAGTGTAGTACTTCTCCTTGACATGCAGAACGTTTTCTTAAAATGCAGTTGATATATGAACGTGTGGCTTCTACAGCAGCATATACAAATGTGTCAGTCTTTTAGTTTGTGGTAAATCTACCTTGGATGAAAATATTATGGCTCTTTAATCAAAACCTGAATTCAGAAAATGAATAAGATTCTAACCAGGCTGTTGAGCTCTCTTGTGAGATGCATAATAGCCCCACAGAGAACACATCCGTATGGCTGCTGTTTTACTGCCAAATGTATACACTTTAAAGTCTGATTACTAACAGAAATTATATTTGACCCTTCAATGGAATTGCATTTTACACAGATAATACATTTAGTTTCACTTGTGTAATCTCCTAACATCCTACTCTGACCCTGGCTCAGTGTGTTGTGCGTTGGAGGGGACGGCATGTTCAGCGAGATCATCCACGGGCTGATCTTGAGGACGCAGATCGATGGTGGCGTAGATCCAAACTGTGCGGATGAGGCGCTGCTTCCCTGCACACTTCGCATCGGAATCATTCCTGCAGGTCAGAAACAAATAATACGTTTGATTGGAATAAAATACAGTCCCCATCCTTCTGTTCAGACGCCACCCTTAGTCGTACTAGAGCCATAAGAGGGTGAAGAGTTGAAAGGTCCTTGAGGGAGTTATAGAGGTGTTTGTTGCACTGAGGATGCTCCTGTGGTCCCTGAGTGAAATGGAAATGTCAAAAATGTACGGTTAAGTTAACGGTTTAAAAAAATCTCTGTGGTTTACATGCATAAATGTGTCACGTCCCAACATCACTTTACTCAGCCTGTCTCCACATCAACTTTAAATAAAGATGTGCCATAAATAAAACATGCTATGTGTACTTACAGATGCATAGACTGTCTCCAGTTGGCCTTTACCATGTTTTAACACTTGTATGATTTAAATAGCCAATCAGAGAGCTTGATTCTCTGTTACCAGGATATAAATGCAGGATGTGATTTTGGCCTCTTTCCTCAGTTTTTTTTTCATTTGTGTTTTCTGTTGTTCCGCCTAAGTGTTCCATAAAATAACATACACGGCCACAAGGGACACATTTATTCTCTCTGAAAGCAGAACAGTTCACTTGGTTTATTATATATATATTTATATATATATCATCTGTGTGTGTGTAGCTTGGTGCTGCATTTGTATTGTTCAGTTAAATGTGCATTTACAACTCTTTATAACCCTGGAAGAGACCCTCTTGCACTTTAAGGCAGAATGAGGAGCGTTTAAGTACCGATCAAAGGTTATATGATGGATCCATCGGATCAATAAGTTAATGTGTACAAGTCTCTTTTTATAGATGTGCAAAAAATCATCATGATTAAGTTTCAAACAGCTTCAAAAAACCAACGACTGATGTAATCTGTCGAGCTCAATTATCAATGTATGAAGAAGAGTTGATCATTGACCAGGTCTGGCCGGGTCTCCATGACAGTGCACTGTTTATTGGTATGTATTCTGTTATCATCATCTTCATTGTTTCCTCCCTATTCCAGGTTCAACAGACTGTATCTGCTTCGCCACTGTGGGCACCAACGACCCCGTGACCTCTGCTCTGCACATCATAGTGGGTAAGTGACAACATCAATTGTAGCATGAATCAATTCTGCACCACAGAGGTTATTTAACAGGGTGCACACAAAACTAATGTGGGGGTTCAAGCTAGGAGGATTGTCCTGCAGTTTGAAAAGTCCCATAGCTCCAGGAAGGTAAATAGGAACAAGAATGTTTTGCTCTAAGACATAATTTTATCTTGAAAGAAGTTAAATTGATTAACAAGTTTTTTTTGTAGTTGATATATCTGTACAATTGATAATGAAAATAAAAAAAAGCCTACTATTGATTTAATCCTATTTATAATATGATAATATATCATTACCTCATTATCTCACTAACAGATTATCCAAATTACATCCACATTATAAACATGACAGAGTAGGTGCTGATTCTATATAAAGATGCTATAAATCTTTTCTTCTTCATAAAGTTATAATTGTTTTTGGAACATACCCGTTTCTAATACGGTAATTTCTAAAATGTTTTAAATGTTCTGAAAATCGTCCGAGGCTGCTATCTAGTGTTATTTCAGAGAACATGCTTTGAACTTTACACTTGCTGCACTACATGACGTCCTTAGAGCCCACATTGTTCTGGGTTAGTGCCGGTGCGGTTCTGAGGGGGCTCTGGTGTAGCTGCTTGCGAACTAATTTGATTTTTTTTTATTCTTGAACATTTCTAAAATAATTCCAGGATGATTTGTTGATGTTGTGTTTGCTTACGTGTGTATAGGAGACTCCCAGCCCATGGACGTATGCTCTGTTCACCACAACAACACATTCCTGCGATACTCCGTCTCCCTCCTGGGGTACGGTTTCTATGGTGACGTGCTAACCGACAGTGAGAGGAAGAGATGGATGGGGCCGGCCAGATACGACTTATCAGGTAGACACACAACAAGCTATGTACAAACAGATTTCCCCTCAAACCCTTCACATGCCCAACACTTAACAAAGTGTTGTTAAGTGTTAAGTGTTGAGCACATGAAGGGTTTGAGGGTAAATCTGTGATATTAGTTACAGTCCCAACTACACACACACACACACACACACACACACACACACACACACACACACACACACACACACACACACACACACCCATCTATACATGAATAAACAGATCACATGTTTTTGTTTACAGCACATCAACACAAGCCTCACCAAAGTCTCTTGACATGTTCATCACTTGATTATTCTCCTGAGATTTTACTTGGTGCCTTGTCGTGTTACGGACATATCTGTGCTCCTTAGTGCCACCAAGTATTTTGGGCTTGTAATCAATGATACAGACTGAACTTGAGGGTACGCTGAGGCTGAAGGTGAATCTGACTGGCTACTGGTTTGTATGGCAGTACTGTGAAAGCCATGTGGCTTGCTCAGTAGATCAGACCTCATTACCCCAATGCTTTTTTAAACTAAACACTTTCCCTTTTTGAACATAGGACAATATGGAGAATACATAGTGTAAGTTCTGCTGCACTTATTAATGCCTACCACCAGGGGATGTTAGTGGGATGTTAGTGACCAACAGCGGATGTTAGGGACATATCTTCAGTTGTGTAGCTAATACTTATTAGCCATTAAATTATGATTATTCTAATTACACATTCTTGTATCTAATTCAAAACATGATTTTTTTTTGATTGTTCAGTTCTTGCTCAGTCCTAAAGAGCTGTGTTTACTCCACCAACAACAGTGTTGGGGCAGCATTTACTGTGCTTGGGCAATTTGAAATTCATTTTGAAAATAAACTTTAAAGTGCATGTGGGGCTGTTCTCCAAAATCAATATCAGAACTTCACTTCAAAGTTATAATGTCATGTTCATGCACTCTGAACCTGATATCCTCCTCCTGAACATAACAACGATCCGAATAACAAAAACAGAATTGCTACAGTACAGGACAGAACCGATGCAGCAATAAATTGATTAATTTAGGTCTTTCTGTAAGAGAGAGTCAGATTGTTTCTTTTTGTATGAACAGACAGCGTAGTTACAAAGAATAATATTGATACTGAATCATCCTCAATCATATATTTTTTTTTAATTGACTGGCATGATGTTGACACCTGCAGGTCTGAAAATGTTCCTGACTCATCATTATTACGAAGGAACAGTGTCCTACCTGCCTGCCAGAGGCATCATGGGAACGCCACGAGACGCGGCCAGGTGTCTATCAGGGTAAGGGCTAGATAGAGACACTATACAGGTGTTACACTGTGTTTGAAAATCCAAATGCTCAACATTCTGTGATGTTTAATTTGAACTCAGCTCATTTAGGTCTGGTTCAAGTTAGCTAACAGAGGTGAACAGATCAGTCCAATTGTTTAGTTTGTGTTAAGACAATCACTTGTTTTAGCAGCCAAGGTTTTGTCAATTTATGTAACCATTTAGTTTAGAAGCAAACAAAAGTTTGGTCCTACTTTGCTGTCGGTGTCAGTTAAGCAACCGAAATAGTTTGATTAAGATAAGCTGACAGTTCAGTTTAGCAGTTAAAATTGTGAGAGAAAGTTATCTAATGTTTCATTTTAGTCTAGTTCAGGTGATCTAACAGTTGGATTTAGACACCAATCCTTTCTGGTCAAGCTGATGCCAAGTGCACAGCTAAGCGCTCTGCATAGGAATGGTTCACTTAAGAAGTTTGAGCATTAGAGTCAGGTGGTTGACACTTGCATTAAGTCAAGTAATTTAAGGTTCCGGTTACCTGATCTGATTATTGTTGTTTTTCTTTTCTTCTTTTAATGACGTCTTTGTGTCTGTGAATATCCAGCTGTGAGGTTTGTCAGCACAACAGGCAGCAACTTGCAGAAACATCTGAGAGGCACGAGAGGGATGAAGCATCGGATAGTGGTGAGTCTAACAGCTAAATATCTGTGTGTATGACAATAACTCAACTGAACTCAAGAAACAACTATGCGTTCTGGCACTTTACATGATGCTGAATGTTTCATGATATGGTCATTGTATTTTACAACTGTGCTGTGAATATCAACATTATGACAACAACAGGTAAAATACGTCTTTTCTTTGGGGGGGTTGTTCTTCCAGAGAGTGACGGTGAGTGGAAGATGATCCGAGGGAAGTTTCTGGCCATAAATGCTGCCAGTATGAGCTGTGCTTGTCCTCGCAGCCCCAAGGGCCTCTCACCTGCCGCTCACCTGGCTGACGGCACCACCGACCTCATTCTGGTCCGGAAATGTTCCCGCTTTGATTTTCTCAGACACCTTCTGCGACACACCAGCAAAGATGACCAGGTACAGCTGAGAGCAAGATAATAAATCTGTTTGGGCTGCTACAAGTTGTTATGTTAATCATTGAGGAATCTGCGAAATGACTTTCTCAACTAACCAATGGTTTGTCCTCAAATTGTCAGACTTTTCCAGAGTCTTTCAAGGTGGTGACTTTTCATTTCTTGTTTTATCAGACCAACATACCAAATTCGAGACCGTTATCTTATGTAACATAGACAAGCAGGAAATTGCCGAAGTAACAAGAGAGAATTACTTTTTTTATTTCTTGATAAGTGATAAAAAAGTTAAATATGTCTTGAGTCAGATCACGGCACCTGGCACCTGTTTCCTCCAGATCTCCCTCATGGTCTCCTCCTTCCCTTGTTTCACACAGTTTGACTTGACCTTTGTCGAGGTCCACCGAGTGCGGCGTTTCCGCTTCACGCCTCGCCACTGCCAGAGCGACTCTGACCTGGAGCTGGACCTGCAAGAGCATGGCAAACGCCAGATCTTCAGCCAGATCTGCCGTGACCACCCGGCTTGCAGCTGTGCCCCCGCCTACAGCAGCTGGAACTGCGATGGCGAGATCCTGACCCACACGGCCATCGACGTTAGGTACCACAAGGCTGCGTGAATTTATGACTTAGCAGTTTTCAAATATTGTAGCCCTGTTTGGACGTAATTTTAAGATGATACGTATTCCTTTCTTTTTTCCCCCAGAGTGCACTGCCAGTTGATCAAGCTGTTTGCACGAGGGATCGAAGAACAGGCAGTGTTTGAGGATCTCACCAACCCCTGTGCAATATAGACCCTTACCCAAATTTTCCCCCATCTGACACTGGAGTCTTATCTCTGTTTCCAGCCATCGCCTATGTTACTGCTGCAGGAATCGTCATGCATCACTCATCGCATCCCAGGAGACTCAACAGGATTTTGTATGACGTATGACAATGTAACTTCCTGGGTTTAATAATGTCCAAAATGAGTTTCCTTAAATCGCCTTGATCTGCTTTATATGTATCCCCTTGGAAGTAGCAGCTGCTTTTAGAAATCAATCACAAAATGATAGACCTTGTGGAGAGAAAAGTTTCACCCTTAGAGTTTGGATTAGTTGTGGTTGACACTGTTAGTGTCTTGTTGTGACATCTGAGTGGTTGTCTGACACCTCAATCTTGTAGCCGCTTTAACTCTGACATGTCTCAAGATTGTTACTTATTGTATCAGGACTTGTATTGAGTTTTGTTGACTCTGACTTTTCTTGGTTTCACTGGTGTTTTGAGTCTGATTCGTCTCCGTCTGACCAGTAACAGTCTTTTGTCTTCAGGATGATGTCTGGTAGATGTAAGGGGTTTTGACTCTGACTTCAACTTGCTTGGATGTAGCTTTGACTTGTCCAGGACAAATTCTCTGCATTGCTGTAGAACTCAAGTAACATCTATCGAAAAAGTTATTTTCAGTTACCTCCAATTCGCCTTGTACCTGTGATTGTTTTGTCTTTGACATGTCTTAATTTTGGCTACCAGTTACTCTCAATTGTTACTGCAATCTTGACTAAAACTCGACCCCTATTTGGACTTGACTCTAAACGTTTTGACTTGGACTTGTCTTTAGCTTGACTTAAATTGCCTGTTCATTTATTTCTAGATGTGTATTTTTTGGTGCTGTAGTCTCGTCTTGATTGTGATCAGTTTTTGTATCATCTCAGTTGTGTCTCTGCCTTGAGTTAGTTTTGACTCGTACTCGACTCTGACGTGTCTCTGACTCAACTTGTGAGTCAGTGGTCCTGACTGCAGCTCTTCTGCCATACAACTTGGTTAGAAACTTCAGCTTATTTGCACTTTGAAATAGTTTAAATTATTGGTCAACCAAAACCAATTCCTGAATTTGGAATTATCTGTAACAGTCATTTCCAGGGTCAAATTATCCCGATAGGTCAAGGGTTGATTCACAAAGTAGAACCCATACACATGGTCAGTACTCAAAGGGAAAGGTAATTCTGACATGTGATTTATTTTTCACTGTTGAATTTTTCTTTAACAGTCACTGTCTGTTTTTCAGCTGTGTGAAGGTTTCTGTTACATTTGATTTAAAAAACACACAGTGTTGGGTTAGTGTTTCCATCATTTCTCAGGAAACGATCTGAGCCTAGTTGTAGCTTTCAAGTTATATTTTTACATTTATGAATTCCCAACAGTAAAGAAAAAAATAAAATTTGGAAAAGTGTAACTTTCATCAAAACCGAAGTAGTCAGTCAAGCTGGTTGTGGCTCAGGATGCTGTACAGCGCACACATGAATGTTTTCAATCGTTTTGCCCGATATGCAAATTACTTCAGTCAGTTTGGTGCAAACAAGACGACACGTCATCATGAAAGTTTCCTGCTTTAACACCAAACAAACTGTGCAGGTAATCTTCATAGTCTTGGAAATGAGCTGAAATTGTAGCTGTATATTTCATTCTGAACTGAACTGTCAGTGGGTTCATTTTTTTTACATAAGAGCTCAAGATAATCACACGAACCTTCCAATAATCAGGAGTAATGATTCAACCAACAACACAAATAGGTTTTTGCAAAAAAAAATTCAAAGCAATTTTACCTCCTTTTCAAAAACAATGTATTTACTTTGTGTGATCTTCCTACACTACATGGCCAAATGTATCACTCCATAGCTGCATTCCAAATGTGCTGCATGTGTTCAGGGCTTATAGACCAGTCGAGTTCTTCCACACCAACTGGGACGATTATTTTCCTATAAATTCTGTCTCGTGCATGAGTTTTCTATTCTGAATGCCAATCTTTTGATCCCCACTCCAGTCCAGTAGGTGGCAGTAATTTGGCTGAAAGCTGGTCTTCCAGCTGGCATTGAACCAAGAACCAGAAGTATTCAGGCGAAACACGGAATTGAAAAAACTAAATTGACAAAAAGTTGTAAGAACACTTGTCTTGCTTAGAATGTATTGTTGTGCTGTAGATTTCCCTTCATCTGAATTTAAGGGCCCAAACCAAGAATTAGAACAAAAGAACTAAAGCAGTGGTTCTCAATTCTGGGGTTTTGTTCTGATATTTTTATGTGAACTGCATCACAACTTTACAGTCAAATTATTCAAATATAACAATCTGATTTGAATTACTTACATGCAATAGACATTTGCAACCTATGTAAGGGATCAGTCAATATACTTTTGGCCATGTGGTCCACACTTGAAAAAGGAAACTATAATTAAAAAAAATATATATGTAAAATTATACAATTTTGAGGACAAATCGGACTGGAAGTTGGGTATACTGGACTGGCTGAGTAGAAGCTGTTTATTTGTATTTCTGTTTGTTGTTCATTTGTTGAACAGCAGTCTTGTTTCCTTCCTGCTGATGTTGAGCTGGACTCAAACTGACGGAGGACAGGACCTGTAGCAGCTCATGGTGCTTTTCAAAACTCTGATCAACCACTTTTTAACTTTGTCCTGATTTTAATCTGACCAAATACCAGCTTGGGATCTGTGATGTAGCTGTCTGAAACAGTTGTCTTCAAGTCTTCGCAGGCTCAATTCGCTGGACCCAGTACCAAGCAGACCTCTGTTGGAAAAATGCCAACAGAATAAACACCAGCATTGGCATCAGCATGATGCTCCACTACAACAATAACACAATGCCCTTGCAGACATGATGAGCCCGACTGAGGTCTCAGTTAGAGCCTGGACCTGTGAAGACCTGTAGCTCAGCTCTTTCTCTTATGTTGATTCATCTTTTTAATTCTGTGTTCAGATGAACTGTCACTCTGGATGTTAAAACTTACCACTTGTGTGCTACCTGAAAATGGATTACTGACGTGACATTTTTATCAGGAGAAGATGGAATATCTTCTTCATATTTAGCCTGCTGAAATGATTAATAAAACATGTTTGTGTTATATTAGTATCATAGAATTAATCTCAGATTTGTATCTAGCTCAGTAGACAGTAGCTAATGTATGTAACTGTTAAGCCAGAATAGTTAGCTGGCTTGCTACTAGCTAATGTTGCATTTACAAATTATACCTGGAGACCAAAAGACAGACACAACCGAAAATGGCGTAACGAAATTCCCTTTTGCGCCTCTAAGAAATATGCAGTGCTACATGCTAGGTTACATGGCGAGGTCTCGCAAGTGAACTGCTGTATCTTGCAAGCTAATGGCTACCTCCCTGCTAGCATTTTGGTCTAGTAGTTATTCATTTTATTCAATAAAATGTTGTTTAAAAGGGGAGAAAGCACTGTCAACTTACCAAAAATAAATTCAAGTCTTGTAACTGATGTAAGCAATGTTTGTGTTTATTCTCTTGCCAATGTGGTTAAATCAAACTGGATAACGCTGGGTTAAAGCTTAAATACAAAAAACATGCAAATGTAATGGTTTAAAGGGATAGTTCACCCACATTGCCGATGGAGGGGTGGGTGAGGTGTTGAGTCTACAAGAGTTTCAGGGGTAAACAGTGTAGCAGCCAAATTAAATACAATTCGTGACAACTTCTTCAGAAGAGTTAAGTGGACACAAACACTTCACCCACCCCTCCATCGACATAGTGGTTAGTAGATAATGATTTAATTTCTATTTTTCTGTGAACTATCCCTTTTAAAGTTTATTTTTACTTTTTATATTGGATCCTGTTTTGTCCCACTTCTCAGGAATCAGTGACCAACATTTACCAACTGGTCGGTAGTTGGATGAACTGGAAATTCCAATATGATGCTAACAGAAGTTTTCTTTTTCCATACATTTTTTGACTTTCTTTCATCCCACGATAGGCTGCTTATTGGTATCATAATCTTCTGTGACTGTAGACCATGCTGCACCTCTTTAAGGAGTTAAACCACTACAGCGCAGGGTTTTATGTCTCCATAAGGTCAACATCATTAAGACTGTTTGAATGTTGTCACTGAACTTATTCAATTCAACTTTTCAACTTTATTGCTCCATATTTTTAAAACATAAAGCAGCTGATAAATAAGAATTAGATTTTTTTATGAAGACCGTATTCAGTAACAAGAGGAATACCTTGTATCTCTCTGTCAAGGCATAGTTAAGGCCATTATGATGAAATTTGTCGAATCAGTTAATTGACAAATACAATTATACATAAAATTCCTCAAGACCGCATGAAAAGAATGAGCCTTTCAGGCCAATGGAAGCAATTCTCGTACATTCTAATCAATAAAAAATAAATCCACTGATTGTAGAGAGAACTTCAAAATTCACAGAATTTATACATAGCTAACGTGACAAATTACTATGGTAAGTTATACAAGTTATACATCTTATACAACTGTAGAATTAAATCAAAACACAATTACTGATTATTTTACTGAAGCCTTTCAGTTGTCAAGTGTGCGTCAGAGTTTTTTTCAGTGTGAGTAGATTCTGTTCTAACATAAGAACAAATCTCAGATAAGTAAACATGGATGAATAAAATGAATCTCCGTAAAAACTGCGTAAGTGAGCTTTAAGAAGAAACGAATAGTCATTATTTTTCCAGACAATAGGCAAAACACAAGATTTTAGATCTTTTATAATTCTTTTAAAATTCGAAACACACTTATCCATTTCCTTCATACAGTTATGTAATAATATATACCCATTGGTGTATAATCACCTGATCATCGACATATGGAGCATGGTCCTCTTCTGTGAAGTTCACATGTTTTAGTTTCTTTTACACTAGCCCAGAATGGACTAACATTTGTTCTCAGCCTTTTGTTTTTTCATCTAACCAAGGGTTGGAGCAATAAGCAAACTTATCACTAGTTAAATCCTGTTACTTCAAACAGAAGCTCTGGTCCAGAGAACCCCCTGACCTCTCAGGCCCCTGAGCCTGGGCCTGTTGAGTAATCCATCAGTAATCTATTCACGGTCCTCTCTTCCCTGAGTACAGCTGACCAATCAGGCTACGAAGTGAGTGAGACAGATAGATACAGTCAGATACGATCAATCTAGGAAAGGTACACACACTAATACAACTCCCAACCACAGCAGGGTGTCAGGGAGGGGCTTCCTCCTGCTTTTCGACATGTGCAGTGCTCGTCGAGTATTATGTCCCTTGAACTTTTGATTCAGTCTCGTTGTCACTCCACACAGAACTAGTCCTGGTGTCCAGCATCACCCCCTTGTTCATGCACCATCAGTTAAGAATGAACAGTGATGGAGCAAACAAGAGCACAAAGGACACAGTCATAAAACAATACGAATGTGAAGATCAATACTCTGCACTGATTACAGCTTATTAAGATAACATTATTATTTTATCAAGAGAACAAACCGAATCAGCGGCTGGAAAAGCTGACTCCGAACTGATAATGTTGACACTGTAAATACTCAAACAATAAAATCGGGTCTGTTGGCCGGTCGATCCCTGAGGGGGGTACAAAAGGACATAACGTGGACCCTGACTCCCATCTACAGGTCTGATCTGGTCCCTGAGCAGGATCTGTCCAGGTGAGTCTCTTAATACTGGAACTGCTTACAGGTCAAATTTACTCGCAGTGTTTCCAATGTACATAACTATCTTTTTTTTGTAATATTAAAGACCCCCAATTTTCTACTTTCCTAAAATTGTTTTGTGTTGCACTCCTATTGTTAAATATATTCAAGATAATCCAGATTAAAGACACAGCCAGTTATACCTATAACCGCCACTGGGTAAAATGTTCCCCTATACAAAAACAAGATATAAAATGAATCTATAATCTCATCAATGCTTGCTGTACCGGAGCTGCATGCGTGACAACGTCCCTAAAAGAGATTCATGCTTCAGCTGGCCCAAGAGCTGGATGGCACCGCATGTGTCCCTGTCCCTGAGGAGAAGGGCCTACATGGTGAAGTGCAGGAAAGTGGTCTGTGGAAAGAGTGAAGGCAAGGTGCTGAATGTCTGTCCTGAGTGTGTTTGAGGGACACACAGCCATAATCAATGTTCCAATGTAGCCTTTTCACAATCGTTCATGTAATAGATTAATTAAGATAGATAGATAGATAGATAGATTTCTTTATTCATCCCCGAAGGGAAATTAAGTCGTCATAGCAGCAGGTATATTTGAATACAATAAAATACAATACAACAGAACAAAACAAAAAAAATATTGAGGCAGAAAGAATACAAAAAGAGAAACACAAGATAAATAGGTAGATAAGGTGCAGTGGCAAGATGATGGTAATAGTACTGATGATATGTTATTGTTAGACAGTATGTAAAAATAATACAGTATATATAGTATATAATATTACATAATATATATTTATATATGATAGTAATTATACCAGTGTAATAGCAGTATATAGTAATAATGGCAGCAACAGTATATATAATAATAATAGTAAATATAATAATAATAACATGTACACATGTATAAATATTATATACAAAGAATATACAAAGAGTATGATATAATATGATATGATATATAGTAGAGGTATAAATATAGTTGTACAGTCTTATTGCGGTTGGGAGGAACAATTTCCTGTAGCGTTCCTTAGAGCAGCGGGGTTGAATGAGTCTGTGGCTGAAGCTGCTCCTTGTATTGTCCAGTGTTGTGTGGAGGGGGTGAGAGGGATTGTCCATGATTGCCAGCAGTTTTGCCAGCATCCTCTCCTCCACCACCTCCTCCAGGGTGACAAGCTTAGAGCCAACCACAGACTCTGCCTTCCTGATGAGTTTTCTCAGTCTGTTGGCGTCTTTTGTCTTGATGCCCACACCCCAGGACACCACAGCAAAGAAAATGGTGCTCGCCACAACAGACTTATAGAACATCTGCAGCATCTTGTTGCAGACATTGAAGGACCTGAGCCTCCTCAGGAAATAAAGCCGGCTCAGGCCCTTCTTGTAGACGGCCTCTGTGTTAGTGGACCAGTCCAGTTTATTGTCCAGTGTGACACCCAGGTACTTGTAAGCAGGCACCACCTCCACATCCGTCCCACCGATGCAGACAGGAGAGAGCAGGGGCTTCTTCCTCCTGAAGTCCACCACCATCTCCCTCGTCTTCGCCACGTTGAGCTGCATGCGGTTCTCCCCACACCACTTCACACAGCGGTCAACCAGGTCCCTGTACTCAGCCTCCCTCCCGCCCTCAACAAACCCCACAATGGCAGTGTCATCAGAGAACTTCTGCAGATGACACGTCTCAGTGCAGTGCTTAAAGTCAGCAGTGTATGTGGTGAAGAGGAAGGGGGACAGTACAGTTCCCTGGGGGGCCCCGATGTGACTGATCAGACGATCAGACACACAGTTCTGTAATCTCACAAACTGCGGTCTGCCCGTCAGATAGTCATCGACCCAAGCGATGAGGGGAGCACTCACCTGAGTGTCCTCCAATTTGGCCTCCAGCAGTTTGGGCTGGATGCTGTTGAAGGCGCTTAATACATTTTCTAAGTCTAACCTTTTCGTTCATTGTGTGTAAATTATCAATTAACTAAAGAGTGTATTTGTTTTGTCAAGCTTATTGTTGTTAGGTTTTCCTTTTTGGTTGTTATTTTGGCCTTACTCTGTTTTGCACAAATTTGTGGTATGATGTTATGAATAAAGAAAAGCTTTACTGGTTAACCTCAAGTTTCTTGTTGACATTCTCTCATTTACACATTTCTGAAATATATTAATGAATAATTGATTAGAAGGAAATGGTGCGCTTGACTTTGTCATCCCGATTGTGTTGCTACATGGTTGTTTATGGTTATTATCATGGCTCATTATATTCTATTTGCACTCCAGGTTGCCTTATAAGACAATTTTTCAACTAAATGTTTGTTCATTAGTGAATCTACTACACAGGCCTGTGGGCTGTAATTCAATGTGTGTCTGTTTTTCACCTTTTCCTCTTTGAATACATGATAACAAAAAGCTTTTAAACTCCACTTTCCCAAACACTCGAGGAAGGTATGTTCACAGCTGTAAAGAGTACAGGTACAAACTCTATTTTTTAAAGAGAAACATTTCCTTCAGGAGATGGTGTAAACCAAAAACAGAGCAGAAAGCAAATTCATCAGGTGTGCACAAACAGGACTCCAAGTGTATGTTTCCTATCACAATGTATAGGAAACATACAACTTAAAAGGCAACTTAAGCTTTGGCTCCTCAAAGATCTAATCAAATCAAAACAAATGATGATAACATGTCATGTTTAAATTGTCCGTTAGAAATGTCTGAATTCCTATGTTTTCCACATTCTTCTTGTTGCTTTGAGGTTGGACCGGAGCCCTTTTAATGACAACATCCTGTGTCCTCGTCCTGATTTAAGTATTGATTGTTCGCATCATGGCTGTTTTGTGTTTTTGTATGTACCCTTCATTTATATTTATATCCAGTTCAAAGAGCATCTTTTGAATGAACTCATACAAATAGTCAAGCTCTCTGGGGTAACCCATGTTCAGAGTGTAGATTATTTGTAGCATCATTGCACAAGCTTGGGTTTTAGATCAAATGTTGTCAAAGATGATGGTTCCTTCTACACACATTCCAATGTCATCATAGTGTCTGGTTTCCCCACCCTCCCTGTTGATGGCATACAGTATCTGCCTATGTTGGCATTCTGCATATCCCTCTGGATGTCATCTCCTTTGACGTCCTTTAAACACAAACACACACTGTCATTTTTATTGAATCAATCCCACCGTCCTGCTGTAAATACTCACTACAGCATCATGTGGATTCCATAACAAATCCTCAATTTCCTCTGATTGTTAATAAAACCTACAGTGAAAAGCTGTTCCAGGAAATGAAAAGAGCGTTATTACAAAATGAAATGAATATGTTTGTGAGCTGTAATTAAAGAATGATGTCTTCAGTATGAACCAATGAACTTGGGACTGAGAGCCACAAGTCCAGTGAGTAGAGCTTAATCATATTAAAATATGATCTGGATTCACACCAATTGGAAAGATTTCGCTACATTTTAAAAAGAGACTACAGCTGCATCGCAACAAGTGCTCCTACCTTCTTCCTGTAGTGGAAAATAAATAAGTGTGGTGGAAACTCATTTTGTAGTTGAAAGCAAGTCTGAGACTTTTATGACCTGAACTGTTTGTGACCTGAAACCTTTATGACCTGTTTCACACCTTTATGATCTTTCTATTACTTATTGACTGTCCAAGAAATTTCTGTCTGCTTTACATTCAAAGGAAACATATGCAAATGTGTTCCCTGTGTCTTAATTCCTGTCTCAGTCAAAATTTGTTCGCCTTAGTTCTCCATCAACACTCTGAGAATCCTGTAACTCTCTGTGTTGATCCTTCCTGCAGAAAGCCCCTATTAAAATACATAAAGAAAAATTTGGTGTTCCAGCCTCTTGTATATTCAGATTTCCATCTCATTCCTCAACCAATGATAGCAGAATCCTGCAGTGAGAGAGAGTGAGAGAAAACCTACAGATATTCTGTTTTTGTGTTGGAGCCCCACCTCGATGCTATTGTTAACTGCAGTGTGTGACAGACACCCTGTACCTGACACGCTGTTATTGTCGTCCACGATTACAGACAGGTGCAGTGTAAAAAAGCCCTGCCGACCTTAAGGTGGACACCGCTTGTCCTGCCTGTTTCTAGTCTCTAAATGTGTAGTTAGTGTAAATACAGAGGCTGCATTTTGTCTACAGTTAATGCAAATGTTTTTGGTGGCTAATACCTTTTTGTGAGTGTGAGTGGTTTACCATGGCAAAACATTTGAAGCAGCTGTGTAGGGAGGGCTGTTTTTCTTTGTCAATTGACTTTCCTTGTTCTCCAGAATCAGTATGTCCACCTTAAACCAACGTTACCATTAACCATCTGAATAGCAACATGTCCACATGCTGTTAGTACCTGCCAATCTAGTGAACATCTGTAGCTCTCAGGCGGGGAGGTCCAGGGGGCTCTGAGTGCAAAAGCCTGGTCACCACTAGTTTTGAGCAAGGACTTGAGAACTACGTTGATCTTCATATAGTCTAGGACCGGTACATTTAAGTCTATTTGGCAATTTGTAGTTATGTGTGCCTCTTGCAAGATTCCCAAGGTGTTTTGAGCATTTGCTCAAAACACCTCCCCTCATCTGGAATAGGGACGTCAGGCGGGGTAAACCGCGCAATGGAAGTTTTCGAGAGGGACTGTTGTGATCCGCTGGAATTCAGGATTTATCTGACACACACACACACAAAAGTAATTACTGCTTTTAAGTAATAAATTATTGCAAGAAATATATTTGTTTCAAATTTATTGTCATCTTGTATATGTTTAAGTCTTCACAGTTACAAACCAAATAATAAGAGAAAGCACACCTTGGGGGGTAATCCACGTTTTTCTTACTTCTTCAATGTGATAAAGTGAGACACATGGTTCACTGTTTCTTCGTCTAAGTTCATTCTTCAGTCCTATTCTCCTCCTAGTTTTCTTGGCTTTCATCTGTTTAGCAAGCGGTGAGTGATGGAGAAAATTTGACTTCAGCCTTTTTAGGTGTCTTTGCATTTTTGGCTTGGAGGCATTCATCCAAAAATTTGTTTTTCAAAGCATTTACATTTGCTTCTGGACAGCCAATGGCTCGCATCTTTCTCCTGTAATTAGCCATTTTGTATTTTAGGCTAGTCATTCAGCCAAGGTGACCACTGGTGGTTGGTTCCTTCAAACTGGGATTTTCTGATGAGTGGCTCTGCTACCTCATCTATTCGGCGACTTTGGGGATAAATCGTACACAGGAAGATGACTTCAACCATGGAGCATTATTCAGTTGAGTGCTAGTTTCTCTGAAGCTCTCATGTCCACTTTGAAGCTGCAGCGCTACATTATATGGAAGCAAGGAATAGAGAATTCACATGGCCATGGACGTCCTTTCAGTTCAGTGTCTGAATGCGGCCGATTGATGGTGTTAGCAGTTATCAGAGGCAGACACCATCTCTATGTTTCAGAGTAGGACTAAAAGCTTTATTTATTTGAAAAAGCTTAATTATGCTGCTATAGGTCTAGAATGTTGGGGGACAGATGACACACGGATATTCTCTTTCAAGCTTCTCCTTCCTCTTCTCACTCCTTATCACATTGAAGAAATGAATGTCTCATTAATACATGTTACTGACTTGACTTGCCAGATCCAGGGCCGCGGCAGCGGCCACATCTTGGATTATAATGGTGGATCACGAATCAGAGATCGTGATCGTAATGGTGGATCCTGTATCATGTTGGCATCCGATCCTGATGGTGGACCATGAACGAGGTGGCAGCTGATCGTGGACTATGATTACAAATAGACTGCTTGATATACGATATGTCTACTCAGATACTCTACCATTACTGACAATTATTCCTTAATTCATTTACATTCCTTTATTCTAAAACGTATTTTTCCTGTGTATGCCATTACATGTGGCATCTTTTGCACTCCTGTCCGTCCTGTGGTACAGATCCCCCTAACACGTGGCTCTCTCTGAGCTTTCTACGTTCTTTTCCCCCTGTTAAATGCAGTTTTTTTATTTTTTACTTACTCGTGATGAGGATTAAGGGCAGAAGATGTCACACCTAGTTAAAGCCCTATGAGATAAATTGTGATTTGTGAATATGGGCTATACAAATCAAATTTGATTCATTGATATAATATGCGAAAAAAGCCAAATAATACCCAACCCTGCTCTATGAAGCATGTCACTCATTCTGAGATGCTTTCTAGTTCACCACAGTTACGAGGAGTGGTTATCTGAGTTAATGAGTTCATTTCCGTATTCATGTGTTGTGTTTCTTGCCAGACATAAATATGAATCAGTACACAACCTCGGAAATTGATTTGGTAAGAAGATAGAAAATTGAATGCTATAATCTCTCTCTTTATATTTTTAAACATGATATGTAAAACTAATCAAATTAAAGTAAAACAAATTGGCTACAAAAGGATCCTATACGACTTCCCAGCCACTCGTTTGTGTGGTTTTATGACGGGGAAAAGTCCACAGCAGTCATAAATCCGAGCAAATAAGCAGAGGACAGAGACGGGAGGAAGATTAGTGCAGACAGGACGGACGGAGACATGGACGTTTTTCAGCCACATTTAACTGTGAGGACGTCCTTTATCTTAATACTTCTGAGCCTGCTCCAAATGTCCAGCGGGCAAGGTGAGTACTGGACTCAGCTGCTTTAGTTTGTTTTATCAAACTGATGGTGTCACTTGACAAACTATAATGGGCTCAATGACCATCTGCTAACAAGCACTTCTGGTACAGTTGTATAACTACTCACACTGTGTAAATATAGATATAAAAAAAGCACAGAAGGAAATATGGATATGGAGGACAAAAGGGATAGGAGTGTTGATGTTCAATATGGAAGTGCAAATTTTGAATATTTATCTGATCTATGGATTTAGATTGTCACGTTCATTTCTCAAACACAGAGAGAGGCTTTTGTTAGCCTCACAGTTAACACCTTTCTTTAAGTCTCCCTATTTGGCAATTACAACTACTATGTGTAAAGAAACACAAAATAATGCGTCTTTAAGCAGATAAAAATGGGGCTTAGCCTCAAGTGCTGTGACGTCTGTAGCGACGTTTTATGATGTCTCCCAGTCAGCACTTACTGGTATGTTGTAACTATATAGTTTCATATTAACTGACTACCAACCTAATAGTGTGTGGAGCTACATTTGTACGGAACTGAAATAGTTCAGTAACACTGAACACGAGCCTTTGATTTACAGTGTAATTATGTCACATGAATCAACTGATGAAGTAAACCCTGATTCTTCCTGTTTTCTATAATGAAAGAGCTGTGAAATCCAACTAGACAATGGTGTAAATATACATCATTTTAGTGGAAAAGAGAGATTCAATTCAATTTTTTTTATTTTATTTATATTTATAAATATTCAATACTGAGCCACACAAAATTAAAGTCGGGAAGAAATGGTTGTTATTCGTTGTTATTCTGTACAAATAATAAAGTTACTAGTGAAAATATTCCTGAGTAGGCAAAAGCTGTTGGGGAAGACAACGGTTTATAAATGTAATATATCGTCAAAATAGATCCGCCTTCATATTGCTGTGTCATAAACACCCTCCATGTTATATTGGATTGTTTAACTTGTGTTTCCTCCCACTTAGCCCAACTCCTTGCCAAATGTTGATCTTCATTCCTCTTTTCTAGAAGACAATATACAATTTCTCAGAAGATTTGGCTTTGATATGTATTGGACTTTTGAGACATTAATACATTTTGCTACTATGCAGAGGAGAAACCGAGCGGAACAGAGGCTTTCAAGAATCATTCGGCAAATCATGACAGTATAGTTTGAAGGTGTAAAACAGGCGTCAACTTGACTTTTCCCTCTCAGATAATGTTTTTCTTCCCACATACAGTCTCCCTCTGTGGTTGGATTTAGAGATCAGAGGTAGTGTTAGCATAATTATTGTGTATGGAATATGGTGAGTGTCAGTTAAGGTTGAGTATTGGAGAAATAATTAAATCTTTATTATACTATTATACTTATTCTTATAAACTAAAAATAAATGAGTGTCAGGAAAAAGTTTTGCTAAATGAGGTGCACTCAATTTGTCCAAAAAAACCAAATCACTGAGACTTTTAAAACAATTTCCAGACCACTTATTCCACCAGTACTGATGCTTGGATATTTAATGTTGCTTCAGTACATATAGGTCTGGTTCAAGTGTTCAGGCTGTCAAGTTCTGGGTTGTTATTCTGATCGATGGTCTGGATAAGCATCCATTTTGTAATCTGCTTTTGGAGAAGAAATAAACTTTCCTGGCCTTTACTTAATGTTATGACAGCAATGTTGTGCTTCTCTCCCAACAGTGTGTTCTGCTCCTTTATCTGTGACGCTTAGAGAAAACAACGCAGTGAATGATCTTGTGACAACGATAACTGTGCAACCAGGGGTTACCCTGGAGCTCATGCCCCCCTCCAACATCCCATTCAGGCTCAGCGGAAACGAGCTGTTAGCTGCAGAGCGGTTTGACTATGAGGTACTGCAGATCATGACTAAAAGTGCCAACAAGTTCCAAACGCAGACCTCTGTTTACTTTCTAAAACCTGTGAGAGAAACTGACTCTTAAGCTAGGAGCTTTTATCTTTTGCAGACTGGGGATATACAAACAGCACTGATCACCTGCACTGTGACAGCTTCAGGCGCTACGGTAAAACTTCATATATTCTCCAAATGTTAAAGTAACAAAATGTACGTTTTACTGAGCACAGCACCCTCTTCAGCCACAGTTGGTGATAAACCTCTACGATGCTTATCAGTTATGACCCATGATAAGAGCAGGTTTGTTTAATTCACCCTGACCATCACTTGACAGGCATACAGCCAGAGGGGAACATCCTGAATGGACCTTGTTGTCTTTTAATACAGAAAAAAATCATGGCTATCATGAAAACATCAGTTATTCCTTAGATGGCCTTTTGTAATGATGAATGGGCAGAATACGGCTGAACGGCCACATGTTCCCCACCACTGGATGTGTTCTTGAAAAACTTGTAAAGGTGCTTGAGGAGAATCCCCTGGGGTGTAGAGTTCATGGCGGTTGCCCAGGTTCTTGAGGTTCAGGAGAGTAGGTTCTTTAGGGGGTTTTGTATGGAGGATTTGTGAAGATGCTTGAGGAGAGTTAACTGTTTTTTTTTAAAAGGAGTTTGAGGAACCTGTACAGGCCTTTCATAAAACTATGATAGTTTGAGCGGACGTCCTCTTTGTGCCTGTAGCAATTTTGCATGTATTAGCAAATGTAAGAGGTTCCCAGTGATGTTTTGGAGGTTTGGTTTTTCCCACAATGCTGCAAAGGTTGAACAAACAAAAAACATGTGATATTATTTCACAAATTCAGGCTATTGATGCAGTCTAAAATGAATGTCTTTTTTTCCCTCAGTTTCCATTAAGAATTACCGTAATTCTGGAAAATGTGAATGATAACCCTCCATACTTTGACAAAAGCCTCTACGAAGTCAGCGTCAGTGAGGTAAGAGTCTGATAATTGTTGTATAAAATTGTCGATTTTGGGTTTACTTGTATTTTCTCTGTTGTTTGGTTAATCCAAATTAAATTAAATATCACACTATGCGTAGTTTTCTATCTTTATTTAAGAAAAACAACATATTATTAGTACTTACGTAAAATTATTAAAGAACGTATTTTAACTTTTTAAAGAAGAAAGATATTTTCTGTCTGTTTCTATCCTAGATGTCCCCTGAAGGAACAACAGTTGGTAATTTTGCTGCCACAGACCCAGACCAACTTAACCAGCTCATCTACACTCTGACATCTGAATCTGTAAGACCTTATTTTGTTTTTAGGAAATGTTTAGCTTAGCAAAAAGACTGGAAGTGGGGGTAAGATGCAAGTTCAAGGTGTGTTTCTGAACCTTTTTATTGTCCTATGTGATTTCAGCAAACCAGCTTTGGACTGAAGTCAGCCACCACCCCTGACCTCGTCATCACGTCGCCTCTCGACTATGATACAGTCAAAAATGTCAAAATTGGTGTTGTACGCTCAGGTGAGTCTTTTTCACTGCTGGTTCTAAACAGTAAAGACCTCAAATAGATATGGGGCATCAGTGGTTGAGCAGGCTGCAGGGTTCGGCCCAGAGCTCTTTCTATCTTACGTCCCTGTGAATGTGTATATTAGGACTGCAAGTAGGGCATTTCATTACATCTGGTACAATTCACTTGGACTCATTGATTAACTGATTAGATCTCGGTGGTCAAAGGTCAATGTTTTCGGCCTCTTGAATGTGACATCACAAGACTGTTTGAGATAACACATTTGGACTCAAAGCTAAAGTGATTACATCTCAGTGCTTAAAAGTCACAGGCAACTCATATGAATCTAGAAAAAGAAATCTAGAAATAAGTAGATAGTAACTGCACTGGCTGGCGGAGGCATACAACGCAGTGCAGTGATTCTAGTTATGTTTCAGTACAGATCTTTTTATAAACAGTGCAGAGTGAAGTAAGAAAACTTTGTGTTTATCCTACCCGTTTTTTCTTAAAAAAAGATTATTAAGTCGTAAAATTAAATTGAAACAAATATAATAAATGCATATATTTTTATATTGTCATGTAATCATCATATCTCCATCATTTTTGTTTTTCAGGACACACCATACACTGCCACCGCCACCATCATGGTCACCATCTTAGATGCGGACAACAGGCCACCGTGGTTCCAGCCATGCACAGAGCACAAGATAGGAGCAACTGTGATCTGCCAGAGTGATGGATACACTGGCAGCGTTTTGATAAATGAACAAGAGGTGTGTATCCAAAAAATTCTGTGCGGATACTGAACCATATCCACAAGCTCCATGTTTATGCTTTGCTGGGCTGTCCTGTGGGCGACCACGTCTAAAGTCAAAGTGTTGCCACTTGTTCAAAATCTCTGAACTGGAGAACAAAGAAAAACTGATGTTTGGTGGTCCTGTAAGCTCAATGCACAGAAACACAAGAAAGCACATGAAAATGACAAGCATCAGAGGGGCAATATATGCCCTGTGCAAGTACTTTGTATACCCCAAAACAAGCATTGATGTCTTTTTAATAGTGTAATAATAATAGTTTTAATCACACTGTGAAAATGTATTGGTTAATCTAGATAACCTTCTTTTGTCAATGAGGCAAGTTCAATTCAAGATGGTATAAATTGCTCAGTGAGTAACCATTGGTTCTACACTGCTTTTCAAGAAGCTTCTGAAAATAACTGATGTTGTGAGATGATCTGACAAACACTCTCCGGAGGAAAATGTGTCCTTAAGCCTTTTTCACAACTACCAACCCTCTGTTAGACACATGATGATGATGAGAACGTTTTCTCCCCTGCAGAACGGAATATTACCGCTGGAACCAGGACCACTCTATGCCACTGATGGAGACACCGGGATAAATGAGGCGATAACATACAGGTTTCTTAATGGTGAGCATCTTGATTAAAACATACAAAAGACATAACTTGCTGATTATTCACAGCTCAGTGTTTTTTGTGTTTAAGGAAACGAAGAGAATCTGTTTGAGATCAATGCAAACACAGGGAACATCACCATGTTGAAGCCAGCCAAATCTGAGAACACAATCAATCTGATAGTAATGGTAAAAACTCAACTTTCTACATGATTGTATCCAGTACATTCTGAAAATGTGGTCTTTGTCTTGAATGTGTCTCGATTATATTTTTACCAGTCTCACATCTCTAGAGAGCAGTATGTTCAAACCCTTTTGAGGATTTAATTCGTAAATAAATGTATTTCCTCTTAACTGATTTATTGATTACATATTCAGATTTTGTAAGGCTCTTATTTTGTTGCTGTAACATATTTCCTGCGCAAAAAAAAAGTAACTATATCTGACAGAAAAATGTAATGCAGTAAAAATGTTTCCTTGAAGCAGACATATAAAGTAACATAAAATAGACATCCTCATGAAAAAAAAAGTACCTAAATATTGTTTTTCTCTGGCAGGCCGCCCAGGTGACGAACCTTAATCAGTTTGCCACCACCCCTGTCACTATCAGTGTTCAGGTGAAGAGCCTCCACCCTCCAAAGTTTCAGAAGCCTCTGTACGAGGGGGTCGTCAGTTCATTGGGCTCCATGGCCATGGATGGGGATAAGCCGCTGTACATCCACGCTACAGATGAAGACTACAGTGAGGTAAAACAAGACTCCAGACTCAATAAAGGATAAGAAAAACCACTCTAAAATGTTTTAAGCTTCGCAGTAATGAAAAAACTGATGCGTCGTTAAAACTTGAACATTTGTGCCTAGCACTCCAAATATTCACATAAAATCTTTAAAAAAATCTTCTGTAGCTGTGTTTAACATTTACTATTTCAAATTTTGCTTTAGAAAAATTGCCTGAGGCATCCAGTTCGGGAAATAGGACAATTCTGAGTAAAATTTTGATATTTTTTTAAGGTTTCTATCTTGTAATAGTCACTGTACTAACTTTTGCAAGTGTACCTAATGTGCAGAACTAACCTTCTCATTTCATTTGAAACAGGTTACAAATCCTCACATCGTGTACACCATTACTGGGAGCAGCGATTTCACCATCATTAACGGCTTTTTATTCATGACTAAGGATCTCCCACCCAGCACCTTAACCCTACAAGTAAGGGCAAAATCTAATAAAGGTTAATGCAACTGATTAATTATTTTCTGGGTATTTTTCTTATAAAGCACCCGTTTTCCTCTTTGTACGTCAAGGTGGTCGCAACAGACGGGTCAAACAAACAATCTGATACAGCTCAGCTCATCGTGCAGGTGATATCAGGTAGGAAGCAAACCCTCAAAGACGGCTCTAACAAACAACACAACTATGAGCTTTAATTGTAATTTAGCTGCATCTCAGTCATATCACATTTTAATGTAAAACAGCTCAGTGAGGGATCTTAGATTTTCATAGTTCAGGGGCAAAACAGTGGCCACAATTTACACAGAGGAGCCAATTATATGTCCAACATCCAATGTGAATTCCTGATTCAGTATTGTGTACATTAAAGCGCACATTCCTAAAGCCAAACATCATTGAACATGTTTGGAAAATGGTTCCTTGTTCAAGTACAATGCGTACCTCAAAAAATCTTAGAAAATTTAAATTCTTAACAAATTTTGACATTGTTAGTAAGTTAATAAAAAACAGTTGACAGGACAGAGGATCTTCAGGGGCTGATCAGATTTTATATGGGGCCAGTCCCCCCCTTGCCCCGACACTGGAGCTGCCCCTTCTCCAGTTGGTAGGAATAAAGTGTTTGGCAGCAACTTTCTTTCCCCAAGACACAAATGATTCATCAGGTGGATCCTTCACAGCCCAACCTATCCCAGAATTTATTGTGCTTCAGTGACAAACCATTTTTCAAAGTGTTCATGGTGCAGGCAAGCGACAAGACATCTGATGCCTTAGCATCATGTACATGAACATTAACTCAACCAAACAGCTAATTATACACATGTAAAAAAAAAGGGGCGGGATATATGAGGTGTTCTTCATTGGCTTGGTCGGGCGCGTCCCCTGAAGGACACAGCCGCTGAATTGAGTCCCAGTTAGTCTGTGCCTACTTACGCAGTTGCACAATGCTCAGGTCGGCGGTTCGATTCCCAGTCTGAACCATCTGCATGCCGAAGTGTCCTTGGGCAAGATGCTGAACCCCGAATGGCCCCCCCCTTAGAATAACAAAGTGCTGGGATAGATGCACTGTATGAATGTGTGTGAGAATGGGTGAATGTGAAACTGTAATGTAAAGCGCTTTGAGTGGTCATCAAGACTAGAAAAGCGCTATATAAATGCAAATCCATTTACCATTTACCATTTACAATATGCATTTCACATAAACAGAGGGTCTGTTCAGGCACAAAGTGAAAGTGTTTCTTCTGCAGAAAAGAGTTAAAAGCCATTCACCTCTGTGCAAGCCCAGGTGGATTTTAAAGACAATGGGATACAGCTCTGTGATTTCTTTATTGTACGCTACACCCAAAACACACACATGATAAATTAAGAGACTGATTAAAACCCTGTGAACCATATTTAGCGGTTCAAATGTAATTGTTCAAACTAGCTCTGCCTACCAGCCCCCCCCCCTTCATCTCCGTTAGACATGTTGTACATTGTATAAATACTTTAAACATATATACTTCTCCATTTATGTTAGACATTGTCTTCTAATGTTGTTGATGTGCTCTGTTACACACAAAATCGATTGCACCTCTGTCTGTCCTGGGAGAGGGATCCATCACTTGCAACTCTCTGAGGTTTCCGTGTTTTTTTCCTGTTGAAATGTTTTTTGTCAGTTTTTCCTCACTCTTGCTGAGGATGTCTCACCTTGTTAATCCATATGAGGCAAAAAAAAATGTATATAGGTGAAACAAATCAGATATCAGTGGTACAGTGGTTGGTACTGTCATTTAACAGTAGGAAGCAGATTCCTGGTTTGAATCCCAGCTTTGAGTTTTAGGGGTGCCTGGCTGTTTATTCGGGGCACTCCCACTTCCTCCTTCAGTGAATGACTGTTCGTCCCTGGCCCTCGGATATGACAAGCTCAGGCAGAGAGATTCATTTTTTTCTTATTTCCTTAACATGGTTAACAAGATGTAGTCGTTTTTTCAACATCCGTGGATTTCTCATTGTACTTGTACCTGGATTTCAATATGCCAAATTATATGAACTGCTTTAGTTTTGTTTCTCTGTGCTCTTAAAGTGTGCAAAGTTTTGAAACAAAAGGTTGAATTCCTGCACACTGTCAGCACTAATTTTACTAGAGACAACATTTTGGTTGTAAACTTTAGGCGTCATCCAAAGGGAACTCATTGAACATATAAAAGCATTGTTGATCTGTAATGTTTCATTATGAAAAGGCAGCCAGTCTTGTAGGCTTGATTGTGTAGGATTCATCACTGTTGAATGTGTGCAGCCGTGAGTAAGTATAGGTGTGGTAACGTTGTATTTTATTTTATTCCTTTTTATGCATGCTGTGATCAATTATGGCTTGCGGGTTGAGCTGCCATCAAACATTAACGTAGGCAATCTATTGGCTGCTCGTTATCCGTTTCAGAAAAGTCCTACATCCGTCAGGTTTGAGCAAATACGTCAAGGCGAAGATTCACATTTTTCACTTTCCAGTCTGAAGCAGAAATCTGGGACAAAGGGTGAAACCACTAAGTTTCAAAGTGTGCTCTTCTCCCAGGTCTCACCACCACCAGTTTCCCTTTGAGCACCACAAACATTATGACCACAACGCCCCTAGGGGAATCCACCACCTACAGCAAGACCACTGAGGATATTGTGCCCACCACCAACTCAAATGTGACCACTGCCATCCCCAGCACCAGTGCAAGCATAATCTCCACCACACACCCTAGTATGTCCACTGCCACTAATGCCAGTATGACCACTGAAGGAAGCGTCTCCCATGCCAGCACAGCTCATCCCCCCACAGGTGGTTCCAGTAACTTCTACTTCAAATCAAGTATTATCCTTCTGCAGAAAATTGTACCTAGCAAGGTATCAGGCAGTAACAAATAGCAACACATATGGAAGTTGTTCCAGGCAAACAAGACAGAGGATACAATAATTCCACCTGTAAATGCATGTGAAGACAAAATTGTCTTATTGACATTCAAAGAAACCACCTAAAGAGATTTTTTATGCAATTGTAGCAGTTAGTTTTGAAAGGAGGGCCTACCCCCAAAAAACTAAAAACCTCCAAATTGGTTTATTCGTAACTTTATCGAAAAGTGTGATCCTTTAGTTTGAGTGCAGGACTTACATGTTCTGATGTGTTATGCTCTTGCTTAAAACCCTGCGCATGCATTCAAAAAGCCCCTGCTTGTGCTTGGATTTGCTCTGCTTGTGCTCAAACTGTGAGCCTTGTTGCTTGGACAGATTTTCTGCGCTTCAGCTTCAGTTCTTTGCTTTACCCTTTCAATGCTTTTGTGGACGTGTCTTTCTGTCTTTCTCTCTTGTAATGCATGTGTGCTGGGGATAAGTTATTTTTTTCATATTGTCAATATGCTTTTGTACATTTCAAACATATTACAGCAAAATGTGAGTAGTTGTTGGCAAATCAACTGTCAGCTTTGTTCTTAGATGGCCAACTGTATCTTGAACTCTACACAGCAAAGTTGACCTTTGGTTAATCTGTACCCTTCCACTTGCTAGGCTACTAGATGGTCTCACTGGAATTGGCCATTAGCATCAACAGTACTATAATAATGAACACTTGAAAAGTAACTAAACAATGCAGTATTAGGGCCCCTTAAATATTATAAAAAAATTATTAAGTAAATTTATGAGAATAAAGTCGGAAATTCTCTTTTTAAAAGGGAGAATAGTCCGTCAACTGGTAAAAAAAACTATCTATTTTCACATTAGCTCCTCATCATCATTTTTATCAGGACTTGTGTAAACTGTCTATCCTTAAGGATCTAGGAGTAAACCTCTGGCAAGCACGGATTATCATTGCTTAGAGTCTTCTTCGTTTCTTGAGAAATATTTTTGTTTCATTTATTCTCATAATATTTGTTCTATTTCTCATTGAATCACTAATATAACATAATATTTACAAACTCTCAATTGTCTTTTTTCACATTTTGGCAAACTACAAATACGAAACAGAACAAAAGACGCAAACTTAGGCTTGTTATCCCGACAAAGGTGGGTATCCCACAAGTAATTACTCCAGATTAATTGTTTTTCCTTTTTCTTCTGCTTCACATCAAATTTTCACGGAAATTCTAGTCTGATCTTGTTCAAAGAGGTTAAATATCCAATCAGTTTGACCACAGTATTCAATGTTTAAATCTTTTTCTTTGGAAAGTTTACAATCCCTCAACCTTTTTCCTGACTATTCATGGCTATAAAATATAGCCCTGACTTGTCATTTGCTACTCTTTTAACAAGATGAAGATTGCAGTCACATTAAAGATTCATCACCTATGGAAGTCTCAGATATAAGCGTTTTTCATTGACAACTTTATAAAGTGACTTTTGTTCTTGCAGTTATCGTACCTTCAGGCAGCTATGATCAGGGGGACATGATAGCCCTCGGTGTGACACTGGGGGTCCTGCTGCTTGTCTGTCTGGTTGTCATCGGTGTGCTCGGCCATCGCATGAGGAAAGGCAAATCAGACTGGAAGAAGATCTCCGAAGTCAGCCTGTTTCATAGCTCTGTAAGTTCAAAGTTCATAATAAGGCTATGTACACGCAAAGAAACATGTTTCAACCCTCCAGACTAATCCCTGCTCCTGTTTAAAGATAATGTCCAATTAAGAGATACATGTTGTGATTTGATCAAACTGAACTTTTCTTTTTTTACCAGATGTCAATAAATAGACATATCTAATTAACATTCCGATTTCCACATTAGTTGCTGTGGATTTAGTCAGCCTTCTTTTCTCTTGGATGATCTTTAGGACTACATTTCTAGATGATTTAATGAACTTTCCTTGAGCAGCATCATCTTCACTGTGCTGCTAAGACTGCTAAGCTAAATCACCAGGATATTGAACTTGACTTCACAAAGCCTCAAAACTACTCCACTAAAAATCAGTTTGACATTGGTTAGCTAAAGGCTCATCTTTGTTTTGGTTAGCTTCCAAACTTTTAGCTTAGGCTAGGTGCTAGTGCAGATTGCCCTGTGATCAAATAATTATTGATCAACCTCTGCCCAGGGATTTATAATATACATGGAGGCACATATCAGTATCTATCCTTCAGAGTAAGGATGCAAATAATTCCACAACAGATTCTACATGTGAATGTATAGAATCTGTAGGTGAAGGACAAGATTTTGAAGCAGGAGGCTTCTGGATTCCGTTCAAGAAAAGAAGCAGACCACATTGACCAATCTGCATCAGCTATCTGCTTTCAAACTTTTTGGTTTCATATGCAGATAGCCGTGAATAGAGATTAACCAAAATGTCCTCTGAACTGAAAATCTGTTTTGTGTGGAGAAATATTCAGTTTGTTTGAATCTTGGCCCGGATATAGTCACTGGGAACCCCTTCCTGGCCATTCGCCCTACAGCAGTGGTCACCAACCTTTTCAAGCCCAAGATTAATAATATCAATTCATATTGCAGCATCTGTTCAAGGCACAAAAGCTTCTCAGTTCAACAATATCTTTTGCAGAGGAGCTGCTATGGCAGCACAATCATTTTCCATAGGCTTCACCTTGAAAAGGGCTACAAAAATGACTATTGCCTTGTATCAAAGTAGTCCTGAGTACTCAGATAAATACCAGTACATACACTATGAAGCTTATCATCATATTTCACATAAAAAAAAACTTTTAAACAAAAGCGTGGATTTGTTCAACATAAGTGCTAGGGTTCTTTTATTTCAAAACACCTACAGAAAGTGTTGCAACCATTTATGTTTGTAACTGAAATTCATCTGATTAACATTAAAACTTAGGTCAAAGACATTTTTCTGTCAATCACAATGTTTATCTGTCTATGACACCAACATACGTATTTCCAACACTTCCCAAAAACGTTTCAAAGTTAAAGCACTCCAGCGTTTCAATTTCTGAATCCATTTATCTGTTCTAACTGGGCTTTTAATATTATTGACAGACTGGAAGATGCACGTCTTCCTACTGTAGAGTCCTGACATTTAGTTTAGTACATAATCAAACATGTATTGAAGTAAATAAAGTAGATAAATCAGCAACTCCGCCACCAGTAGCAGACACAGAGCATGTGTGAACAACAGACACCGCAGAACTACAGTCAGTGAGTCCAAAGAGTGAGGGATCCAGGGTAAAGACTGTCGAAATAAACAAGTAGATCACGATCGACGGGTTGGCGACCACTGCCATAGAGGCCAATTCATTGTCTGATGATAGCCCATGAGCTCTGAGATTGGGATCAATCAATTTGGCTATGTCTCAGGTGGCTCTGCAGGTTGACCATGACTTTGGCGGTTTGTCCCAGATTTAAACTAGTTACCTTGTTCTTGAACTGTTTTCTCTCCCTGATTGTATTGTCCTTCCAAAGCTGGGTCAGAGCTCAGGTGGTGGGAAGAAGGGTGTCCAATACACCAATGAGGCCTTCCAGAATGATGAAGACGGAGGAAGCATAGGCTCTAGTGGCCCAGAAGGGGGATCGAGCATGGAGGCCATTGTTAAGTCTTCACTGCCACTGCACGCCCTCCTGCCAGATGATGCCAAGGAGGAGGGCTTAGACACGGCCGAAAATGAGAAGGAGGTGAAACCCATCCTAACCAAAGAGAGGCGCATGGAGGAGGGATACAAGGCAGTTTGGTTTAAGGAGGACATCGACCCCAATGCCAAGGAGGAGGTGGTGATTATCCCAGAGAGAGGAGAGGATGACAGTGATGAGGAAGACGAACCGGTCAACAAAACCCCAAAAGTAAATTTCGATGACACAGATCTGGACAGCGGACTTGGTGTAAAGATTGGGGATCAGCCAGAGGACTCGGATGATGATAAAGAAATGACCTCTGATCTGTGAGAGGAGATGAATGACAGGGACGTAGCAGGAACCGCCTATAATAAAATATGATTCATCAGCTGCTATCGCCTGTATCACTAATGACAGAGGACCATAGAAATAGAATCCAGACTGTAGACACCTTATGTGGAGAGATAAAGAAGCTTAGTAATGTCTCAGAGTTCTTAATTTATGTCTTCAGTTTCAAAGTAAATGGAACCTTATCCAGTCTTCATTTTTTGTATAAATGCTGATTAATTAATCGAATGTTATGTTACCTGCTAAAGATGCTATATAAATGTACTTGAGGAGTTTGAAGCAGTTGAAATCAATGTTAACCAGAGCTACCGGTTCACATGGTGGGAAGCTGTAAAAGGAAATGCTTGCGGAAAAATCTGGGATTCTGGCTGTGTAGGCTGTTTAGTGCTGATAAATGAATACATCATGCAGAGAAGTGAAACTTCTCAGATACAAACAGCAGGTGATTAATGTAGAGACATATGATCTGATTTTACTGTCTAGGACAATAAAACAATTTCTGCTGATACTGAAGACTATAAAACATTATAAAAGAAACAAACAGAATTTCTAGTACATAGTCCAGATCACAAATGTTTGTCAGAGGTCTCACTCAAATACACATCTTGAACTTAAACAACACAAAACTAATGTAAATAAGCGTTTGGCCCGAAAACATTGTGTTATAATAATTAAAAAAAATAAACTAATGAAAAATGTGGTTTGTATTTCATGATTTATAAGTTTTTGTGTTGAGTTGTTAATAACTGCTTTGTTTGATCCTGAACAAAATTATAAATACAAAGGTAATACTGAATAATCATCAGAATACTATAATTAAGAAAAGGGCCACCTCCAGAGGGTGACACCATAAGGCTGAAGCAGGGACTGCACAAAAACATCATTTGACAGTGTCAGTGTTTGATTTTACTTAAATTAGAAAAGAAATGTACATCACATTTTAATAACAAATATCATTTCATTTAAAAACTTTACAGCTATTTGTACAATAAAAGCAGTTTATAAAACCCTTACATCTCAACAGATTGACATAATTAACCTAAACTGAAGGAAAAACAAAACTGCACACAACTTGAATAAGATAAAAGAGTTATAGGTAAGATAGTGGAGAAAGATTAAATGACGCAACACGGTAAACAAATTGCAAAAAGGAAGACTGGGAACACATTTTCAAGATAAACAAGATAGAAAAATACTTGGCAATGAAAGAGCTTCGCCCTGATCACACCAAAAACTGCCAGAGTGAGACTATGTATAAAAACTTTATTTTACTATTGAAACTTTTATACATGAAACTGAGATCCTTTATGAGAAAAAAATTTAATTTTACTATTTTTATTTTTGGTAAAAAAGCTTCTTGATTTTGAATTAATCTTTTATTGCCAAAATATTATATTTCTGGCAGAATAATTGATATGGAAATTGAAAGAATATCAACTATGGCAGATTGGTATTTATCTTTTCTCAAGAACAGTTTCCAGATCATCAATTGAGCCATTTTTTCTGTTTTTTGGATCCCAAAACCATTAGAATGTTTCTAAGGTTTTGTGGACCAAGCAATTACTTGACTGAAGAAATAATTGGCACACAGGAAACGATAACGAAAATGATTGTCAATACAAGAATTGAAATGAAGTAAAATTCACAATGACAGTTCGCACATTTTGTTCTTCCAATGGACAGAAAACCACAGTTTTAGATCGGCAGTGATCGGCAAGGACAGTGACATTTTAAAATGTTCTTGCATTTTTACATATTAGGAAACATTCATTAATCTGCAAAGAAAAGGATTTTTCAGTTAGTGCAGAAAGGTGAGAACATGATTGTGATGCTTTTGCTTGTGTAGCTTTAGCCAATTAGTTTGACGGTGAAAAAAAGCTACTTTTGAAAGAGGAGCTTAACAGCACAGAAGAAATGACGATCAGTATTAGGTTATGATGGAAGTTAAAGCCAAAAGTCAAGTGCTGTGATCAGTAAAAACTTGCATTCCAGATATTTACATTGTTTGAAATTGTTAAGCTCTTAGCCGATTAGCAATGCTAAAACAACTAGTTAGGTCAAATATACAAGTTAATTGTTCACGGTACTAATACCTCTGAGCTTATTGGATAAAACTTGGTTGTAGCTGTTTCTAACATATACATTTTAAGCTAAAACAAAAAACATAAGAGCTGAGTTTAATTCTCTCATTTACATTAAATGTTAGAATAAGTTGTAAAACGTTTACGTTACATAGAGTAACTGTCTCCAACCACCACATAAAGACACACTGTATATATAAGTGATTAGAAGGCTGCTGTAAAGTACAACAATCATTTCATTCCCTGAAGACACAAATTATGAAATTAAATGAGGTTAAGACATATTTTCCGATAAGCTTTGTTCAGTAAATTGCCAGTTATCATTTCAGTAAAGATTTCAGTACTAAAACTGCTGTGAATTTTCTTCTCAGTAAAAATATCGGCACAAACACAATGGGCCTCATGCAGACACATTTATATTTTTATACTAAAATTCTTATTTATTAAATTAGAATGTTGGAAGCCAGATTCACTGACACAATTACAAATTGTGACTAATATATAGGCCGGTGAAGGGGACGACCATAGACCTTATATAAAGATGGATGACGCGACAAATTTAGATAAAGGTCGTAAAGGTCATAAACCCAGCATTCTCCATGTTAGCAGATGGGACATGGCACCCAAAAAATATAAATACAAAATAAATAAATTTTCCTCAAAGATAGGTTCTGTCATTTTAAATCGTTGTCATCACACGTTTGCATCTCTAAGCTCGATTTCAACTACTATAAGCCTGTTTTCCAATGTGAAGAACAGCTGTTCGTTGGTCGTACCACAGCTCTTACCCACTTGGCATCTTCGTACGAATCGAAGAGTCAATACTAAACGCTAATCATGAAAAGCCAAAGTTCTCTAAAATCACTGGTACGTGCCTTATTTCTTTCAGAAGGCCCATCATGTATGTGCAGCTTTCCAGTGCAGTAAACCAGGGTGGAAATAAAATGAAATGACATGACACAGATGACTGATGGGCTGGAGATGAAACCAACTGCTTCATCAGATAAAATCCAAATTGGATTAAAAACGATACCAAGTTACTGAGGGATTATTTGAAATAGAAAGGGCTGCATTTCAATGGGAATATTTTAACAGCAATTGAAACAAAAGTGCATGCAACAGAAAATAACAAGTTACTAGTGCTCTGATTATAGTACAGGTAACCCCCACCCTCCCCCATGTTCTTTAACAAGCCTATATATGTTTGTGCACTTTATTTGAATTTCAGTTTATACTTTGATTTACAATTAGACATATCATGATGTCTTTTGTGGGAACTTTAGGTATATTTAGTGATTTGTTATCCTAATCAATCTGACATGAAATCCGTAATTGAAAATATAAATTGGAAATACCTTATTTCCTATCAATCACTAATGTAAAGACACCGACTTGTTCAGCGTGACAACTGATGAGGTGAGGCTGACTGTAAAGAAATCAGACCAGCAGCTCAAACTGGAGTCAGCAGCTGTTTACGTACGTCCCTGGTGGAAAAAGTGAAACAGATCCAGTGTTTGTGTGAAGGCAGCAATCTAGTGAAGGTGTTACTACGTCTCTGGGCTGGTGGCTGTAGACACGGACAAGATCTTGATGTGCTGAGTGGAGATGGCGTCGAAGGCTTCGTCTCTGTGCATCATCGCACCGAACACCATTGGCTGCAACAGAACAGAGAGAATGCTTCTTTCTCAGACTCAAGAGGAAGCCTTTCCCTATGCAGTCAGGGTATATGCTTTCATCTTAACTCAAGCAGTGTACCTGTACTTCAACATTTCCACATGCTATGCAACTTTGAAGTTCAGGGTTTCCCCTTTCCTTTAGAGTGTCAAAGATTTTTAGTGAATATAAAGAGTCTGAGGGAAAGAGAGTAATTTTCTCTCTCAGTAAATACAGCTCCTGATTATTCAGAGCAGACTAAAGGCCCCTTTCAGATCGAAAGTGATTTGCAGGGCGTTCGGCACATTGCCTTCCATCGCCCCTGTGTTCATGCTATGCTGGCCGCTGGCTACAGAGTAAAATAGGCAGAGTTTTCTGTTTGTTTTTTTTCCTTGCCTACAACAAGCTACCTGACATAAATGTTTGAATCAGACACATTGTAAAAATGGTTTACAACTTTCATCCCGAGGTGTCCATATACATATAAAGTAATTTCCTATAATTTGGAGGAACTCAAACAATATACACACACACACATTCAATAGATTATGGATATTCAACAAACACTCAATGGGTCCCAGCCGGCAAAAACTAAGTTTGAAGAAAAACTTTGCAATAAAGTTTGATTGGGTTGGTCATGTTGGTCAGATTTTTAAACGTCAAATGTCTGTAGTTGGGGAGATTAGGGCAATAACCATGCATGTCAGGGGCAGGGTAACAAACTCAGTTATATTAACTGCATGTTACTCGGGCCAGATTAGAACACAAAAAACATAACAGCTGTCAGGCTCGATTAGTTTTCTGTTAGGTCCAGAAAAATGGAGCCAAAGCTGCACTGTAACATACAATAATCTCCTTATATTGGATTAAAGATTCAAGTGGACAAAAACATTATATGTCTGTGTGACCGCTGAACATGTGAATATGCAAGTTCTTATAGAGGTGATGATTGTTCACAGCAACATAAAAAAGTCAGTTATAGGAGGTTTAAGTAATTATACTTGAATTGTAATAGTGTATGCTGTACCATTAGTACTTCGTGAATACTTTCCTACCATTTATCAGATAGGTCCAGAATCTCAACTCCCCTAACGAGGCTCCTCACACTGAGCTCTTACCTTTTGGGTGGATGGGGTTGCTATGGAGATGCCCATCCCAGATCCAGGCAGCACTGACAACACTTTGTACTGTGAAGGACAGAGGACAAATTTGAATTATAACGAGTTTTATTAATAATAATTTTATTCTACACTGTCACAGGTATTGTGCCAAACTAATCTTATAAACAATGACATGTAATGTAATAACATCAGGACAAAGAAGACTGAACATTGTCTGAGTTTCTCAAAAGCAGAGATTAAAACAAGGAAGTTGGAAAAATTATTTTACCTAAGAGTGAGAGAGAGTGTTATCCTTTATAACTGATACATTTTCATGGAAGCTTTAGTTTTGTTCTGCACTTTGTTGTTGTGTGACTTGGTTTAAACTTTGAAGGTTTCAATTTCTCACAACAAATGTTTTCAGTTGAAGCAGTTAGTAGTTTGTGGAGCAGAGGCTTAGACCTGAGTCTGACTTGAAGTCTCTATCGAACCTTATGGTGAATAGAGTGAATGGGAGCATGTCAAATGGAGTATATACAGTATATACACATATGTATTTTGTCTAAAGCAGCGTTACAGCAGACAGAGACCTGGCTTACCTTCTGGAGTTCTTTAATGTCGAGCAGTTTGATGACTTTGTTCTTCTTGGTTGATCCAGACCTGGAGCTGGAGCTCTCAAAACACAGATGACTGAGGAGACAGAGGAGACTCACTTAGCCCTGAGTCCTGCTAAGTTATAAAAAAGTCTCTCATTCATCATCCAGAACGTATCCTTTTTAGATATTTGCTCTGCTCTAATAAGCAGCATATTGACTTTCAGCAACATCAGATCTATTTTCTACCAATGTGAGCTGATGTTTGGCTCTTCGATACCAGAAAAAAAAAGATTAAGCCCGGTATTCTCAATCTCCCTGAACTGTCACTGATCACCTGTGTCAGATGTTTCCGTGACGTTCTGGTTCGGTCTCCTTGTTGTTCACATTGTGCAGCTCTATCTATAAAACTGACAGGAAGTGGAGAGCTTACTTCTCAGTGACGTAGAGGACACCGTTGCGGATGTAGTCTGTGGGCGTCTTCTTGTCTCTGTTGATGAGGCAGCAGCGCCAGCCGTTCTCACACGCTTAAAGAAAACCACACAGTGATTATAACCCGCCTGGGAGCCGTCTGTCACGCATGAATCACGGGTTTAGCCAGATTCCAAATGTTGATACTTTGACATGAACATCGCATTTTTGTTGAAGCTGGGGAGTCCTAAAGAACGACTCATATATGAACTCATTCTCAAATACAAATTACTTACTTTTTACTTGTAGCAGCCCAGCTGACATTTACTTTACATGTTGTAGATAAATTACGTATTCCAGGAGTTCAGACTGTGTTTTTAACTTTCTTTTTAAGCAATAACTAAATATTCAGTATTTAACATAATTTGTAAACTTTTGGTCTCTTTGTGTTTTATTTGAGTATAATAACCTCAGAGCAGCTGAATCAATCTGAGGATTCAAGATGGAACTTAAGTCAAGACTGATTTTCTTCCTCTCAGAACGTATAACTCTGGACTTGCATAATGTAATAAATTACATCTTAAGATGTCAAATAAAAAATAAGGCAAATTCAGGTCAAAATACTATGTCACTCCTTGTTTCAAGTCTTTGCATCTGAACATCCCCCCTCCTGCAGTTCATTCCTCACTTGTCAGGGGGCGCTCACTCTCCGGCAGGTTGAATACTTCGTGGAAAGCTCCTCTCTTGGTGCTGTAGTATCGTCCTCCGTCCTCATCTTTGCTCACACCTGATGGGGCTGCAGCACTGAGGCTGCCTCGACCCCCTGCAGCAGTGACCTGTACAGGTGGATGGGAGGGGGAGGGGGGGTGTTTGGATTAGTAAATCAGCAGCCTATGAATGGGGGAGGGGCTGGCAACATGTTAAGCATCACTGCAGGAAGACACTGAAGCTGCTTGCAAAGCTGAGAGTGAACTCTTCTACAGAAATGTAGAAATTACAGTGTCACCCTTCAACAGTATGTTATCATCTGTAAATGTATGCATGTACTGTGAAGGAAAAGCTCCTCATGGAAACAAATTTAATTAATCACACTTCTTGTTTGTGTTGTGTGCAAAATATGGACATTATAGCGTTTTCAGATTTCTTTTAACACTCTGGAATCATCGGCTTAAAAACATCCATCAAAGAAGAAGACATATCATTATTTACAGTGTCCCATCTTACCTTAACTTTGGCATCAGGCCTCAACAGATGTACATCACAACATTTGCATAAAACCTGAAAAGCCAGGTTACATTTGTCCTGAGGGTGGCGCTAGCTAGAGGAAAATTCATGGGGTCATTAAAGTGTAAAAGGGAACACAAATGAGATCGGGACGTTTGTTGGGACTTCTCACTCTACAATGAAATTTCACCAAACAGACACACTATCACTTCCACTATTGATCAGCTGATCAGTTTCATTGATTATCTGATGGCTCTACATGAACACTACGGATTGTGACTGTACACAACGCACACACATACAAACACAACAGGAGCCTACCTGTTCACACTCAGACAGCTGAGAGAGAAAAACAACAACTCAGACAATTGAAATCAGACTAGAGACTGGGACCAGTGAGTAAGTGTTCACTGGTGGGGTATTTATACTGTACAGCACAGTTTGTAGTTTACAGTAACAGAGTGTTTCCGCTGCACGTCTCGAGGGTTCTTCAGGCTTTTCATTTTGAAAATAAGACTTAAGAGATTCATATGGAACTAAAACATGTTAGCTTGTTATTTTACCTCAAATTCTAGTCTAGATGATTTATTGAGGAAAAAATTTGTAAAAATAAATAAATAAATATATATATATAAACTGGGTGGCTACTGTGTTAAAAGACGGTGATATAAGTCCAGTGCAGAACCTCTGTTGAAAAGGTGCAAAATTAATCCTGAGTGAAGCAAACATCTTGATTGGTTATTAGTTAGTTGACATCGATGACCTGCACTTGATTTGTGTGTTTTTTGCGGTGGCTCACCCTTAAACATGAAATCTCTTGATGATTTCAATCATGATTTTTTGCATTTTACATTTAAATATCTAGAAGTTTGAGTCCAAGTTGATTGAATCCGTCTTCTATATATTTTATGTCTTGACAAAGGTGATGGGGAGACACAAGAACCCAATTAATGAACTTATCCGTTTTCCTTTGGTATCTCTGCACGTTTGAAACAAAAAATGAATTACAAGTTCAAGTAAATTACAATTTTTTGATATACCTGTAAGTATTATTCTGGTTTTGTAAACATTGGTGCACATATTGCACCCTCACTTCATGTGACTCAGTGATAAAGTGAGCCACACACTGACTGACTCCAGAGCAGTGCAGTGCTCTGTGGGCTGCGTGTTTGGACTGACCCGTCTGTTCAGGGTGGTGCTGCTGCGCTCCTTCAGCTGCAGGTCGGTGGGCAAGTTGGTCCAGATTATGTAGGGGGTGTCGAAACGCTGCCTCAGCTTGGGAGAGCTCTTTAAAATGAAGTCGATGATGAAGAACTTTATACCTGCATACACGGCTGACAAGGGGAAGGAAGAGGAAGATGACTCATCAGACAGTGCTGAATCGGACTCTGCACTTGTATCAGATATGTGGAGATACACGTGACTCCAGTGGGAAGATAATATTTCTCTATGACAACTGGGTGTGTAAATATAATCAGAATATATCAGAACTGTGTTATCCTAGTTAAGTAACCACAATAAAATGTCGAAAAAAGCTGGACCTATTTTATATATATAAAGTAAGGGTCCATTTTATTGTGGTCGTCTGTCAGTGGCGTCATATGTGCATGTGTCAGCTGTGGATGTGTACCAGACTTTTTAATGTAGTTTTCAAACACTTTTTTGCATTAAACTCATGAGACTTCCTTTTGTAAGGATAAGATACATTTATTAAAATGTGTGTAGTGATTAATGATAACAATTACTTTGACTAAATATTTTTCATCTCATCTCATTTTCGTCCGCTTATCCGGGGTCGGGTCGCGGGGGGAGCAGCTCAAGCAGGGGGCCCCAGACTTCCCTTTCCCGGGCCACATTGACCAACTCTGACGGGGGGATCCCGAGGCGTTCCCAGGCCAGTGTTGAGATATAATCTCTCCACCTAGTCCTGGGTCTTCCCCGAGGTCTCCTCCCCACTGGACGTGCCTGAAACACCTCCCAAGGAAGGCGCCCAGTGGGCATCCTTACCAGATGCCCGAACCACCTCAGCTGACTCCTTTCTAAGTAAAGGAGCAGCGGCTCTAATCCGAGTTCCTCACGGATGGCTGAGCTTCTCACCCTATCCCTAAGGGAGACGCCAGCCACCCTTCTGAGAAAACTCATCTCGGCCGCTTGTACCCGCGATCTCGTCCTTTCGGTCATCACCCAGCCCTCATGACCATAGGTGAGGATAGGAACGAAGATCGACCGGTAGATCGAGAGCTTTGCCTTGCGGCTCAGCTCTCTTTTCGTTACAACGGTGCGGTAAAGCGAACGCAATACCGCCCCCGCTGCTCCGATTCTCCGGCCAATCTCACGCTCCATGGTACCCTCACTCGCGAACAAGACCCCGAGGTACTTGAACTCCTTCACTTGGGCTAAGGACTCATTTCCTACCCGGAGTAAGCAATCCATCGGTTTCCTGCTAAGAGTCATGGCCTCAGATTTAGCGGTGCTGATCCTCATCCCAGCCGCTTCACACTCGGCCGCCAGCCGATCCAGTGAGCGCTGAAGGTCACAGGCCGATGATCCAATGAGGACCACATCATCTGCAAAAAGCAGTGACGAGATCCTCAGACCACCGAACTGCAACCCCTCCCCACCACGACTACGCCTCGATATCCTGTCCATGTATATCACAAACAGGATTGGTGACAAGGCGCAGCCCTGGCGGAGACCAGCACCCACTGAGAAAGAAACTGACTGGCTGCCGAGGACGCGAACACAGCTCTCGCTTTGGGAGTACAGGGATTGTATGGCCCTGAGGATAGACCCCCTTACCCCATACTCCCGCAGCACCTCCCACAGTTTCTCCCGGGGGACCCGGTCATACGCCTTCTCCAGATCCACAAAACACATGTAGACCGGATGGGCATACTCCCAGGCCCCCTCCAGGATCCTTGCGAGAGTGAAGAGCTGGTCCGTAGTTCCACGTCCGGGGCGAAAACCGCATTGTTCCTCTTCAATCTGAGGTTCGACGATCGGCCGAACCCTCCTTTCCAGCACCTTGGAGTAGACTTTACCAGGGAGGCTGAGAAGTGTGATACCCCGGGTAATTGGCACACACTCTCTGGTCCCCCTTTTTGAACAGGGGAACCACCACCCCGGTTTGCCACTCCTTTGGCACTGTACCCGACTCCCACGCGATGTTGAATAGGCGTGTCAACCATGACAGCCCCTCAACACCCAGAGCCTTTAGCATTTCTGGCTGGATCTCATCAATCCCTGGGGCTTTGCCACTGCGGAGATGTTTGACTACCTCAGTGACCTCCACCAGGGAAATTGACGACGAAACACCATCAACCTCGAGCTCTGCCTCCAACATAGAGGGCGTGTTATTCGGATTCAGGAGTTCCTCAAAGTGTTCCTTCCAACGTCCGACGACCTCCTCAGTTGAGGTCAACAGAGTCCCATCCTTACTGTACACAGCTTGGATGGTTCCCCGTTTCCCCCTCCTGAGGTGCCGGATAGTCTTCCAGAAACACTTTGGTGCCGACCGAAAGTCCTTCTCCATGGCCTCTCCGAACTTCTCCCACACTCGCTGCTTAGCCTCCGACACGGCAGCAGCTGCAGCCCTTCGGGCCTGTCGGTACCCTGCAACCGAGTCAGGAGTCCTCCAGGATATCATATCCCGGAAGGCCTCCTTCTTCAATCGGACGGCTTCCCTGACCACCGGTGTCCACCACGGTGTCCGAGGGTTACCGCCCCTTGAGGAGCCTAAGACCCTGAGGCCACAGCTAGCCACCGCAGCTTCAGCAATGGAGGCTTTGAACATCGCCCACTCCGGCTCAATGCCCCCAACCTCCACAGGAATGCCAGAAAAGCTCCGCCGGAGGTGTGAGTTGAAGATACCTAGGACGGGGGCCTCCTCCAGACGTTCCCAGTTCACCCGCACTACTCGTTTGGGCTTACCAGGTCTATCCGGAAATTTCCCCCATTCCCTGATCCAACTCACAACCAGATGGAGGTCGGTTGACAGTTCCGCCCCTCTCTTTACCCGAGTGTCCAAAACATGCGGCCTCAGATCAGATGACACGATCACATAATCGATCATTGATCTTCGGCCTAGGGTACTCTGGTACCAGGTACACTTATGAGCACCCTTATGTTCGAACATGGTGTTTGTTATGGATAATCCATGACTAGCACAGAAGTCCAATAACAACCGACCGCTCGGGTTTAGATCAGGGAGGCCGTTCCTCCCCACCACGCCTCTCCAGGTGTCTCCATCGTTGCCCACGTGGGCGTTGAAGTCACCCAGCAGAACTACGGAGTCCCCTACTGGAGCCCCATACAGGACTCCATTCAGGGTCTCCAAGAAGGCCGAGTACTCTGAGCTGCCGTTTGGTGCATACGCACAAACAACAGTCAGAGTTTTCCCCCCTACAACCCTTAGGCGCAGGGAGGCGACCCTCTCGTCTACCGGGGTAAACTCCAACACCGCGGCGCTCAGCCGGGGATTTATGAGTATCCCCACACCCGCCCGGCGCCTCACGCCCTTGGCAACTCCGGAGAAGAATAGAGTCCAACCCTTATCCAGGAGTACGGTACCAGAGCTGAGACTGTGCGTGGAGGTAAGCCCCACCAGATCTAACTGATAGCGCTCCACCTCCCTCACAAGCTCCGGTTCCTTTCCCCACAGCGAGGTGACGTTCCACGTCCCCAGAGCCAGCTTCTGCCGCCCGGGTCTGGTCCGCCGAGACCCCTGACCTTCGCTGCCACCCATGTGGCTGCGCACCCGACCCCAACGGGTCTTCCCACAGGTGGTGGGCCCATGAGATGAAAAGAGGGGGGGTGCCACGTAGTTTGTTCGGGCTGTGCCCGACCGGGCTCCGTGGCAAACCTGGCCACCAGGCGCTCGCCATCGAGCCCTCCGTCTGGGCCTGGCTCCAGACGGGGGCCCCGGGCTTCCTCCGGGCCGGGTCACATCTCCTCTTTTTACGATATTCATTGAGGTTTTTTTTTAACCATTCTTAGTCTGGCCCCTCACCTGAGACCACTCTGCCATGAGAGACCCTACCAGGAGCACAAGGCTCCAGACAACACAGCCCTCAGGTTCACAGGGACACGCAAACCTCTCCACCACGATAAGGTGACGGTTCCAGGAATATTTTTGTCGTATCAAAATGCTGCACCTTTTTAGTTCAATTCAACCGCACCAGAATAAAACCATTAAATCAATACTTCATATAGAATTGAATGCAGAAGGTTGTTTAAACATTGAACTAATAATTTTCGCTTTGCCCTGGAACCCTATATCAATCTCCCTCGTTTTTCTGACGAAAATACAGTTCATATAAATATATATATTGACAGTATATATAAAATGTACCTATGATGAATCCCAGCAGTTTGTATGGCAGCAGGCAGGAGGAGACGAAGGCCACCCATAGACCAACATACAGCTTCTGAGTTAACTCTGGCTGCACCCACATGAACAAACTGAACACACACACACACAGAATTATTCAATATCTGTGTATGGACCACAATTATAGTCAGACTTAGAACAACATACGTGCAGACAAACTCACTTCTTTATTTTCTCCAGAATGTTGGCCATCCTCCCAAACAGATTCTATGTGGAAGAAAAGAAAGGTTGGTTTTGTGTCTGAACTATTCACTATTCAGTCTGATCAGAAGGCGTAAACAATTAATTCTGTCCAGCTTTCTTTGAATTGAATTTATTATTTAGAGGGTTCTCAACTATTTATATATTTCTCACCACATGCAAGTTCTTCCTGTTGATTTCCACTTGTTTCAGCCTGAATTTCATTGCTTCAGGTATTTACTAGTCACAATTTCAACTTTCTCTAGTGGTCAATCATTTAATTGCAGTTTACTGTCACAACTTTGGTTTTGGGATGTAAAATAGGTGGCGGGAAGTGTCTGTGGTGATGAAGAGGTTCACCTGTGCTTTCTGAGCGACGTCCAGAACCAGCTGGAACTTCTCTGACACAGTCAGGTCTTCTTTAGGAGGCTCCTGGAAAATAAAGTGGAGACGGAGCTGTAACATCACATACTGACACCTGAAAATCCACTGACATCAACTACACATCATCCTAAATACATTTCATATAAAAATACAATCTAGTACATGTCAATCAAAATAACCATCTTCAATGTCTCATCATCAAACATCATTACTCTAGTTTAAAGGCTGATGCAGAAGGTAAAATAAAATAATATTTATAAGGTGAAAAGAGAGTTTGCTCACCACTTGCTCTGAGACTTCAGGTACGATGCTCCACTGGATCCTCCAGCCTCTAAGAGAAGCGCATCATGGATGTAGATGAGATCATTTCACAATCACTACACATGCATATTCCAGAACTTCCAGTACAGATTTATATCCAACTGATCAAAGGAAAAGCTTCATGTGTTTTATGATCACTGATATGTACTATATATGAATATAATAAACAGGCCGGCATATCACAACTCAAAATAAAAATGCTCCTCAACTGGATGCCAGCTGGTCTAATGGTTCTATGATTTGAACCACAGTGGACGCAAGTCTTGGACTTTGTGTAATTCTTGACATCTTGCAGATATGTATGACCTTGTGTAATTTATAGTGCAAACTAAACTCACACTAAAACTAAGATGCATTCAGTGTATCAAAACTTTCCCCTGAAAAGATTTCCGTTTCTTTTCCTGGCTGTGTGATAAGATGAAAGAGAGTGTTTGGGGCTTTGACTGACCTGGCAATGAGGTAATTTAAGGATAGCCGGAGTATGGCGAGGAACAGGAACATGGGGATGGCCCAGCCATGCCACGCTGCATACATGTAGACCTACATTTACACACAACACACACACACACACGAAAGTTAATTATTGACATTTGTCAGAAAATCAGAGTGACTTTTGATCAAAATGTAATCGTTTCTCATCCTGGAGTCCAAGTGAAAGCTATCATGGAGGAATAAAAATAAAAAGTGCAAAATGTTCCCATTCCTACTTTAAATAATTCAGGAAACATATTAGTGATATGCTAACATTTGTTGATAAGAGGAAATATGGGTGACAAAATACTTATTTACCAAAAGAAAGCTGTAAATAAATATGTTGAGGTTACATAAAACAAATTGCACTCTTTTCCTCCTTTTAATAAAATCTTGTGTTATGTATAAACAATAATACAAATCTATGTTTTATTGTTTCTGTATGTAATTGCCATGGGTGTGCACAGATCAACAAAGAAACATCAAAATCAAGTGTTTGTGTCTTCATCCCAGCTCATTACAAAGCATTGAGAGGAAAACTGAATGCTGAGTGTCAGTCTGAGCTCTGAGTAAGTGTGGACCATAGACTGGATATGGTGTGGACTCACAATGAAGGCGATGGCTGACGTGTAGATGGAGTACCAGCTGGATAAGGCGGTAAGGTTCCTCTTGAAGTTGGTCACTGGTTTAAATCCCCGTTCTGGAAACAAGACAGCAGGAAAACTGACCAATCACAGGCTGAGAGTTTGTCATGACAGATAAATGCTCTGCCTTGTGGTAAATAAAAAGTAAGACAACACTGTTCTTTACATGCAACTTCAAAAGAAGCAAAGAGGTGATATGAATAATACCCAATGTGGCGTTCCAGTGATAGAAACAGTTCCTTAGCTAGAAAAGAATGACGATTGATGCTGAACTGGTAACGTTTATTCCAGATTGGTGAGTAAACTGCTGTTAATGCCATAATAGCTATGTAGCAATAGCAAGCTATTCATCAAAATGAATAATAAGGCTGATCACAGATCTGGAGGAAAGTAGTGACGAAACAATTTAAGTAATACTCACTGAGACGTCTCATGTTTTCAGTCAACCTGTGGAGTGTAAACCAGTAAATTATCTGGATTCAAGATAAATACAGTTCTTAACACAATAAAGACATACAGTTAGTGTGTCTGCATTACTAAAATGTTTATCTGCTGTTACTTATATAGTGAAGCTCCTTGGCATCCAAGCTCTGCAGTGAGATGACAAGACTTTGTACTGAAAGCAGACAGATTTCTCCCCTCACCTCTTGGCACTCAGCGGCTCCTCCGTCTCCACTGTTGTCTCCTCCGGCTGGAAACGGAAGTCTTCTACATAAACCCCAAAACGGTCATGGAGCCATTTCAGGAAACTATTGGACATAGTGTCCTTCTGTTTTTCTGAAGAGAGCATAAGAAAAACTGTTTTATACACAGAGGTTGTTGCAAAACTTGTGTTAGTGCTAGGTTTAGGGTTCGGCAGTAACGAAATCTGACTAAGTCAGTCGGAGGTCATAAAAATCAATATTGGTTCGATGTGTAGTTATGCAACAACAATGTTGGTGTCTGTAATTTTATCTGGCCCCCATCCTAATACAATCAGTGATGACAGCCGCATTTGACCCTTCACCGCTGGCTGTCGAGGTGGTGTCCACAAAACTATGTCGGCTTCGTAGACAATTGGGGAAGTTTTTGGAGAAAACCAGGTCTGACCAGGAGAGATTGCATTCCTCCCACTTTGAGTTGAGACAAGGAGGCAGAGTTGCGGTCTTACACACTTCTCTGCGCTTCTATTAGAGCAGTCAGCCTAACAATATCCTATAGAAAGTCTTATCTTTGGCCTTTTACATTAAAGCCGGAAATCTAATAAACCAGATCATCAAGTTCTCATTACTCGTCCACCTGCCCCTTACTTTTAATGTATCTGAATTTTTATCTGAGCTGGTTCTTCTTGCCAATGAAAGCCTTAGTTCAGCATTTAATACATTAATAGAGACTCAATTGTTTTTACTCAACATGTGAATAAGCCCACTCACTGTTTAAATTACACTCTTGACCCTTTTCTGACATATGGCATAGGAATTGTAAATGTGATAATATTTCCCCAAACCCTATTTTGTTTGAAAATTCGGTATACTGTGCAGCCCTAATTGCACTAGGGCTGGGTATTGCCTAAAACCTCGTAATACGATAAGTATCACGATACAGGTTCAAAATACGATACATATCACGATAAAAGTTGCTTTTGAATAATTACCATGTCCTGCACAGAATTTACTACAACAGCTGTTCTTTAAGGATCGCACAACCTATAATTCTGACCAACAAAGATCATAAAAGTTAAATAAAATAATTATCTTTCTAAAGCCAGAGTATTAATGAATAAAAAAATAATATTCCTTAACTTTTAAACTTAAAAGAGCCATAATATTCTGTTTTCACTTGACTTTAAGTGCCCTTCTATTTGCTGTAAAAATGTCCACAGGACATATCAGTTCTTTATTAAAGATAAACCAAATTATAATTAAATTATCCTTGAAAAAAGGGGATGCACAGATAAGGATCTGTCGCTCACGTATCTCTTTCCTAGATCCCTGGATACAGTTTGTCATGTGGCCTTCCATGTTTGTTTTGAATTGAGACCTGTGCTGTATTTGCCTACGCTGCCACCTATCGGCTCTATTGTGCACTGGACCATAGTGTAAATTAGGTTTCAAAACTTTTGAGTGGTTTTGAACTTGACTGAATAATATCGAGAAGAATATGTTTATTGTAAAGGAAGTCTTTATGGAAGAGATGTTGAAATGCACTGCATTAGACTGTACTGATGTACCTAATAAAGCAGCCCGGGAGTGTACAGTATGTCAATCAATCAATCAAATTTATTTTGTATAGCCCATATTCACAAATTAAAATCCATCTCATAGGGCTTTAACAAGGTGTGGCATCCTCTGTCCTTAACCCTCAGCAAGAGTGAGAAAAAACTACTAAAAACCCTTTTAACAGGGTAAAAATAAGTAGAAACCTCAGAGAGAGCCACATGTGAGGGATCCCTCTCCCAGGACGGACAGAAGTGCAATAGATGCCACGTGTATGTCAAGCACCGAGGAGATGGACCAGCACTTACTGATTTCCTCTTGAGCTTAAAGCCAAGATGTACTGGGAGGGAGACCTGGTAGTTAACAGAGAGGGAGTTAGTGCAGCTCACCTGTGCCGCTGCCAGACGGTGGAGGAGGGGGCGGGGCTTTAGGTGTCAGACAAGGCGAGTCATCGGGTCTATTTAGTTTTCACACAGACAGAGACAATCTATCAGTTAGAACAGGAGGAAAGAAAGCTACCCCGTCCATCTGAAAACAACTTATAAAATAAAGTTTATTATTATTATATGGTTTTTAGTTAACACCTGGATTTAAGGACGTCATTGATCTTCTGCTCCAACTCTATCCGCTTGCAGCGCTCCTTCTCCAGTTCCTGTCTTAACGAATCTACGTTGGACTCCTCCTTAAATTTCCTCAGCTCCTCGTCTGAAACAATTGAATGGTCACATGATAAGAGTTATGAGTTGATGCTGATTAAAGACTTTTAAACAATTTTCTCTAACTGTCGTTTTCTTCACAACCTAGATAGGCTTGGAAAACAAAATGCTTTATGTATTTCAGGTTAGCGTAACAAGGTAGGACTAACATAACCTCAAAAAAAAGAAATAAAAATAAATCTTGATTGTCTTTCTGATACCAAACCTGCACTGACGTTTTTCAAAACTTATTTGACTAACATTCATGAAACTGTATCTGTTTGTGTATGTTTGCTTTTAAGTGTATTTATGTACCTAAATTGTGAATGTCAGCTACTCTCCTGTTACACTGGAGAAACTGCAAATGTGTGAGCCCATCTGTCTGCAGATGTTAACCCTCAGCTCAGACTCAGATATTCATGTGTAGTGATGCAGAATATGGAGTCTTAATTGCTTATTACATGTACAAGTACACATTTGCAGTTTCTTTAAAACACACACAAATCTTATTCACATTGACACATGTGTTTGCACACTTACAGTACGAGTACATGTTTACCAATTTGTATGCACATCAGGAATTTTTTTACATATTACACTTTCACCACAAGTCTCCACACACATACATGTAATCATCATCATTCTGTTGCTGAATTATAACCTTTAACAGTGACCGAGCAGACAATAATATGTCATCAAATCAAGATTTGTATTTTAAATAGTAAATACTATTTGTAGTTTTATTGAAATAGTTTTTTTGTTTTCTGTGTGTCTCGAAGAGGTCAGCAGGGTTATAAATAGCTGTGTGTATATGTGTGTATGTGTGTGTTATATAAAAACAGATGGGCAGATATTAAAGGATTACCCAACATGTTGTTGTGCTGGTGCCAATCAGCACTTTCCATCAAAAATTTAAGGACGCACTTTACTCATTTCAGTTTATTTATATTTCTTAACCTAAAATGTCCTTCTTGACCTTGGGAATTCGAATCAACCTATGTTGAATGGTGGGTATTGTAGAACATTCCTCTGACATTATACTTCCAATTTGATCCTTTTTTAAATGTCAATCATGAGCCTCACACTGTTAAAGCAGGTGCGTTTTCTGAAGAGGTTAAGTGTTCAGTAAAGTATGTTTTGGATACAAAAGTCTGAGACCCACTATATGTGAAGTCATTGTAATCATTTTGTAACGGTCCTAATATGAATCTATAAAGATAGCTTTATAAGTACAAGAGAAACCTCACACAGTGTGCTGTTCAGAGAACTCACGTAAGAAATGTTTTTCCAACAAGGCAATTTCTAGGTGCCCTTTGACCTCATTCAAATCTGTCCTGGGGTCATCTTGGAGAGCTGCAGAAAATGATCCTGGACCGGCCTGAAAGATAAACAAAGAAATGTGCAATAATGACCAGACAAAATATAAAAACCTACAACAATCAGTTACAAGAAAGGATGATGGCTTTGGTTGTGTGGGGTGCCACAGGCTTAAATCCTAGGTCTTACAAAATATTATTGCTACATTACTATTTTTACTTAACTAGATAAAAACCTGTTGACATTATAGATCTCAACACTAGACAAGCAGTTTTCTGATTATTTTGTCCTGAATTTGTTAAACTAAAAATTATAAAGATCTCTACCTTATTTATTCAGAAGGCTCATGCTCTTTATATTCAAAATGATAATAAAAGTTCTACCAGAGCGTAATGTACAAAACCCTTGAAACTAAGCACAACTATCCTCTAAGAACTGCATGTTTCAGTTTTAAATTTTGCCTAGTTATTAACTCAACCTCTTTCGGACCAGCATCTAGAACATCAATATGCTGTTGTTTTGAAGGAAAAAATCTTCTTCATTAGGATTAGAAAGAACGTATTTGTATATCTTATAGGATTTGCATCACAGATCAAGTGATACAAATATTTCTACCTGAGGGTCACTCTGCTGCTCTCCCTCCACTTCCCTCAGCTCCTCGGAGTCTCTGGAGGAGAGGCGAGGTTTCATCATGACCTCCTCAGTGCATTCTGTGTCAGATGTGTTGGGCGAATCAGCCAGATCCAGGAAGTCATCCCGTCTCTGGCCCCGGAACCGGATCTTGTCCAGACGCTTCAGCATGTTGAGCGCCGTGGAACTAGCCTCTACCTGAACATGACTGACGACCAAACAACAGAAACTGGAAGAGTGAGGACAAGGAGAACAAGAAAAAAGACAAACAAATTATTATATTTGTTATTAACTGAGAGATTATTCTTTAAGCACAATGTAGGTTATTCAAGGTTTTGTTTGTCCAGGGAGAATCAACATCACTCAGCCCACTCATACAAATAGTTAAAGTCATTATAGTGTTTGTTCAGGGTGGAACATCTGCTTCTTATTTCCCCACCTCTCTACGTTTCATCTCCTGATATTTCCACACGGAAACAAGGACCAGAGAACCACTGCTCTAAGGGATAGTGAAAAACCTTGACCTTGGGTTTTATCCCCATCATTCCTTTCATCCAAAGGAGGCAAAAAAATGTATTTTATTTGTCTTATGTGACAGTAAACTATTCATTTTGAGAGTCTGGATTCTAGGTGAAAAAAAGCAATTTAAAAATCTATCACAGGTACTTTTAAGAGCATCAAATCAAGCAAATGATCTAACCAGGTCAAATAATTTTATTATAAGTAATGGACACAATGAAATATGACTTGATGATAGCAATATAGCTGTATCACATTGTATTTATGCCTTTCACTTATATGCAATGACCATCTTTTGTTTTAAATCTGTACATAAAAGTAAAAGGATCCCCAAAGTTTGTTAACATTCATCCTAAAAAGGTGAAAAGTTGTCAATTTTTTTTGCTCTAAACAACAAATATGAACCGTAAAACAGTGCTTATGTACACGAAAAGTCAGTTGGGTTCATAACATGGCTAAAATATGTACCGACTCTGTATTTCTAGGAAAAGGTTGCTGGTTTTCAAAATCACTTTATATGTATTGTGGATTGTATTGTACTTTTTGGTACTTTTGCACCAATAATCCTGTACAACACAGTGCAATGGGCCATTCTGCTGTACTTTTACTTTTAATACTCTTAGGGACATTCAGTAGAGTCAGAGCCTGACACGAACCCGACATGTCGTCACCTGTAGCTACAGCCCTGATCTTAAACACACTCAGTAAAGACAGCAGACTGTGAAAGAATTAGGGAGAAGGTGTGTTCAGGCGGTCACTAAGCAGTCTGACTTGTCTTACTGCATCTGGTGGTGGAAAGAAATGACAGATTTTATATTTATGTGACTTCAACACTGTCTGATCAAGTCAGAGCGATTAACAGAGTGGAGCGATAGAACCCAGTGAAGCACTTTTCACTCAAGTACTGAACTATTGTTATTAAAAAATAGATAAATTCTACTGCATATTGTACACAACGCTAAAATCAGATTTTCTTAATTCTAGGACAACAACATGCTTCATACCTACGTTTTAAGACACAGTGAGTTACTGCATTAACACTTTTTCGCTTGTTTAAGTGAGGCCAGGATTGTGTTAACTGCTCAACAGAACATAAGTTGGGATTAAAAGCATCAGGCGGTGATGCATAGCATGCTCATGCTGTATAACCCCATAAGACACTGCATTCTAGTCCTAGAGATAACTGGATAACATGCATTTTTTAACTATGCATGACATCATTATCTAACTTTGTGAATTCCTCATAACGTCATTTATCAGATGACAAGATATATGACAAATCATTTTCTGATCAATATAAGCCTCTGTCCAGCTATATTATTGGCACTATATTGGAACTTTATCTGGTTTGGGGGGGGGAGGGTTTACGGGCCACAATTTGTTGAAATTGATATTTCACCTCAACTCATCGGATCTCAAAGTTAATCACGCCACAGCCCCAGTTAAGAAAACAATACCCTGCATGCTATGCAAGAAAATGGTCAAAGAGTGACTGGTCTGACGGCTTGTAATGATTATCCTCTCATTCTTCACCAGCACACACTATAATACTCTGCACATGTGAGACAGAGAGTTAACATGCCTGAAGGACTATAACCCTGGTATTAATAGACGGATTGGGTCAAAATGGCTGAAAGAGAGAATTACAAACTGTTCACTGACTGCCGACTGACCATGACCTGATTAACCTCTTATTGATCACATAACACCGATCACATAACACTGTTAGGGGGTATCCGATCAATGCCACATTCAGTCTGCAGCAGGATAACAGGCACAAACCTACATCCAGTATCTGGGATCATAGAGACGATAGACAGTGAGACAAACAGACCTGTGACAAGTTCTCTGACAACTTTCCTGCCAAATACCTGAAAAACTGTTTAGTTTACTGAGGAGAACGGGTGCTGTTTAAGGATGGTCACTGTAATGACTGATTTGATTTTGTTTTTTCACCTTGCTAAACAATGCAAGTACAGCTCACCAAAAGGGCAAAAAGGGTAACCGCCCAGAGACCAACACAACCTCAGCTTTGGTCCAAATAATGTTATTCATAGCAAATTTGTCAAACAATATTAGCTCTGATGTTTCCTCCTGCCACCATTTTCTGGCTGGTTCTTTAGGAGAGTTTCTTCATTGAGGATCTTGTTTTTAGCTGAATTTATTTGTGACATTGTGCTTTACCCAACTGCTTTTTGCTTCTGTCATTAAATAACAGGAGCTCAGGAAGGGACTGATTGTTCTCTCCCCTCTTTTCCACCAACCTCTCCTCTCTCCCTTATCTTTCTCTGCTTACCCCTACCGGTCCAGGCAGATGGCCACTCATATTGAGTCTGGTACTGTTAGACGTTTGTTCCAGTTAATGAAGCTCTCCACAGTTGTCATATGTTCGCTCCTTGTGAGAACTCTTGGGTTTCTCTATAGTATTTAAATAATAATATAAATTATTATTAAAACATAATTATTATTATATCATTACTTCACTAATAATGGTAATATAAATAATGCAAGACCAAAATAGCGTTGCAACATGAGTAAATGAAAGGCACAAGCTGAACAGAGGTAAATAGTAAACTAAAAGAAAAGATATACAGCCTGAGGCCAGGTCATGAACAGCATTTAAAGTAATGAATACAATTTCAAAATCAATCCAAGAACGAACTGGGGGACAATGTAAACACAATGTAAATATGACAGGTGTGATGTGATCTCTAAAGAACCTTGGATTGTATAGGTGAGTGTAGGATAGATAAGGTTAGTGTAGGATCAATGAAAAACAATTTGCTAAACCTTTTGCTAAAATAACTGTACTTGTCCTCATAGATCCATAGAAATGCATATTTTTCTGTTCATTGTTTAAAAAATAATACAATACAATATTAAACATTGTGGGCCCTAATGTGTTTGCTGTATTATGTCTTAGGTCTAATGCATGCTAATTTAATTAAATGAATAATTTGATACCAAGCACACATTATACTTACTAGTATCATGTTGAACAGTATTAAACATTATTTTAAATAACAAAATATATAAAAATGAATCTCGTATGTTAATATTGAGTAGTGAGATTTTGGTCCCCCCCAATTATCCTTCAGAATGTTGCTAAAAACTTGAATCTTGATGATGTTCCTACACGTGGCATCTATTGCACTTCTGTCAGTCCTGGGAGAGGGATCCCTCACATGTGGCTCTCTCTGAGGTTTCTATGTAATTTTACCCTATAAAAGGGTTTTTAGTAGTTTTTCCTTACTCTTGCTGAGGGTTAAGAACAGAGGATGTCAAACCATGTTAAAGCCCTATGAGACGAATTGTGATTTGTGAATATGGGCTATACAAATCAAATTTGATTGATTGATTGACTTCATGACTATGACCTTAACTTTAAGGATTAACTAGTTGATCAAATTGTCTAGAATTAAGTTTCAATTTGACTAACCAAATCAATATCTCAGCTGTACAGTAGCTACTGATTGACTGATATAATGAAACTGGGGAGATGGTTCAACCTCAGCCATGAAATGAACTGTGCAACAAATAGAGGAACGACGACTGGTTGAATTTTACCTCCAGGTCTTCAACTCTTTGCACAGTGGGGGAACTGGATTTAATACTTCAGAATGATCAAGGCCTGCAGCCATCTGGACGGCTGACAGCCAATCAGCTGGTCTTTACCTGCGGACCTCAGAGAGGGCATTGTAGGAACCTGTCGAGGCAGTGACACCCCGATTGGACACGTGGACATTTTAGGAAAGACTGAGATTGACAGTGTATGAAGCAATGAAGGAAAGGCAGGAAGGAAAAGAGGTGACAGAGGAGGAGTGTCTCACCGTGAACCGAAGCTGGAGCAAACTTTGCCTCCCTCTCTTCAAACCGGGTCAGACCCGCTTCAGACCGTACTACTCTCCCCTCGGGCCCGTTCCAGACCGTCCTCCCTCCTCTGCACCGACAATAGCTCCAGACATGGAGGTGGGTTGTAGGTACAACTCCAGACCCTGTTTCCCTGCCTGGCACTAATGTCCCCGCTGAGGGCGGGGCGACCAGCGGTAGCACAGAACCAGGAAGTGACGCCATCACGCTGCGCTCTTAAAGCGAACGTCAAAAGGCGGAACCCAAATACAATTAAATTAGAAAAAGAAACATCAGTGAGAATGGAGCAGAGGAAACAAAGGCAGATACTTACATTCAAAAGAAAGTAGGTTAAGAGAGAACCACCACCAGACATACAAAGGAAGAGGTGATGGTATAAAGAATGAGGTTTGGTCCTGGTCCCACAGGTCTAAACAGCAGCCTGATGATAATGAACAGACATGACACAGGCAGATGTGGCTGTTGTAATCAGCTGGAAACAGTGGAGCATAAATCTTTAGTGTGTCCACAATAAAAGAGACAGACACTTGAAAACTCACTCCAAAAAAAAACCACTAGAAAAACCAACAGTTATATCAATTCTGTGAATAGGACATACAGAACTAAAAAAATCAATGCACTTTAGAGGGGAGCATCATCAGGACAGTGTGGATGTTGCTTAGGGGAAGAAACTGTTGAGCATGTCATCTGTCACTGCCTAAAATATAGCACACAGAGAGAAAAACTACAATAGGAAATGAAGATTTACGTTTACATCAAGGTTGGGTTATTATTGATGTCTATTACATTTTTTGTTTTGTAAATATATATTTTTTTTTACTATTTTTATTATTTATTTGTTTCAACCTATGTTTTTCCACCTTTTTATATACAGTCTCTGATTTCCGCACTCCACTATGGTAGGTGGCGGTAATGCTCCTTAATGTTAGGTGTCACCCGCCATTAAACAAGAAGAAAAAGAAGGAGAAGAATAAGAAGAAGGACGTCGTGTGTGTGTGTATGTGTGTGTGTTTCTGAGGGAAGTTTGAAAGGACAGTGCAGGTTGTAGTTGGCAGAAGTTGTAGGGGTTAGTCGTATATTGGATGATTCTAAAATATATAAGACTGCAGGGAGTCATCATCTGAGGGGCGGACATGGTCTCCACGGTCCTAAACACCGACGTGAAGCAGGTGAGACTGACTCCGCCGAGTCTCCAGGACTGAGTTCACCACAGACCTCAATCCCACGCTTCACTCTGCTGCTCGTCCACCTTCACACCTTTCTCCATTTCCTTAGGGAACATCAAGTAAATCGTTCAGCTCCAAACGTGCTACGATTTAAACTCTTCTCACAAACGTCCCATCAAAGTGGAAGAAAATCTTAAAGCGTAAACTTGTGTAAAACAGGTTAAACTCGTTTGGAGCAGATATTGTACTTTTTACTCATTTACATGTCGTTGCTTTGCAGACTTTATATTAATAATTCAGAATTAAACAAACATATTAAATGTGTTTATTATCGGGTAAGTTAATATATATTTAATTGATGGTAAATGGTAGCTGGTAATTTACAACTCCGCTGTTACCAGCTGCAACATTCAAGTGATGTACACATGAATGCATTGATAATTTATCTTCTAATGATATACTGTTTCCTTGTTGGGTATTTCATCATTTTGTATTTTCCTTATGTCTTGATGCATATACTTTAACTCTCTTAAATTCTGTTTGGATGGGTAAATTTTTTTAAGGCACACCACCAAAAGAATTCCGCGAAAATCGCACTATCCTGGTTAAGTTCATGTGTTAAGCAAACACCTTTTTAGCCAGCCTGCTTGTTGGTGTATGAACATGGAGAAATACAAGTCTAACGATATGTGGTTTGAGAATGACGAGTACTTGAGGTTGGATAGATGAAGATGTCTTGTCTGCAGAAGGATGCTGATTGTGCAGTGGTCGTCGCAGTAACATCTCGTGCAGTGTTTGAATCCGGGGCTGAAGGATATGCCAGTGATGAGGTGTACAAAGTGGGCACGGCGTTTCCACTGCTACAGGTCAGAGTTCAACATTGACACTGTGTGTGTGTCGAACAATTTAATCATCACTTAATCTTTGAAACATAAAAAAAATATCAAACATCTTTCACGAAGCAGAAGTTGATGAGTTCTAATGTCAGAACAGTTGATGACTATGTTTCCTGTTGTGCTTCTCTAAATTTGTTTAGATAAATGCACTCGGTTTATTTATAGCTACTATTCCTCTTTTTCTCTTCAGGCGCTCCAGAGAGTGAATGCACGTCTGCTGGAAAAGAATCCTGCTGAGTCGCTGCTGTTTGATGTCATCCTGGTCACCACTGACCAGGAGCAGCAGCAGCAGAGCTCCCGCATCATCAGCAGCACAAGACATTATGGTGATTTAACTTCTGAATCAGCCGACAGATTACAGCCTGAACCTTATCTGATTTGAAGTGTCTCGTCTTTTCACTGACATTGTTGACTTCATTGTTGCTCTGTTACAGGTCTTGAAGTCAGCAAGTTTAGTTTTTCCGGCGCAGAGGATTTCATCGAGAGTTTGTCGAAAAATAACGTGCGGCTCTTCCTGTCAACAGACCGAAACGAGGCATCACAGGCATCACAGAATGGTCAGTAGATTTAGTGTTTTCTGTCATTTATTATGGCTGATGTGAAGCTCTGCTTGTTTCTGTGGAGTTCTCTCCAATGATCACAACCGCTGTCAGATCAAAGAGCCTAAAAATTGTATTAGGCAAAAGAGGTCAGGATATTAATCACTTAATCAGGGGATAACAGCTTGAAATTTTGGAAAATAAAACAGGTTTGGGGCATTTTATGCCTCCAAGCCAGCAATAGCCAGTGGCCAGATGCATTATGGGTTATGGTTAGGGTTATATATTCACTGGGACTCAAGGATGAACTTATTAGATATTGTGGTCAAATGTCAAGGTCATGGTGACATTACAAAGCACATGTTTTGTTTTGTGAGGAAGGCACAGCCTTCATATTTGGCTCAACAGTCACTTTGAATCAAGGATTAACTCACTTAATTTTGGTAGCTCAAGGTCAAGGTCACAGTGACCTCATAAAGTATCTTTATGTTTTTCTTGTACTCGATATCATAAGATAAACTTGAGGGAATGTCTACACATTTTTAGTACAGCCTTTCATTTGGACTTACTGATACATTTATCAGATTTCAATGTGATATGTCAAGAATGCCTTGACGGCATTCCTTCACCTTTTGATCAGTTGTCAATTGGACTCAAAGACCAAGTGATTTATGTTTCAGTTGTCAAAGGTAAACATATGTGGCCTCAGGTCACATATGTGACCTGAGGCCACATATGTAATTTTACCCTGAAAGCTCAGATTTGTGAATCATCCTCCTTGTCATTTTTCCAGGAGTTCTCTCGGCACTACTGGACCAGAACTTGGCCTCCTGCCCATCAGAGCAGCTCAGAGTTTTGTTCTGCGAAGACGCCGTCATCCGTTCCAACATCAGCCCAAAGCCAGTGAGCCAACAGGCCACCCAGGTGCTCGTGACAACATCCTTATAAAACCTCATCTTCATATTTGTAAATGTTGTTGGAGATTTTTTTAATTAAAGGATCATTTACTTTCTTCGTCTGCAGAGTTTCTCGGCTCAGCTGGGTGAGATGCGGCAGCGGTTCGGCATGTTCGACAGCCCTCTCAGCATGGTACTGATGACGGCACGTGGAGGCAGGGAAAGCTGCTCAGCCGCCCTGCTCACATTGCGGTCCCAGGGCGTTAGCGTGGATGAGGCATACTGCCTTGCCGGGGCACCTAGGGGCCCCATTCTGTCCCTGATCCGACCTCACTTCCTGCTCAGCAATGGCCTCAGTGACCTGGAGGAGTGATGCCCTCATTAACTGTCTCATGACTTGTCTTCCGTTATTGTGTCTTTAAGACCAAATGCCAATTCCTCAGTCAGGACCATTTTGTCTCTTTTAACCTCAGTGGTTGTGAATAAGAGTGTTCTGTTACTGGTCTATGCTTAGGTATAACAATATGTATTGCTCTTTATTGCTTTGGAAACTCTGTACTTTTGTCCCTGTGGAAATGATGCGTTTAATTTAGTAATCTGAATGATCTGAAGTCAGACTGTACAGTTTGAATGTGACTCTCTGGGTTGAACTTGAATTAAAGTTCTGATACATTTTCGAGAATGCCACTGAATGTGAAGAAGATCATTGTGGGATTGTTGGATGCTGTAAGAAAACCGTAGAGGAGATTATTTGATTTTAACTTCCTGTTTGAGGATTTTAATGGAATATTTTACCTTCATACCACACTATATATTATCTCTGCTTAAACATACTAATTCAGCTTGTGTTACTGCCAAGATGAAATCAGGGCCACAAATCTGGCCACACTGTGCTCGTCTCCCCCCACCAAGAGCTCAAAGAAGCCTTCAGCCTGTGTCTGGGTTTTTGGCTTGGCCAGGAGGCCTTCAGCATGTGTCTTATCTCCTTGAATTTTACTATTCATAGTTCAAATAGGTACACACACAACACACAGAGTTCACATACATTAACACACACACCAATCTCTTCACTGCATCTACACAAAAATCAAACTCCTGCAACCGTTTCTTTGTCGATCCCTCTGCAGAATGCTCTTTGAATGCTGTATGATTGTTTGACCTTCCTTGCAAGTAATAAAGTATACCTAAAATGATATGATACTCTAATCTCTTTATTTCAGAAGTCTCCCCAGGTCAGATTTCCACCACAGGTAAAGAGATGCAGATGGGTTAGCTGTTGTTACAGGTTACGGTCATTTGTTTCTGAAAGGGACAGACGAGACGTTTGCAGGCAACAGAAAAAAAGAGTGCGTGCATGGTTTGTTTTTGTTGCTGTGATGCTTAATGTTGACCAGCAGGTGGCAGCTTCAGTCAGTAAAACATGAAACGGTTTATCAATTCAATAAAATTTGATTGTACAGCCCATATTCACAAATCAAAATTAGTTTCTTAGGGCTTTATGCCGTCAGTAAGACAGAAAAGCTCATCAGTATGAAAGCACAGCTCGCTGAGTAGATAATGTTTATACAGAGGATTGTTTAGGATGGAAGTGTAGGAGGTATTATATAAAATGCTGGATGGCTCAAAACTTCTTGCACTTAGATATTGACAAGACTGAGGTAATGAAAAGTGGCCCTGACTTCTCTGTCACAAAACATGGGGTACCTACGGGAAAATCCTGGTTTCACCTATGATACTGACCCTTTCTCCTAATCAGGTTCACACAGTTGTCCGGTTGAGTTTTTTGCAGATCAGAAAACTCAAATATTCATGCTTTAATTTCCTCTTATTTGGATTATTGCAATTTGCTCTTCCCCTGCCTGAGCCAACAGAGTAGAGTGCTCATCCAAAATGCAGCAGCAAGACCAAATCTTTTAAAATAGAAAAAATTTGACAGATTTTAACATCTCTTTATAGATAATAGATTTGAAGATTGTATTCCTGACGCTTCTGGCCCATTGTGGACTTCCACCAAGTACATTTTAGATCTTTTGACACGGTCGCGTGCCCGGTCCAAACCTGAGGTCCTCAGAAGATGTCATGTGATCTTCAAATAGTTTTTTATTGTTTCTTATTGTTTGCATTTCATTTTTGTAACTTGCAAAGCACCTTGTTACTGTGTTTCAAAATGTGCTATATTAACAAAGTGAATTATTATTAGTGTTATTATTTTATTGGAGTTCTCATAATGTTAGAAGCAGTTTTAGCTGCTTCTAGTGTGTAAGGGCATCAAATGAGATTCAAAAGGAAAGCTTAGACACAGGCGGTTTGTAGTGGACCCAGAGAGGATACTGGGGAACCTCAAATGGGACCAGTAATCAAAGAGTCCTTATAGAAAGTCATAGTTATATTATATGTTTTAAAAGGCCAGTGTGTAAGATTTTGGTAAAAGGGACCCCTCACTCACCCTTAGAGGTGAGGTGTATTCAACTGTAACATGACACTTCAGCACTTTATGTCACTTAATTCTACACAATGTAACTTTAAGGAGGATGAGGCTCCAGGTATTTGGATACAGGTTATTTTAGTTGACTGAAGAAGTTTTGGGGACATTAAAGGAGGTTATGCTGGTGCTTGAAACTTTCATGTGTTTTCGAAAGTCTGTTAAGAATGTTACATGAAGGACAGTAAGGAGATATTGGACGTTCTTAAATTTTAAATTGCATTGTGAGTCCCTCGAGAGGTTCCAGAAGATCTTAGGGATGCGCCAAGGGCAATCATGAGGGATGCAGGGGTCCTTGAAGAAGCATCATTATGATATCCTTGTGTCCTTAAAGGGATAGTTCACCTAAAAATGAATATTCAATCCCTATCTACTCACCACTATGTCGATGGGGGGGGTTGTTTGAGTCCACAAAACACTTCTGGAGTCTCAGGGGTAAACAGCGTTGCAGCCAAATAAAATTAAATGGAAGTTTGTGATCCATATTTCGAACATAAAATAAAAACATAAAATTCCTGTGATGTCATCCAAGTGTCCGTAAACCCCTGACAGTCAAATTCAACTCGAAACGGTATCATTTACACCAAGTTTTAAGCTAAAAGTCCACTACCGGAAGTAGCAATGCTAGCTGAAGTAGCGATGTTAATAATTAACCCACCCCTCCATCAACATAGTAGATAATGTGTGAATTTTATTTTTTATGTGGGATCTCCAATTAAGGCCTTTTCAGGGATCTTTGAAGTTTGTCCTCAAGAGGGGTCCTTGTTGCAGAGGTCCTTGAGTCATACGTCTACTTCTATCGTGTTGACCATTCTTCTAATGCAGCTGATTATGCTCTTAAGGCTTTTGGTTGTTGTATGTACATGTATGGATCCACTGGTCCTGGAGAGACTTCAACGGTCCTTGAGGATATTCCAGTGCTCCTCAGGGACATGTTATAGATAGTAAATATAATCAGAGCAACAGCCAGAGACAAGAGTGTACCTGGGAAATCCAGCATGTTAATGTGATCAGTCTCATTCATCATAGGAAATAAAACAGCCGGAGGCTTAGGTGATCATCAGGAGGCGCTGACTCATCTCTGCTGCCGCAAATTAAAACATGTTCAGGGAAATGAAGCAGGCCAGAGCGGGCGTCTGTTTCCGACAGTCTCATATCGACTGAATGTTTGTATTCATTATCTCGAAGTGAGGTTTCTGATGAATGCCGCCCTCATCAGCTCTGCCTCCTGAATGCACATGCACATATTTAATTTCAAAGATGAAGCTGCAGGAGGCGTGCTTTCTGCTGCTGACACAGCCTCGACTGCCAGATAATATGTTCAAATCCTAATGAACTAATTCAGTCAGTTAACTTACTTCACTTACTCATATGGGGCTCCATTGTATCATTCAAGGATTTAAAGGGCATAGAGTACGTGCATTTAAGGTGTTAACCATGGGTTTCTCTGGGGCGTGAAGTGTAATAAACAAATTAGAGTATCATCTCCCATTCTCTTTTAAAAGCCTTGATGGAATGCTAGAAATAAGGAAGATTGGGTTCTAACACTTCTCTTAAAAGTTGCTTAAACAAGTAAAAAATGACCTCACCCGGACACCGCACCTTACTATGCTGCTTTGTCCCTTTAAGCTTTGATAATTTTGAATTCGTTTTGTGTCCTTCTAGAGATTTCAGCAGACCGACAGGAGGAGGTAGAGGTCACACATAAGGTCCTGTGGGTTCCTGCAGTCACAAGGTTGTTCACAGAAGTTCTGCGCTTTGGATCTTGACAGTTCCAGTTGTTGTTTACTTTGTTAAAGTACAATTTCACCCCTACATTTTGGCTGAAGTGTTTCTCCCTGGAGACGGCCCTATGAATGCAGCTGGGGCTAAATCACACCTACCTACCTTAAAAAGGGACTGCTTGACAGATTCCCACTCACGATCAGTCACTGGTGGCAGGGAGCTACATCTAGACAGTGTTCACGTGTTCAGATATACAGTATATTAATGTCATGACATAGAGATATTTCAAATGGTTGATTCTATGTACGCATTGGTCCAAGGCAGTTTGAAACACAAGGTGGTGTTGTCAGCATGTTTAAACCATAAACAAAAACAAACAAAAAAAAACAATTATAATTTAATTCACAGCTGGAAAATATGTTTATGTCTTTATTAAAATATATTAATCTTGACCTTTTTTCCCATGAATAAGATGTGATGATACCCAACATCATTAAGTGTGACTATGTCAACAGGTAATACAATTAATGAGATCAGATATTAAGGCTTTAAAAATTAACCTAAATGTAGGTTAATCCTGTTCTGCAATCAGGACGAAACCAACTGGCAGCTTACAACATGGAGCACATTGTTATCCATTCTGGCTGTAATATTATGTATTGTATTGTAACAAACTCTGGACAAAATGTAATTTAGCAGTTTATGTCATATAAATAAAAATGTCCGAATCAGAGTCCTTGAGATCTGTCATTTTGCAGGGCTCCTCCTAACTAGATTTAAAGTAACCCACAAAAAAAAACAATAAATCAATAACATGATCAGTGTCACTTTTCAAACGAGTGATGATTCTACCAAATGCTAAAAGTGTAAATATGATAAAGGCAAAACAATACGCACTATAAAAAAGAACACAAAAACACGAGTTTTTTTAATCAAGTGAAAACACACTCAGAACCTCAGACCAAAGTCTCCACAAAGTTCAGGTTATGCAATGGAACCAGTTCATAGGCTGGTGAGTTCTATGAACAGTGATGCTCGGGTTGCAGTTGCTCGCAGAACAGTACATGTGTGCAAATAGATAAAAAGTCACGACATCATGAGAGTGATATCGTGTGAGTGAGAATGATTCCCCTCTTTTCTTTTGTCACCTTGTGCTCTCATCCACAGGCAGGAAGGTCAGATGTGATGATGAGGAGGACGAGGACGAGTTGGAGGAGGAGGGAATGACCTTGAAGCATCTGTTGGATCCTGAAAGAAACTGAAGGGCAGCAGCTGTGGTAAAATGACTGTGTGATGAAACATGGCAGAAGCAATCAGAAAATATGCCACATGTACATATGGATTGGGCTGAGCAACATGAAAGATGGAACCAGATCGTGGCACAGTGACCCTGTGTGAAGAGCTGGGAAAATCTGACATTTAGGACAATGATGATTTGGGGGAGATAATTAGTCTCTAGTCTTCAGTCACTTTAAAATAAAATAAAACAAATGGAAAAAAGTATATCCCCTCTATTGTCACTTAGTATAGTATATGCCTTTGCCAAGGATCAACACCCAGTCCCCTGTGTTTAGTTTAAATCGAGAACCATGGATTATTCTCTGACAAATTAAGGAACATTTTGAAAACCTCCCAATTTCAGAATGTTTAAGAAAGTGGCAAAATAAATCCTTACCAAAATGTTGGCAGTTTTGTGATAATCCATCCAATTGTTTTTGTGGAATCATGCTTAAGAACAAACAAACAAACAGACAGAGGGGTGTAGTCATTTCACTGATGCACCTTTACAGAGCATAGATTTGAAAGGAATGAGGAATTAAACACATGCCCTTCATATTGTGTAGCCTACATATCTTTGAACTATTTTGACCTCATGGTCAAAAAATTTCCTCATGGAGCGGAAAATATCCTCAGATTGATCAAAATATGAAAAAACTGCTGAATTCCTCACATTCTATACCTTATGAATCTATATACATAAACAATATATACATCCTTTAAGGTTGAAGGTGTGTAATGATGTGGAATTTGATTTTGATGTAGCCAGGTGAACCATGAGGTACAGACTGCTTTGTGTAACTGTTGATGGGGAAGCGGTTGGTTATTGTGCTCCAGGTGAGATGTTAGATTTAGATTTAAAACAGCCAAAAAAACGGACTGGCAATGTCCCCTGGAAACAGATGACTGAATGATATATTTTGATCCCAGTTCATGTCTCCTGAGAAGCAGACTGGTGCTCAGATGTTGAGTCTGACCTGCAGCAAAGATTTCTGACTGACTGAGCTCTGAGACGTCCTGAGATACACTCTGAATCTGAGATAACCCCACAGAACACCAACTGTCATACATCTGATTACAACATTAAACAGAGAGCAGAGGTCAGAGTGGTTCATATCCCTCAGGGACTCAATGCGACCTCCCTCAGCAGTATTTTTAGCCTCCAGTTGATTGACATGAGAGTACTTCTTATTTACTTTAGTTTGATTCCAATGAAGACTGTGAACTAACCTCACATATTTTTGGAGCATCCCCACTCTATCAGTAGTATAGATGCCACTGCTAGAAACACTGCAGTCACCTCCTGGTGGCACCTATCAGCCAGCTGGCATCACCGTAGTAAATACCTGACAATAATGTTTTGTGTCTGTGTGTGTGTGTGTGTGTGTGTGTGTGTGTGTGTGTGTGTGTGTGTGTGTGTGTGTGTGTGTGTGTGTCCAACACCCCTGATGTTGTTTTATTGGACAAAGTTAAAAGGGAGGTAGTAGTCCTTGAGGTAGCCTGTGTCTTTGACCTCTATATGGACATAGCCTTCCTCGACAAATGGACCAAATACCAGCCCATGGTTTCTAAAATGAGAGACCTAGGCTTTACATGTAAGCTGGTAATATTGATATTTGGAAGTCTGGGGCATGTCCATAAGCTTTCGGTCAGTGGACTACGACTGGCAGGACTTAACAAAACATGAGCTAAACAACTAGCAAAGTTCTGCTCTGTATCAGCCGCTATAGGTAGTCTTGCTGTTTGGCGTAGGAGATGTTTCCTGTACCCATGAGTCACTAAGCTGTATTTAACCTCTTAGAAATATTTGAATCCTTTTTGTATGAATATGATTGACGGATTCAAATAAATTATTTAAATGTGTGTGTGTGTGTGTTTTAGGTTATTCCTGAATATACACAAAATCATTAAATGATCATCTTTTCTATTCAGCTTTGTAAAGGCTCCATATTGTGTCAAATACATTTACTTGGCTACAATCCGTAATGACTTGAATGGGTCAGTAGGGACCCTCAAAGTATGAAAACAGTCACTCCACGGACTATTTCACTCAGTCCATTCTAAGAAATATGTTATTGAAACGTCTCTTTTTGTACTTCCTCCCCCATATGATGTCTTTCGGGATTGCACTCGTCTCTCAGCCCCTGAGACAGTCCAGCCTCCAACTTTCAGCTGTTTACCATCGTCGATTCGAGAGAATGAGACCGGTGCGAGAGAATGAGACCGGTGATAGGCCTGGTCGCGTATCACTCAAGGTGCAGTCAGCCAATCAGAGGAGGGGCTCAAGAGGCAGGTGAAAACACCCTGTACTGTCTGCAGCTCCAGAGAGAGGCAGAAGAGAGGACATGGAAATACTCACTGCAGCAGTTTTTTCGACTTTAAACCACTGATATATGATCTTAGTGTTACCAATACCTCGATTTAAATCCCAGAAAGGTGTATAATATGAGCCCTCTAACATCTGAGGTGATGTGTGCAGCAATGCAGTTTTATAGTTTTAATATTGAATGAAATATCATACAACATTATTATAGTAAATTATTCACAACTGATTTACAGCTTCCTTCCTTTCATTTTAAAACTCTGAGACACATATGTCGCTTAAGATTTTGTTCAGATTTTCATCTTCTTCCTCAACAGAAGATGGCGTACTCCCCAGGTACTCCCCTGTCAGCTCCTCTCAGTGTTCTGAAGCTGCTAATGATAATCTGCAGATGGTTTTTTTATCAGTTTGTTCTAAAAGCTTTGAAAAGTATTCTAAATCATTTTAAAGTGACTTTTCTTCCTCCAAAATCCACTATCATTTATGAAAAAGAAAAGCAAGGAATCGTTGCTTTCAACAGACTGAATCACTGAATGTTTATCATCTTTCCATAAAAAAGACTAAAACGATGATTGACCGATTGGTGCATTGACCAGTAGATGCAGCTCTAAGTGCTTCACATTAATACACAATCTACAAGGAGGATTCACTTCACTCTGGGGTCTTCCCCCTTTCATACTTTTCACCAGGTTCCTATTTGAGTGTTCACACTGGAATTTCTGTAGAGAAGAATTGAAAGTGTGGACTGGGAACAGGATGAAAGAGAGGTAGAGGAGGAAGAGGAGGAGGGGCAGGTTGGGGTTCCCCTGGGCGAGGAGAAATTGGGTGTCAGAGTTAAGAGAACATTAATGTAAGCCTTTTACAGGATAACACAACTCTATACAACATGAGAGAACTCAGGCCTGGTCTCACACAGTGTTCTGAGCTCTTCATACAGACTATGGTTATCTCTTCAGCGGAGATGGTCCAGAACGTGGTGGAGTGTGTGGTCTTCCATCAGCCTCAAAGGTCACATGTCACTCCGCTGCTCATCCACCTCCACTGGCTGCACCAAATCCAATTCATGGTCCTCTCCTTCTGTTCTGTCTCAGAGCACAAAACACTTTGACTGTGAACTGTCAGGAACAGGAGCTGTGGGCTTACTATCTGTGATACACTAGGTGCTGTTTTTTTTTGATTTGAGTGATGTGTGTTCATGATGCATGATAAATGTGAAGGTAATACAAGATGAACATATGCAGCAGGGTTAGTGGGACAGGAGCTTTTCAAGCCTCTGGTCCACAGTTTCCTTCCTCAGTCTGAGAGTATCTCATAAATTAACTAAAAAAATGTAATCTTTCAGTTATGTTGTGTTGCGTCTTTATTTGCTCTGACCCATTGACATGCATACTGTGTAACCTTTTTAGAAACCAAGATAGTTCACATAGACCATGTAGTTGCAGAGGGATACTCTACTTGATTCCAGTAACGTACAGGCCATGAGGAATGTCAGTATCGGGAGGTGAAGCAACATTAGAAGCAAGATGTTTTAATCCACATTTGGACTTTACGGAGCTATTTTGTCGCTATTTTTGTACGGAGCTACTTTGTCGAGATATTTTTTTCAATTCAGGAGCTTCTTTAATGAACAGGACCTCTCAAGTTTTTCCCATTTTGTTGGATCTTCATCACATATAAGGTAAGAAGTGCCGCTGTGAAAATGAAGCTGTCTTCTTTTCAACGTTTAAATGTTTCCTGTTTTCTTATGCAACCTGATGGTGGATGTTGCAATGAAACCCCTGCAGCCAACCTCCACAGGGCAAACTATTGCTTCACAGCAGGTTAAATGGTTTAATCCTTTTTTTACAGTTAAGAGTTGCACACTTGTACATTTAGAGTAATACAATAACAAACATCTAAAAACGTGCAGATGAGATTGAACAAACCCCTAGAGGTTTATGGTGGGAAGCTCACCATATACTTAATTTATATTCCAAATTTACTCACAGTAATTATATGTGGACTAATCGCCACTGTTTTATTCTGTCAGCTGTTTTTAATCTCTCTTTCGTATTTATTATGTCAGTGACGTAACCTTCCACAGTGCACAACTCACATCAGAGCAGATTTCCATTCATGCAGGGGGACGTGCAGTTCACAGGATATCCTCTAGGCGGGGACAGTGCCACAGTGTCTCTTTCAGTCAGTTTGACGTTTATTGTGATCAGTTTGTGCATTGATCACAGTGAACAGCCATCAGATCAAATTAGCTCACTGTGACCCTCCCTAATAAAGACAAACGAGTGTGTGGCTTTGAGCTGGTCTAAATGTCATGTTGTGATTCTTACCGTTTCCTGCAGGAGATCATTTCATCAGTGAATCAAGACACAGAGGCAGTGAAGAGAAAATAGTTTCTCCCCCTCTACGAGCAGGTATTGATATATTATTGTGTATTAATTCACCAACGATATCATCTGTGGACGATATGCATGGACATTTCTCGCCAGGAGCAGGTGACAGTGTTTATCACACACTAAGAGTTTAAGCCATTGTTACGAGTACAATACAAAGGTTATCCTGAATAACAAGAGTGAATGTGATGGGACGAACTGTTCTCTGGATATGAGACACAAACAGAGAGTTCTAGAATAAGAAGACAGACAGATCATTAATTATTTTCTTGGAACTGAAAGATTTTTGACAGTTTGTGTAATTAATCTTGTGGCCAGAGGGTGGAGACACACATTCTGCCCGGCAAAAAAACTTCAGAGGTGACTAAGATTTAGATGAGATCAGGATGAACCTTGAAGGAGTAGTTCAGAAGCTGCAGGTTCACTGAAAACAGGTGAATGTAATGATTTGTAATTCAATAAAACTGTGAACCCTTAAAGGTGTGTTAACCACAGTGGATTGTCTCGGTATAGTGGAGCCTACCTGGTTCACAGTGGAATCTAATCGGGCTCACTTTAGGTGGACTGAATTTTAAGGTAGGCCAACTAACAGCAGCATATATAGACCATAGCCATCACTCAAAAACACCCCAACAACAGCCAACATCCCACCCCCACCAACTCCTTAGCAACCTGACACCTTTGTCTGGTCTTAAAGGTTCAGTGTGTAAACTTGCTGACATCTATTGGTGAAGTGTCATGTTGCAGCTGTATACCCTTCACCTGACCCGCCCCCTTCCAAACATGAAAGAGAACCTGTGGCCGCCATCACTTGTCATAAAAACTCAAAGGATGTTTAGTTTGTCAAGTTAAAACCACTTAAAAAAATGGCCGTTCTGTAGAGAGGAACTGCTCCCGGTTGTATTTAATTTTAAGGTAAAATAAACAACAATTCCAACAATTTAGATGAAACACCCTAGGGAAAACATCGCTAGGATTAATTTATATTCAGTCTCTATCAGTACTTAATTTTCACATAAATCTTACACACTGAACCTTTAAATGTTTAAGCAAGACTTGTCTTGACATGGTTATAGAATGCTCATCAATGTGCAGTGATGATTAAGTATTAGATTAAAATTGGAACAAACTGATATGAGTCTGTCGTCTTGAATGAAATGATTCCAGATGTTGAGACACTGAGCAGCAGAGAGTTCCTGCTGTTGGCTGTCTGGGGATTTCCTCCTCCTCATCGTCCTTCACTCTCCACTAGAAAAATGATCCTGCCAACATGTTTGAATGTCTCCATGGCTTTAAATCTGAAACTGACCTGCAGACACTTTCAACCTCACAAACCGTATCTCTAAACTCTAATAGGGATTATTCATTTCCTTCAAAAATGCTGTGCAAGTGTGATTCAAATTATGAATATATCCTTCTGAAGTAACACCAAACCTGTTCATTTTTATACTGCACTATTACACCTGTGATGACTATCATAATTTAGGAGAGTATTATGTTAATGTCACTGTGCTTCTCATTGTATATTTTTTTTGTAGCGGACATTTTCTCTCTCTCTCTATTTGACATACACACGCACACACATACATAGAGAGAGAGAGAGAGAGAGAGAGAGAGAGGAGAGAGAGAGAGAGAGAGAGAGAGAGAGAGATGAGAGAGAGAGAGAGAGAGAGAGAGAGAGAGAGAGAGAGAGTTTGTGTGTGTCTCCTGTTCGAGCTCAAGGACTGGGTTGGAAGGACACGGTAAAGCGCAGGAGATAAGCGGCTTTAATTGGCTAATTTGGCCCCATTGGCCTTTCGCAGTCTGCAGCCACCCTCACCGGAGCTGAGAGCAGCTACAGCCCGACACACTCTCCGCTGACTGACCGCACACACACTGCAGCTCTAATATACCTTTCTCCGGGAGCTTCTCACTGAGGACGCATGGATTTTTGTTTGGTGGTCTGAGCATCTAAATTCGCCTGTGATCCAAAGTCATTTTTCCAAGACAAATAATTCTCTTTTTCAAGAAAACAGACGGGACTGTGTGGGATGTGTAGACGTGTTTACTGTATGTTTCACTTTGCAAACAAGACCAAACTCTACCTGTTTCCATTCTGTTTTACGCGGAGTGTTTATGCGTAAAGTGCGCATCGGAGCGCTCTGGATCAGCAGGCTGAGTCCGGTGTAAGTTCCCGTGACACCACGATGAGACAACTGTGCGGGGACCAGTGTCCAGCGCGGCATTCATGAGAGCCGGGGGGCCGGGGTGCTGCGGCTCGGACCGGGACGGAGCGGAGGAGCGGGGCCAGAGATGGAGGCCAATCTGAGTGTGGCGGCGGAGGTGGAGGTGGAGGTGAGGGTGGACGTGGCGGCCCCGGGGGCTGGCACGGCCTCGGGACACAACCTGCCTGCCCTGTTGTTCGGGGTGCTGCTGATCGTGGTGATCATCTGCGGGAACCTGCTGGTGTGTCTCAGCGTGTTCACGGAGAAGGCGCTGAAGACCACCACCAACTACTTCATCGTCAGTCTCTCCGTGGCGGATCTGATGCTGGCTGTGCTGGTGCTGCCGCTCTTCGTCTTCTCAGAGGTGAGTGTATCTGTGACCGTCAGATGGGACGGACAGGTCATGGATCTCAGGTTACACGCACACTGTGCAGTTCCAGGCGCTCCCGGGAGGTCTCAGGGGCCCCACTGAGCTGTTTGGCTCAGGAGCTTAGTCCCTTCAGGTGACTTTCAATTAAAAAAAAACCTTTAAAATATCATAGATTAAATCATCATTTACAGCAAGACCGTGAATTAAACTGGTTACCAGAAATCCCATCATTTGAGAGTTTGTTTGAAAAAGCTAAAAGCAACCAGCGTTTATTTAATTATGACTTATTATCATTTTAGGGTGTTATCAATCCATGTAATCTATATGAAGGGTTATCATTTCTATTTCTGATTTCTATCCTTATAATAATCAAGGGAGACTTGAAATCTGACTTTTCTCCTTACTGTTTTTACACTATTTAATGTTCCTCTCTTAACCACAAACCTAATCCATTAATGAATAGATGATTTATAGTTAATTTTATAGTTCATTATAATATCGTCATATTAACACTGAGTTACAGGCAAGCAAATAACCTGACATTTGTGTATTGACTTAATTTATAAACAGTAGAATGACATAAGATGTAGAATTTACCTCTGAGTGCCTCCGCCGAGCCCCGACAGTCCAGTTCCATCAATCTGCAAACACTAATATATCAGTTCTCTAAATGGGAATCATTCACTGGGAAACTGGTGGAAAAGTCCCATATGTCAATTTTAAACAAAGTGAAAAACTACCTGCCCCTTTGTCCGTTTCTGCACCAACTCATTGGGTTCTTGGTTTTACCTTCTGCCAAGTTTTGGGGATATTGGTTCAATAGTTTTCGTGTAATCCTGCTGATAAACCAACGAACACAACAATGGACATGGTTGAGAACATGAGCTCCTGGGTGGAGGTAACGATGGCTTTCATGGAGATCAGAAGATAATATATCAATTTATTGAGTCTTTTCAGGATCCTTCCTCTGACTCTAGATGCTCTGCATGAAGACTGCTGCTTAAAAGGCAGGCTTTTAAATAGCATGTATCTATGATGTCTGAAATGCTGGTTATCACCTTCAATCACACAGTGTGAATAAAACATAACAAGAACCATGTGCAGCAGTAGTTTTAATTTATCACATTTACTTTTACCCAAACTACAAATAGAAATGTAATTAAATGTAAAAAGCCTTTTGATGCCTGGATAGGTGACCGTATTATGAAATTCTGACTCACAGCAGAAACTGGTTTAAAGAAGTTGAGGTGACGCTGAGTCACATCAAATTATGAAACTCCATTTCCTCCTCAATACCTTGACCTCAGAGAATGTCGAGGTAATGACGTCACATACAATAGAGTGAAGCAGCAGGTCAAGAAATACTTTATTATCCCCAGGAGTCGGACAACTTCAACAGCTCGGCCATGAAATTAAAAACGGAGGGAATCGGTGGAGGCTACTTCCTGAAGTGGATTATTTGTCTTTAGTTTTGGACACATTACACCAGTCGTTAAAATCATCCATCACCGACAGAAAATCGACCTCGAAGGTGAAATGATGTTGATCTCTGTGTTTTCTCCATAAACCAGATGGGAAATAGTCCTGCCCCCTAGTTACATTATTATTTTACTAAATAAGTATTAGGAATAGTATTAGGGGCTCCCATATGTGAAGGACCGCACAGTACGATCATTATATAATAAATATATCCTCATGGAAGTTTTGATTGAGAATACATGCTGGACATCAATGAGCATTTAAATGGCATTAGTTTAGTTTAGTTTTGTTTAGTGTGTTCCAAAAAAGTTTTACAAAACCCAGCAATACACTTGTAACAACAAATTTTATCAACGAAAAAGGTAAATCTTATTTTACCTGTCCCTTTAATTTAAACATCAAGACACATATATAGATAACCATACCTTTTTTATATCCTTTCTTTTCAAAAGTCACATAACAAATCAATTATTTTTTAATCAATAGCCAACATCATAACATGAATATTACTCAATCAGTTCATACCATGTCATTATAACTTATTCATACATTTTCTTAACTTTTTAAACATGGGAATGGATTCCATCAACAGAAACGCTCGAGTGCATTATATTGAAAATTCATACAGAAAGTGTTGCAACCATTTGTTTGTGACATAAATTCATCAGATAAACATTACAAATCAGGTGAAAGATCATTTTCTCTATTTATTCTGCTGTGAGCCACAATGTATCTGTCTATGACACAAACGAATTTACATCACTTCCCAAACCCGTTTCAAAGTAAAAGCACTTAAGCGTTTCACATTCTGAATCCACTCATTTGTTCCAATGAGGCTTTGTTTGTTATCGACAGACCGAAAGATGCTCATCGTCATACCGTAGAGTCCTGACATTTACTTTAGTACGTGAACTAACTTGTTCTTGAAGGAATTGCAGGAGATAACCCTGCAGCTCCGCCGCAAGTAGCGGACACACAGCGCGTGTGAAAAACCGACAACCGACACACAGCTTATCTGTTGCGAGACGATAGTCAGTAAGTCCAGAGTGTTGGGGGATCGACAGTGAAGACTGGGAGAACGACCGGTACATTGCGATCGACTGGTTGGCGACCACTGCCTTAAAAATAACTTATGTTTTCAGTTGTTGTTGACTTTTGCTTGTAAAAATAAATTCTAGCCCTTACAGAGTGCAGACATCCCAATTACAGCACCTTAATGTGGTTAGCTGATCCATTAATCTTTGACCTAATGCATTCTTTATGTGAGTGAGATGATGTTCCTGCAGATTTCCTGTGGAACAGTGATGGTGTCAGGGTGTTAGTGTTGGCAGCAGCAGTCATACAGAGCGTGAGGCGAAAGCTGTGAATCTGTCTTCATAAATGAAGGTGTTTGGTTTTCACAAGGTCACATTGATATTTGAGTTTAACAGTGTGATTCAAAAAGAGAGGATTCATTCAATTCATTTTCTGATATAGATTCATCTGATTATAGATTTTGACATGAAAATCGTTTTAGCTACGTTAGCATCGTTCAGCATTATGTTACGCTTACAACATAGCAATCACGATTTCTTTTTTTAACAAGCTGTGTTTATTTAGAGATGAGAAAAATTGTTCAAAGGTGAAAATCACTGCAACAAGGGTAAACTGTACTTAATTCTTAAAATAATTATGCACACAGTCTTTTAACTTCCTTTTCGAGCCCAAGATCACTTTATAATTCCAAACTTAAGCCGAGATCTACCATTACATTGCATTTCATTTAAGTGACACTTTTAACCAAAGCGACTTACAATACGTGCATCAACCATGAGGAACAAACCCAGAAGTACAATTTCTTCAAAAAAACAAAACTACAAAGTGCTATAAGTAAGTGCCATATAAGTGCTTCTAAATTGTTAGCTAAATGATCTTCCGAGGTATAGTCGACAGACAGATGAAGCCGTGCATCTTCCACTCAAGCAAATATTTATTTATTTCACAATAAAAAAACATTTTTAAACAAGGGAATGGATTCCATCAACAGAATCGACGGGTTGCTTGATCCCTAACTTCTGGCTGTCGTCTCTGCTTCAGTGGTGTATGTCTCTTGCTCTTGTGCAGACTTTGGTTATGTGCAAAGAGAGCACGAGCAGGGTGTGCTCAGGCAGACAGGTCAGTTAGAGACAGACAGCTACGACTATAATTCACAGACATCAGTGTTTTTCTTTCATCTTTTTAGATGACCATTTATTCATGGTGATCGTTACAAGGATTTCAACAAATTGTAAAAGTATTTCAAAAACAACTTACCAACCCACCTTTGAATAGGTACTCATTTTTACTGTGTTGTGTATTGATGGTAAAATACAAAAATATTATTAGCAAAATGTACTTAATGTAAAGTAAAGTAAACATTCTGCCCCTGACGTATTATTCTATGTGACATACATTTTACCCCCGTCCATTTGTTTGTTTGTATGTGAGCAAGATTTCACCGAAACAACTGAACAAATTACCATTGTAGGATCTAGGGGGGTCAGGGAGGGGAAGGTGCTACTTTTGGTGTGGATCCGGCTCAAAGGAAAGATCCAGGAATTTTTTTTTCACTTTTTGTCCCCATTTTCAGTGAACTGATGAGTGTGTGTAATTTAGTGAAGCTTGATTGACTTTATGGAGACAGTTGGGCTTTGGTGGAGGTTTTTACACTCTTCTGAGTGCCAGTCTTGTTAATAATGATCCTTTGATACTGCAGCTATAATTATAGTTGCTTGAGATGGAGCTGGTTATAACTACTTTAAGTGCAGATAATTCACTTAGTTCTTCCCAGCCTAATGGCCTGGTCCCTGCAAATGGTCACCAGATAACTATGGGGGTTTGTCAGGTGATAAATGGGAGAACAAAGTTCGGCTGTGCAAATCTCTTGAATAAAAAAAAACCCGTTGTTTTTGGTGAAATATTATATTACATTACATGACTGAGTCAGTGAGTGACCACACTGCATGTGTGTCTGTGTCTCAGTTTTCAGGACGGCATGTGGACCCTCGGCACCACTGTCTGTGATGGCCTAATGACCATGGACGTGATGCTGTGCACCGCCTCCATCTTCAACCTCTGCGCCATCAGCGTCGACAGGTCAGTGCGCAGCTGTACACACGACAGATGAAACGGTACTGCAGAGAGGCTTGTCGATAAGCAGTCTACATGAGGATACCGTTTTAAATGATGATGCACTGTAAATAGCGTGAAAGTGACTAATAATGTGTAAAAGTCCTGATTCAGTTTATTCTCCACCCCTCACACATGTGCCTGTAAGTTTTTATGATGATGAACATGTTTTTTTTTATCTCCTAAAAAGACACAACAATATAAAAGTCACGATTGGTCTTGGTCAGTTCATTTTTACCTTGATATTTTTGATACGTGGCACTGCAGGAATAGGTTATTGACTCACCAGTTTTCATGATGATACATCCTCTGGGCAGCATAAATAGATGTTTATCTAAAACTAATATAATGCAGCCATGCATGAATGTTCTTTCAAGTTCAGATTTAGTTGATGCTGTTTTGGATAGGTATTATCTAATTTAAAAAATTATATTTTATCTTTAAGTTATTCTTTTTTAATCTCTTTGAATCCCTTGTAAAGCATCGGGATTTTCCTATTATATTATATTATAATAATAATTATTATTATTACTTTAGAGGAAGTATGTTGTCGTGGTGCTGAAGTGTATTGGATAATAGAAAGAGCTCAAAGAGTGGGAAAATAGCAGGATTCTTCAATGAATAAAGAAGTAGCCAAATCTATACTAACATAGATCATCTGTAAAGAAATATTTCACAGGATACGTGAAAGTGTGGACCTGCTGGTGGCAGGTCAGATGATGTTCAGAGACATTAGGGGCAGGTCAAACTTCAGCTGTAACTCACCGACTCTGTGTCAAAGCCAGAGCCTTAATCTGCCTCAGGTCAGGGTCAACCAGGAACAACCACCTGATTAATCAAGCCAGAGCCATGAGCGCTCTGTCAGGCACGATGAGGACGCCTCACTGAGGGCTTCAAATCTCCACCTGAAGTCACGCCATGGTTCACTCTGATGTGGAAATATGACAATGACCTTTTGCCTGTTTCCCGTAAAAGCTCCAAAAGCAGACAAATCAGAGCAGACAGAACAATTCAATGCCCCCACATGAAGGATGTGCCCGTAGTGATGAACCACCAGCTTTGCTCTGCGCTCATTAGTTTGACTCAATGAGATTATGTGAACCCTCGGCTGATGTTGAAGAATGAAACTCTGTACTGAAATTCCAGGCAGCTCCTCAAACCCGATGTACCAACTCTAAGAAATATGATTAAATCAGAGAGCAATGGGGGCAGTGAAGCTAACATGGACTGATGGTGATGATCTGAAGCTTTTTGAGGCAGTTAGAGATTTAGCTGGATGGCAGAGTCTGAATTATTCAACAGACTGAGCAGGAAAACCGATCCTGAGGGTGTGCAGCGTCCATGTGCTGCTGTTGTCCACAAGCGAAAAGTGGAAATCGTGTGGTATCTCTGGAGGTTTGATGGTTTTTTACAGCAAACAGACTGATGACCTGCTATCATTCATTGACAGATTCATGAAGAGGAACAGGGGCTGAGGGTTCAGGGGGGCCCCTCAGCCAGAGCTTCTAAATAAATTCGCTGTGTATTTCTTGTTGAAAAGTCAGTGTCGTGTCTTGTTGCTTATCTTAATCTTTTGAAGAAATTTTTGTGACATTAATAAAATCACATTGTTTGCTTAAGGTGAAGGGTTAGTGAGCTATCTCCGATTCTGTGTGTGAATATGCAGAATCCTCTGATTTCCGTTTCTTTTAGTTTTGACCAATCAAATTTGTATAGGCTTTGGTTTGCCAGCAGGTAAACATGTGGAGAGAAAATTTACAGAAATGCATTGGCTATGTATCATTGTGTTTTTGTGAGGAGAAACATTAATCTTGTTGGCTAAAAGAAGGTCAGTTTGCTCAATGGGCTCCAAGTTTGGTGAATTAAGTTTTCAGATATACACTCCAGCGAAGTATCTACACAAGTGGATGCAGACTTTCTCCAAAGTTTGCCTTTCCCACATGTGCAATGCAACAGGAAATTCTCCACACAGACCTGTTTCCAATACCACAAAAAATCTCCAAAGCGTTAAGGGTATACTGATTAGCTTAGCTTAGCATAGAGACTGGAAACCTCTTCTCTAGCTCTGTACCAAGATAAATCTACCACCATCAACTCTAAACCTGGCTCATTAACATTTTGTTTTATCAGCTCAAACAAGATACGAGTAAAAACCGACAATGTACAATTTGACAGGGGTTACACACCACACTGCTCAATGGCTGGGATCAGTCATTTTCACCTGCGCACTTATGTCTCAAAACCTACTAGCCTTAGCTTCATATTTGATGTACAGATATGAGAGCTGTATAAATATTCTCCAGTATGGAGAAGTATTCAGATTCTTCACTCAGGTAAATTTAGTCACAAGTGGAACTGATAACATTTGTATGGTCCACTGCAATTATTACTGGAAGTTATTATATGATTATTATTAGTTCCACCTTGGACTCTCCAACTGTGACAGGTCAACATGACGGCTGTAAAGAGCGAAAAGACAAGACCAGAAAAAAGTGGTCTGTGAATGCGATTCATTGGGAACGATAAAGAAATGACAGTGCTCTGATTCTGCCAACAGCCGTCAAGATTCAGATTAGGATCAAGTTTTAAGGTTTGCCATTACTAAGATGATGGAGGAGGTGAACTGATTTTCTGTTGACTGTCTTACTGCCCTTTTCTAATTAAATGTATGACAAACAGGGGCTGCAGAAAATACAATCTTGCAACCATATTGTTTTGAACCAGAGTCGGGCGGGCCGAAGCCTGCCTGCGAGGCTGGGACTGTTGCAGGCGGCTTCGGCTTCAACCCTGTGTGGGAAAGACACAGGGTCTCCGCATCTGTGCCGCCGACCCGGCGCATCTTGAGTGCTTAATTTGCTTCATGCTGCTAGCTAGCTCTTCCAGGTATATCCGAGGTTTTGCAAAACAGCTCTTTAAAAAATATTATATCTATAATGAGTGTAGCTCATTCGCAGTCACTCAAGCATGACGTTTTTTGGGTCGGTAGACATGCAAGATACCCAAATTAACGTGTAGACGCACCACAACATTTTCAGAATACGTCCCCTTTTAAGCATGCAAAGTGAAAAGGTTTATTCACCTTCTGAAGTCACTGAACAAAATAGTTTGAAGAAGGGGAAGTGAAGAGAGAAGCAGAAAGAAAATACAGAGATGCTATAGGTGCTAATGGTTAGCTCGCCATACATCGTGCCCTGCTTCCACTTTCCACCAATTTCTCACTGATGAGTGAATGTGTGTTTGTAGTGTGATATATAATGAGAATCACTGAACCATAACGAACATACTAATGAGACAAACAGAAATCAGTGAATTATGAATAATGATATGGCAGATCTCAGTTTGCTTAGTTATTACCCTCATATATTTTTCTTCAGATTATAACGTTCCTTGCGCTTGTTGCAGGTTCATCGCCGTTTCAATCCCTCTCATCTACAACAGGAAGCATGTGGACATGCGGCAGACAGTGCTGCTGTCGGCCACCTGGATCCTGGCCCTTGCCGTGGCCTCACCTGTCATTTTCGGCATCAACAACGTGCCTGGTCGCGACTCCAGTGAATGTAAACTAGAAAATGACGACTATGTCCTCTACTCGTCTGTGTGCTCCTTCTTCATCCCCTGTCCAATCATGGTGCTGCTGTACTTCGGCATGTTTTCGTGGCCTGCGGCGCTGGGAGGAAGCGCGTAAGGCAAAGCTGAAGAGCAGCATCCAGGCCTGTCGCAAGCTGCAGGAGGCCGCTACCTCTCTGCCACCACTGGCCTCATTGCCACCGCCACTGCCACCCATCATTGAGCATGAACTGACCGATACTCCAGATGAACCATCCACCTTCCCGTCAGCAGAACAGCCTTTCCACTTGTCAGAGTACAAAGACGGCCCTGTGCCGACCGTAAGCTTCGCAGATATCAGGTTCAATCCTGACCCTCAAAAGAGAAAGAGGGCCAAGATCAACAACCGGGAGAGGAAAGCCATGAAGGTGCTTCCTGTCGTTGTGGGTGAGTTCACCTCCCACTCCGCAGCATCTGTGCTATCAAAAAAACATCTACCACACAAGAGTGTAAGGAGCTGACCTATGGATTAAACAATATAATTCTAAGACTGATGATTACCACAAGCTGAAGCTAAATGATCAATTCAGTTCAGGCCACAAAGGACTGAATATTTATGAAGAATATAAATAGGGATAAAGGATCACAACTCCACCAATGGTTGTGATAAAAACTTTCTTATGAAACTGGTTTACATTCAGACATGCACTTAGCATATTTTCCAGAGCTTTGCCTGTCAGTAAGCCCAGGTAAGAATGCAGAAGGCAAATGTCCAGAAAATTCAGAGCAAAAAAAGTTTCTTTGTTGATGACAGATGCAAAACTGACAAAAGTTGCAGACGAAATTGTCAATTTGGTCTTTTGTTTGATAGATTTTTAGTGATCAACATGCTGTAAACAAAGGAGGAAGGCTATCGGTCATATCCTTCCTCCTGCATGCTCTACCCAGGCATCAACACTTGCTTTAATGTTATGGATATCTCCCTCTTGTAATCGCATCTGACCCATACAATCTACTGCTGCAGTCTTCATAGATAAAAGACAAACAGGAAAATGTCAAGACCAAGTTCAGGGCTGAAAATTATGTGTCAACACGTTTGTAATTTAAATTCATTCAAATTGTCAACATTTTGAGATCACAGAAAACCCAGCTATGTCCAGCTCATTACATAATTGTTCTTTGGACTTAAAGCTCTGCAGGCGTTTCGACATTTGACATCAAGGTACAAATGACACAAAGTCCCTACAGCAGATTACGTATGTAGTAAATCAGTCATGCGCTAGTACACAAACATTGGAAAGGGTTTCTCAGAGTTATGCATCTGACCCACCCATACACTTGGACACCTGCATGAACAGTGGTATGAGTGACTGCACACCTCACCTCCACATCTTGTGTCGGTTCAGACGCACAGACACTTCTGTTAGAAAAGGTTGGCCTATTAATAGCAGCCAGTGTTGGTCCTAATAGATAGAAGTGCTTCACCTTAGCACACAGCAGCTAATCCTGTAGGTCCTTATCTGAAATCCAATTATTGTGTAAGGAGTTGGTCAGACACGATCCTCAGTATGCAGTTAATTCTCATGAATCTCTCATAGGTTGTGGACTAAGAGTAGGACTTAACCATCTAAATAAATTGCCATAGCAAACAGGCCTGTTTTGATGGTGTTCATAGTATTCCAAAAAGAAAAAAATTCTACCTTTTAGATTCAGATACAATTTTTTCTTAAAAAAGGCGGGGGTTGAAAAATCTGACAGCTCTGTCCATCTGCTGTCTGTGATTTACACTCAACTACCTTAGACCACGGCAAAGTAGGTCAGTTAGTTGAAGTTCCACATCCACAATGTTTGAGTTATAGCTCAACTTATTCAGCTAGCAACTGACTGAGTGGCTATGCTTTTAAGTTGGTGGTTTTGTAGGATGGTAAATAGAAAGGTCAATGTCGTGGTGCGTAGATGTTTGAGGCTTGTAGGAAGGTATATAGGGAGTTTGGTAAGTGCTGTAAGAAGGTACGTTTGTTGACTGTTACCACAGTAAACTGGTAAGTAGACAGTTAATTGGTAGATTGTGTTATAGGTTTGTAGGTAGGTGGGGTGGTTGTTAAACATGTGTGGGGAGGTTGTTGTAGATTGGCTTATAATTTGTAGGTATGGTTTGTAGTACGGTAGATGTGTAGACAGGAAAATTTCAAAGACAGTTAGTAACCTAGGCTTGCGACAAATCTGTTTAGTTGGTCAGCAGATAGGTAATTTGGTAGGTTAGTAAATAAGTTGGTGGGGAGATGAATCAGTGGCAACTTGGTTGATCAATAGGTGGATTACCATTCAGGTTGGTTAGTTACTAGGTCAGATGGTAGTTTGGTAAGTTAGTTAGTGAAACTGTGGTTGATGAGCTCATCTGACAGTTTCTTTGTAGCATGTGAGAATCGTAGGCAGGTAAGATTGTTGATTTGGTAGAAAGTTACAATAGATGGTAAATGGGTTCATCAGTTTGGTTGGGTTATGGGTTGGGAGGTAAATTACACATTTATAATTTCATTGGAAATCCGTAATTGTTGAGCTCAACCTGAGAGACCGGATTTCTGTTCTTCTGATCCAGAAACCTCTGACCTTTTAAGATAGATTGGCTAGACATGAGCCAAACCTATACTGTACCTGTACTGTACAATATCCTGACATATATGCCTCTGAGGAAGAAGAGAGGAAAAAGCCTGATCCCTGATTATTTTTCTCCTCCTGAAGGTGCCTTCCTGTTCTGCTGGACTCCCTTCTTTGTCCTCCACACGATGCGAGCTCGCTGTCAAGACTGCTACGTCCCACCAGGCCTGATGAGCGTGGTGACGTGGCTTGGCTACGTCAACAGCGCTCTCAACCCAGTCATTTACACCATCTTCAACACAGAGTTCAGGAACTTCTTCAAAAAGTTTCTGCACCGCTGCTGCTCCAGGATCTGAACCACTGCTGCTGCTGCATGGAATATTTTTAAATGCACAGCTGCTGCGTGAGACAGTACTAAAAGATGGTTTAGTGTGTATAATCTGTGTATGTCGCCATTGTTTCCTTCCTCTGTGAGGTTTTTATTTTTATACATGTGATGACAGCAAAGTTGGTTTGAGCTTAATGTTTCCTGAGAAGAAGCTTTAGTCCAAGGAACAAACTGTTCAGAGGATCAGAAACACTTCTTCATAACCAACCATAACTGATTTTATATGGGGAAATTCATCTTTTCAAAATAAAAGTATGCACACAGATGCAAGTTGTGTGATGGTAATGCGCTGATCGTGTGGTCAGTAATGCATAAACAAATTGTCTTATTCTACCACTGGAACCAGTTTCAGACATTAACTCATATGTACCTAAAACTGGGGCGGACATATTCCAGAATTTGCCTTCAATATTGACAGCAGGAGAGTTTTTGGTTCAAACATGTTCACAACAATAGGAAATTGTCTGGAACATTCAGGTGAGGGGTGTTGCCTGGGTAGAGCATACAGGAGGAAGGACATGACATAAACATTATACTGCAGATCCCAGTGTTTGAGAGTGTTATCTGCTCCTTATGTATTTTCTATTCTTTTTTTTCTTTTTTCTGCACCCGCTTAATCGCAGTGAATATTTGGGACAGTTTCCTGTCTTTGTGTTCACTCGTTAAATGTCCCTTCGACATTTAAACAGGGGGCTGGCAGGAACATTTTGAAATTTCAGGAAAAGGGGCAGTTCATGTGGGAAAGCAGTAGACCTCCACCTCTTAAAGGCTCCTTAGGGGAACTAGACAATGATGTGACCCTGAATGAACTTAATCATGTCCACAGTGATTGGCGGTTGACAGCTGTTGAGGGCTGTGTCAATGAACGTGACGTAAAATGTTAATCACCACAGGAGAATGTAGGGAATAAATTGAATTAGATAAAATGAGATTAGATAGATAGAATCCATCAAGAGATCATAGATATTTTATAAACTGCCCCATATTTTATTCATTAAACAAAGAAAAATATTTCAAATCAGATTTGTTATCTGTATTGTACTGTCCATTTAATACCATCAACATAAGACATATTTTACCGCTGAAACAAATTATCTACAGCTACAATTTCGCCGGATAAACCAGCAGCGGCCATAGAATGAAAAACAAGTCTTAAGAACACATTTTTAACAAGATGAAGAATCCAGACGTCTGCGAATGAGATCATCAAATTGTACCATGAATTATTCAAATCAGAATCTTCTCATGTTGGTGAGCACACTGGATCCATTTTAATCCAAAAAGCAGATGTTCTCAAAATATGGTTTAACATTTTTGTTATAATCCCACAAAATCAAAATGTTTCCAAATCTTAAAGTGATGAGACGCAGAGTTTGCTGCACATCGATGCCTGTGAGCAGGTTCTGGTGACTCAGGAGTCCTGTGGACAAAACATTTAATGGGGGCCTCCGTAGAGAGGACCTGCTATAAATATAATATTTAAATATAAACGGCACATTCTAGGGTAAAAACACCAATTCATACGATCTGCATTTTTCAACAGATATAGATATGATTCCAGTAGATTCAATTTGTGCGATTTCAATCGTAGAGAAACAATTTTCTATATTTGAGATAAAAGAGAAAAGATAATTTTGAGCAGAAAAATCTTCCTCTTGGGTGGTGCACAGGCATTTAGAGGTACATATATGCACAGGTATTCCAGATAGGCAACATATCATTGTCTATCCTGCAGCCTTTCATTTAAAGTCTTTGATATAATCTATGACGTTTACTGAATAGTTGGATATTTTTAATTGGTGCCTCCTCCAAGCCTAAATGTGTATTGCCTTATTAAAGCAACAGTCTTGGTTAGAAGTGAAATCTGAAAGACAAACTCAGAAAGCAACATTCACTGACAGTCAGAGAGCGGCGAGCGTTGGGGATGTTATCGTGAACGCTGGCTCACACACCAGTGAAACATACTGAACATAGCTGAAGCCTATGCTGCACTGTCTTCTGTGGCTGAAAGGTGACTGGTGGGTTTTGTTTCACCTGTGAACATGACAGTGCACAGCCCCCACGACTTCCACTGAGGGTCCAGATGCCAAAAAGATGTGAGGCTTTAAAAACTTCTCAGCAGATCTGGTCAGAGTGAACAGTTGAGAGCTTGGAGGATAGAGTGACCACAACATGCTCATGATGCATCTGTCGTTTCCCAGTCGGCTCCTCGCCGGCTTGCACAGGTGGAAGCTTGCTGTGCTCTGTCTGTAGACCCAACAGCTTCCTTTGGTAAAGTTCAGGTGATCTGATTCAAATGTCATCAGGTCTTAGGTGACTCATTAGGGGCTGCTCTGAGAGACCACCTGAGTGCTGACTGTCAGCAGGTTGAGGGAAATCTGTCCTCAGAGGCTAAACACTGAAAACTGTGTCAATATGAAAAAACTCAAACTGAGACAGGAAACACAAATGTGTCTGGTGGGAATCCTGCAGGAGGAATGATGATGAGTTTCCCTCTGTGAGAATCGAGTTGGATAAAAAATAAAATGCAGCCTTAAAAAGGCTTTTTTTAAGATTAGATTAGATTAGATTTTTTTAGATCAGATTCAACTTTATTGTCATTGCACAGTACAAGTACATATACAAAGAAATGCGGTTTAGCATCTAACCAGAAGTGCAAGAGAAGGAAGTTAAAGTGCAGAGATGGAATATGTAATGAATGAACAGGTGAATGAAGGAGAAGGGTGCGACAGAAAACGCTTGTTAAGATTAAAGATAAGTGAAAGTGCATCGGACAAAATATTTGTATTTATGACTCTTCATAGATAATTTATATATTTATTTTTAAAATTTTTGTCAGGATGCCAGGACTCTTATTTGGATTGATGAACTTAATAAATATATATATATATAAAGATATAATTGTTCCGTTAGGGTCAGACATGAGGAGGTCCTTGGCTGAGAAAGAAATTGAGAGCCTCTGCTGCAATTATGTGTGATATTTTTTTCATTAAGGTCCATGAATTATTCTCTGAAAAATCTCCTAAAATGTTGAAATATTTCTCAGAATGTCAAAGAAAGTGGATCATATTCCTGGATCTGCCCCCTGATCCGGATCCACACCAAAACTGGATGTGCTCGGTCCTGACCCTTATCCACCAAGTTTGTTGGTAAACCTTAAAAACAAACAAACCAATGAACAAACAGAGGGTTGGTTACATCTTGCAAAGGTAATGCTAACTCAAATTCTAAATTGTTCCTAGTGCTCCATGAAACACAACGCTGCATTATAATGATACAACTGAACATAAAATGTGAAGCCTTCACCAACCAACCATTTGTCTATGTGTTCCCTTTCACCACTCTGAAGTAATTTAGCTAAATGCATCACATGTATTTTATTATTATTTTTGAGTTAGGTTCTGAGGTCACAGTGACCATAATCTAATCAGTTCATCCTGTGAATCCAGTCAAACGTCCTCAAGGCTCCTCGTTCATGATGCAAAACATTTGTGAGGTCACAGCGCACTTGACCTTTGACCCACTGTATTCTAATCAGTTCAACCTTGAGTCTAAGTGAATGCATGTGTCACATGTAATGAGATCCCTCAGGGCTTTGCTGATGAATCAGCTGTGTCCAGCGTAGAGGCATAATAAAACAGAAACGCCTTTTCTACGAACAGCAGTATTCTCCATCCAATTTGTCAAACATCAAAATTGCTGGGCGGAACTTAACGTGATTGGCTGACATAACTGCACCAGTCAGAGGTCACCATCCGACTGCTCTGACAGAGGAGGCATATCGTAATGTTGTTGTACTTAACTGCAGTTATGTGCATTTTATATGAAAATGAAATGCTTGCAACTCTGTAGCTATGTGTGTCTTTCTTGGCATAAATCACTTGTAAAAATAGAGAACTACAGAGACCTAAAGTTATGTAAGATGATCATTTTATATCTCGGAAACTGGAGACAATTTAAACAAACTAAAATTAGCTTTCAGAAATTTGGTGGGAAAACACTACTGAAAACCGAACAAAACCAAAACTTCCACGTGAGAAAATAAGATTGGGATTTGTTTTGATGAGAAGAAAGAGCAGATCAAGATGAGGTGGGGTTTGAATTCAATATAATTTTGTATTTTATTGATGTGTTTGACCTTTATTTATCCAGGAAGTCTCTGGAGATCAAAATAATGTTTCAACAAACAGAAAACAGCCACTGAGGGAACACAAAGAATACAAAAATAAAATATGAAATCTGTACACTTTATAAATATGAAGCCTTATTTATGCTCACTTACAGTTCAATACGTTCAGACAGATTTCTGTTTCCATAAGTAGAAGCTTGACGATCAGAGCTGCAGCTCTGCTGACGTCCATCTGATCTGAACTGTTGATTGAATTGAAGTGAATGAAATCTCCCAATTTCTGTCTCGTAAATTAAAGTCTTTAGAGTTTATGTACAAACAGTTCAACTGTCAGAAGATCACAGACCTTCTTCTCATACTGGTCTGTGGAGACACTTTTCACAATAAAAGCTCCACTGAGAGGATATTAAGTAAAAAAAAATCCTCCTCTTTGCCCACATAAGGACTTCCTGTCTGCAGCAGCTGATGATAGCGAGGTTCGCCTGCAACATCTTCATTTCACTTTGTCCATGTCGATGGCTGTGATTGAATCCTCCTCCTGGATGCTCATGCCCCCTGCTGAATGACAGCAGCTGTGCTGATGATCCCTCCAGTCCTGCAGAGGGTAAAATCAACCTGAAGTGTGATTCTCTTCATAGAAGTACAGTTTCTGTTCATGCATATCTTAATGCTGTCGTCCTGATAAAGTGACAGTACTGACACATTTTCACCGTACTCCTATATCAACTAATATTAAGGAGGAGAACAACAGGGGAGGTGATCAAGCCAACATTGTGAGACAAATTTTTCAAATTAAGTTAGTTATAAAGAGAGGAACACATACAAACATGTCCTCAGAACCTATCTTTCAAAGCAGCAAACACAGTGCTGTGTCCGAAAACACTCACTACATAGAGAATTTGGCATTTTGCAGTGACTTTTTGATACCCTTTATATTGGACTCATTATATCCTACAGTTTATCGTGTAAGAGATTGTACAAGCGATGGTCACTAACTGGGCAATGTCTCTCTGGCAATTCTACTCCATTGTTCTTATCAGAAATATCTGAATTATTGATAAAGAGTCTGTTTCAGCACAAACAAGTTCATTTCTACATTAAAACATGGGCATTCAATATGTCTTTTAACCTTAAAGCATAAAGTATTGAGAGATAAACATTTTAAAATGTCTTATGGGATTAACCAGCAGCTCCACATAGAAGTCCCTCTGTGAGTAGGGGTTTGTGAGCGAGTTGGGGATTTTAGACACATCCTCTGACTCAGAACCGACAGTTAAGTACGCCATATATCAGTTTATCATCGCTCTCACAGCTCCTGATAACGTGCATGACAAGAATCCTGAGCAACTAAAACCTCCATAGAGGCTTTTCAACATTCTTGGTGTGTTTCAGGTCTGCATAATATGTGCACTTTTCATTAATAATCGTGAGGCAGATAGGTAAACAAACATGCATATTATGACTAAAGCATGATCAGCATGTACTCTACACACCTAAAGCTATTATTTCAGACGTGGAGGCAATTTATATCCCAAGGACCTCTGGTGACCTTGAGGGGTCATTGACCTCAGGATCCAAAACATTTTGTGCCATCACACCGCATTATAATCATTTGTATATTTGCCAAAGTTCAATTTGCTGCTAGCTGCTTGGGCCATTGCCCCATAACAAGATGTGAACGAGCCAGCATGCTAATGGGAAGCTAGGTGTTTGTAAACGACTTAAAGAGGCTCAGCTTTGTGTTATATACTATGACGCCATGCGCTGGACTAAACTAATCTGACTGAGAGCCCCTGGCTGCATCAACCCAGAAGATTTTTAACTCTTGCTCGATTTTCAAAATGTGGGAGTCCACAGACATAAAGCAAGAATTAACCGATTTATAATTTTATAATCTCTAGAACAAACAAACTGGACCATTAGGCCAGAATGTCAGACAACACACAAACCGTTTGTAGGAAACGATTTCACAATGGTGTTTCCAGAGAATTTAAATCTCACAGACGGCAGTTGGCAAACAACTTATAGGCAAATTAACGCCACCTTCTGAACTCAGTGTGGAACAATAAACTCAACTTAAGAATTAAAACAAACATGGAGGAGGATCTCATGGGGTTCTGTTTTGCAGCGGGGAATATTAAATATTAAACATGTTATAACTAGTTACTCAAGTTATTTGCACATAATCTTACAATGTGGTGCTAATCTTAACAGTCAGAAACATGCCAAAAAAAAATTAAAACTGACCTGGCTCCTACCAACTATCTGCTGCTAATAGCTAATAATCAGCTTAAATATGATTCATGATTTTCAAAAATACACTTTTATTTCTGACTTTCTGTTGTATCCACTTCTGAAGCATGTATATGTATATGATGCCTCTATTGTAATTGCTGTTTACCTTCTTGGTGCACACTCCAAAAATATTTGTATTTTTAACAAGGATTTCTTGGTAAAAATATATACAAATATTTGACATTTAAAACATGACTGTCCTGGGGGGGAGGTCTTACCTTCCTCTGACAGAAGGTGGAGCAGTAGTTGACTTTGTGGCAGCCCGTACACTCACTCATTGCCATTCGACCACAGTTCACACACATCTGCTACAGAGGTCACGCAGCAAAACACAGACGAGCACAGAAAGTTAACATCCCAGAATAATATTAACTATTTACTTGAATTTGTATCTGAGCTTTGTTCAAGAATTTCAAGATGCGTGTGTTTCTGTGTGTCGTACATTGATGATGATCTCAGTGATATCAGAGCTCCTCTTGGCATCAGAGTCGTCCGGCTGCTGAAAGGTAATCTGGTTCTGAAACGACTGACTGAAACCACACTGAACACACACAAACACACACACACACACACACACACACACAACCACACGCACACACAAACACATACGGTCAACAACTAAGTAATAGCTCATCTCTGCCACTTTATACAGACGATTGTAAAACATAAAACATTTGTAAATAAACCTTAAAGTTTTCATGGACCACACTGCTATTGTACTGATCAGTGAAGTGGCATAAAAGGAATTCACTTATCATCTATCCAAAGACTACACACAAAATTATTCTCGTGCAACTAATCAGTTAATAAATCGTGGCTCAAACACGATTTCAGCTAAAAGGATGCTGACTGCAGAGCTGTTGTTCCTCCATCGGTCCGAATCAGAGTGAAGGGTCTCAGCTGGATGAGGTGTGGATCAATCAATCAGAGCTGCACCTTGAAGTCTAAAATGATAACCTTATTGGGATCAAAATTATTTTGTCTTGATTATTCATCAATTTAAGGACAAAATATTTGTGTTGCACAGAGCAGAATGCTGCTTTCATTTTCGTGGTGTGCTACATTCTTCTTTATTGACATCTGAGATGATGCTAGAGAAGCACAGGGATTCACTAAGAACAACAATACACAACACAAAAACCCACAAAACGAAGACATCACACTAAACAATACTGGATCAAACCGATACATAAATGATCAAAGAGGTATCAACCACCTAGTTAGGAAACGAAGGAAAAAATAAACAAGCACACAAACTTGAAAAATAGATAAATAAATCGATTTTCTTCTTAGGTTAAATAAAGTTTCATTCGAGCCTTCAGCTTTAATTCACTTCCCCATGTATCCTGTTAATTTTTAAGTTCATCATATGCATTGCTTAATAAACATTCTGAACAGATCATAGAAGAGGTGATGTTATTGCATTCCTCTTACTGCAGTTGCTGGTGGTCTGTTTTCAGGAGGCTGAAAAAGCCCCTCGTGTTGCCTTGTGGTGCAGACACAAGTCTCGTGCCTTTTTTTGCATGATTTGTTCCATTGGTTGAAGCCCCCTGGTGGATGCTGTTGGTTTAACAAGTTTTTTATGTGCGAAGCACTTAATGTCAATATCACGGTGGACATTGTTAATTGAATTGTGGGGAGCCAAAATTTTAATTTAAAACTATTTGTACAGTTTGTAACTCCGTTGGATTGGTTTTCCACTGCTGCATTTATTTTAAAATTATGTGTTATACTTGAATATTATGCTATTTTTATATTTTTTCAACTTTATTTTGTTAAAATTATTCTTTTTAAACTACTATAATTAATTTATTATAATTTGATTATTCTGTGAATATTCTATTTTCTATTGCTATGCATTTATTTATTTTAATATATTTGTGTCTTTTTCTATTTTCCATCTTATATAACATAAATTATCCTTGTTAATTATTAGTATAATTAAAACAATATTTCTTGCAGAGAACATTCTCATATGAAAGGTGCTATACAAATAAAGTCTGTTTATATTATTGTTGTAATACTATTGTCGTCTGATAATATAGTGTATGATATGGCATTTGTATTGTTGTGTGGTTACACCTTCTTGTGTGTGTGTGTGTGTTCTCACCTCCTTCCTGCCTCCCTGACCTTTGAACCCTGTCGTGTCCACTGCAGAGATCTTGGCCTGTTCGATCAGAGCCTTCAGATGCTGCACGTTGCTCAGCAGCGTGTCGGCCATCTCTTCCAGGTACAGCCAGTAGTTCTTCTGGCCCTCGCTCTCTGCTGGCCCGACCTCCAGCCCACTCACCAGCCCTGCCGATGGAGACACTACCGCTGCCACTGACATCTTGGCCTGAACGGGCTGAGGGGTCACGGCCAAAGCCGGCAAAGCGGTCAGCACTGAAAATAAAGATTTATATATAAATAATTAGATATTTTACCTACAGTAGCGAGATGACAGGAAATGAGGCTGTGATACACGCGGTACATCTATGTTCTAAATGCTTCCTTCACTTCTCTTTTCATGTTTTTCCCAACTAGTAAAGACAAATGGATTTAAGAAAAAGATGAGGAGAGAGAAAAGCTTGATGAGTAAAATAGATTTTTAGATTGATCCGGAGTTTATTTAAATGATCCAATATTGATTCTTAAAATCTAATTATCTTTGCAGTTGTGGCTTTTCACATTAAAACTGTACATCTTCACTAAATATTGTGTGTATGCAGGAGTAAGGGGATTCAGTTAATCTGTAAAATGTGTCAAATGAAAACAAGTATTAGATCGCCGGGCGACTTACAGGTAAATCAGACATGCACTCTTTTCTTTTTTCAGAAGGTGACGCCTACTGTGCTGTTTACATTAGTCATCACCGAGACAATGTATGAAGAACCAAACACAAGCAGGTGGTCTGAGCAGATCCAGGCCAGTGCGTCTGTGCGAGCGGGCCTCCACCATGCATCCAGTCCTGACCTAAATACACGATTTAAAGTGTGTGAAATTATTCTTGCGCTGGTGGAGTGGCTCGCAGCTCAGAGCTCCACGGGGAGTAATCCAAAAATAACTGGACATCCATCTCACACTGTGGTTTGACATGTCCCAGGGAAACGTGTGTGTGTGAATGACTCTGAGCGTCGCCAGAATCAAAGATAGAATGGTAAAGTACGTTATCAGGTCTTTTACAAGGAAAATAAACATAATTTAAATAGAGTTATACATTTATAAACAGATTATCATTTTATATACACTTCAGAATTATTAACTGATTTTAGTGAGTCCTCAAAAAGTTTTGCAACATACTGCAACTTGTTTTTTTTGATAGACGTTGTGTGCAGAGATTTAAAAAAAAACGTTTATGATGCAGAGTGAAGTTTAAAAAGTGTGAAGACAATAAGATTAGCGGTTCACGTGACATGGGTTCTGCAGACAGACATTTTTGGAATAAGTAGGTAGATGATTTATTGATGTGTTTTGATATAGTAGCGTTGGTTTATTTTGTCTTGGTTTGGTTCCCTCACTGCTGATGTTTGTAAAAACTAATTTACTATTGGAACTAAATGTTCAATATGAAATTGTGTTCATATATTGAAGAAGCATAAACTTCAGTTACATATGAAATTGTAGCAAATGACGTTTCCAATTTCTCTTCAAGCTATATTCTTCACAAATATATAAGGTTATTTCCTCCCTTGATATGAGTCCTTATTAATGCTGCAATTTGATAAACTCCAACATGCTAAGTGTTTCTGTTTTGAGTCAAAGCAGCTCATCTGTCTAAACTTTGTCTGCACAGGTTTTAATTCTATGTCTTATTTAAGCTGACATTAAGAACTTGATTGACAGATTGATCCCGCGGTTTAGTTTTAATCTGTAGATTTGATTTGATGTACGTAAATTATTAATCTTGTTTTTGACACACACTGTTCATGTGTAACACACAGAACTTCATTAACCTCGAGGTGAAGGACAGACAGTCCTAACGCTGGGACCACAGCTCTCTGTGTGTGTGTGTGTGTGGGTGTGTGTGCATGTGTGATGCTGAGCAGTCAGATTAAAATGCAGGACTAGTGATGGCAAAAATGTTCTGAGCAGTGATTGTTTCAAACATTTAAATTAATTTTATTTTCATGTTTGAATTTTGAGGAAAAAACGTTTTTGTTTATGGTACCTGTTGTGCTGGCAAACACCTCGCTCTGTGCCGAGCCCTCAGACATGATGGTGGCAGCAGCGGCGGCGGTAGCGTCAGCAGTTGGACTGCGTTCAAAGGTCAAGGAACCGGGGGTGGTGAACGTTCCAGTCGGGGACATGGTGACTGTGAGTGAAGGACAGATATGTCAGACACAAAAATGGAAGGTTTTAAAGTTTAACCCACAGATTTGATGAAAACTCCAGGACTAACGATAACTTTAAATATATGTTCATGTCTTTTTCAGATTTCAGCTTAGAGTACAACAAACTGCAGACAAGTCAATACATTTGTTCATATTTCATGAATTATAATAGGTGGATGTTTGTGACAAGAGTTTTAAGGTTAATTTTAAGGGATTAATGGTCGAAAAGTACAACTCAACGTTGTACTTTTCGTTGAGTTGTGAAAAGTACAACGTTGAATACGATTAATATTACTCCAGTCACTCTGAAACTTTTTAAAGAAGTTAACAGATGTGAACCTGATAATCATGAACTACAAACTTTTAAACCTTTGTCTTTTTCTAATGTGAGACACAGAGATAGCGCCCCTCCTGCAGACACATGGGGTAACCTGACTTACATGTGGTCCCAGGGGTCAGTGTGATGCTCTTGGTGGAAGGAAGCTCCTTTTTTGGGGGGGTGGGAGGAAGATCCATATCCTTTTTCCGTCTCTTGTAAGGGACGAAGAGGCGGACTGGTCCACTCTGAGCAGTCGGGAAACAGGGAGACAGACAAAATTAACCAACAAGAGTTCAGATCCTTTAAATCAGAGACAATGAGATGAAAACAACGAGTTGGACTTTGATAGGACTTGGTTCTGTAACTAATGAATGATTATATTCGTCATTCGCAGTCTACGAAATTAGTTTCTATGGCTAAATATTATTCAATTGTCTTGATGTGACACCTCATCCCCAGACAGAAGAAGTTGGGGATCAACTAATCCAGAGACTGATGGCTGACCCACTCTCCCTCCTCCGCTACAGCCACCAGGCTTGTCACTGTAATTTAACTTTAAATGAAAAAAAGAGAGTACGACTGTACAGTACAGATACACACTGTGACTGTCTATGAAGTGACTGTATATAAAGATGGATGACATGGAGGAGTATGGGTTAATGATCTCTACTGCTGTCAGCCACCAGGGAGCGATGCAGATGATTTGGCTGATCTGTCACATAATGTATCTAGGTAAAGAGCAAAGGTTAAAAGCAGGAGGAGAGGATGAGGTTGTAGTGACAGGAAAACCAGCATTACCATAGCAAGGCTTTCTGTAGCCAGAGACTCTCCCTCCTTTGGACACTGTGACAGAGAGAGACAGACATTTAGAGAGAGACAAAACCAATCCGAGCTCTGATGAACTGATTCGTCTGAACCAGGTGGTCTGTGAACGACCATTAGGCGATCATATCTTTAATTTGTGATTAACCCTTTCAATTATCAGATTACAGCATTCGTCCAAGTTTAGTTATTTAATTTTTCTTCAGCCTCAACAACACTAACAGATTCCGTTTACAGTGACACAGAGACCAACTGAAACGCATCACAGAAGCTGGACCCAGAGACTGCGTTGCCTAATTTCTATAAACAGATTCTTTGCAGAACCTGTAGGTGAAGGACAAGATTTTTTGGGGCCGGAATCTTTCTGGTTTCTGTTTTTAGTTTGACCAATCACCTTTCAGTGGGCTTTGGCTGCCTGCAGGTAGACACTCTTTGTAGAAAGCAAAAGACGCAGAATGATTTGACCAAAATGTGTCTGCTACTGGCTTCTTAACTTATCGCATATGTAGATAACTGTTGATAAGCAAAAATGTCCCCTGGACGTAAAACACCTGCAAAAGTATAACCGTTCGTGTTTTGTGATAAAAGTGATAAAAGAAACAAGTCAGACTGTAGACGCTGTACGGCGATTGCAAAACCAAGTCTTGGCCCAGATATTAACAGATATCTGCCGTTGCTCCTAGAATTCTTCATGGGTTGCAAGGTTGGTGTTGCCAGTTTTGACTGATATCAAATATTTGAATCCAACCTTCAAACCTGCCCAGTCTTCTTTTATTTTAATTTTAATATTGGTTGTAAGACTGTTTGTTTTTATACTTAATAGCAATTCGTAGAAAAATACATTATTTTGGTCTCTAGTCTAAAAGAAGAATAAGAAAGTGTTTGGAAAAGATGCACCACCAGTTTTCTATTGGTGAACCAAAAGCCATAATCACAACAATGAAAAACTATCAGGTTTCAACCGAAAAAGTCTTCACCTATAAACAGATTTAGCTTTTATGCAGCGTGTGTCACACATGTATTACTTTGAAAAAAATAATGATTTGAATAGGGAATAAAAGTTGCTGTTTGTTTTTAACAAACTAAAATGAATGTTTTCATTTGGACCATAGTCTTCTGCCAATCTGTGATCAATCTATTAAAATGTGGCCTTCAACTTGAGAGGAAATCAAACAATTGTTACCTGTCTGTAAAAAGAAACCTGAGTGGAATACATCCCGATCTGGGAATGAAGAGCAGGTACATTTTTGAAGTTTTAATGGAAATTGACTGAAAAACAATTGGACATCATTAACATCTGATCTAAAGTCACTCACTGCTGTCGGGTCGTCACAACAAGCTGCACAGGTACAGGAGGCAGCGTGGGGGTTCAGGATGCGCTCCTAAAAACATAAACAACCACTTCAACGTAATGCCAACTTCCTGTTCAGAATCAGCTGCAAACACTCTCTGTATGGTGTAGCACTGTGTAATACTGCAGTAGTGGGGTATTAACACAGATGTATTAGTGCAGTGGTACCTGTATGAGGCAGAGCAGAGGTCGGCCAGCGTATCTGATGCTCCTCTTCCAGTCTTTGCTGCTCGCTCTTCCTGCCAGACCTTCAAACTCAGTCGGAGTGAACCACTGCTGGTTGAATTTGATGCAGTGACCTTTACCCCCTAAACAAAACACTACACAGTCAGTGTGGGTAGAAACAGGATGAATTACCCCAAAAGTAGAATGGATGGACATGAAGCTCTGCTGGCTGAAGCATCATAGTTTTACTGATAATATTCTAAATTACATTCATGACCTTGATGCAACAAATTTTTATTTGACTGTGCACTTCTTTAACACTTTCATAACAAGGATCTTGGTTCAATTATTTTTAACGTGAGACAAAATGGTCTTCGACTTTGACTGCACGGCAATTGTAAACAAACATATTGCCCCAACAATTTTCAGTTTGAAAAACTGCTGTCTGTCACAATGTGATAAATCTGATATGAAAAGTAAAATGGCACAAAAGATGAATTTAGAGAAATCAAGAGAGTGGTAGAGTGTAACACTGGTTAAGTCGGAGTTGAAGCTAAACCTGGAAACTATTCAGGACCCGGCTCATCTGGAGGGAAGCGTATCAGTGGTGACTTAAACAGAAATTCAATCAGTTTTACTGAGGAAAGTTTGGTTGAACTGGAAATGTCGCTCCACGAAACATTGCTGAGTAGTTATGTGTCACCTGATCCCAGTCTGTTCTTGTAGAGGACTCCACTGGAGTTCCTGCAGCGGACCGGCAGCTCATTGTTGTGGACTGATGGGTCCCAGTTGTACTTGGAGCCAGAGTCTCTTTCATGGGGAGGAGTCAGTGGAGTGGGCGTTGTCTGTGGACCTGAGGGGTGCACACAAGGACAAAACAAATAGACAGCAATCAGAGAGAGATGGAGGTCACTGATGTTCATGTTCAGGACCTCATAGACACAACAGGACCTTCACAACCTTCACAAACACACACACACACCTGGTGCAATGGCGGTGGCAGACTTGAGGCCACTAGCCTCCACGATGCTGCCATCAGTGTGAACCACTATCAGTGTGGCCTTCTGGGTACTGAGACCCTCACCCAGCTGGAGGGTCGTCCTCCCACTCTGTAACATATACACACAAACACAGATGTCTATGTAGGTTATTTGTAACACATTAGTTTCACCAGCAGATGTCAGAATCTGCTTTTTTATTTAGAGCTCAGAGTAACTAATCTATTTCCAAGAGAGAAAAATATGCATCCACAATCTCCCAAAGCCCAATAAACATGTTTAAATGTCTTCTCTGGTCTGACAAGATGTGTGTGTTTTGGACACAACAGTCCAAAACACAAGACAGTTTATTAACATAAGAAAACCAATTATGCATTAGTGTAATCATCTGTGTGTGTGTGTTTATCTACCAGCACGTGTTCAGGGAGGCTTGCTGACGTGGCGACAGTCGTGGTGTAAACGTTGTCCTCTGCAGCCTGAACGTCCCTCACCGTCATCTCTGATCAACAACAAGAGATTTCAAATATTTTAATCATCACATGCCCTCCACTTCTACTGCACAATAGCTAATACAGTACACCAGTAATGTAGGATAACATGTTAATATAACAGCCACACTAGTTGTGCTTTAGTGACAGAATCACCACAATCTGAGAACAGTTTCTAAAAGCCTATATAGGCCAAAAGGCCTATTTGCTTTAATTGTCGGAGACATCAGACACAGGGTGAATTTTAAGCTGCATTTTCAATATTATCCCACATATTTGAGCAGAGGTTAGGGTTAGGGTTACATTTGTAATGAAAAAGTCACTTGCTTACAACGATCATAGTAGAATAAATTTTTATTTTCTAAGCTGAATTAGGAATTGTGCAGGGATCTGTGTAAGAGGTGGCCCCCTTATGGGCCCTGATTTAGTCAAATCCTAGATCCGCCAGAGTATCTAATGAATGAATTTTATATTATTTTGCAATGATGTGAATGTTGTATGTCCGTGATCGTTATCGAAGGCGGTGGAAATTGTGTTATGATGCTTTTATTAATATCATTGTTGTTCTACAGAGCACTATGGCCCTTCCACTGGTACCGGGGCAGTCCTGATATACTTTGTAATTACTTTAATTATACCCTCACCAAACTATGTTCAATATCTGACATACTGATACAGAAGAGCTGACAGAAACACATTTCAAGTACTAATAAGTATGAATCACATGACATTTAATCCGTTATACGATCTGATGTTAAATTCGGCTGACTTACAATACCTCTAATAAATCAGATTTACATGTAGCTAAAATATGGACTGTAAACTAGGTTAACATTGTCCACTCCATTTAACTACCAGTAAACCGTGTTGTTGCTGTAGTGTAAACTAACTCTATAAGTCGGAACTGATCATTTTTTTATTTATTGAATATCTTGGGGACCGCTTGATAAATTGATAAAGTGGATTCGCGCTCAAGATAAAACTACTATACACATTTGTTTAACTGTAGAATGATTTTAGGGAGTTGTTTACATTTCTGTAGCAGACGTGTGAAGGAGTCATGTGAAAGTCCCCATTTGAATGGTTACTAAGATACTGAGCAGCGTGTGTTCTCCTTTGTTTACAAACGGAGTGAACGTGTGTGTGTTTTAGCGCCACCCCGCTCAGCGGCCTGCTGCTAGCTCCGACCAAACACCCGCCTTTACCTCCGAACGCCGCGTCAGCCTCGTCTGGGTTCGGCAGAGACTCGGCTTCCATGTCGATGTTTCCCGGTTCCGCCAGCACAGCCATCGTGGCGACTTCGGCCTCCGACTCGGTATCCGAGCCCACCGGCGGCTCGTCGATGGGCGGTTCATCCAGCCCGAGCGCCTTCGTGGCCGAGTCCGCTTCGTCCATTCTCCAGCGCTACGACAAGAGCCGAATGCGACCGAGCAGCGGCGGCGCCGAGACGAGGTCCGAGCGCAGCCGAGTCTGATCCGAACCCGAGGAGCACTCGCAGGTCCCGGAGCCGGTAACGATAATGGATGAATCCCGTTGTATTCACACCGACATTAACGTAAAACGTCCAAGAATGGGGAGAGCTAAAGCGGAAAGCGGAAGACAGCCCGAGCGGCTTTTATCAAGTCGAGGAAAGCGATGCACCCGAAGACTTCCGGAAAAACACGAAGCGACACACAGCGGCGAACAGCGCACACGCATTTACACACGCGCGGATAAGAGACCACAACAGAGATCAGAAAATCTACATTAACACTCATCTTAATGAGCTCGTATATTGAACCCAGATCTTTGAATTATCTAAATTTATATCACGTTTCATGTGTCGTTCATTATGTCTGAACTCACATGAAACGTTTGTTTTAGCAGCTGCTGATTCAGGTTTGTGAAGAGCTCTGCAATGAAAGTGCAATATAATTGTTTTGCAGACATGGCCTGGGAGGATTCTACAATTCCATCGTAGTCATGGTATATAGGAGATAGAAGTGTATTTCTACTATTTCTAAAACTGGTATAATCCAACTGGACTACACACATAGACCTCAAAGGAAAACATGCAACAACAAAATAAAAATATGACTAACAATTCTATATTTTCCCCATCAAAACAACATCATTAATATCTTTGGGTTATGAAATTAATTATGCAGTGCCTGAAAATGACAATAACCGAAAGATTGAAATATGGCCCTTTTGTTAGATTCAACCATTCACACACTCTCAAACAGCTCTTCTCTTCTCTGATACAGAGCCTTTTGTATCACACCATTCATACACTGGCGGCACAGCCTTTGGGCAATCTGGGGTTCAGTATCTTGCTGAAAGTGTCAGGGATCGAACCATTGACATTCTGGTTATTGGACGGGCCTCTCATCTCCTGCTCACTGTACAACTACAACAATAACAGAGTGATATGTACAGTATATTACAGAAATACACTTTTCAGCTGGAATCACACTTACATTGTCTTAAAGAGATTTTTTATTGAATCGTGACTTTTTTCACTTTGACATAAAAATAAAAGTCATCATAAATATTTCGATGACATATAAAATATACATTTTTGGAGGATTGTTTTTATTTTTTGAAAAAGGTAATAATGACCAGAACCATTATAAATCTCTGAAAAAAAGAGGAAATCATCCCGGACAAGATCCAAAAATAAAACAATTTATTGCACATGTATTAATAATACCTAATGTCTGCTACAGCAGATCAGCATCAGGAATGTGAATGTTAAAAATAATAAATTTGCCCCAATTTCTTTCACCAACTGATGAGGAACAAAAGACAGAAAACAAAATGTGATTAACAAAATGTCTTGAAACTATGAACAGGACTGGTATCAAGACATAATATTAATGATTAGAAGAAACAAGCTGAGTGACATTCAGACTGAACTCCAACTGCTTATAAAGATGAATTGTAACTGAAACACACTGGTGTTTGAATTTTGTATTAAACCAACTTTAGCCCTATTTCCTGTCATCAACTGTACCCACGTGTCAACACAATATACTGTCAAACATCACCTGCTTTGTCCCAGTTCCACACAACATATAAATCAGAAGCCAGTGCATACCATAAATTATATATATATACATATATACTTTTTCTGCTACAAAACATACATACAGACCTTTACTGTCTATGTACTGATGTACCTTCGAATAAGACTTTAAAAGAAACTTTGCAAAGAAAAAGTCTGTTTTTCTTGAACTTTCTTTGGCCGTGTCACCACCAAAATTCACAATAGGTTACTTTTGAGCTGTGAGTTTTTAATACCTTTGCAATTGAGAACACAGCACATTTTAAGTTTGTAATATATTATTTGGCTTAATTTTACTATAGTGAACAGACTAGCTGAAATTCAAACACTTCTTTCAATTGCTATGTAGACTGGAACTGAGACAGCCTCTCTGTATTTGTATATATCTGGGTTGAGTGAACTGACTGGTTCATCAGTCTATCACAATCTACTCAGCTGGGGCGGATATCTTTCCCGCCTACATTCAGGCTCCACCCTCTCTTTGCCCAGGTTAGAACTTCCTGGCTTGCAACAATACAGGCCAGGGGCAGTGTAAAGCAGAAATCCCTGAATACCACACGTGTCCTTTTTGTTTCTTGAGAGACTCCAGCATCGCCGATATGACCACGAGTGTGACAGCTTCCAAAACCCCTCGCTGGTCACATCACCAACTCAACTTAATGTTTCCTGTCTTTTTCCAGTTTGTCTCTCACTTCGGTGTTGAATAAAAGTGTTTTCCTGTGCAGGAATACCACAGAGATCATTTAAACTATCAGATGGGATTTCAGGATCCAAAGTGTCACTTCCCCATCACCTCCTGATCTGGTCGTCACGTCAGCGCTGGATCCTGGAGATCAGGTAGTAGAGCAGGAAGAAGACCAGGACCAGTCCCACAGAAACGTAGCAGAGGATGCGACGATTGTCTCTGCTGGATCGGACCATGGTGGAGAAACGCTTTACACTGCCACTCAGCAGGCCCGTTGCACTCAGGAAGTTTGAGTCCTGAGAAGAATAGAAGCAGAAGGGAAAACATGACTAACTGTAGAAGGGAAGCAGTTGAATGTACTCGTTTTCAGAAAGTGAAGGGACTGAATAGAGAAGCAGAAGTATATTTGAGAAAATCTTATACTTAAGCTTATATTTATTACCCCATTTTACCTATAACAAGTCAGTAATTCAGCAATTATTCAGTAAAACAAACATGAATGGAAGACAAGAAAAAGAGAAAAGCAGCTTTTTTTAATCTGAGACGCTGCAACTAGAAAACTGAGTATTTTTCGTTGAAAAGTGAGCAATCAGTAATTGTTTGCCATGTAAATGAAAACGAAAGCAAAGACGCACTCACCATGTTGTCCAAGTAATCGTTCTGATCATCAGCTTCTCTGTCGATGTCATACGCCAGCTGTTGGACACAGACAGGATGGATGATCAAGTTAAACGGTTAGTGTTACGGTTAAGGTTTTTGTTGTTTTTTGAAAAGAAATGATTACACATTTTTTGAATATTTACATTATATCAGGGTCAAACTACGAGACAGAGTAGAGAACATGGATTTTGCATTTTCTACAGAATATACAGCTATACTTTATAGCTGTATATTCTTAAAAAAATGAAACATACTCTGAGATTAGACTATGTGTTCTGAGATACTGTGCAGACTGTTATAACATCATTAAGAAGCTAAATGTGGCTTACAGATTTTAGTCTGGAGACTTTGGTGACCAGGTTCTCAGCCATTCGCTTGTTCTCATCATCGAGCATGTCGTCAACAGCGCCATGACCTGAAAACAAACGCACACACAGAAAAGAGTAACTTGAGAGCCAACTTTATGTAGCCACTTGTTTTGTAGAGCCGAGATAACTGCTTGTAGTGCTGGTTAAGGCTGGGCGATAAGGCGATAAAGATAATTACCCCGATGTAACTTTCCTCAAAATAGAAACATAAGACATGCCGATATAATGTTGATAGAACTCATTCCATCCATGTTTTGACAGACAACACGAGCAGCCAATGATATTAAGAATAGCGTTGCGCCGAACAAATTATGTGGCTGGAATAGAGTTACAGCCACTTTTGGTTGGGTTGACGCACACAGTCTGTTTCCTCCTCACTCCGCTTCTGACGTGCGGTCACTTTACACTGTTACACATCACACGTTATTGGGACACGTACAGGACTGATGTTTACTTTGTGTTTGTTTGATTTGCTTCAGAGTTTATCGGCCACATGTTTAAACCTGCTACAGAGAGACGTAAGGACATCTGGATAAAGTGACGGCAACGATACAGAGTCAAGATCGATAAATACCTAAATAAATGTGATAATCAGTTTGTGTTTATATATCGATTTCAACTGAGAAGAAGAAAACTATCGTGATAATAATTTTTCCATATTGCTTAGCCCTAGTGCTGGCACCGCCATGCTTATCATGCGGTTATTGCAGATATGACAGCACTTTTGGCAAAGATAACAATGCTGTATTGCAGCGGAATGTTCTCTGGTATATGGGAAGGTTTTTTGGACTTGTTTTGTTTCAGTGTGACTCAGACCTGGCAACCCTGCATCTGTCAACTTCTCCTCAAGTCTCAACAGACTCTCCTTTTAGTATTTTACAGAAAACACTCTGTTGACCACCAGTCACCAGCACAGACTACTCTGCTTATTCTTCACAAATTCAACGTTGTAGCTAAATCTCTTCATTCATGCTGGTGAAGCTCCAGAGCTGTTCCACGTTAGCACAGCAAACCTGGAAGTACCCAGCTAGTTAGCCTGCTAGCTGAGGAAAAGGCTCCAGAGTCAGACCGTGAACTGACCGCCTGCCATTGGGCTGAAACCCTCCGTCACACCGCTGCCACCTCCGCTCTGACCTGCGGCGGCTGCTGCTGACATGTTACGGCTGAAAACATACAAGTGAATACGTGTCCACAGACATACCTCTGTTCCAGTCCGCCATGTTGGAGAGTGACGTCACGATCAGCCGGGATTAGGTAGACTCACGTGACTTCCTGCTTCACTGCGGATCAAATCAAAACGTTACTTCACCTTGGAAACACGTGTCTGATTCCAATGATTGTAACAGGAATCTCAATTTTATGTGTTTGCTGTTTAACAAACAAGCGTTGGCTGTAAAACGTATTCATTTAGTTTAAACTACAAAACTGGCAAAATGGGTCAACAGCGCCACCTGGAACCCAGCCCCCAGGTTTCCACCTAACCGATTTTCACCAAAATCTGGGGAAAGGTGTATCGCGACTAATCATAGAAAAAAGCCTCAAGGAGCATTATGAAAAAATTAACAGGAAGCCCGCCATTTTGGATTTAGTGGCCATTTTGGTCATATTCCACATTTGTACTTTGATGTACTTGTTGTAGAGCTTTCATCAGATCAAATTGAAAAATTAGACGAGTGTCATCACAACAGGATGTAGATTTAAAGTTATCCAAAAAATGTACTTTTCGTCATACCGTGTGACCCTGAAGTTGCGTCAAAGTTTGATGAAACGCCATCAAAACACAAGCTTCTGTATCTCAGACATATTTGGTCCGATCGAGTCAAAACTAAGTCGAAACTAAGTAGTGATACTGATGTGTTATGTATTCTCGTTTCCCAGGTTTGTGCTGCAGAAAGATGGCAATATAGCATGTTGGGCATGGACTGCCTGATGAACCATGTTTAATTCATTTTCATGCCAGTGTTTTGTGTCAAAATGCTAAAAGTGTTTTTGGAAGATACAGAAGGGACACGTACTGGAATTTCAGGTGGAGTAAAACTTAAGGAGGACTAATTTGTGTTGGTTTTGAATTCTCTTGCATTTTCATTAACCCCAGTTCTTATATCCCTTTGTGTGTCTAACTGAACAGAGCTTAATTAGTAACTGAAGAGATAGAGTAACCTTCATCGTATGAGAGGAAAAAATCCAGTAGGCTGTCCTGTTGCTAACGGTGAAATAAAACTCTCTTCTTTTTTTTCTGTTCATTCTCAAATAAAGTGGATTCACTTGGTCTGATAGTTTCGATCACATCTTTATAAAACACCTCATTAGCTGCACACTTCAAACCCCTTGAGGGGGAAAGGTTTTTTGAGAGAAGATTCCAGATTCATTTACTAGACTGGATATAAGTGATTGATTTCCTGCCCATTGTAAGAGTTCAGTATATTGCAGGCATGACAATGAGAAAGAGTGGGGATTCAACCCGCGACCTTCTTATCAAAACGAACACTGTACCGACTAGGCCACACCGCCTACTGATGACGAACAGCGCTACACAAATTGTGTATATGTGTGTCCGTATCATTCTATGCTGCTTTTGATAAACACTTCAGAGAAAATATTTTCTACTTTACTACATTTATTTGAGAGCCTTACTTTTATATTTTTTGATAATTTGATTTTTTTTTATTTTGTTTTTATATTTAATTCTTAATTGTTATGGTTAATTTCTTTTTTGCAAATTTACATAGTAGTATGTGCGCCGCAGGATGATTATGTGCCGCAGGATGATGTGCGCCGCAGGAGGATGATGTGCGCCGCAGGATGATTATGTGCCGCAGGATGATGTGCGCCGCAGGGTGATGTGGGCCGCAGGGTGATGTGGGCCGCAGGATGATGTGGGCCGCAGGGTGATGTGGGCCGCAGGATGATGTGCGCCGCAGGGTGATGTGCGCCGCAGGGTGATGTGGGCCGCAGGGTGATGTGGGCCGCAGGGTGATGTGGGCCGCAGGGTGATGTGGGCCGCAGGGTGATGTGCGCCGCAGGGTGATGTGCGCCGCAGGGTGATGTGGGCCGCAGGGTGATGTGGGCCGCAGGGTGATGTGCGCCGCAGGGTGATGTGGGCCGCAGGGTGATGTGCGCCGCAGGGTGATGTGGGCCGCAGGGTGATGTGCGCCGCAGGATGATGTGCGCTGCAGGATGATGTGCTCGGCAGGATTATGTGAGCCGCATGATGAGGTGATGAAGTGCGCCGCAGGATGATGTGCGCTACATGGTGATTTGATGATGTGCGCTGCTGGATGATGTGCGCAGCAGGATGATGTGATGATGTGCGCAGCAGGATGATGTGCGCCAAGATGATGTGCGCCGCAGGATGACGTGCGCCAAGATGATGTGCGCCGCAGGATGACGTGCACCGCATGATGACGTGTCCTGCAGCATGATGTGCACTGCAGGATGATGTGATTATGTGCTCTGCAGGATGATGTGCACCGCAGGATTATGTGCGCTGCATAGTGATGTGATGATGTGCGCCGCAAGATCACCGCAGGATGTCGTGCTCCGCATCATGCGCCGCACGGTGATGTGCGCTGAAGGATGATGTGTGTCGGACGATGATGTGATGATGTGCGCCGCAGGATGATGTGCGCCACAGGATGACGATTTGCGCCGCACTGTGATGTGCGCCGCAGGATTATGTGCGCCGCACGATGGGTGATGATGTGCGCTGCAGGATGATGTGCGCAGCAGGATGATGTGCGCCGCATGATGTGCGCCGCACGGTGATGTGCGCCGCAGGATGATGTGCGCCGCAGGATGATGTGTGCTCGGGCCCATTAGTGTTATGACGTAACCCTAGTTCTTATTCTTATTCTTATTCTTATTCTTACTCGGGCGCTATTCCCTTGATCTACTTGTTCAAAAGCCTTCGAAAAAATGAGGAATCAAGAGCATGAAATGTTGTGATACAAGGACTAAAAGCTCTGTGTAAACCATAGATTGGGGTGTAAACACATTAGCATCTACCCTAACATCGTCACACTAACATCCAGTAAACATTTAGTCTCTGTATGACACTTTCCTGTACTGTCATACAGGTTTGTTTTGCTGTTGTTACTGCAGCTCTGCCAATTCACTCAATTCCAGGTATATATTATATATTAAACACTATATATTATGTATTATTTATTATATGTTATATATTATATATTATATTATATTATATTATATTATATTATATTATATTATATTATATTATATTATATTATATTATATTATATTATATATTATATTATATTATTATATTATATTATATTATATTATATTATAGTAAATTATATTATATTAAATTATACAGTTTGCTGGCTTCCTGTGATCACTGGGTGGCAGTATACACAAACTGTACAGACTAATGAGTTAATCCCATTTTAGTTTACCTAGTACTGACTGAAACATCTCACTCAGGATATATTTATCAAGCACGTTTCTGTTACAGCCTTCAATGATTTTCATGAGGTGAAAAAAGTATCTGGTCTGATCTTTGTACTGTACCTCCTACTGGCAGGAGGTAGAGTGAGTCGTCCACCAATCACAAGGTCAGTGGTTTGATCACTGGCTTTTCCAGTAAGCATCTTAGTGTGTGTATGACAGAAAAGCGCTGTGTTTAGAACAAGCACTAGGTGAATGGTTAAATAAGAGCTGATTTGTGAAGAGCTATAAATGGTAATAAAGACTTCAGATTTCAGAGCCCTGTTAAATGGTGAATAATGGCCACTGTTTGTGTGGATGGGCCCATTCAGTCACTGTCGGATCTGTCCAATTAGTCGTTACACAACCACTGTTGTAGTCTCCATTAGTTCGTTGGGTCAAAGGTCAGTCAGTGTGAAAACACTATCATGCAAACGTGTAACAGTGATATCACCTTGTGCGAGTCTTTAGTTATCCTCCTGTTTCTGTAGGTGCTGTAATCCACCTATGTGTGTGCGTGTATGTGGGGGGGTGTGCTTGAGTGTGCCACCTGATGTCAGCACGCATCACTGCTGCTCAGAAGGTGAATGGGGGCAGGGAAGCGTGTTCAGAACTGGTGTGTGTAAACCTGGTGTATGCAGAACTGGTGTCTGCAGAACTGGTGTCTGCAGAACTGGTACGTGTAGACCTGGTGTGTGCAGAACTGGTGTGTGTAGACCTGGTGTGTGCAGAACTGGTTTGTACAGAACTGGTGTGTGTAAACCTGGTGTGTGCAGAACTGGTTTGTACAGAACTGGTGTGTGTAGTCCTGGTATGAGCAGAACTGGTGTGTGCAGACCTGGTGTGTGCAGAACTGGTTTGTACAGAACTGGTGTGTGTAGTCCTGGTATGAGCAGAACTGGTGTGTGTAGACCTGGTGTTTGTAAACCTTGTGTGTGCAGCCCTGGTTTGTGCAGCCCTGCTGTGTGCAGCCCTGCTGTGTCCCTCTCAGCAGAAGGAGCTGCAGGAGCAGTCTCTCTGGTGCTCACTGAAGCCACAGATTGTCTAATTAGATTAAGCGAGGCTTTCCTCAGATAATCATTTAGCCAGCTCCTGTTTTTTCTCCGATGGAGCACTGCTTGTGACTGTGAGCTTGCTGAAGGTCAAGCTGAATTTCTGGACAACAGGTTGCTTTTGGGAGTAATTTTCGCTCTTGGAGAAGTTCTTGGAGCAGACTGTGGCTGGGTTATGGGCTGTTTCTGGAGCGTGTGTGACGCTGCTCAGACTAATCGGACTGCTGCTAATACCTGCTGCTGCTAACAGGAGGCGATGGGGGAAGTTTCTGTAAGTGAAGCATTTTATTCTTCTCTGTGGTGACATGAATGTTTTATCACAAGTGACTAACCTTGAATAACTTTTCTGTGGAAAAATCCTGAATAAGTTTCCTCTGTTTAGCAGACTCTTTTTACACATTACTTCATCAGTAATGGAGCAAAGGAGAATTCATCAAGAAAAATACTTTTCACCTTGTAGCAGTCTCTGTAACATGGAGATTTGCAGCACTCATGTCTCTGTATAGCTGAACTGAATATGTGTGTGTTTTTGGACTGTTGGGTGGAATCCCTCATTAAGGTTTAGTTTTGTACAGCAAGCTTTTTTCAACCATTTAGACCATCGTGACTTCTGCTCAGCAGCTCTTCGTTTTCTCTCCTTCAGCCTTAAACAGGCTGCTTCTCCCTCGCTAAGATTAAGGCTCGGCTGATTGATTGACACAGATTACAGTTGAAGGCACAGAGGTCACACCATGTGAGGAACAAAGGCTTTCAGTTCACACACAACACACATAGATACTGTGTGTATTCAAATCCAAACGGTTGAAATTAACATATTACTTTAGGTGGGGTTGAAGAGCAGTGTGGTTGGATGGAGGCTGGATCAGATGTATTGGTCAGCTTCAGCGTTGCCTGGTTGATTGAGAGTCACTCATAACTGGTTACTGACAGGGATTTGGTGAGAACATGTAACACATATGAAATAAGATATTTAAATGTAGGAAATATTGAGTTCTGTAAATGTTCTCTTTCGGATATGTATCAATCTTTATGAATATGTTCTTCTATTAAATTAATTCTTACTTTTATTTTAGTATTAACACTATTGTGTAAGGTACAGTGCTCAGTGCGGGTGTTAGTTCCTGAGCTCAAATTGGTGAGAAATGGATTAATGGAAGAGTGAGTTATTGACACTTCAAATATTATTGACCATGTCGAGCATTTCTAGTAATTCAGATCAGTTTTTCAAATCAGTGCAATAAAAGCTATGAAACGATATGAATCCTTGCTATTTAATATCATACCATAACATATTATACCGTACCATACCAAACCACACTATACCATATGATACAATACCATACAATATTAATCTGTATAATACGGAACCATACCATACCATACCATACCATACCATACCATACCATACCATACCATACCATACCATACCATACCATACCATACCATACCATACCATACCATACCATACCATACCATACCATATGAAACAATATAATACAATACAACAATATATGATATGATACTAAACAATACGTTATGGTACGAGATGATACAGAGTGATACGATCATTATCTTACCATAACTAAGCATACAATATGATACGATACAAAACAATAAGATACATTACAATATGATGGGATATTAAATGATATGATACAATGTGATTGGTTACAATACAGCATGGTACCTTAGGATATGATAGGATTTTCGAAGAATAGAGCTGAGAGTCCAAGTTCACCCGGCTAATCCCCACTCCCACAAGAAGTAATTAACAAACCACCAAGAACTGTTCAAATGTGACATGTAATCTCTGTGTGATGCATCCATAAGTGTCAGTAAATCCTTCTTTTCAATGTTTACCAGTAGAAAGAAAAGTCAACTTTAGATATAATTAAAATATATCAGTTTTTTAAAAACCCTATAATTTGCATGTAATTAGTAGTACGAATAAAATCCCACCCCAGAGCCAATATCAGCTACATGACCTTGTTGTCCTGTGCCCAGCCACAACACTAGAGTCCAGTCATGTACTTGATATGGTAATATTTCTACCTATTCTCCACAGTTATGTATTTGTTCTCCACACAGGTCTCTGAAATAACCGTGTCTGTCTTTCCCTGTACAGTCACAGAGTCCCAATAAGGTCACATCTGCACCGCAGGCCCACCACTGAGTCTGTGTTTGCCGGGAAAGCCTCTGTCGAGCCCTAGAGGAGCAGACATGGCCAATAACTCTTTTCGTGGGTCCAAACACGGCCGACGTGATGACGTTAACCACGAGGCAGAGTTCAGCTGCTCGCTGCAGGAGCTGCGCTCGCTCATGGAGCTGAGAGGACCGGAGGCTGTGACCAGGATCCAGAAAAGTTACGGAGACGTTAATGGGCTGTGTAGCAGACTGAAGACTTCACCTGTCCAAGGTAAATACAGCTTCTGTGATTGGTTTGTGTCCTCACAGCATCAAAAGACATTAATCTTAAATGAACTCCAGAAAATGAGATCTTCTCCAATATAAATCCAGTGTATTGTTTTCAGTTAGGGCCACAGTGGTATGTGATTTGTTTATGCCCTGCCATCAGTGACTCACAGACCCCTCTCCCCCAGTGTGGACACTGTTAAACTAACAGAGGACATGTAAAGCCTGGCTCCAGGGACTGTTGACTGCGATGGTCAAAGTCGACCATGACCTCCAGCCTCTGTTGATCCTGCTCTGCTCTCTGTGTGCTTCAGGACAATCAGAGATGAACACAGTGGGCTCTAGTCCGTTAATAATACGCTTAAATTAAAATAAATTAAAATGTACAGGCATAATAATTTGAGTATTAAGACTAGCTAACGGAAAAATATTTTGAGAATAAAGTTGAAATCTTACAAGGACAAAGTGATAACTTTAGGCTCTGTGTCCGTGTTGAAATGAGTAAGGTGGAGCATCTTGTTAAGTATATAGCAAGTTATACCATCATGTTCTCACCATAAAAAAAGTATCTTTTGGCTCATCAGCTTCAAATTATCATAGCTATATTGGAAAGCCTGTGTAAGAAACTGAATCTATTTTGAAGAGACAGTATCGTTGGTTATATCTGTGTGATGTTTAAAGGGATGTACATTTTTCAAATAAGATAAGTGGATAATCAAGATTTCAGATCTGAAAGGAGAGCAACACCTCTCTCGGGTAATTCAAAAATATTATCTTTTAATCTTTATACTTGTAATACAGATGCATGACAAATCAGAAAGGGATCACACACTCATTGGTTTTAGTTCATCACTGTAAAAGTTGAATTATCGCAAACAGTATTAGTGAAGCTTTATTGTTTCGGTGAAGTTGTGCAATGATTTCACACTGGAACCAGTGTGTCTCTATGGACTAAATGTGTTTCTCATACATCTGCCCTTTGACATTTTCCTACTCATCATTAATTCATTCAGTCTGTCCGTCTTGCACACGTTCAGTAAACACTTTCAGCATCTTGACACCCCGCTGACAGAGAGAAGGAAAATGTCAACAGCAGCATGAAATCGGTGGAAAATCCATGGCACTGCTTTACTTCTCTGTATCTCTGGGCTGACAGCATAGAGTAGACCCTTCTACATTCAGTCTAATACTAGTGAAAAGAAAGTCCTGAGCAGGTTTCGTTTCCAGACAGCATTGAGAGAAGGGTTTGTTGAAACCCCGCCGAGAGCGGGCGAGTCAGTTGCAGTGGTGCAGCAGCTGCTGTGTGTCCAGAGGGAGCAGCTGAGCCTGTCCCGACATGTTGCTCTGCTCCAGAGAGGAGACCTGTCTGCTCCCTGCTCCCACACTACTCCACACTTTTGAGACACACAAACACCCGGCATCAGAAACCACTGTCAACATTTCTATATCTGAGATTGATTTTGTTTTCAGTGTATCTGCTGCACACAGTACTGACTTATAACATTCAGTGATATGAATCCCATATGTTTCTTCACAATACCCCTCTGTTGTTTTCTCTCTCGAATCTTTGTTGCACACAGTTTGTTAGTATACTGTTCATACAGTGGTGTGAATCTACTTGAAAAGTCACAGTCTTCATTCGCACACAATGTCAGAGCTCATAGGTTGCATCGTGTTGACACTTTGCGGAGCCTTGGGAACCTATTAGCAGCTGGCTAAAATAATATCCCCTGAAAGAGTTACAAAGCTAATGCTAATGAGCGAATTTATATATTATCACAGTGACGTTTAGACAGTTATATATTTTTTAAGCACGTAATGATGACCCAATTAAAGATGGAGACAACATTTTCAATTCAGGTTCAGGTTTGTAGAGAACACCTGCAACAATAATACGATTTTATCGGGTAACGATTAAAATCCTGGACTTTTATTTCCATCTACTCGTCTCTGATGTTCGTTCATATATTTAGCCTTTTTATGGTCAAATTAATATTTGTGTATCCATCACCTTAGAAAAACATTAAAATTGTTGCATAATTGCATCTTGTAAAAGCTGTGTGCATACAACATAAGATTGTAAAGATGGAGAAACTGGAGGTCTGTGGCGTTAAATCAGTGTCATTGAATAATCTGTCTCAATTTCATCCCACAAATATGAGCCTTATAAATATATGACTAATATATTTAGTCATATATAAATCATAAATATATGACTAATATATTTATAAGACAAATATTAAATCACCTGCAATGAGTGTTATTGCGGATCTACAGATGTCAGAAGAAGGACGTGCTGATGTTGTGTTTGTGTCTCCTGATGCAGGTTTAGATGGAACCTCTGACGACATCAATCGAAGGAAAAAGGAGTTTGGACAGAACGTAATCCCTCCTAAAAAGCCAAAAACCTTTTTGCAGTTAGTGTGGGAAGCCCTGCAGGATGTCACGCTCATCATCCTTGAGGTGGCAGCCGTCATCTCACTTGGGCTTTCTTTCTACAAACCGCCAGATGCTGAGAGACAGAGTGAGTTGATCTTTACATCTTAGATAAATATATTTTCTTATGTGAAAACTACATGATGCCTAATACATATTACTAATGTCTTCCATTAAAATAAAAAATACTATATTTACATTGGTCTCCGCTTAGTTACACTTCAGTCTAGCTGCCCTGCAAAGCAGCTTTCTCAGATTAAAGAATTACTAAAATATAAAATAAAATCAAATACAACTCAACCGGAGAATGTAACTCAGCTCGTTCCGTTGTCTACCTCCATTCCATTCTATTCCTGCTTTCTGTAAATGTGCTTGTGTTAGACGCCAGTTGTGGCAGCAGCAGTACATCTGCATTTAATTCAGGATCACTTCAAATAAAAACCTGATGTGTCCTTCAGGATTTGTTTTTACACTTCTGGCGTGACTCTGTAGGTTTTATACGTCAGTGCTGTCTTGTCATGACACCCCACTCCCCTATGAAAAGCTGATACTTCAGGAAACCAGCATTTTAAAGCAGACCACTGACCTGGCAGGATTCACAAGATCTGTGTCATTATCTTCATCAGTCATTTGAAATCAAACCAAACATACCTATCTCTCCTTAGAATTTAGAAACCACCTAAACCTCCTTTCAGGCTTCACTGCTGAAGTGTGTGAAGAAGCAATGAAACATCTAACTAACATTTAAATACTGTTGCTGCCCCTGCTCAGACTGCGGCAGCGCGGCTGGCGGCATGGAGGACGAGGACGAGTCGGAGGCTGGGTGGATCGAGGGCGCGGCCATCCTGCTGTCCGTGGTGTGCGTTGTCCTGGTGACGGCCTTCAATGATTGGAGCAAGGAGAAGCAGTTCCGCGGCCTCCAGAACCGCATCGAGCAGGAGCAGAAGTTCACTGTGGTCCGAGGCGGACAGGTGATCCAGATCAATGTGTCCGAGATCGTGGTCGGAGACATTGCACAGATCAAATATGGTGAGAGAACAAAAAGCATGTAGCGTGAAGTTTATGCTGTGTGATGATTACAGCTGGATATCAAACCTTTAGATACATATTCTTGATCAGGCAATCTTTTATAAGATCATTCCTGATCTAAATCATCATTTTGCAAGTTTTGTTCTGTGATGTTTTTATTTATTCTTCAAAGTGTAGTTGCTAATACACCTGCTCACAATACACCTAGAAGAGACCCTCATTGAATATATTGATGTTTAATTTCAGAAAGGGTGCAGGCGGATATATAGTTTGAAATGTAATATAATATTCAGAATAAGATTTATTTACGTTTGTGAAAAAAACAATAAATGGTGTTAGTTTAGTTTAAGTGACCATGTCCTCTTCCAAGGAGTACAACATGTTGTACCTTCATATGCTCCAGTCAACAATTTAATGATGATGTATTTCATTATGACCTGATGACCTGTTCTCACAGCGTACCTCTGTGTCTCACAGGTGACCTTCTCCCGTCTGACGGCATCCTGATCCAAGGCAACGATCTCAAGATCGACGAGAGCTCTCTGACCGGAGAGTCCGATCATGTGAAGAAGAGCGTCAGTGAAGACCTCATGATGCTGTCAGGTGCTTCATTCACATCGAATTATAAATTAACTGTACATTCACATGCTCCTGTGAAGGTCCCATTTCCTGAGTTGTGAAGTTGTTGTTCTGACTTCAGCGTGTTCAGGTGCTTTGAAGTTCCAATATTAGCGTAGAAAAAAGATCAAAGAAAAAGATCAGGTGTGACAGATATAAATAATTTTAAATGAATGCATGTTGATCATAAAATCATCTGTACTGTTTAAAAAACTGTGTAGATGCTTGTGAGAGATGGACATGGCAAGTGACAAGCGCAACATTCCACAAGTCCAAATTAAAAGCTATTAAGAGTTGATTTTGAAATCCTTTATTCGTTTATCTAAGTGATAACGGCAGCAACTGAGCAACGCATGTACCAGGAGGAACTCATTTTTCTGATAATACCCACACAACATGAACAGTAAGTTGTGACCTCAGCTCTAATGAGTCAATTTCTGCTTTTGATTTTCTTGTGCTGAGTCTGAGCTTCCTTCTGACTGAACATTCATCCCATAGTGAAATAACACAACTTAGAACCAAAGTGACATTTCTTATTTAGGCAGTCTGCATCCAAACTGACTGAACATGGCTCCTTATTCATGATTTGCTCGTTGGTTCTATGTGCGACACAATCACGTCCTATTCCAGCTTCTACCAAGCATCATCAGCAGTCTGGAGCCTGGTAGAAGATTACAGGCATCTTGTGAAATGTGCCATACGGCTGCCTTCTTCTTCTAGAGTGGCTCTCGGGTGTGCTTGTTATAGAGTAGGCCGCAGCTCCTACTACAGTGTCGGAGAGTAATAGCAGCTTCTACCCACACAAACACAATGGAATAAATTTGTGCGTACATGCACAGAGTAAAACATGTGGACTTTGTGCACACAGGTTGCTAGGATGTTGTATAATGGCCATTTTTTAAATGAGGATCAGTGAACAAGACATTAAAGTCACAATTGTATGAGAGAAAAAAATCATGTAATCCAAAATTATAACATTTTTGTGCATCTGTAACAACAACCATGTAAGACGGATGAAAAGATACTGCAGGTTATGTCTACAGGCATTTCAAATGGAATGTGTTGTACAGCAGGACAAAACACAACAGACCAAAGTTATCACTTCATTCAAATCAGTGTGTTGTTTTCTTCTGAATGCGTTTCTTATCATGCATTTGTGACTTTAATAACCCCGTCTCCCCATTATATATCTTTTTTTACTTTTTATTTTTACAGTGGACCTAAGACAGTTACTTATGAAGAAGTGACAAGGAGTCTAGACGATGTCACATAAGTTTGTAACATAATTCACGTCTCTCTCTCTCTTAAAGGAGACACAGAGCTGTGAATGGACCCTTGTGACAGAGATGACCGAGGCAACAGACTGAAAAATAAATAACAATGATCAATATCCTCTCTCTCTCTCTCTCTCTCTCTCTCTCTCTCCTCTCTCTCTCTCTCTCTCTCTCTCTCTCTCTCTCTCTCTCTCTCTCTCTCTCTCTCTCTCTCTCTTTTTCTCTATATCACAGGTACCCATGTAATGGAGGGCTCTGGAAAAATGCTGGTCACCGCTGTAGGCGTGAACTCTCAGACTGGCATCATCTTCACACTGCTCGGCGCTGGTGAGGATGGGGAGGGCGAAGGTGAAGAGAAGGCTGAGAAAGAGAAGAAGAAGAAAGAGAAAGAAAAGAGGAAAGAGGAGCGGAAAAAGAAGGACAAGAAGGACAAGAAAAGTAAGTTGAGCATATGAAGGGGAGGTGTTTCACCTCAGCTGGTGCAGTTCTATCTTTACTTCAGTATATCTATGTGTCTGAGTGACGTCATACTCACACAGTAACATAGTTATCACCCTCTCATTATCACACTTGCATTACACCAGTCTATCGATGGAGAGAGGTAGCAGGGATCCAATCTGAGACACACAGATTCACTCATCAACACCGACTCTGAGAAATTAACATCAAGATGTTTTTTTTTATTGTGAGTCGTGTGGGCTTGTGTGAGCAACGGAACGATTACAACATTTGCTTCCCTGGAGTTGAACTTTTGTCAACTTTGACCGGCAATCTCACAGCCTCAACCATTAGCAATGACGTTTGTATGATTGACCCCACTTCATAGGTGGTGTCTCAATAGTGAGCCAAGGGGGAGATCCCGTCTTTGATTATCATGGATCCCTAAGGGGATGTATGGGCTAAAAAAAAAGATGAAAGTTTCTGGTGTATGCGATATCTCTCAAACCACAGTGCATTTCGGCTTGTCTTAGCTAGTCAAACCAGGAGATGACCATGTATGTGTGTATTGATTTCCGTGACTCTGTTTAATACAGTTTACAGCAGTGCTGCTATATATTTTGTAGTAATTGTTTTTGGCGTTGCACTTTGTAGACGGTCCCTGCCCACTTGTCTCACTGCCGGCTTTGCAGCAAGACCAATGGTTTCCCTCCTGATCACATTTCTGCTTTTTTTGATGAAAATAAAGCTGGTTGTGTAGATTACTCTGATTGGAAGGATGCTTCACTTGTGTTTTAAAGCTGCTTTGTTTATTGAGATATTGATCCGTAAAGTCTGATTCTGTGAATACCTTCCCAACTTTACCACATAACTCCTGTACTGTCATTGGTTGCGCACTAGAAAGTTTCTGGTCTCGACCAGAATGTTTCATCTTGTATTAATGTCTCATTGTATTTGTATAAATAACTTATGGCTGCTGCATGTTTTTTTTCTACAGGTAAAAAAGACGAAAAAGGCAAGAAAGGTGAGCAGCATATCACAGCTTCAGTACTGTCAGTTATCACACACAAGTCTGCGAGTGAATGTGAAGCTTCAGCTCAACTGTCCATCAGTAACATAAGGTTAGAGGACGACAGGAGGACATTTACCTTTCTCACTCCACTCTTGTGCTCAGGTGTGACATCATCAGTAACAGTCTTTATACTATCTGATGATAAAGTTAATTTTTATCCAAGAACTCTGTGATTGCAGCGCCCATTTGAGAGCTGGGCTACAATTTGTAGTAGATAAGTATCCCATTAAGCATTTCACATCAGTCATCTGTGATGGTGATGCATCAGTCTGTTAACCAGGTTAGTAATAAGAATAAGAATAATGATAATGATTTATAAGAGTATATTTTTTAAATGATAATAATATACTCATATACATACTTAGCTTTGGTTGTCTGAAGGAGATACGTTATAGAAGTGTATGTTGGCAGTTTGATTAGGAAAAAGTACAGATTATTTTTGGAAAGTGCCTGATTGTTGCAGTTGCTGTGAAACAAGTCGATCAAAAAACCATCAAGGGCCGTGGCCAGAGGGGGCACTGGTCCCAGCTGAACTGATGATTGGCCCCTTGAAGTCCCTTGAAGTAGAAAAATCCTAAAACCACCACTGGTTCTGATCAGACTTGTCCATCCTACCAGGGGCCAATGATTCTTAAGTGGATTCAGCAGTCAGTCTGTGGTGAGCTCACGTTTCCTGGTCCCATAGCAGGTTCTGCCACTTCCTTCCCCTGTGGGCCCACACGGTGCAGTGTGCGTCCCTGTGGTCTGAGCAGCAGCAGGTGCTCCTGACTTGGTTGATGGTGATTAGGTCCAAGCAGATTATCGGCCTTAAGCTTGGCAGCTGCTTTCTTCTCCTGCCTGCTGCTGTCGCCTGCCTGTCCACTAATAACCTCATTACTGAGCTGGGATCAGCACGCTCTCACACACACTCACACACACTCAACGCACACACAGATATCCTCACTCTGTCAGAGAGCCACAGTGTGTGTTACAGACAGAACAGATAATGTCAGTTACTTGGTTAGTGTGTAACTTGGACCTCTGCTCTGGCTCTTACATACTGATGGAAGTTCACCAACAAAGTACGATAAACCGAAACTGGGAAAAGACAAACACCACTTACATGTTGACCCACAATGTCGTGGCCCCGCCCGTTTAGCGGCCATGTTGTCACATGCTGCATCTCAATTTTAATACTTCAGTCAGTACACGTACATGTAGTATACTGTGCCCATGGTACATACACCAGCGCAGTGTGTGAATTCTGAGGGTAACGTTGTCCCAAATCAATTATCTGGTCCCCTATTTCGTGCGACCTGGGAATTACACTTGCCTTTTCACAAGCTTGACAATATGGGCCCTCCCTTCCCATTATGTAGTGACAATGGCAACCATCGAGGGTGTCCTGTTCAGTACAATAACATTGTCTTTGCTTAATTTAAAACAATATGTCTCAGCCTGTGTGGAGATTTGTGTCTTAACAGCTAAAGGTATCACTGACTTCCTGTGTCCTCTGCAGGGAAAAATAAGGATGGAGCCAATGTGGAGATGCAGCCGCTCAACGAGAATGAAGAACCAGACAAGAAGAAAAACCTGCCAAAGAAGGAGAAGTCTGTCCTCCAGGGAAAGCTGACCAAGCTAGCTATGCAGATCGGCAAAGCAGGTGCAAACAGCTAGAATCAGATGAATGAGACCAGTGTGTTTGACACATATTTAGTTCTGCTCTCAGGACCAACAAGTTCCATGCAACAGCTTGTGTGTTTTGCAGCAGTGATGATTATTGCATGTCACAACCAGAAGACCCAAATGTCCTCTATATATTTTTCATCTTCTGCCTTCCACCCACCATTAAATCACTTACTTCAGTTTGTCATGTTTGAGAGAGATGGTTGTTTTGTGAATTTATTTGAAGACACAATAGTGAAAAGTTGTGGTTGAAAGGTGAAATGGAAACACCACACTCCCCACAGAGAGGATCTGTGACAACACTGGTGCACGTGTCATACATGATATATTGAAGATGTGCTGGACAAAGCATTGTAAAACAATGGGATTAATGAACCTGATAGATGACATGTTTTGTTGTTTTTAGTCTTATTTTCTCTTGTTTGGCCTTCATCCAACACAAATGACAACAAACATCAGAAAACTACAACATGTCATCACAGTTTCTTCTTTTACTTCTGGTACTTGATCAATACAAGCACAGAATACGTTCTCACTGCTCCTCACTGTTATTAACTTACTCTCTGTGTCGCTGTCTCTCTGCGTCTGTCTGTCCATCTTTGTCCTCAGGTCTGATAATGTCGTCTCTTACCGTCCTAATCCTCATCACTCGCTTTGTGATCGATACCTTCTGGATTCAAGGGGTTCCCTGGGCCAATGAGTGTATGCCCATCTACGTGCAGTTCTTAGTGAAGTTCTTCATCATCGGTGTGACAGTGCTGGTCGTGGCCGTGCCTGAAGGTCTCCCTCTGGCTGTCACTATCTCCTTGGCCTATTCAGTCAAGGTCTGTTTCGAGAAGGGGTTGGGCAATCTTAATCCTATTGTGGGGCAATTTCAATGTTTTATAAAATCCTTTTTGGCTTATACTTAATTATTGAACACATATATCCGATGACCTTTCTGATGAAATGGCTGAAACTGCTGCTCTTATTTAACATATCTGATGTCAGGTGGGAGTGATGATGATGATGCTCACAGCTAGTTTTAGCCAAATCAATTTGCCCAGAAAAATTATCACCCTTTGTAACTCCATGCATGGTTTGCATAGAAAACACTATCCCTCGTATATGCAATTACATCCTGTCACTAACATTAATATTTTTAATTTCTTATGAAAAAACTCAGTGGGTGAACATTATTATTTATCCCACTTTGTTGTAGCATTGAGCTTTCGAGAAATGTACATGTGGGCTCATTTGAACCATACAATCCTTTTTATTGTAAGTGACTCGTAAATTAAGACTTGGGTAACGCTGCTCTCCTCTTTTTCAGAAAATGATGAAAGACAACAACCTTGTCCGCCACCTAGACGCCTGTGAGACGATGGGCAACGCCACAGCCATTTGCTCCGACAAGACAGGTACACTAACTATGAACCGCATGAGAGTGGTGCAGGCCTACATCGCAGGATCCTACTACAAAGAGGTGCCGGAGCCGAGTAAGATCCCTGCCAAGATACTGGACCTGCTCATCCTGGGTATTGGGGTCAACTGCGCCTACACCACCAAGATCATGGTGAGCTGTAAAAATAGCTTTCCATTCAGGGAGCTCTGTGATTTACGCATTTGGCTGAGAGAGCAGGTTGGTTTGGAGAGATGCCAGATAGGCTCAAGACTCATCTGATCACTGCCTCCAAGATCCACTGCTCAAAGCACAGAGGACACAAACAGGTTCAACGGCAAACAGTCCCAACAAGAGATTTCTTTTATAGTCATTAGCATTTATTTTTATCATCAATAACTCTGAATTGTTTCATGTATCAGCATTTCCCAAACTGTGGTTTGTAATTGTTAAACACAACGTTCATGACATGATGAGCATACAAAGATAAGGTAGTTAAAACATTGCAGCTACATCAAATGTAGATGGGTGATTTTTCAAGCCAAAAGTACTCAAAAGTCAAACGTGACAAGGGGTTGCAAGAAAGCAATGACTGGCTATAAAGGTTGTCTTTGGTTGAAAAAGTGGAAAACTGTGGTCAAAAGACATCAGCAAACATCCCACACAATTTCCAAATCCAAAGGAAATAAACTCAATGTCTAGTTTTGTCTTAGTCACACAACGCTCAAAACACGCTATTGAGTTCACTGAACATCCTCACATTAGAGAGGGTGGGCCTAGATAATATTTTTTGGACAAACAATAAGTTGCATAATATATAAAACATAATAAGATTTCTTCATAAAAAACATAAAATAATTCATTGGCTCATCAATACAATCAATTAGCAGACTTGGATTCCGATAACAGTGAGCAGGCTCTTGTTTGAATACAAGTTGTACAGGGGAAGGAAATCTAATCTTAAATATAACCTGGATCTAGAAAGAACCTAAGATTTTATGTTTGTTAAAAGATGAATCTCATAGCTGGTGCTGTTTTGTCGTTACTATCATGTGCTGATGATTTCCAAGTTAGAGTTTTACACCATGTAAAGAAACTTGAAAATGTGCGATTAAACTTACTTTCTGCTGCTGATTCTTGCAGCCTCCAGAGAAGGAGGGCGGGCTCCCTCGCCAGGTGGGAAACAAGACTGAATGTGCCTTACTGGGACTCACCCTTGACCTGCACAGAGACTACCAGACCATCCGCAATGAGATCCCAGAGGAGAGATTGTTCAAGGTCTACACTTTCAACTCTACAAGGAAGTCCATGAGTACTGTGCTAAAGAACCATGACGGCAGCTACCGAATGTTCAGCAAGGGGGCCTCTGAGATCCTGCTCAGAAAGTAGGTTTCATATTGCTGCTTCTGACAGAGCTCCAGCCTCAGTCAGGTGACAATGACATGACTCTGTCCTGTAAATCCAGGTGCTGTAAGATTCTGATGGGCAGCGGAGAAGCCAATGATCTCAAATCTCGGGACCGAGACCACCTGATAAAGAACGTGATTGAGCCAATGGCTTCAGAGGGCCTAAGGACCATATGCCTCGCCTACAGAGACTTCCCCACAGCTGACGGAGAGCCTGACTGGGACAATGAGGTCCAGATCCTCACCGGCCTCACCTGCATCGCTGTGGTTGGCATTGAGGACCCTGTGCGACCTGAGGTACGTCAGCCTCATTAATCCAGAGCTGGACCTCCCTTTAGTCTTACTACGCATGGTTTGCGTAAGACTCCGTAAATTTAGCAAGGCCTTCTGTTATACCATCATTATTATTATTACTATTTTCTAAGGAAGAGTCAGGGTTTGTTTGAGGCATGTTGGTTGTGCACTTAACACTAAAGCTTGACTCCTTCTCACATCTGCTTTGGGCCACAATTATTCAAATGTCTCCACCAGCTCACTGCTTTCACTGATCACAGTGTTTGTGTAATTTTTTATTCATTATAGGCAAAACAAACAAAGCCCTGTCTTCAAGCATAGTCATTTGATCTTTATTCAAAATAGCAATTTTTGTTTTTAGTGTTGGTAGAGTGAGAGTAATTACCTGTACCATTAAAGAAATATAAGGCTGATTTGGTCATATAGGATCGGCATTATTAAGCATTAAGGTTGGCATTGGTATAAGCAACACTGACATTGGGTATGTTAGATCGTTTTGTGAATGATCAATCATCAATCACATTCTGCTTGGGGCCCCATAAAGGCTAGGGCCAGCTCTGCAATCGTTACAGAAAAAATACATAGTACAGGTCCCTATTCTCAGAACAACTGCTGAAGAGGCTCCTTAAACATTATGCTCATGTCTCTTTTGAGTTTGATAATGACCCTTTATAATGGCTCGTCCATGCACATTACGTCGCACACGATTCTGTGCAGATATTTAGGAAGGCCGTCAAGGAATCCTGTTAGGAGCTACAGGAGGTGGAGGTCAGGCAGAGACAAGCTGTTGGAGGAATGGTGATGACAGTAAATATAATACGATGCATGTACATTTTCTCTCCAAATGTGGTTTCTTGTTGGGAGAGTGTGGCAGTGAGGGTGTTCTTGCCGAGACCTTCAGCCATGGTTGTGTTTACAAAGGGTTATAAAACGTCCTTTGAGCAGCATTACTTCTTCGGGGCAGTGACTCAATATTAAAAAGTGATGAGACTAGCTAGTGTGGCCAGGGCCAACTGGTTAGGATGCTACCTCCAGTAGAATTAAAACCCAGTCAAGTTAACACAAAGGTAACGTTGTCATTGGTGTTCAGAGTGGTTTCATAGTATCTCTTTTCTTTATTCTCGTAATATAATGACTTTCTTGCTCCTTATATTACAACACAATTACCACTCAATATGATTTTTATATATCATATTGATTACTCCATTGTACTTTCCACTGTTGGAGGAGGCCCTAGGTGTTGAAAGGAGTGAAGTTTGATGTTGAACACACAACCTCTTGCTAAATAAACAGCTGTCAATGCTAAAATTGAACTAACATGAATATCAGCATCTAACACTCTCTACCCGTTGATCCTGTTCTCATCAGGTACCAGAAGCCATCAGAAAGTGCCAGCGGGCCGGGATCACGGTCCGCATGGTGACTGGAGACAACATCAACACTGCACGGGCCATTGCAGTCAAATGCGGCATCCTGCAACCTGGAGACGACTTTGTGTGTATGGAGGGCAAAGAGTTCAACCGACTGATCCGAAACGAGCTGGGAGAGGTCAGACAAACCCACAGTGGACCAGAACACAGCAATGTCTCTCCCAAATGTACCTCAAGTCTACTGCTGTCTTAACACCCCCTCCACATTTTCCTTTAGCACAATTCTCACCCTCAGGGTTGAGATCTGTTGAATCAAAGAGGGATTTTCCTTCATTTAAACAGTGTGAACATTTTCTCAGCCTTAGGAAGGGAGGGAACACACCACTGCTTTCAGGGGCAGCAGCAGCACTTAATTGTGATAAAGTGAAATTAAACTAAATGAATGCTTTGTAGCTAAAATTGTATGATTGTGTCTCTACGTTCACTGCAGATTGAGCAGGAGCGTATTGACAAGATTTGGCCAAACCTGAGAGTCCTCGCCAGATCGTCGCCAACGGACAAACACACTCTGGTCAAAGGTCAGTAACAATTTAACCAGGTGGAGGGGTTGGGGTACAGTACCATTTCTCAGAGTTAGTGCAGACAGTGTGTGTCCAACTAAAGCTCATTATAGAGGATATGTCATGTGAGTGAAATATTGAATCACTCATCCAAGAGGCCTCTTCAGTTCATTTCAACAGGTCTTGTTTCTAATGTACAGATTCAGAACTTGTGGGCCCCAAAATACTTATCTCATTCCCTCAAGTTATGTTGTGGCCACGTAATATATTATTCCCAATTGACACTAGGGGCTTCGTAAATTACACATTCACACAATCAGAGACGTTTTACCAGCTGTTCTTCCTGTATTTAGCAGCTGTAACTGTGTTTCTTTTATTCTGTATAATGTATTTTTTCTCCTCATATTTTCTAACATAACAGTTTGATCCTCGTTGTAAAATACACAGCACTGCTGTCAGTTCACTTGTCCATGACAGTGTTTGGCCATGAAAAGCAAAGACATCCCCTTACATGTGCAGATGCTCAGAACTGCTGAGAAAAACAAAATTCTAGCTGATGTAAACACACAATCAGAATCCTGGGACACGTCTTCCTCATTTGATCTGAGACAATCTGGGTGTGGTCCTCTCAGGTATCATCGACAGCACGGTGCTGGAGCAGAGGCAGGTTGTCGCCGTTACAGGAGATGGAACAAATGACGGGCCTGCCCTCAAGAAAGCTGATGTCGGCTTCGCCATGGTAACAACTTTCACTGACATCAAACTGCTGATTCTAGTTAACTTCTTCAAATTCAATGTATTTTTATATACATTCATTACAGTTTTTATGAAACAGAAAAAAATAGTTATCAATATGTAAAGGATCTTGTCATCAATTTACTATAACCTGATTTGACTAAAAGATGAGAGGTGATGTAAATAATCAGATTCATAATTATTTGCTACATTTTGAAGTTCAGTTTATAGTTTATTTTAGTTTATACATTCAGGTATATGGTAAATGGTAAATGGATTTGCATTTATATAGCGCTTTTCTAGTCTTGATGACCACTCAAAGCGCTTTACATTACAGTTTCACATTCACCCATTCACACACATTCATACAGTGCATCTATCCCAGCACTTTGTTATTCTAAGGGGGGGCCATTCGGGGTTCAGCATCTTGCCCAAGGACACTTCGGCATGCAGGTTCAGACTGGTTCAGACTGGGAATCGAACCGCCGACCTTCAGGTTGGAGGACGACCACTCTACCCCTCAGCCACAGCCATGTCATAAAATATGACATGTTATGTATTTTAAATGCCAAAGAATTGATCACTCTTTGAATTTAGATTTGATTATAGATTTGACTTTTGGTCTTTACCATTATCCTCCATTTGATCAAGTGTGTTCAGATAGATTTAATTTATAGATGAAAGATGATCACGTCAGTATCATTCACATGCTGACTGACAGCATTTAGATACATTCAGGTTCCGGACCAGTAGAAGCCTCAATCTCCTGTTGATGGTCTAAACCTCGGCTCAGAATCAGGTTTAGTCAGGTTTAGTTACCTATGTGTTGTGTTCTGCAGGGAATTGCGGGAACAGATGTTGCGAAGGAGGCGTCTGACATCATCCTAACGGACGACAACTTCAGCAGCATTGTGAAAGCCGTGATGTGGGGCAGGAACGTCTACGACAGCATCTCCAAGTTCCTGCAGTTCCAGCTCACTGTGAACGTGGTCGCTGTCATCGTGGCCTTCACCGGGGCCTGCATTACCCAGGTTAGAGCCAACACACACCGATGCTGTCTGAGGGTCCACCAGAATACCAGTCCATGTTAGAGTTTATGTAGTAATGTGTTTCCACTCCTACCATCAGAACACCAGCTACACTTTAGATTTCCACTGCAGGAAATAGGGTAAATGGTAAATGGTCTGTATTTATATAGCACCTTTCTAGTGCTGATTTCCACTAAAAGCACTTTACTGTACATCAAGTTCCTGAGAAATATTTTTACCTGCAAATAAGTCCCTGCTCATAGGCTAGTTCCTTTTTGGTGGGGGTTGCAGCACTTAATTGAAAGAGCATGGTTTTTCAATTCAGTGCTGCAAACCCCACCTTTTATTTTATTTCAGCCTATCAATCTCTGCAGTAGCTCCAAAAATCTGGTCTGTGTGACTCAAAAATCTTATTTTCAAATCAGTAAATCATCATCAACATCAGCATGATCTGAATCGCCTCATGATTACTGTTGCTGTAGTGTTTCCCGATTTGTCTAACATGATTGGTTGATGAAAAGTATTTTACTTTACTGCCACCTGGTGGACTGGAATGGAACAGCTTGCTCTAGACGTAGGATGTTTTATATGGCTGCAGGTAAATTTGCAGAATCTCTACCTTGTTTTTAGACCATGGTGGAAACAAAGGCAAATAACAAGTTCCAGTTAATTTGGATGAAAACGCAAATTTTTTTTGGGCTAATTCAGTCGATGCACCAAACAACATTTGAGTAGAAGACTAACAGCAGCTATATGTTATCAGTTCTGATAAAGCATATAGCTCAATTTAGAGAGTGAAACATTATCCATTAATAAGTTTACTTTGATCGAACCTTATTTAGTCATAAAATATTTAATGATATAGAGCTTTTATACAGAAGCTGTAATGCTTCTATAAAAGAAGATATATTAGTCTTCTAGGCTGTTGTATGCCAGATGGGGCACTGGCCCCAACTGATATCGTCACTCTCCCGAAGTGCCCCTGTCTTATCAGAAGGATTTTTTAACTGAATAGTCACATGACATATACAGCATTGAATCAGTGAAACCATTCAAAAGTAAATTATTTCACCTCATGAAGTAAAATAACAACGAAAACCTTTCTGAGATTAATCAAACACTAAATTCTAAAGATATTTTTGATTTGAAGATGTTGATTTTATGCTTTTTGAAATGCATATAATCAAATTATTATAATAAATTGAAAAATACATTATAATGTAATGTTATTTAGTCATTTCTACTGTGCATGTTTCCAGGACTCTCCTCTAAAAGCTGTGCAGATGTTGTGGGTCAACCTCATCATGGACACCTTTGCTTCACTGGCTCTCGCCACCGAGCCTCCTACTGAGGCGCTGCTGCTCAGGAACCCATACGGCCGAAAGAAGCCACTCATCTCCCGCACCATGATGAAGAACATTCTGGGACACGCCATCTTCCAGTTGACACTAATCTTCATCCTGCTATTCCTCGGTCAGTGATCACAACATAGCTTTATATGGTTCAGAGTTTAGAGCCAATGATCAACATATGCATAACTGACCCGCGTGGTGATGGTCTGTTTCCATTCTAGTTGTATAGAAAATACTCAGATCAGCAGGTCTTAGACAACAAACCATACATATCTGACACTGTTTCCTGAAAAGTGTGATTTCATTGAGACATCAGGCTGGCTCCCTTCATCTTTTAGAACAAATGTAATATATATACTCAGTCAAAAATTAGCATACAGAATAAAAACAAAAGATAAATAATATGTCAAATTTAAAATATTTCCCAATTAAATGGCTTCGGTGATGCGAAGTGAATTATGATCCAAAGTTGGGTATAACTTTGTGACAAAGACTAGGAACCACCAGGACCACTCCTGCTATTTTGTAATCACCTCTGATTTGATCGGTTGACATCATTGAGGTTCAGAGGTTTATAAACATGGGTGTGTAAATAAATAGTACTTACAAAAACATTTGGAATCGGTCTGGTACACGGCTCCATCAGAAGCTGCTATGCGGGGGCAGTAGTAACAGACTCCTAGCAAGACCCAGAAAATATATTTGATCCATTTATAAAGTATAAAAACTAACTTTGAGTGGACATTTCATAGACTTTCTTAGTTGCCCCATAAGATTCGCAGCTGATGTACTGGACTGGACTGGACTGAGTTTATGAACATATTGAAAAATAGTGGAATTCCCCTTTAAATATATTTGCTTTTTTTTTCTAACCCTAACCCTAACCAATGTGAATGTATATCATAATAACATAATATTTCTTATAACTCTGTTGTTTTTTTCCGTCCAGTAAGAGATAAATTCATTGTATCTGTAAAAATGTCAATAAAGCTTTCACTGATAATTAAGGTTTTTTTAGCATGGATCAGTGGGTAATTGCCTCAAATATATTTTTTAAAATTACATATAACAAAATAATAGTAATAGTTGATGTTGCAGTGAATTTTACTCTTTAAATCCCATTATTATATTTGTAAATGGATGTTGACATATTAAAATTGATTTCTACGCCTCTTCATTAATCATTGTGTCTCTCTCTCCCAGGCGAGATATTGTTCGACATCGACAGCGGCAGGAACACCCCCCTCCATGCACCACCCTCTGAGCACTACACCATCGTGTTCAACACCTTTGTCCTCATGCAGATCTTCAACGAACTCAACGCCCGCAAGATTCACGGAGAGAGGAATGTCTTCGAGGGCGTCTTGAAGAACCCAATCTTCTGCACTATTGTCCTGGGAACGTTGCTCATACAGGTGAGGGAGGGCAAGGCAGACATCCCACCTGGTCAGGTTGCCAGTATCAAGTGATGAAAGAGTCCCTGTGTGATGTCATGACTTTGTCCTCCTGCAGGTGTTCATCGTGCAGTTTGGTGGTAAACCATTTAGCTGTGTGGATCTGACCCTCGACCAGTGGCTGTGGTGTATTTTCATGGGCCTCAGCAGCCTCCTATGGGGACAGGTGAGAACGCTTTGATGATGGTACATACAACTTTTTTTTTATAGTTCATAGTCAACGGAAAATTATAATGATTGATTATCTAATATAAGCAGTAGTGGGAATAATGACCTGGTTCCCATCAGTCAATAAAACGTTTCTACCGAGAGTAGTGGTCTCAGGCCCTGTATTGATCTGGTTTTAACATCTGTCGGATTTATTGGAGCTCAAGAGGTCAGTGCTAAGTACACATTCTTACAGCTGTGTGAATGCAAATCCGTCCTGGGCCACAGAGGATCGTCTGATGTTCTCTGACCTGCTACAGTTTCACAATGAATAAAAAGTAGTGTTTTTCTTCTCAGTCTCAGATCTGTCCGGATGGATGTCAAAATCATAAAATATTGTGTTGGTCCCCTTCTCAGCTGGTGTCCAGTGTCCCCACCAGCTGGCTGAAGTTCCTGAAGACAGCCGGCCACGGCACACAGCAGGAAGAGATCCCCGAGGAAGAGCTGGAGGAAATGAATGACCTGGATGAGATCGACCACGCTGAGATGGAGCTGAGGAGGGGGCAAGTGCTCTGGTGCCGTGGTCTCAACCGTATCCAGACACAGGTATATGGTTTCACCAGGAAAACCTGGGTTAGAGACTCAGGACATGGAAGCGCAACTTTGTTCAACTCTGACCCCAGCTGCACTGAAGTTTGCAATTGGTTATTTATATTTGTGTCCAACATCAAAATCAGAAGACACCATATCTAAATATATGAAACAGCAAATAATATTAATTTCAAGCAGCAGTAAGGCACAACAAGTTAAGCACCTTAAAAAAACTAAACAGGGAAAAAAACGGACGCTCTGAGAGCACATACTTCTGCCAAAGCTAAGAGCCTGTCTTCTCATGTCAAAAAAGTGGATTTGCCCATTTAGCTGATGCTTTTACCCAAAACTTCCAATAAGTGCATTCAACCATGAAGGTACAGACCCAGAACAGCAAGAATCATGTAAGTGGATTGGCTTCAATTCTTTATCTGACTCCACTTCCTTCCCAAACTTCCGCATAATTTTATGGGAATGTGTGCAGTACTTAACAAGTTCTTTGGCGGAGGTAATTAAATTCATACATTTCACTGACAAAGGATTAATCATTGTTTACTTTAGTTGGCCAAATGTTTGATATATAATAGTCCATAATGAGAATGAATCCCAGGAAGAGAAAAAACTCCAGAACTTTCCCGTAGCATCCAATGTCACAACTGGCTCCTCCATCAGACCCTGAGTTGACCATGTCCATCTTGCCTCTCAGATCCGTGTGGTGAATGCCTTCAGAGATAGCGTGTCTCCCTACGAAGGCCTGGAGACGCCCGAGGCTCGCAGCTCCATCCACAACTTCATGAGCCACCCCGAGTTCCGGATCGAGGACTTGGAGCCTCATATCCCCCTGATTGATGAGAACGAAGGCGAGGACGAGGCCCCCACCAAACGGATCTCCATCATTATCCCACCGCCGCTGACTGGACTGTCCAACCTACCTCCGCCTTCGCCTAACCAGAACAACAATGCCATGGACGTTATCACCCCACTGCACAAGGACTCTTCCAGGGCCGGTCTGATCCCATCCAACTCAGCGAGCCTGCCCCCGTGTCCAGGGAGCCCCCTGCACAGCCTGGAGACCTCACTGTGAAGCCCCCGTTCCTCAGACTGACGACATCTTGTTGCAGTCGTCCGTCCTGTTTGTACTGTGCTCCTGACTGTGAGAGCTTTGCATCTTCTGAGAGCGGAGAAATTAGACAAAAACAGACTCATCTGGTGTTCAGGAGTTCACCAGCTGTTTTTTAGATTCAAGGAAGAAAAATGTCTCCAGGTGTGTTTGTCACTGTTTACTGAGCGGCGGCGGCAGATCCACACAGACTGTTTTCTTCCGTCCTGATGTTTTCCGTCTGTACTTAATCGAACTCTAGGTGAAGTGTGTTTGTGAAGTTGTTGATCAATTATCAGTTTCTATTTGTAAATATCGATGTTTATGTTCAGATGTAGTCAGGGGGTTTGGTTTAAAAAAAGCTCTGATGGGAGCTGAAGATGGCGATCTGAGGATAGATTGTGTTGAGGTTTGTGACTGAAAAGTGTAGAGTCCATCAGATTTCATGAGGAGGGGGGGAGTATTCTTACTAAGACTTGTGGTAGTAGACAGAAATGTTTAAAGTAAATGTCTCATGTCTAGATTTTATTCTAGTTTTTTGTAAAAAAAAATGTTTTAGGTGGTTTCAAAAGGTGTAAAACCAAAAGTTATTAAAAGTTGAAAATAAAAACAACTTTGAGAGCAGGGTGTTTGTGGCACAGCTTCACAACAGGAGCTGATAATTCATCTTCATATCTGACATATTAAAAAAATCCAAAGGGAAAGAACGGTCAATCAGAGATGATGAGAGCAGAATAGTATTCAAGCAAATCGAAAACGTCATTTATCACACTTAATATGTAGACGTAAATCTTGAGGGTCCACCGAACAAAGGATGATAGAAATTCAATACAAAGAGCATTCAAATTTAACCCATCAAATTAAGATTACAGGGATAATGTTTCTTTTTATACAGGTAGTTAAAGGTGAAACCAGACAGCCTGGTTTTACAGAGACACAACCACCATCATAAAGCAGACTTGGAAAGTATGGATTGGAAGATCTGCATGATGTTATACATAATTCTGTCATAATGTTATGACAATAAAGTTGTTTTCATTAAAGGAAGAAAAAAGAATAGTGACATTTTATGTTAAATATATAAATACAGATTAGATTTAAATGTGAATATGTTGTTGTATTTTTTATGATTTGTTATTATTTCAATTATTAATTCTAAGAGTAAAGTCTAGTTACAAGAAAATGTTATCTGAAAGAAAACCTCAGATATTTTGACTAACGTCAAAATTTTCAAAGAAAAATGAATATGGAAACTTATATTATGACAATAAAGACAATATTTTATGAGAAAGAAACTTGTATTGCATATCATTTAATTCTACTGTATTAAAGTAACAATGAAGCCTACTTTACAAACAGCAGCACAGTGTGTATAACAAAATATAAAAAAATTGAAAAGACAAACTTAAAATTTTACACATGAAATTAATATATAAATGAATTACTTTTCAATTAATTATGCAAAGAAATAAAATATAAAAAATATTTTTCAGTCCTTGAATCAGTACATCAACCTCTTTTACTGGTTTTGTTTTCTTACTTTCTTTATTCGTTCAACACCTGTGTTCATATACTAGCAGCATGCAGACTGAAATGCACCAGGTTTGATAAATAAATACAGTTTTAGATAAACTTTGTCGTCATGGCAATTAAGTAATTTATATTAATATAATATAATGGTTTATTTTCTTATTTAATGGTATTTGTTCTGTGTTTATGTGAAAGTGCAGTTAAAGTTATTTTAGTGGAATCAAATGTTTAAATCATCTACAAAGCTTTAAAATCTTTACAGAATATTTAAGTTTATAAAATCGGATGAAAACCTCTACAGAGTGCATGTTTTTTTATTAAAGCCTACAATACCCACACCTCCCCTTGCCTGTCGCGTCATATCCCTCCAACCAATGGCTTGCTCCGTGTGAGTCATGTGACCAGCGACGCAGCAGATTTGAATTAGTCGGGTACTTCTGTGTGTTTTCGTGTCGCTGATTTGTGAGTTTTCAGATAATTTGAGGTTTGTAACTTTTACTTGATTTAAACTGTGAGCTCGGTGCGAGTCGTGTTTTCCGCTGAATAAAGCAACTCACTGTCTAAATTCTCAGTTTAAAGCTCTTGTCATTTACCGTTTGGTTTACGTAAATGACAGGCTAGCTAACGTTAGCGTGAAGGCTAACGCCCTTGTGTGTGATTTAGGTGTGAAGTATAGTTGTTATGGTTTAATGTCAGAGCTGAATGTGCCGCTGCAGGTCTGATCCGGGTCATTTCGTTTCCCACAGAGAAGCAGCAGCAGCGGAATGGACTGTCGAGCTAACGTCGGTAAGCTAACGTTGAGTCACAAGTAAACACTGCTAACGTGCTGTTCCTTTGCCTCATTGACTGTTTCTGTGTTTCTGGACAGATCTGTTCTTTCTGCCAGATGAGACGTTGGACTTCGATGTTTCTATGTCACCTGCCAGGTAGGAAGCACATGTAAACTGTGTCTACTCCTTGTAACTGTAAAGCTGCTCCCTGGAGCTCGACCCGGACATAAATTATACAAAAAATCAAGCAGTGTAATAAAAATATGCTGAAAATGTTCAAAAAGTACTTATGCACACCCATGAAGTAATTTCACGAAGCTTGATATTTATCACAAAACATAATAATTTAGCACCTACAGCACATCAGACGTGTTGCGTTAACGTTCAAGGAGAAAGAATTCAGATCGTCAAAGAAGCTTTTAGTTTTACAATGAAAAATACAGCCATCTATAAACCAATCTAATGTCCGGTTTTGATCACAGTATAAAATAACATCGCAAAACAAGCAGAGGCGAGAAGGTGGACAACACCTGCAGCTCATGCTGTCAAAGTAACAACCAATTCAGCATGGTAATCACTGCAACCATTATCTGGCCCGAATAACCGTTTCATTCCTAATTTGTAGTAAGATTTTATATATAACACTTCTGCTGCGTGATTGTTTTATTATTGATTTTACTTTTACACAAATAAATAGGTGTTCCTCCTGCTTTGTACTTTCTTTGATCTTCTGATAAACTGAATTTAATATATGGTTAATTGTTTTTTTACTTTTATTTAGTTAAAAAGTAAAATGAAGATATATATTCAAGCAAGTAAAAGAAGATCCCAGCAACCGACTTCATTCATTAACAATACATGTTGTAGTAACATCTGCGTTTCGACTTACATTAAATTGAACTTGAAGGGACAGTTCACAGAAATGTTTAAATTCACTTATCTATATTTAGGCAAAAAAAAGTTGTAATTGTTTCTAGTCGAATTTGGATGTTGGGGCCTATGGACACTAAGTGACACCACAGGAGCAGTAGTTTTTATATGTTTGAAGAATTGGTCACTTCATTGTTTTGGATTTGGCTGCAACACTGTTTACCCCGGAAACACCAAACATTTATTGTGGACTAAAACACTTCACCCACCCCTCCATTAAAATAGTGGTGAGTAGATAATGAGAGAATTTCCTTTTTACAGTGGACTATCCCTTTTAAGAAAAAACATTAGAATTGTTGGTAACGCTGAGTTCGGAACTGTCACCCTCTTCATCCCTCAGTTTGCAGGTCTGAGCCCCATCTCTGCTCTGATGTATTATTTCAGTTATTTGACTGTTTTCCTCTCAGCCTTGCTATCTTTGACATTTCTCTCTGCAGCTTTAAAGGTGATGAAGATGAGGATGAGGTTTTCCTAGGTCCGGTTAGCCATAAAGAGAGGTGTGTTTCGGTGAACGTGGTGCCTCGTCTTGAGGACCTAGATGGTGGTGTGAGGGCGAGCCTCAGCCCACTGACTGAAGATCAGCTGGAGTCTGTGTGTCAGGAAGCACTCAAACTAGCCACCCAGCTGCAGAACAGCGAGCTGAGCCAGCCGCATTGTGTAGTTGGCGAGAAAACCAAGATGACCACAAACAACAACACCACCACCAACAGAGAGGAGTTCGTCCAAGACAAAGTGGCCAAACTGAACATGCTCGGTCAGACCGCCAGTGCACTCAGCCCCATCAAACGCCAGACCTTCTGCGTGCAGGACAGTCCCATGAAGGAGCTGCCCCCTGCTGTCCAGCGCCGCCTGCTGAGGGGAAGCGGCGCCAACATAGCCAATAGTGTTCCCACCAACAAACCATCATCCACCCGCCACACCTCCATCAATGTGGCTTCATCCAATCGCCTTTCCTCTGCCGCATCATCCAACCGCCTTTCCTCTACAGCATCATCCACTACTCGTCCAACTACGAGACTCAGCACATCCAGCCCTGTCGCTGTGGCAAAGGCTCAGCCAAGGATGGCGCTGCGAGGGAAGGTTGCACTGGGCGTTGGTGTCGTGCTTCCAAGCAAACCAGCTGCTCCACCAACTTCCTGTTCAGCCAGCAAGAGCAGAGTGGAGAAGACCAGACTGCAACCACCGGGCAAAGTAGGAGAGATGTTTGATATTTTAATTTTCAGATGACGAGAGACAATCAGTGTATAAAACACCAGTGTCTGCCCATAACACCAGATATATCTTGAGGGTCATGTCTTAAAACGGCTATTCAAACAGGCAGGGTTGAAAACATAACCTCTAGTGGTGGTAATAAAAGCAGACAGGGTCAGTTCATAGGGGACCTTTGATAGAAGATCTTTTTTCTCTCTCGTATTATCAACATGCAAATAGAAATGTTCCCCCTGTAAATCACTGGTGATTTCTTACCTAAACAATATTTATTCTGCTTGCCTGCTTTCTTGAGGAGCAGTTAATCTGAAACTTGGCTTAGTTCAAAAGGGATAATGTCTGAGTCTGTGTCAACTGGTAACGCGACTTGTTTCCCATCACTTTTAGAAGTCACTTAGTAACTCAGTACATCTTGTTTAATACAAATATAAGCCAAGTAATAAAAAAGACAATTCAAAATTTGTTCACAATTGTTTGTGATTTCTAACACATTTCTTCTCATATTCATCATCTGTGTCCCCCTCAGTGGTACCTGGTGCCCCAATGCTTTGGTCCTATACCCTAGCTTTAAAAATGCTCAGTCAATAGATGAATGAAATTATGTTCACGTCACCTGTCTGCTTTTTCTTCAGGTGGTGGGGGGTCGAAGACGGAGCCCATCCTCTCATCCTTCCAGCAGGGCGGGGTCTTACGAGGATTTGCTCTCCGATTCGGCGAGCATAGCCTCTGACCTCAGCGACTCATCCCTCAACTCCAGCCTGCTGGGAAAACGCATGCTGGCTCCGCCCACCAAGGTAACAAATGTGTCCTCAGTAACAGCAGTGCCAAACTAATTTTATAATCGAATCAGACACTGCAGTCAAGCACATTCCATGAATCTGGTGTTTGTTTGATTTTTCTTCATTTCATCAGAATGTTGTGAGGAAGCTGTCAGGAGTAAAAGCTCCACCACTTCAGAACAGAAGGGTGGCAGATAGGAGGAACACGTCGTCATCCTCGTCCTCAGTGTCCAGCTTCAACTCCAGTTTGTCTGTGTCCCCCGCTAAAGGTATGCTAACTGCTAAACGCTTTTATTCCACTGCGACCTAAATGACTGAGTCTCTTGCCGTTCCTTCAACCTGTTTACGGATTTGTGGGTCTCCTGCTAAAATATCTTAAATTGTATTTTTGTCTAAGTAGGGCTGTCAAACGCTAACATTAATTATGATTAATCACCATTTGTCAATTTGCCTGAAAAATCAACATTTCCTCTGAATATTGTTGGGGCATTGGAAAGATAAATGACAGAAGGCAGATATATACATACATATATATAGTTGGTTTTATTGATGACAAGCCAAATGATTGCCTTATTAAGATTGAAAAATAACATAAAATCAAACTAAAAACATACCACACCATAATTCAATTTGGCTGTCTCTTTGCTATACCTCGGAGCAAATAAAGGATGATGTTATTTAGAACATCATCCTATAAACTAAAAGATCAGCTTCATCATTAAAATTTTTTAGCCTGGAGCAAATCAAACAAACACTAAGTTACTTCATATACTGATCAGGTCCCGAACTACTGATTGGTGTTTTTTAGTTCAAGTGAGAGCAGGTCAGAGTGGAGAGTATGGGTACATGGATTGGGTCATTCTGCATATGCATTAATGCCTACATTTTGATTTTCCAAAATGATTAACCTGCTCTTATCCAATTAGAGCATGCAGCAGTTCAACTTTCTGTACAGATGTTGCCATTTTCTTTTTTTATCTCAGGTAAACCGAACTCATCTCTGAACCAGAGTCTAAGCAGCACCACTGGCCCTGCTCCCACCAGCATCAACAGACTGGCAAATCACAGCAAACCACGTCGCTCCACTGTCTATGCCACCGCAGATCCAACATCCTCCACCACTGGAGGCAGGCGCTCGCTGTCCATGCAGGCTAGGAAGCTGTCTGAGGTGGAGCCCTTCAAAGCAATCAGGTCCACGTCACTGAAGAGAGCTGAGGCCACACCCCTCCAGCTGACACCAGCCAAGAGAATTTTGCAGAGGACCAGCTCCATCCCCCCCACCGCATTTGTCCGCCCGCAGAGTGGATTGAAAGGCAAACCCAAACCTGAGGCTCAAGTACTACCAACTGCCAGCGGAGGAGCGAGAGGAGAACCCCAAGGAGATGGTGAGATGCTGTGAATGACCAAGCTGTTTTAGAAATTCAGAAAATTGTGATTTTTGTTCAGAGACAGAAATATAGATTATGCTACTTTAAACTAAACTCCTCATCCACACTATAGCACTGTGACAAATTAATTCAGTACGATTCAAAGACTTTTTGAAAATATTTATTGTCACGTAACATAGAACTGAACATATATGATTGCAGACATGTATAATGTTCTCTCATTAACTAAGTAAAAATAGGACGACATTTCAAAATAAGACAAAATAATAGATAATATGCATTCTTTGACCCCTCCATCAGTAAATGGCTTTTTGTTTCGATCCAAAATCCAAGCAACTCTGAGGGAACACTCATGAGCACGTTGTTGGGCAGTGAATGAGTAGCTCAGGATCCTGATGGAGTTATTTTCTGTGATCTAACTTCAGATTTAAGTGGGTATGTTTGTTCAAAACCTTTTATGTTTTGTCTCATAATGGCGTTTTCACATTGGCACTTTTAATAAGTTCCACAGTTTCTGAACGTATAAGACACACAGGAATAGTGCTCCCTGTGGAAAGTATGAACAGAAATGAGTCTGTCCATTCCGGATTAAATGCTCTATTTTCGCTGTCCACTTTACTTTTTTTGTATTTGTTCCTTACCTTTTGCTCTCCTTTTCTTCGGCTCACTCCTGTTTTTCTCCTTTTCTCCGTCTCACTCCTGTTTCTCCGACTCACTCCTGTTTTTCTCCTTTTCTCCGTCTCACTCCTGTTTTTCTCCTTTTCTCCGTCTCACTCCTGTTTCTCTCCTTTTCTCCTTCTCACTCCTGTTTCTCTCCTTTTCTCCGTCTCACTCCTCTGTATCTCTCCCTGTGTTTTCTCTACCTGCATCCCCATCTTTCTTTTTCTTTCTACCATCTACCTGCACTGTAGAGCCACAATGATTACCAACTGAAATGCACTGGCTGAGTAGTATCACGTGGGATGGCTTAACTCGCATGCAATTGGTCAATGCGTTTTCTTATCCGCTAAACCCCTACCGTAATGACTACAAAAGCTGTGCCGGTTAAAAATAGAAGCGCCCCGTCAGGTTTTAAATCATAACCTTCTGTTTTGGCTGTAGGTCCGAGTCCGTATTGGTCGGCTTCTGGGTCTGGACCCGGACCGCGATCCACCAGTTAGAGACCCCTGCCCTAGAGCATTATTTGTTACAGTGCTACATTATTTATCGGTGGCAATCAAAAACTGCGCTGCTATATCAAACAAAATCTAAATCCACAGACAAACATCCTGCAAAGTACCTTGAGAAACTGCATGTTTAACAAGGAAAACTGCTGTTTTAAAGGCAGAAAATATAGGTTGTTTTTGTGAACTGCACTTTGCATTAAGTTAATTGATAAATAAAAACGAGCTAATTTTGTTTAGAGCATCCTCACTTTACTCTTGCACTGTACTGTGAGTATAAATATTGATTCTATCTAAAAAATAAAATGCTCAAGCCTCTGCAATAGAACAAACAATGGTACCAGTTTTTAATTTTTTCCTGCATACAACCTCAGTGTGGTTCTTAAGTACAACAGACCATAAGTAATTAGACAGTTTGATGCCTTAAGTACGATAAGATTCCCTGCTGCTCTTCTCCTTCAGAACAAATAAGATTAGAATCCTTTGGGTCAAACTAAGTTAGTTTTCAGTCTATTTGATTCTCTAATTCACCTTTGTCTGTCGTTTTTCATCACCAGGGGTCCCAAAGATGCTGAAGCCAAAGAGAATGGTGTCAGCGAGCAGCATGGAAAGGTCGGTAACATCATACTACACAACTTTCACTGTAAAAGTGTCATCTGCTGTACAATAACATCACAAAAAAACTGCTGAATGTGTTAAAGTAGTGCAGAGTGAAATCCTTGTGTAGACACAAATAGGCACAAAACACTGAAGGGTTAAGGAGAATATAGTTTATACGATGTATGGAGACAATCTTACCACAGTAATATCAGTCTCGTAGAACAGTGTCATTCTGTTTCTGACTCACTCTCCCTCTGACCTGCGCTCAGTTTGTGTAAAGAGTAACAGAGACGAGCAGACACCTGCAGACAAGAGAAGTTCCTTTCGCAGGTTATAACACAACTCAGTGTTTTAACTTCTTTTTGCAGTTGTTATGGACGAACATAAATATGAATTCAGCAGGCTTTTATAAAGATGCGTTCTATGTGTGTCTGTTTTAGAAAACATCAGAGGAGCAGATTCACTTGTTGATCATTGGACTATTGTGCCTCAGTGCAGTGGCACTGCTAAGGGGGGCCGGTTGGGGCCACCTTGTTACAGTAAAGGCTATAATCAGAGTTTGTCCTTTTAAGGTGCAGCACACAAGTCTAAACTGAATGAATGTCAAATCAGCGTCGAGAGCACTTACTTTTATAGTCTTAAACCTTATTTTGTAAATTGCAGAACGATTGTAATAACAGTAATTCTCTAATACCTTTTTTAAAGCACTTTCTTAATAAAAGTGGAGTTAATATTTGTCTGACTGATGTTATTAACTGATGAAAAAGCAGCTATGTGCAGTAATATAGGAAATTGTGGGTGTGATACATTGAAATAAACATTAGCATCTCTATTTCTGCTAGCATCGCTACTTCCGCTAACAGACTTTTAGGCCTCAAAATAGGTATAAATTATGTCCTTTCGAGGAATCCATAGGAGCAGTATGGAGGCATGCTATGTCTTTTCTGTTGTTTTTACGTTTGAAAAATGTATCACCTGCTACTCCAATTGGATTTGGCTGTAACGCTGTTTCCCCTTAGTCTCCAGAAGGGTTGTGTTGACTCAAAAAAAAACATCAGCATAGTGGGGAATAGATAAGAGTGAATTTTTGTCAACTATCCCTTTAAGGACTCTGATCCCACTAGCCTGACGTTGTCATACTCACACTTCTAGTCAGAATGTGAGTCTGAGACCGCTCCATTGGGCTGTGATTATGGGGCGTGTTTCAACCGAACCAGGAAATATAATTCCTCTTCGCTCAATTGGATAGACCTACAACCAATCAGAGCAACGTAGTATGTGACGTATGTTAAGCGAATCATTGTGAGTTATTTACTAATGCCGGGTTCACACCTGACGCTGAAGCGCAGCGCCAAGCCTTAAATAACAGCTGGCTCCCATCCACTCCCATGTTAAACCTTTGTGCGGGTCACACCGGAGGCTGAAGCGCCGCTCTGCACCAAGGCTGCCTCGCTCTGTGCAGCGATCGTTTCGGCGTCGAGTCTATTTTTTCCGCTTGACGCGAGCGTATCGCAACAGGAAACACACTGAAATTAATTTAAATACTTTGAAGTCCCCTTCTGTTTTCCTGGAGTTTTACCAATGACATTATTAAATGTCTCCCTCTGCCCATCCACTACAGCCACACAAGCAGTGATAAAGATAAAAAGAGAGAGAGGGGGGGGGTATTCTCCACATAGGCTTGAGTGGAGAATACGTAATTTACCCTCCACACCCGACATTTAACGGAGCAAACAGCGGAGAAGTTCTTCAACATGGATGACATTAAATTAATAATTGAAGTGGAGAAGTGCAGTGAGTTGTATGATCCTCGGAACATGTTGTATAAAGACAACACCAAGAGAGACAAATGTTGGGACGCTGTTGCTTAATGTTGGAGCAACAAGTAAGTATATGCTTGAATACTACTGGATCAACCGGTGATATTATTAGCGCTGCCCGGCGGGTCAGCGTCGCTTCAGCGTCCGGTGTTTAACAGCCAAGCGCCGGCGCGATAGGGATTAGCGCGACGCGGCGCTTTGGCGTCGCGTCCGCGTTCTCTGTTCCTCTTTCAAAATGAATGCGCTGTCGATGTCTCCTAAAACAGACTCAAATGCAGCATCTACACATCTCAGCTCTCCAGCGGCAGGCATTCTATCCAAGCCTACTTTGATGACGTGGTTGATTACGTTACTCTTGATCACCTGTCCATCATCGTATAAAGCCCGCCCTGACGATTTGATTGGATCGAACAGCTTCTGTTCGAGCATAGTTTCTCCCCAACGGAGCGACTCCAGACCGAACTTCCCGAACAACAAATGTTGTGGGCGGGGCTAAGTTCGTCTGGCACCCAGGCTATGATCCCACACCATGCAGGCTGAAAAAGGGGTTCATGTTAGTCCGACACGAATAACTTAACATGCATCATATCTTTGAGGCGCTTCCTGGAATTTCGACAGGTTGGCACCAAGAGAGAAAGGTCATATGTATCCATAGATCATTGTTAAGAAATGAATGAAGTCTAAACAAATTTCACTACTACAACATCATCTCTCCTATCAGTCTGTGTAGCCTCAGTCTGAGATCTCCAGTTGTGTTTATTGGGATTTTATTCAACCTACTATTACGTTTCTGGCTGTTGCCATCACTTATGGTCCTCCTCTCCTGTAGTGTTTCTCAGAAGCTTACTGCAGGTCCTCTGACACCCTGTCCTGAGGGATGCAAGTCTCTGCAGATGAAGGCGCGCCGTCCCTCTGCCCTTCCCACCCCACTGAGGCGACGAATGTCTTCTATTCCCACACCAACGCCCACCAAGACCCGGCCTGCCAGGCCACCACCCACCTCTGATACTGACACCGCACCTAGCGCTGACAGGATGGAAAGTAGCTGCAGGTGAGAAATTTAAATATGCAGTTCACAAATAAAAAAGCTGCTCACACCGCTGCTTCTTGGCTGTTGCTATGAGAAAACATGGAGAGTGCTAAATCTGTCATTTACCTCTGTTTTGTCTACCCTACCCAAGTAGCCCCTCCCCTGGAAATTTACAGGAAGAGGAGCCTGTTGATGTCCCAGATATTCAGCCCTTCTCTCTGGAGGAGGAACAGCCCCCTGATGGCTCCCCCTGCAGTGCTCCACAGCCTGAACAGTCAGAGAGCACGGACCCCGACGCACCGAGTCAGGTCCAATCAGAGCCCATTAAAAACCTGATCGAACTGGGGATTGCAGAGGAAAGCAACAGCAAGGCAGAGGAGGTCAGAGGTCACGTCATAAACACATGTGTTACCCGTTTTAATCATTTGCCCATGACCGAGAGGAAGGTAATACATTTTGAGAGCTTTCTAATTCTTTGTGATCAAGTTTGATATCAAACAGCTTGGAGTGGTTAGAGGCGACCAACTTCCAGGAGCGCAACAATGGGGCTAACTCCCAGAACGTGCATGAAAATAACTACCTGTTACTTTTCAAGGGACATAGAGGTCATGGAGGGTCAGGAATTGTTTTGCTACATGTATTAAATTATAATGAATTTGCTGGTGTTCAGGGCTTTCAGGGATTTGTAAAATATTTGGTGATGAACCTCCTGTGGTGGAAATTCAAAATAGTTGTTTGAGAACAATTTGCCTTGTGAGTTTTATTAAAGCCTTGATGCTCAATCATTTAGCTGGTGTGAAAGCATATGGACAAAAAAAAAGCAGTAAGTGGAAAGAAAATGATAACGGATCCATCCAGCTCAAATTGAAAGAGGTCAGAATAGTTTTTCTCCCAGTCCCACTGTGCAAAGAAATTCTACGAAACACATTGTTCTGTTACCAGCGCAGTTAGCATGGTGGCTAGCCCGCTAGCGCAGTTATGACAGGGCATTATAACCGTATGTGACCGTACACACATGCCGTTAGTGCTCTAACCAGCCACCATCAGCCGGACAACTCCGCTGGCTTAACACACTTGTCACATTAATCCCTGAGTCGTAGTTATGGTTTGGGTTTATTGTGCTATAGGGAATGAAACAGAAAGTTTGAGGTCTGGAAATGTCGTTAGTGGACGTTAGCAGACCAATCACAGCCAAGGGCTATCCGTAGGCTCTCCGCCATGCCGACGTGTAGTTATAAAAATGAGAGCTGCACGAAAAGCTCTCTGTGGAGCCAGGAGAAGGCGTTCCACGGCAAAGAAGGCGGTCCTATCTGTCCGTGTCTGTCAAAACGGAGAAGCATACATAGGCCTTGAGCAGTGTAAATGTGCCGGAGTCCGGAGATAAGATAAAGTTCATGTCCCAGTGGTTTCACATGAGTGAACTCATCATAGAACAAACATACATGACAATATGTAAATTAACATTACTACCTCCAACCAAGGACCAGAATGTAACAGGTATCCCGTCTCGGTGCCGCTTTTCGTCTTGTTGCAGTTTGTAAACTCATTAGAGGTTCCCACATTTTGTGGCCTCGTCTTGTTCCAGGTTTTGATCCTAATGACGTTTGAAGTCTGTCAGTGATATTTCTCAATGTGTCATGTTTGTCTCTTTCTAGTCTGTGGCCTTGTCAGACTTGGTCTCATCTCGGGGGTTGGTTCTGGGTAAAAACAATTCTGGTGTCACATAAACTTGAATCTGATCAGGACAATATGTCTTTTCTCTTCACTTATTTATAAATCAATATTCTGAACCTAATTTTTTCATAGAACCATGTTCAGTCCAGAGTTAAGAGATGTTATAGATTGTTTGTGTCTTCTTTATTTGTGCCCAGTCAGCTGATTTTTTTTTCTGCATTGCCTCACAGATTCTCATCACCTTCTGTTCTCTCTATAGATTCTCCTGTTGGATCTTCCAGCTCCTACTCTGCAGCCTCAAGAGAAACTGCTCATTGACCTAAACAACACCCCCGACTTGATCCGGACCAATGGCAAGAGCTGCACCACAACTCAGGTGACTCCTCACGTCTGCTTATATTCACAGACAATACACTTTCACAGCAATAATATGTGAAGTTATGCTAAAAGTACAAAAGTATTTTGACACGCCTTTGTAAGCCTTCAGAGATTATCACTTGAGTGTGTAGCTATTCAGCTTCACAGAGCTTCATAATTATCTCTCAGACATAAACACAAAAAAACTGATATTCTCCTGAAATGATCTGGAGGGGCTGTTTGTGAACCCAAATGTCTGAGTCAAATAATGCAGGGATTCTCCAGAGCTTCTCCTGCCAGCCCCCTAGTAAAATACTCCAGAGAATTTCATTGCGAGAACACAGACAGATATCTTCCGGAGGATTCACCGCGATCGCGTGGCAGTGTTGATGATATTTCTTCCTGTGATAATAATAATAATAATAATAATAATAATAATAATAATAATAATACTAATATCTCTGGATGAAGAAGAAGAGCCATACATACATTTAGGAGAAGATGCAAACTAGCAAAGACAATGAGATCCAAGAACTCTGGTCATGATGGCAGATGCCGCTGTTCATTTGTTTTAAAACCAAAACATGTGCTTTCTACCCAGATGCCAATTAGCACCTAAATATTCTGAATGTTTTCCTATTGGAAAACGCGTCCAATCTGCAATAAGGGGGAAAATTAGTGCATTTTAAAGTAATTTGTCAATTTTTAAAACGTGGGATAATCCTTTTATTAGTGAATGAATGGATTTATGCTAATGCTTCAAATATTAACATAACTAGGGCTGGGCATTCGATTAAATGGTCTTAATCGATCGACGGGAGAATTAACGATCGATTTTCGATTAATCATTCATATTTTTGTATTAAAATTCACTATTTATAGGCTATATAAAAATGCTGTGAAAATAGAAAAAACACAGCGTGTTTCCTCATTGAGGTCTTTATTACAAGATGAACAACTCTTGAGGCAGTTAAACAGGTTCCGTTCAATGGTTACACTTGAAAATAAGCGCTGCTGTACTCTTTAGCCCCGATGAGCGAGCAGCAGCTAGCTGCTGACAGCTAGCTGGATTTGACGGTTCTCGACCTCTCAGTCCGGTTGTTGTCACGCAGTCACTCCCGGAACCCCTCACCCAGACCCGGGTCTGTCTGGGATCCCCTCCGCGTGGACTGAGGGTCCGTGTGCGGACATGCAGCGGAGCGGAGGATAGCACCGGGCTGCTAACATCCTCGCTGTGCTGCGTTCAGGGCAGCTCGGATATCCCAACCTCCCGACACATAGCGAACATGCAATAGTTTTCCTCGATGAAAAAATAATGTCCTAGACGAAATTCTTAGTGATCAATTAATCGATCGTTGAGTAATTATGCCCATCCCTAAACATAACAACAAATGTGTTTTCATTAAGGGTGGCAAGTGAAGGGATCTCTGGCTGCCAGACCACAGTGCTTATGTATTTGGAGTAAACAAGGGAGGATCACTTCACATTGTATAGTTCCCCAGTGCACAAAACCTGCTCTTTAAAGAGTTTGTTATATTTAGAGGACATGAAGTAAAAATTAATTATTAAAAAGTAAATTTTAATTTTAAGATATATGTTTTCAAAAGGAATAACCAAAAATGTGTTGTTTCGTTAAAGCAGCTGATCGACCTGAGCTCTCCGCTCATCAGGTGGAGTCCAGAAGACAAGAAGGAGAACAACGCTCCGCTCATAAACCTCTCCTTCTGATCCACATCCACCTGAACACGTGGACCTGCTGGCCTCTGCAGTAAACTGGACTCAACAGGTTTTCTGTCTCCAGAAACTCTGATGATGATCCAGTTAAGACAACGACAGAGTTTTGAATCATTGAAATCTTAAATGAATTCTGAGTATTATGTTTTAAATTATGAAAATATCCAGAGGATGCTGAAGTTTTTCTGCACCTGACTGTACTTTTCATCGTCTCTGTCTCGCTGCTCTTATTAATGTTTGAATAAATGTTGTTCTTGTCACTACTGTATACTGATGTTCCTGTCTCTGTTCTGTCCACCAACATTGAAACCTGTTAATTGAGCAACTAAAATCCAGCTTTTTTTTGGACAATTTTCAAGAAAAACGCTTGCACTTCAGGACTACAATGGCACTAAATAGGGCACAGTCGTCCACCAAGGCCCAACAGTTCCCTTAAATCCAATCAAGCCGCACCAAATTTACTTTTTTTATTTGGTTTTGAGATATAAGAACACTTGGCAAAACAAATACATTTGTGGTCTTTTTATTATCTGCAGAACACTGTGTTGTTGGTTAATGTTGGCGTGTGGGCTTATATCTTAAAAGAGAATAAAGACTAAGATCCTTCCTTGGAGAACTCAACTGTCAGTAAGTGTCTGTGCTTCCAGGCAAGTATGAAGCAAGAGAGAAAATATCAGAACCTTAAACTATTACTACCTGTCATTAAAAACAAAGTGACCTCTTATTGTATATTTCTACTCCAATTACTATCAACATGCTATTGCCAGCCAACAGTTTGTGATATAGTTTGTCATTTAAAAATGTAGCAAAAATAATATCTCACTTTTTTGGGAAATTTTTAAACTTCATCTAATGCATAAATGTTAAATCCCAGACAGATCTGAAATGACATTATTGATAATACTTAGCTTTTTATCTACTACATATATTTACTACTTGATAAATATGCACATGTGGCCCAACATGAAAAGTTTGAGTCCCATTTTATTAATGCTTAAAGCAAATGACTAATCCACTGTCCTCATATGTGTATGAATTTGTGTGTGTCTGTCACCATTTCTCTGGAAGATTTCATCACACTCTTCCTGTAACTGCGAAGAAAAACAGGTTGTAAACTTTTTATCTTTGCCACACCCAAATCCTGACCTGGGTGTATCACAAAGTGTTTGCATATAAATATGAGCTCTAGGTCCTTGTACAGATCACTGGGTTTCCTTATTCCACGCAGCCAGAGGACAGGAGTTCATGACCCTCAGTTTCCTTCCAGAAAAGATGTCATTACTTCTGTAGGACGAGAGCTCACTGTAAACATGGTTGATAGAAGCATTGCACTGGAGGCTCTGGGAGCACTCTGCACTGGCAACGTGACATCTGTCCAGCAACAAGCATCACCAGCTGGTTTGTCCAGAAGGAACCTTCAAGTGGGACAATGGCAGAATCTGTCCTTTAAGCTTCTCATCCCGACTGTCATTGATGGAGATGAACACTCGTAATAAGTGGAGCTTTTCTTACCATAAATCATGAGATCAGATTATATTCAGTTTTATTTAGAGGAGATGAAGTAAAAATGTATGATTAAAAAGTACATTTTAAGATATGTTTTCAAAAAGCATAACCAAAAATGTGTTGTTTCGTTAAAGCAGCTGATCGACCTGAGCTCTCCGCTCATCAGGTGGAGTCCAGAAGACAAGAAGGAGAACAACGCTCCGCTCATCAACCTCTCCTTCTGATTCACATCCTCCTAAACACGTGGACCTGCTGGCCTCTGCAGTAAACTGGACTAAACTGGTTTCTGTCTCCAGAAACTCTGATGATGGTCCAGTTAAGACAACGACAGAGTTTTGAATCATTGAAATCTTTACTGAATTCTGAGTATTATGTTTTAAATTATGAAAATATCCAGAGGATGCTGAAGTTTTTCTGCACCTGACTGTACTTTTCATCGTCTCTGTCTCGCTGCTCTTATTAATGTTTGAATAAATGTTGTTCTTGTCACTACTGTATACTGATGTTCCTGTCTCTGTTCTGTCCACCAACATTGAAACCTGTTAATTGAGCAACTAAAATCCAGCTTTTTTTTGGACAATTTTCAAGAAAAACGCTTGCACTTCAGGACTACAATGGCACTAAATAGGGCACAGTCGTCCACCAAGGCCCAACAGTTCCCTTAAATCCAATCAAGCCGCACCAAATTTACTTTTTTTATTTGGTTTTGAGATATAAGAACACTTGGCAAAACAAATACATTTGTGGTCTTTTTATTATCTGCAGAACACTGTGTTGTTGGTTAATGTTGGCGTGTGGGCTTATATCTTAAAAGAGAATAAAGACTAAGATCCTTCCTTGGAGAACTCAACTGTCAGTAAGTGTCTGTGCTTCCAGGCAAGTATGAAGCAAGAGAGAAAATATCAGAACCTTAAACTATTACTACCTGTCATTAAAAACAAAGTGACCTCTTATTGTATATTTCTACTCCAATTACTATCAACATGCTATTGCCAGCCAACAGTTTGTGATATAGTTTGTCATTTAAAAATGTAGCAAAAATAATATCTCACTTTTTTGGGAAATTTTTAAACTTCATCTAATGCATAAATGTTAAATCCCAGACAGATCTGAAATGACATTATTGATAATACTTAGCTTTTTATCTACTACATATATTTACTACTTGATAAATATGCACATGTGGCCCAACATGAAAAGTTTGAGTCCCATTTTATTAATGCTTAAAGCAAATGACTAATCCACTGTCCTCATATGTGTATGAATTTGTGTGTGTCTGTCACCATTTCTCTGGAAGATTTCATCACACTCTTCCTGTAACTGCGAAGAAAAACAGGTTGTAAACTTTTTATCTTTGCCACACCCAAATCCTGACCTGGGTGTATCACAAAGTGTTTGCATATAAATATGAGCTCTAGGTCCTTGTACAGATCACTGGGTTTCCTTATTCCACGCAGCCAGAGGACAGGAGTTCATGACCCTCAGTTTCCTTCCAGAAAAGATGTCATTACTTCTGTAGGACGAGAGCTCACTGTAAACATGGTTGATAGAAGCATTGCACTGGAGGCTCTGGGAGCACTCTGCACTGGCAACGTGACATCTGTCCAGCAACAAGCATCACCAGCTGGTTTGTCCAGAAGGAACCTTCAAGTGGGACAATGGCAGAATCTGTCCTTTAAGCTTCTCATCCCGACTGTCATTGATGGAGATGAACACTCGTAATAAGTGGAGCTTTTCTTACCATAAATCATGAGATCAGATTATATTCAGTTTTATTTAGAGGAGATGAAGTAAAAATGTATGATTAAAAAGTACATTTTAAGATATGTTTTCAAAAAGCATAACCAAAAATGTGTTGTTTCGTTAAAGCAGCTGATCGACCTGAGCTCTCCGCTCATCAGGTGGAGTCCAGAAGACAAGAAGGAGAACAACGCTCCGCTCATCAACCTCTCCTTCTGATTCACATCCTCCTAAACACGTGGACCTGCTGGCCTCTGCAGTAAACTGGACTAAACTGGTTTCTGTCTCCAGAAACTCTGATGATGGTCCAGTTAAGACAACGACAGAGTTTTGAATCATTGAAATCTTTACTGAATTCTGAGTATTATGTTTTAAATTATGAAAATATCCAGAGGATGCTGAAGTTTTTCTGCACCTGACTGTACTTTTCATCGTCTCTGTCTCGCTGCTCTTATTAATGTTTGAATAAATGTTGTTCTAGTCACTACTGTATACTGATGTTCCTGTCTCTGTGCGGTCCACCAACATTGAAACCTGATAATTTACAGTTTCTGAGGCCCTATCATAACCTAAGGGAAACCGGACATTTAAAACAACTACAAGTCGCTTGCACTTCAGGACTACAATGGCACTTAGTAGGGCACAGTCGTCCACCAAGGCCCAACAGTTCCCTTAAATCCAATCAAGCACCACCTTTCCCTCTTTATTTGGTTTTGAGATATAAGAACACTTGGCAAGACAAATACATTTGTGGTCTTTTTATCATCTGCAGAACACTGTGTTGTTGGTTAATGTTGGCGTGTGGGCTTATATCTTAAAAGAGAATAAAGACAAAGATTCTTCCTTCAACTGTCAGTAACTGTCTGTGCTTCCAGACAAGTATGAAGCAAGAGAGAAAATACCAGAACCTTTAGCTATTACAAACTGTCATTAAAAAAAAGTTACTTCTTATTGTATATTTCTACTCCAATTACTATCAACACATCCTATTGTCAGCCAACAGTTTGTGATATAGTTTGTCATTTAAAAATGGAGCATAAATAATATATCCCTTTTTTTGGAAATTTTTAAATTTCATCTAATGCATGAATGTTAAATCCAAGACGGATCCGTTATGACATTGTTGATAATACTTAGCTTTTATCTACTACATATATTCACTACTTTATAAATATGCATATGTAGCCAACCAGTGAAAAGTTTGAGTCCCATTTTATTAATGCTTAAAGCAGATGACTAATCCAATGTCCTCATAATATGTGTATGATTTTGTGTGTGTCTGTCCCCATTTCTCTGGAAGATTTCATCACATTGTTCCTGTTTCTGTGAAGATTTTTTTTTCGAAACTTTTCAACTTTGCCACACCCAAATCCTGACCTGTGTGTATCACAAAGTGTTTGCATATAAATATGAGCTCTATGTCCTAGTACAGATCACTGCCAGAGGACAGGAGCTCCGAACCCTCAGTTTCATTCCAGAAAAGATCCTTCATTACTTCTGAAGGACGAGAGCTCACTGTAAACATGGTTGATAGAAGCATTGCACTGGAGGCTCTGGGAGCACTCTGCAACGGCAACGTGACGTCTGTCCAGGAACAAGCATCACCAGCTTTTTCGCCCAGAGCGAACCTTCATGTGGGACCACGGCAGAATCTCTCCATCAAGCTTCTCATCCCGACTGTTATTGATGGAGATGAACACTCGTAATTAGTGAAGCTTTTATTACCATAAATCATGAGATCAGATTTTATTCTGTAAAGTTAGTGAATGCATTTTTCTAATGTACAGCTCTTTCCTTCACACTACAGCCAAGCGTCAAGATCCTGCTTCCACAGCATCAAGTCCATCCTGGAAACCAGTGGTGGAACTGTTAGGTCCGCACATGACGAGCCGGTTGTTGATATCCAGAAGAATCTCATTATGGATGAGGACGAATTCTTTGCCCCACAGTATGACTATGATTTCACCAACCTCACTGAGACCGAGACCTATTGGAGAGGTGGAGAGAAGTACGAGCGTCCATGTGGTTGGTACCGATTTGGACTCAAGGTGGGTTTGTCTTTGTTAAAGTTGACTTGTAATTTCAGAACCTCATTCCAGTTTTTTTGTGAAACTGCTCTATATCAAATACCATTTAAACAACCCTGCTGCTAAAAAGCAACAATACATACAAAATAATAAATAATATAACAAATCTATTGGAGAGAAGAATTCTTTATAACTCTTCAGCTGCTAAAAGCCTCTGCTATGTTCACCTGCTAATCTCTGGAAGCCTGCTGCAGAGCTAGGGGTGCTCGATTGGATTTATTCAGTTCAATTTTATTTGTATGGCGGCCAATCACAACATACAGAACTTTATCTCCAGGCACTTTACATTGTAAGGAGACCTTACAAATTATAGAAAAACCCAACAGTTCATTTGGCAACTGTAGAGAGAAAAAACTCCCTCATTAACTGAAAGAGAAACCTGTACATAACCAGTCTCGTGGGGATTGGGGGGAGGTGAGAGAAATGGGAAAGAGGAAAGTGATGGCTGGAAACCAAAACTACCAAACTGTCTCCTTTAAGGAAAGTGATTGAATTTGTTCTTCTCTGATCCAATGTCCCAACCCTCCAGCAAGTTTGGTGCAGATCTGTCCTTCTGGTTTTATGTAATCCTGCTCACAAAAACACAAAGCAAACAGAGAGACACAGAGGCAACACACATCTCTGCTTCATCAGAAACCATCCAAAGCATGTGATGTCAACAATATGTTACAGGTGCTGGACAAGTATCCTGGGACTACCTGGCTGGGAACCAGGTACCGTAGCACCCAGTCAAGCCCTGGGGAGTGGCCTGTGTCTTACCACGGGACATCAAAGACAGGTGCCGAAGGCATCATTGGAGATCACTACGTGGTTTGTTACATATCCATTGTTATCAGTGTGAATGCTGTAGAATCATACAATCACATTATTTATCCCAGTTACTGAATGAATGAGTACTCTTTACATTTCAGCATATGGAACTTTTACGTTAAATGTCCAGTAAATCAAACCAGCTCTGATATTTCAGCCTCAACTCAGTTAAATAGGAAACAAATTTAAATTCATGCTGAGAGCAAATTAAGTTTTAAAGACATACACACTGCTTTTGGGTTTTACATTTAATTTCAAGATGACTGAAGCCTCTCTCTGATGACAGATTTCAAACCACAAAATGTAAAATGAGTAAAAAATATAATTTGAAAGCTAAAAACTAAATGCAAACCATCACAAAAACATTGAAGGCCAGAGAGCACGAAGAAAAAGACCACAATGTTATTAATGTCAACGTTGCTAAGACAATTAACACACTGTATTTAAATGATGCTACTGTAATACAATCACTGTTGTTACAAAGTGATTGTTATAAATGTTATTATACAAATTCCATGAATGTTAATAAATTATAATTCATATTTCTATTTAACAGCCAGGACCAGGGCAGGCCTATGGCAGGGGGATTTACTCCACACCGGACATAAGTGAGGCCGACCAATACGCCAAAACGTTCACCTCCAACAAGAATGGCAAGACATACAAAGTGGTTCTGCAGAATCGAATCAACCCTAAGTACAGAAAGAAGTACGTTAACGACCTCTACTGGCTGGTCCCCATCCCAAAGGGAAAATCAGAAGATGAAGAGCAGGCGATGGTAGAGAGGGCCATCCGTCCTTATGGCCTTCTGCTGAAAGAGGTCTAACAGAGGAAGGTCTCTCTCTCTCTCTCTCTCTCTCTCTCTCTCTCTCACACACACACACACACACACACACACACACACACACACACACACGCATCTGGCCAGGTTTGGAGCTTAGAAACAATTCCTGTCTTTTTATTGTAATGCGAACAAAGTACTCCAATGCTGTCAAATGTGATTTAAATATCAAGATGAATATGGTAAAATAATATCTCATATGTATGTGTGCTTTATAGACGGATGGAATAAACAACCTGCAATAAACCTGCTCTGTCTCCTTTTTTCAAAAAGCTATGATGCAGAAGATCAAGTTTTAAATGAATGTGTCTCTCCAATCGATGTCTCTCCACTCCATAAAGACTGTTTACAGGCATCACAAGCAGGTTTCAGACATGAACTCCAGAAATTGTCTGAAGAATGGGTTCCAGAGTTTCTCCTAAGTTTTCCCTTTGACATATGAAGAACGCAGCAGGAGATTCTAAAGCTTCCAGACAAGTGTGTAGCAAGAGAGAAAAAAACAGAACCTTTAACTATTACTAACTGTCATTAAAAGCATACTGACGTCTTATTCTATATTTATATTCCAATTACTATCAACATTCTATTGTGATATAGATTGTCAATTAAAAATTGAACAAATAAAATCTAGCTTTTTTTGGAAAATTTTCAATTTCGTCTTATGCATGAATGTTAATTCCCAGTCGGATATGATATGACATTATGATAATACTTAGCTTTTTTATTTACTAAATGATAAATATGCACATGTAGCTGAACAGTGAAAAGTTTTAGTCCAATTTTATTTAATGTTTAAACCAGATGACTAATCCACTGTCCTCATAATATGTGTATGAACACGTTTGTGTGTCTGTCCCCATTTCTCCCGAACATTTCATCACACTGTTCCTGTAACTGTGAAGAAAAACAGGTTCTAAACTTTTTTATTTGACACACCCAATATCTGACCTATTTCTATCACAAAGGGTTTGAATATAAATATGAGCTCTAGGTCCTCGTTCAGATCAACGGATTTCCTACAATAATATAGGCTAGTCTATTTTAGATACATTTTTCTGAATAAAACATAGAAAGACTTGCATATATATATAACAACTCTGAAATAACAGACTGCAATAGGAGTACAGGAGTACGCAAAGAGTCAAAATAAAGATGTGCCCTTTTTATAAGTGTTTCACAGTTTAAGATCATTGATCCAACGTATGTGAACCAGTTTCTGGGTTCAACATTTGCTAAGCTTGACACCTGGAAAACAAATTGATGCATAGGGAGAACAGAGACCAAGCTGAAACTCTGAAAGTGTGTTTGAGAAACATCGTGAACAAAGTGTTACTGAAGGAGAACTCAAATATAAAATAATGTTTGCAGAGGTTGTTTTTGTTGGCCATTAACATCATTCTGCAAGTCTGTTTTTAATTTTTTTTTATTGAGCAACAATGATACAAAGTGTGAAAATAAAATAGATATTTTGCAATGCTCAAATTTTTTTTTACATTTTACATTAACCCCCCACCCCCAGCCCTCCTCCCACCCACACCTCCTTCTCCTGTAGAGGTCCCACCCTATCTGTCTGTAGGTGAAGGGAAAATAAAAAAGAGAAAAGAGTAAAAGAAACAAAAATAAAAACTAGGAACCAAACAAAAAACACAGAGAGAAACCAAAGAAAAGCTAACATTCTGGGAATGTAGATTTTAGTGGCACGTCAGAAGACCTCAGATATCCGACTCCTCATGTGTAATATCTAATGAGTCTATAATGGACAACAAGGGGTTCCAAATTTGGCCAAATTTCCTCAAAGAGCCCTTGAGGCAGAATCTTAACTTCTCCAACTTTAAGTTGTGTAGAATTTCCTTAACCCATTGAGTGTAGGATGGGGGGAACCTGTGCTTCCAGTTCAACAAAATTAAGCGCCTTGCCAACAGAGTGCAAAAGGCCATAGAATGTCGAGCCTCAGCTGTTAAAATGCTGTTGTGCGGGATACCAAAGAGGGCAGAGAGGGGATGGGGGTCAGCCACAAAATGGTAAGCAATTTGAAGGTTGTTGAATATTTTGGACCAGAGGTCTTTAAGCTTTGGACATGACCAGAACATGTGTATGAGATCGGCAGGGGACTGGTTGCATCTATTACAAGTGTCAGCTACATTGGGATAGAATTTAGACAGTCTATGATTGGTGTAGTAAGTCCTGTGTATTAGTTTACATTGAATCAGCCCGTGTCAGGAACAGACAGAAGAGTTGTGGACTAACTTTAGGATATTGTCCCACTGATCTTCTTCAAAATGGAGCCCCAGATCCTGCTCCCACAAATGTTTTGTTTGTTGTGGGAAAGCTGAAGTAATGGCATCGTGTTAAAAAATACGGGAGATATTCCCTTTCTGATTGGGGTTTAGCATGAGAAGGGTATCTAACAGAGTCTGAGGGGGAGTGTTTGGGAAATCAGTGTAGTTTTTTTGGGCAAAATGTCTAATTTGAAAAAAACGGAAAAGGTGAGAAGAGGGGAGATCAAATTTAGACGATAGGTCACATAAGGACATGAAAATACCACTATCGTAGAGGTCATTGATAGATGCCACCCCTCTCTCCGACCACAAATGAAATGCAGAGTCCATAATGGATGGTTTAAAACTAGTCTTCAAAACTTCAGACGGCTTCACGGACGATATCAGTTTTAAAAGCTTTGGGAAAAAAGTTCCTGTTTTGCAATTTTTTTTAAGTTAAACTGAAGGTGATATTTCCAGAAATGGAGCCAATTTGGGACGACTGCAGCTTGAACCTTCCATCTTATCGTAGAATTAACCAATTTAAAAAACAAAGCAAAATTCTGGCCTTATATGATTAATTTGTGCTTTGGATAAATACTTGGAAGCAAATGCCTGGCATCATATCACAATTCAGGGTTTGTTTTATTTCTGTGAATGTTGTTGCTTTTATATCTTAGTAGGATAAGTCAAAACTAATGAGACACCAGGGTTTAATGAATAGGGTGGCATGACAGAATTAACAGTTTCAACTTTGTAGTGGATGGAAAAAGGAAACAGGGATGTATATAACTATAGACTTTGTGTGTACTGGAAAAGATTGAGTTTTTTTGGTGTTGGATTTAGTAGGACGTTAGTTGTTTTTGTGTTTGTGTAGGTGTGAGTCTCACAAAATCTGCAGGACCTCATACAGTGGCTTCAGGAAGTGTTCAGACTCTGACTGATCTCGTCCTAGACCAGGGGCCGGTTTTTCAAAAGTAATCTGATCCGATTACAGCTATCGGATTGGATCAAATCTTGAAAATGGGTTTTTCAAAAGAAAAAAAGGATTCAGAAACTGGGTTGGATCACGTAATCTAATCTTGTTGTTGATCCGGATCAAACCTTGAGTTGGGTTTTTCAAAACTTTTTGGAAGGATTGGGATCAGTTTGATCCTAAAAATCAGGATTAAACTGATCCCAGCAGGAGGGTGGATTCATGGGTGGGATATCAGTAATAAAACTAAGTAACTAAAATTGGTTAGTTAAATAATACAACATTTATATCATGCATTTTACAGTATTTATATTTATTCATCAATTTCACTTGAATTGTTCAACAGGAAGTACATAAAGTAGGTAGGCTATGTAGGCTAACAACCTTTCAGTACAGCAAATTATAAATTATAAATATTTCGGCCCCATAAAATAATCCCCCAAACAGCTGTCAATATTGAACTCAAATAATAAATTCTGTCCTTGTTCATTAAACTGACTGAGGTCTGACTCCGCCTACAGGGGCCTGACAGAGAACACATCCACAAACACAGCAGACATATCCAGGGTTGTCACAATAATCACACTGACACAATCATCAGTCATGGACTTATCAAAAATAGTATCTAACAATTGCATCTCTTATTGGTCGTCCAGTCGGGCCCTCATTCTGACAGAATGCCGGAGGTTGGTCAGTGTCTCCAATGGGCTCAGGTGCATCAGGGACGTCATCACAGAGAGGGACTTTGCACCTGGTCGCGATGTTGTGTTTATATTGTTTGTTTGCTGTTCCGTTCAGTCCTATTTTCTGTTCAAATAAAGCATATTGGAGTGACCCCACACTATTCTACCTGTTGTTCTTTACATAGCTACATTGTGATAGTCCCATTTAGACCACAGGTAATCCAGATTTGGTAATCCTGAAAAGTTTGAATCCGGATCAGAGTAATCCAATCCCACATTGCTTTGAAAAACCAGCATAAAAATAAAATGGATTACGTGATCCTGGATAGCAGAAAACGAGATTACCAAATCTGGATCAGTTTGATCCAGATTAAAACTTTTGAAAAACCGGCCCCAGATGCTCGGTCCAAGATATCTATGTCCTTGGTTGCTCGGACAACTGTCAACTGGGCCAGCTGGAACGTATCTTTGTCTTCAAAGCTCTGCTTGACCGAGACAATGAGCTATTGCATATATAGTGAGCTACGGAAATACTGCCTATGAACACAGTATGAAGACATATTTTTCAATAGACGCACTGCCTATTGCAAAACTGAAAACTCTGTAGTGTCTTCTGTTTGACATAAAGCAGAGACTAAGCAGTGTAAATGTACAGGAAATAAGATAAAGTTCAAGTCCCAGTGGTTTCACATGAGTGAGCAAAGAACTCTGGTCATAAGGGCAGATGCCGCTGTTCATGTGCTGTAAACCAAAATACTTGCTTTCTACCCAGATGCCAATTAGCACTTAAAGGTGACATATTATGAAAATTCCACTTTTTGGTCTTTCTACACATTACTATGGGTATCAGGCATGTCTACCGTCCTAAAAGCTCTCGAAAAAAACAACTTCCGCGATTTGTTGTGGTTCCTCTCTGTCAGAAACTATGTGCTAGAGTGCTTCCAATGGGAATAGGGCAGTTTCAGACGTCATAGACAATCCATGCCCATGTAGTACACTCCTCCGTAGCTCTATGCAGTCCCCCACCACCACTAGACCCACCCCTAGATGGACCCACCCCCTTTTAGAAAGTCTACTGGTGTCCGGCAGCCATTGTGCCTTGGAAAGACTTGGATAAGCTAACTAGCAGATGCTCAGTGGTCGGCTGCACAAATCAGCACAACTGTCTTCATGTGACTCCAGCTTCAGAAGACACATCTCTCCGTCGCAATACTGAAGACGAGGGAAATGTAAGTATTTTTTTTAAATAATTCTGGTATTTGCTTGTTTTAGCATTTTGTGTGGAGGCTAGTGACGTTAGCATGTTGTGGAGGGGGTGGGGGGATAGCATGTAGTGGTTGGGGACAGGGATGAGACTTTACAGGAGTTTTCATGTTCAACTATTAATAACTTTATTGAACAATTAATCAAGGACGGCTGGAGACTCTTAGCGCAGCACTGGGCTGCAAGTTAGATGGCTACGGCTGCTGAAGTTACGGCTGACTTCCAGCAGACACGCGAGCGGATGGGGGGGGGGAGCTTGTATAACACTCACAAACCTGCCGTGGTACAGCTCGGGGGATTTAGCACCCGTCTGCTGTAGGAAGTCGCGCTCGCGACAGATAAGTTGTTCTCATAATGTGCGGGACTAGAACGATATATCCTTGTATCTTTGTATGCATCCTTGTATGCATGACAGTAGTACAAACATGAATAACATTGCTGCTTCTGGTGTTTAGGCAAGCACATCTGTTCACGGTGCTAGGCTACATAACCTAGCTTGCCGGACGGACCTACCAGAGATGCGCACATATGGCACGCAGCTTTCAATGAAAACACTGCGACCTAACTACAAAAGTACAGGTTTGTTTACCCTCAGTTACTTCGTCATGTCATTGGTTGTGTCTCCGTGTTAAAGTTGTAACAGCATCTCATTTGTTCTACTCGTTTCAGGTCTGTTCACTCAGAACAGTCTTGAGAATACTGTCTACAGCCGACAGGATCTTTTAGACATCGGATCTTGTTCATCTACCCACTTATTCGATGGTCCAAGGCTCATTCCCGAGATCGTCAGAGCTACCGAGGCTACCAACCCGTCTTCGCCGACCAGAAGTGCTCACAGGCGGCGTCGAGATGTAAACAAAGGCCGGAGAAGAGAGTTGGGCTAAGGGCTAAGCTAAAGCTAACTCCTCACCGGCGAGTCTTTTCCTCGCCAATGTTCGGTCTCTAGCGAACAAAATGGATGAGATGCGGCTGCGGATCACCACACACAAATGGATTATGGACTGCAACATCATGATTTTCACAGAAACATGGTTCAACAGCAGCGTCCCCGATAGCAGCAGCGTCGTCCGGGCGAACAGAACAGCTGATGACTCCGGTAAGATCAGAGGTGGGGGACTGTGCATCTATGTGAACAAAGCTTTGGGCATGGTTACTGTTATCTTTGAGAGTCACTGCTCCCCTAACCTGGTTGAGTGCAGACGTCCTATCTGCCCAGACAGTTTACATCGACTGTTGTGACTGCAGCCTACATCCCCCCGATGCTAATGCTAAGCTGGCAATGACAATAAAGTTGAATCTAATCTAGTCCAATCTAAAAAGACACCCACATATATTGTCTATGAAAACTGCCTCCTGGAGCTGTTATAGGTGTGTCCTGTGTGCCATAATTTATAATTTATGAGTTGTATAATGTGTTCTGTTTATTTATTTTGTCTCTTGCTATGGTTTGTTTATGTATTGTTCATCTGTATTATTTACCCTCAATCAGGGAATTGCTGCAAAAGAGCCCTGTGCTCAGTCAATTCTCCCTGAATAAATAATCATGATAATATGTCTATGCATGACTAAAATTGTGTTTTTATTTTTTGGACTGTACAAGAAACTGGAGAAGATTAACCAGGACAAAGAATGTGTGAAACGGAAGAAGTGGCTTCACAGCATAAAAAACACATCTGCTGGACAGCCGCTATGACAACATCAGGCCAGAGAGAGTGGCAAAGTGGACCATCCTTTACCATGTCCAAGACATCTACTCTCATGAAGACCCTGTTTTCCCCCAGTGTTTGCATCCGCAACACACTTCTAGGGACAAGAGCAAATGGTTGACAGCAGGTATGTTCACCAAATTTGCATTTCAAATGTAAGGCTTGTGTTAATATATTTATATATATATATATATATATATATATAAAACAAACCTAATAACAAATGCCATAATCACTTATCTATAGTTATGTTTTCCCCCTTTTTTTTACAGGGACACCAGCCTTCTGCAGATTAGAGAAGGTGTTGACTAACAAGAGGGTTCTGAAAGATGTGGGGAAGCTGAGCCCTCACTACCAGACCTCGTCGTTGGAGTCTTTCCATAGCGTCATTCTGCGTTTTGCGCCCAAAAACGTTTTCTTTGAATGTTATGCAGGTAAAAGTACGATTATTTTGTCAAAGAAATGTATACCTATTATTTATTATACACGCATATATACATGCTCTTATTAATATTATTTTCTCCCCAAAGACTCTACCTGGAAGCCCTACATTTCAATGAAACTGCTGGCCGTCCCCAAGCAACAAGTTCAACTGGTGAGCCGCTCTTTAGAGTGAGCTTCCCAAAATATAAGAAGGGCGAGTGCACAGCAAAGCCGCTGAAAGCAACCTTCCGTGAGTCTCACATGCTTTATTTTAAAATTCCACAAAGTCAAACAATGTACAATGTGAAACATAAATAACATATCAATTAACTGCTGTCTTTAAATGGTCTTCACGATAAATAGAATAATATAATTACAAAATAATTATAAAATGAAAATAATAAATACAAAAAAGTGTAAAATGTACAACTTTTTTCCCCAATTTGTATTACAGATTACGTGGATAACCTGTTGGACCTCATCTTTCACAAGGTTTTTCAGGACCCGGCCCCATATGTTAATGAGGTGCTAAAGATCTCAATACCCGAGGATCTCTCTGCCAAGTATGAGAAACCTGACAAGCAGGAAGTTATAGCCAGCTATGTTTCAAGGTTCAATCAAGGGCAGGTCTGAACCCCGTATAACTTCCCTGAGCATCAGGGAACACTCGTCGTATCTGGAGCACCAGGCAGGAGTGCAGGACCACCCTGATTCTCCGGCCCAGATAGCCCCAACACCAGCTAACAAAGCTTCTGTACGCCAAATACCTGTAACGGCTGAGCAAAGTTTACATTGTATTTATAGAATATAAGGTGACACACAAATATAGTGTTCTTTTGTTTACAGAATACTGATGGCACAAAGTGTATTTTTATAAATCAATGTTTTTATTATACTTGGTATTTTTTGTATTTATTACCTCTGTTACAGCCAGTACATTTAATAACTATGTTTAAAAAGCTCTGTGGCATTCTTTCTAGCAATGTTTCTGACAATAAACATGTATAGAAACAGTTGTGCTTTTAGTGTTTGATATGTAACATGTCAACAATTGACATGTGTAAGATGAGCAGTTAGCAAAGTAATACAGAGGGAAGAGTTATTTATTGTATTTTATTCCTCATTTATATTTGTATTGCAGAAATTACTGATATCTCCTGCATTACTTACTGCTCTATTCCTCTTAGATGTAAGGCCCATAATCTGCCCTATAGATGTTGAATGCATTCTGTAGTAAGAACATATTCAAACACACAGGCTAATTGATGGATGTAAAAACATTAAGTCCTACACCTCCATGAGAGGGGGGAGGAGTGAGAAGGGGGAGGGGTGAAAGGGGACGGGCTAATATGGGGGCTGGGTGAGAGGGGGGTGGGGCCCTCAAAACAGGTCAAACTGAGGAAATTTTTTTTACAGACATTTCATTAAGACCCCAAGGAACCATATCAAATGTGGTGAAATGGGCATAATATGTCTCCTTTAATATTCTGAATTTTTTCCTGTTGTGAATGCGTACGACCCGCACAATCTCCAGCTGCGTTCTTCAGATGGGAAAAGCAAAGTGAAAAATCTGGACAACTGGTCCCAGGTATTATCCAGAGTTCATGTCTGTAAGCGGCCATGTAATTTTCAGTTTGTTGTTACGTCAAAGCCACAACCTTAACTGTTATGGTCAAGTCTCGCCGCTCTCTGTGTCGTTTTCGGCTGCAGCACTCATCTGTTTCCTCGGAAAATAAACATTGTCCACTCTTTAGCATTTAGCAGGTGAAGTATGGCTGCTCAGTTAATCGAATTTTAATCGTGATCACGATTATTTGGTCAAACGATCTCACAACTACTATAATGGAGTTGAAACGATTATTTGGCATTTTTTGCACTCTGCACCGGCAACGTGACGTCTGTCCAGAAACAAGCATCTGCAGCTGGTTTGTCCAGAAGGAACCTTCAAGTGGGACCACGACAGAATCTGTCCATCAAGCGTCTCATCCCTATTGTAATTGATTGAGATGAACACTCGTAATTTGTGGAGCTTTTCTTACTACAGATTTTATTCTGTTTTATTTTAAAGTGAAACATTTGAGTCCCATTTTATTTAATGCTTAAAGCAGATGACTAATCCACTGTCCTCATAATATGTGTTTGAACACGAGTGTGTCTGTCCCCATTTCTCCCGAACATTTCATCACACTGTTCCTGTAACTGTGAAGAAAAACAGGTTCTAAACTTTTTTATTTGACACACCCAATATCTGACCTATTTCTATCACAAAGGGTTTGCATATAAATATGAGCTCTAGGTCCTCGCTCAGATCAACGGGTTTCCTTATTCCCTGCAGCCAGAGGACAGGAGCTCAGAACCCTCAGTTTCCTTCCCGAGAAGATCCTTCATTACATCTGAAAGACGAGAGCTCACTGTAAACATGGTTGATAGAAGCATTGCACTGGAGGCTCTTGGAGCACTCTGCAACGGCAACGTGGACTCGGTCCAGCAACAAGCATCACCAGCTGGTTTGTTCAGAAGGAGTCATCATGTGGAGCCACGACAGAATCTGTCCATCAAGCTTCTCATTCCGACTGTCATTGATGGAGATGAAAACTCGTAATTAGTTTTCTTACCATAAATCATGAGATCAGATTTTATTCTGTAAAGTTAGTTAATGCATTTTTCTAATGTACAGCTCTTTCCTTCACACTCCAGGCAAGCGTCAAGATCCTGCTTCTACAGCATGAAGTCCATCCTGGAAACCAGTGGTGTAGCTGCCTCTCCCACACTGCACGAGAAGGTTGTTGATATCAAGAAGAATCTCATTATGGATGAGGAAGAATTCTTTGCCCCACAGTATGACTATGATTTCACCAAGCTGACTGGGACCGAGACCTATTGGAGAGGTGGAGAGAAGTACGAGCGTCCATGTGGTTGGTACCGATTTGGACTCAAGGTGGGTGCGTCTTTGTTAAAGTTGACTTGTAATTTCAGAACTTTTTTCCAGTTTTTTGTGAAACTGCTCTTCATAAAATACCATTTGGTGGAATGGGGAAGAGAAAAGTGATGGGTGGAAACCAAATCTACCAAACTGTCTCCTCTAAGGAAAGTGATTGAATTTGTTCTTCTCTGGCCCAATGTCCCAATCTTCCAACAAGTTTTGTGCAGATCTGTGCTTCACGTTTTATGTAATCGTGCTCACAAAAACACAAAGCAAACCAAGAGGCAACAAACATATCTGCTTCATCAGAAACCATTCAAAGCATGTGATGTCAACACTTTGTCACAGGTGCTGGACAAGTATTGTGGAAATACCTGGCTGGGAACCACGTACCGTGGCACCCAGTCATGCCCAGGGGAGTGGCCTGTGTCTTACCACGGCACATCCAAGAAAGGGGCCGACGGCATCATCGGAGATCACTACGAGGTTTGATTACATATCCATTGTTATCAGTGTGAATGCTGTAGAATCACACATTCACATTATTTATCCCAGCAACTGAATGAATGAGTACTCTTTACATTTCAGCATATGGAGCTTTTGATTTAAATGTCCAGTAAATCAAACCAGCTCTGATATTTCAGCCTCAACTCAGTTTAATTGGAGGCAAATTTGAAAGACATACACGCTGCTTTTGAGTTCTACATTTAATTTCAACATGTCCTGACTGAAGCCTCTCTAATGACAGATTTCAAACCACAAAATTTTAAATGATCTCTTCTCTAATTTAGCTTTTTATTTAAAGTAAAAAATACAATTTAAAGCTAAAAACTAAATGCAAACCATAATAAAAATATTGAGGGGCAGAGAGCAAGAAGAAAAAGACCATGAGGTGATTACTGTCAAAGTTGCTAAGAAAATAACACACTGTATTTCTTTAATGCTACTGTAATACAATCACTGTTGTAATTGTTAAAATGATTGTTATAAATGTCATTGTAAAAATTCCATGAATGTTAATAAATTCTAATTCATATTTCTATTTAACAGCCAGGACCCGGGCAGGTCTATGGCAGGGGGATTTACTCCACACCGGACATAAGTGAGGCCGACCGCTACGCCAAAACGTTCACCTCCAGCAAGAATGGCAAGACATACAAAGCGGTTCTGCAGAATCGAACAAACCCTGAGTACAGAAAGAAGTACAGGGGCGACCTCTACTGGCTGGTCCCCATCCCAAAGGGAACATCAGAAGATGAAGAGCAAGAGATGGTGGAGAGGGCCATCCGTCCTTATGGCCTTCTGCTGAAAGAGGTCTAACAGAGGAAGTTCTCTCTATTAAACACACACAAACACACACACACTCACACACAGATAAACACACACACGCACACATCTGGCCAGTTGTGGAGCTTTGAAAGAATTCCTTTCTTTTATAGTGTAATACGTACAAAGTATTCCGATGCTGTCACCTGTCATTTGCAATTCAAGATGAATATGGAAAAATAATATCTCATCTGTATGTGTGCTTTATAGTCGGATGGAATAAACTACCTGCAAACTACCTGCTCTGTCTCCTTTTTTCAAAAAGCTATGATGCAGAAGATCAAGTTTTAATTTAATTTGTCTCTCCAATCGATGTCTCTCCACTCCATAAAGACTGTTTACAGGCATCACAAGAAGGTTTCAGACATGAACTCCAGAACTCTGGAGAATGGGGTCCAGGGTTTTCCCTTTGACATATGAAGAACGCAGCAGGACATTCTAAAGCTTCCAGACAAATGTGAGGCAAGAGATAAAATACCAGAACCTTTAACTATTACTAACTGTCATTAAAAACATAGTGACCTCTTATTGTATATTTATATTCCAATTACTATTAACGTTATATTGCCAGCCAACAGTTTGTGATATAGTTTGTCATTTAAAAATGTAGCAAATAAAATATAGCTTTTTTTGGAAAATGTTGTCTTATGCATGAATGTAATATCCCAGATGGATCTGATATGACATTATTGATAATCCTTTGCTTTTCTTGTCTGTCCCCATTTCCCTGGAACATTTCATCACACTGTTCCTGGAACTGTGAAGAAAAAAAGGTTCCCAACTTTTTTCTTTGACACACCCAAATCCTGACCTGTGTATCACAAAGTGTTTGCATATAAATATGAGCTTGAGGTCCTCGCTCAGATCAACGCGTTTCCTTATTCCCCGCAGCCAGAGGACAGGAGCTCAGAACCCTCAGTTTCCTTCCAGAAAAGAAGCGTAATTTCTTCTGAAGGACGAGAGCTCACTGTAAACATCGTTGATAGAAGCATTGCACTGGAGGCTCTGGGAGCACTCTGCACTGGCAACGTGACGTCTGTCCAGCAACAAGCATCACCAGCTGGTTTGTCCAGAAGGAACCTTCAAGTGGGACCAAGGCAGAATCTGATGATGATCCAGTTAAGAAAACGACAGAGTTTAGAATCAATGAAATCTTTACTCAATTCTGAGTATTCAGTTTCAACTACTATTGGTCACTCTTGGCCCCAATACCCATCAGGTCTGCAGGCCAATATAAGTCAAGTCCCCCCTCTCTTCTCTCTCTTTTCGATCTTTCTTTTTCACGCAACCCTCTTAATAGGCTAGGCAAAGACTTTTTATTCGATTCCTTGTGATGTTGATAAGTTTGAATCGTGTAACTGTGATATATGGGTTATGAGTTATTTGAAAGTTAATGTTAGCGATGTTATTCCCTTTCACAGTCTTCCTCTGCATGTATATAGCATCTTTCTCTAATTTGGCAGCAACACACACAAACGCATATCTCTTTACACATCTCTCGGACCACCGCAACAAGTCGTAAACATACTGATGCGGATGGTTTATTGCCTTCATAGGGGCCTGCCGCCATTTTTAAAGCACACTCACTCACACAGACACACGCGCATACTCACGTACACATATTTATATAGTAAGTACGTCTTTAGTAATTTGTGTCGTTAAACTCTATCATCTTAATAGTAAATGTTTTTCTTTCACAAATGTTGCTGTGTCGGTCTCGTTGGCGCGGGCGCTAATTATCCGACCAGCTTAAACACTCAAAAAAGTCACGGTGGGTTTTTTCATGAACTTTTAATGAATTTTGTAAAAAGACGATGCGTTAACCCGCAGAAGGATGACACAAGTTATCAGTGAAGCTGCCGTCTATAAAACAACGAAGAAAACAACTTCCGGGAGAATTACACCTCAACCTGTGGCAATGACATATCTCTGAGCTGCCCCAAGGGGGCGCTGTTGCATAACTAAACACAGCATACATTTGAGGGGCAGAACACTCCCCGTCTGGGGTCTTTAAAGATCCCATATTACTTAACAAGAGTCCGTTTTTGGAGACAGAAGCAGGACCACTTCTGTAACGGGACGAGAGAAGGTCTTCTTGGTTCCGTCCTTGAAGACCTCAACCTCTACTCTCCGAACTAGTCCATCCCTGCCTGGAAAAGACTTTGTGATGATGGCCATGGGCCACTCGTTTCTTCGAGCCTGACTATCTTTCAGGAGGACAACGTCGCCGTCTTGAAGGTTTGACCTTTCCGACTGCCACTTGTGACGAAACTGCAGGGTCTTGAGATATTCACGTCTCCACCTACTCCAAAAGGTGTCGGCCAGGTTTTGAACTTGCTTTCCACTGCTCTTTAAAGAGGTCCGCTCCTGTAAAGTCGCCTGGAGGAGGTGGTGTAGAGAGTGGTTTGAGGGTGAGAAGCATTGCTGGGGTGAGGATGAGAGGTGATTCTGGATCTGATGACACTGGAATGAGTGGTCTTGCATTCATGATCGCTGCCACCTCGGCCATGAGTGTTACCAGGACTTCGTTAGTCAGACACTTCTTGTGTTCAAGCAGCATGCAGTCCAGAATACGACGGGCGATTCCGATCATCCTTTCCCATACGCCACCCATGTGGGACGCATGTGGCGGGTTGAACGCCCAGGTGCAGTTCTGCGTACTCAAGTACTTCTCCACATTTTTGAAGCTCAGATTTGTGGTGTTCATCTCTAACTCTCGAGAGGCACCTACAAAGTTTGTGCCACAGTCTGACCGTATTTGCTTCGCTGGACCCCTGACTGCGAAGAATCTCCTTAAGGCATTAATGAAGCTGCTGGCACTCATTGCCTCAATAACTTCGATATGCACTGCCCTTGAACACATGCATGAGAACATTACTGCCCATCTTTTAGAATTGGAATGTCCGCCTCTTGTGCGTCGTGAGACAACCTCCCATGGTCCGAAGACATCAACACCGACGTATGTGAAAGGAGGTGCTACCTGCAATCGTTCCACTGGTAGATCGGACATCTGTTGATGCTCTGTCTTTCCCCTTAACTTCCTGCAAGTGACGCATTTGAAGAGCAGACTACTGATGCAGCGTTTTGCTCCTACCAACCAGAATCCCGCAGCTCGTATAGCACCCTCGGTGAGATGCCTTCCCTGATGTTTCACTTCCTTGTGATGGTGATAGACGAGCAGGGTTGCCAGATGGTGCCGGGCAGGGATTATGATGGGATGAGTTTCGTCTATGCTCAGATTTGAGAGACCTATGCGACCTCCTACTCTCAGAAGTCCGTCACTACCTATGACAGGGTGCAACTTCCACAGGCTGCTTGAGGGCGGAATGTTGGATCCTGAGGTTATGCATTTCAGCTCTTCTTCATAACACTCGTTTTGGACGCTTCTCACGATGCACACTTTGGCCTTTGTCAGTTCTTCCTCTGTTGGGTGACAGATGTGCCACCCATGACACTTGTTGTTGACAGAGTGGGAGAAGGAGCGAGCTGTGTGAATCAAGTGTGCCATTGCTGTTACAAGAATGTTATACTTTGAGAAGCGTGCGAAGCGTTGAGGGTGCAACGCATGCTTAGTCACATGTGTGAGGCTCGTCGTCACTTCAGGTCGTACCTCAGAGTCGAGGGCAGGGTCGATGAGGTCGTAAACCTCTTCGGAGTTAGATGGGTTTGAGGACATGCCCTTAAGGAAGGCTGGTCCTGTGAGCCATGACGTACTTTTTAAGAGAGCTGGTGACACAGATCTTGATCCGACATCCGCTGGATTTAGGTCCGTATGGATGTACTTCCATTGGCCAGGGCATGGTGACTGACGGATGCGTTGGGTCCTATTGTGCACAAACACATAAAACCTTCTTGACTGATTGTGGATGTATCCTAGCACAACCTTGCTATCGGTGTAGTATGTGATGTTGTCGAATGCTACATCCATTTCAGCGACTATCAGCTCTGCGATCTCCACTGCGAGCACAGCTGCACATAGTTCAAGTCTCGGGATTGTAAGTCCAGGCTGGGGAGCCAACTTTGTTTTCCCTAAGACGAAACCGACTTCAGTTTGTCCTGCATGGCTTGTCACCTTAATGTAGGCCACAGCTGCGATTGCTTTCACTGACGCATCTGCGAAGACACAGAGCTCTCTTGTTTTTGCACCTGCAGTGGAAAAAGATGCATAGGGGCGTGGTATCTGGAGCTCCTGTAAATCTTGAAGTGACTCTCTCCACCTAATCCAGTCCATTTCCATTTCTTTGGGGAGTGGCGTGTCCCAGTCTTCTGCTTGCGTGGTTAGGTCTCTGAGTATCAGCCTTCCACGCACTGAGACTGGTGCAATGAATCCAAGGGGGTCGTAAAGACTGTTTACCATAGACAATACTCCTCTGCGAGTGAACGGCTTCTGATCGTCTGCGATCTGAAACGTGAAAGCATCTGTGCGCATGTTCCAAGACAGCCCAAGGCTACGTTGAGTGGGGAGCTCGTCAGCAAAGAGGTCCAGGCCCTCTACATCTTTGGAACGATCCTCAGGTGGGAATGCTTCGATGACCCTGGGGCGATTTGATGCAATCTTGTGCAACCTGAGGTTAGATGCTGCAAGCATTTTCTGCGCTCGCCTGAGTACACTGATGGCCTTTTCTTCAGTATCGAATGACTTTAGAGCATCATCAACATAAAACTCACGGTCAACAAGGCTTCTTGCGTCACTGCCATAGTCTGCCTCTGCTTCTTTGGCTGCTCTTCTTAGACCGTAGATGGCCACAGCAGGAGAGGGACTGTTCCCAAAGAGGTGGACGCGCATCCTGTAGTCCACTATGTCGCAGGTGAGGTCATTGTTTTTGTACCACAGGAATCTGAGAAAGTCTCTATGATCCTCCTTCACGACAAAGCAGTGAAACATGTGTTCTATGTCAGCAGTAATGGCCACCTGCTCTTTCCTGAATCTCATAAGTACACCTAGCAGGCTATTATTGAGGTCAGGGCCTGTGAGCAGGACCTCGTTGAGTGAAACTCCTTCATATGTTGCACTGGAATCGAAAACCACACGGATCTTATCTGGTTTCTTAGGATGATATACGCCAAACAGGGGTAGATACCAGCACTCTTGTCCTTTTCTCAGAGGAGGAGCAACTTCTGTGTGTCCTTTGCTGAGCATGTTTTCCATGAATTCTATGAAATGGGCTTTCATCTGCGGTCGTTTATCAAGTGTGCGCCGCAGAGAAACCAGGCGGTTGTGTGCCTGTTTTTTATTATTAGGCAGTCTCTTTCTTGGTGACCTGAAGGGTAAGGGTCCCACCCAGCTGTTCGTGCTGTCTTGATGAAACTCGGCTTCCATGATCTGGAGAAACATCATGTCCTCCACTGATGGAGCGAATTTGTGGTCATCAGCAGTTCGAGTGAAGATCGTCTGTCCTAAGCTGTCATCACGATGTGTCGTCGAGCAGTACGTGGGGGTCAGTGCAGCGTGATGTGAATGCTTAGGTGCTTGACTGAAGATCTCTTTAACCCTGATTTGGCTGTTGCATGGCTGCAGATGGCTGGCCCGACCATTATCTAAAATGGAAGTCTTGTAGCTGCTCACCTCTGATGGTCTGTGGGCTCCTGCAAGGCACACGTCACCGACGACAACCCATCCCAGATCCAGCCTTTGAGCGAACGGAGCGTTTCCTGGACCACTTATCTGTTCACGGACCTTGTGGACCCTGAGAATGTCTCTGCCCAGTAGGAGGAGTATGTCAGCGTCCTGATCGAGGGGTGGTATCACGTCGGAGATGTGCTTCAGGTGAGTATGATGGCGTGCTGCGGTCGGGGTAGGGATCTCAGAGCGATTATTAGGAATTTGGTTGCACTCTAAAAGTGTGGGTAGAGGCAAACTTAGTCTCTCATCTGCTGACTCCACGATGAACCCACAGGCTCTCCTGCCAGTTGTTTCTGTTTGACCAGCACATGTTTTCAGTGTGTACGGGTAAGAGGACCCTGAGATTTTGAAAAGGTCAAAGAACCTGGAGCGTGCTAAGGAGCGGTTGCTTTGCTCGTCCAGCATTGCATACATTTTCTTGGCCTCTCCTCTGTGTCCGGCTGGATACACGCTTACGAGGCATATCTTGGAGCATGCTCTGGAGCTTACTCCTTCACCACACACTTGTGTGCACCTTGATGTGACCTCCTGGAAATCTGCTTTGTCTTCCTCCCCGCCATGCTCTGAAGAGGGAGGGGACGTCTTAGGTTTCCAGGCAGGAGGTCCTGGGTGGAGCGCTGTCACATGACCGGTGCTCCCACATTCCAAACATTTGACTTCAGCTGAGCAGTTCCTGGCGAGATGATCTGTAGATGAGCAGCAGCGGAAGCATATATATTTTTCCTTTAAAAGCTGTTTGCGTTCCTCTAGACTCTTCTCTCTGAAGCCTCTGCATTTCCTTAAAGGATGTGGTTTGTTATGCAGGGGACAATGTTTATCTGGGTCTGCTGATTTCTTCTCATCTCTGAACTCAGATCTTTCTGAAGGAGAAACTTGTGTCTTGTGCACAGATACAGGCATTTTCACAGGTCTGTCCCATTTAGTCTTTCTCTCCATAGAGACTGACGTGAAGAGATTAAAGCTGGGATCAGTGCGAGTTTTTGCTTCTGTACGTACAAAGTCTACCAATACAGAGAAAGGTGGGAAACTGACACAATGATCACGTTTGTACTTTGAACCAAAGGACATCCACTTTTCTTGAATGTTGTGTGGGAGTTTTTCGATGATTGGATTTACCCCCCTGGAGGTGTCCAAGTACAACAGGCCTTGGAGGGAGCCATCTCTCTTTGCGGCTTCCAGCTCTAACAGCAGGTCTGCTAGTTCTCTGAGTCTCTGTGGTTCTCTTGTTGTAAACTTGGGGAAGTTTTCCAGCTTGTTGAAGAGGGCTTGTTCAATAGCCTCTGGTGAGCCATATATTTCCTCAAGTCTCTCCCATGCCATTAACAGTCCAGCATTTGGGTTTCTGATGTTGACTGCTTTGATTCTTCTTGCATGTTCTGCTGACTCTTTACCCAGATACTTGAATAGCAGGTCGAGCTCTTCACCAGCAGATAGGTCTAAACCAGCAATAGCAGTCAGGAAGGATGCTTTCCACGCCCAATAGTTCATTGGTTGGTCATCAAATGTGGTGAGGCCTGATGTTACTAGGTTGCTGCGTGCAAGATATTTAGCCAGATCGTTAGTTGTTTGGGGCTGATTATAACTGGATCCGTAAGATGTTCTCTGCTCAGGAAGTGGAGAATGATGATAAATGTTCTGATGTGGTGGTGTTCCACGATCCTGAGGAGCCTGTGATGTGTGATGAGGCGCAGTGTAGGCAGGGGCAGCTGGTTGTGTTTTTGAAAAACCTTTGCTTGGGGAATGCAGTGTTGGCTTACCATCATCATCATCTTCATCGTTGATTTGTGGTTTACTTTGATGAGGGGCAACAATGTCATTTATTTTCATAGGTAATTCACCTGTGCTTGTGCTGGCTTGCCATTCCACATAATCAGCAGTGCGTTGGGATTTAATTTCCTGTGACACTGGACCAGAGCCTCTGCTGGACAGTTCAACATCAAGCTCTAATAAACCAGCTTGTAACGTGTTTGCTTCAGCTATGGCAGCATCCCTTTCTTTTTCCTCCTTTAATGCATCCAGAGTAGCTTGAATACGTGCCTGCTCGACTTTCAGCTCAATTTCCCTCTTGGAGTGTGCTGCTCTGGCTTGTGCACCTTCAGCCTTAGCTCTCGCCATAGCCACCGCTAAACTAGCCTTTGAGCTGGATGATGCCCGTGACGCGCGCGAGCACACGGAGCTCGCCGCTTCACTCACTTTAGATGCGATGTCCATGTCGATCAGATGAGGCGGTAAGCTGGCGTGAAGGCTGTCCACGTCCCCGTTGTTAGCCACTTAGCTCGCCGTGTAGCTCCCGGTTAGCCTCTTAGCTCGCCGTGGGCTCCTGGTTAGCCGCTTAGCTCGCCGTGTAGCTCCTGATGCTCGATGTCGTCGTCTCCGATGCCGGCTGTAATGCCGTCTTTTTACTGTGTCGGTCTCGTTGGCGCGGGCGCTAATTATCCGACCAGCTTAAACACTCAAAAAAGTCACGGTGGGTTTTTTCATGAACTTTTAATGAATTTTGTAAAAAGACGATGCGTTAACCCGCAGAAGGATGACACAAGTTATCAGTGAAGCTGCCGTCTATAAAACAACGAAGAAAACAACTTCCGGGAGAATTACACCTCAACCTGTGGCAATGACATATCTCTGAGCTGCCCCAAGGGGGCGCTGTTGCATAACTAAACACAGCATACATTTGAGGGGCAGAACAGTTGCTTTAATGAAGGTTGCATAACTTTGAATTTTGCCAACCGCTACTCTGTCAGGAACTATATATCCTTCAACTTTGCTAACTATCTATATGGTAATTTTGTTTATAGTTATTCTTTTAATTGTTAATCAGAGCTCCAAATCTTTTATGAGACTTTTCCCTTCCTTTGAAGGGTGGTGCACCGAGGTAACTTTAATCAATTCAAGTTATTATTTAATATACATTTTTTAATATTAATATTCTATATTTTATTTCGATAATTATCGAATGCTGAAAGGCACACCATTTAATGGTATCACGTTTAATGCAATATTTCACAACACTTTTCTCCCTCAACAACTTCACAATGTCTGATAGAGACGTTATATTTGAGGCAATTTCCCTCATCTGCAATCCAAGTGTCACATCTCTTCAAGTTTCAAAACTTGTGGCTGGATCAAGCTTGAATTTCGCCATCAAAGGCTTCATATCTGCTCTCATAGGAAGGTAGAGTAAAAAGCTCTCATTCTATTTTTATTTTGTTCATTTGATTTCCTCTTCTCTTTTCCCCTCGCTGAGTTGAGAAGAAGTCTGCTGCAAACGCCTGCATCTTCTCTTGCCCTGTCAAATCTGTTCCATGTTATTTTTACCATGTTTGTTTGTCTCCACACAGGTCTCCTCAGGTATTTCACTCACAGTAAATAACCCTTTATTTCACTTTCATACCCCTGTCTTATCTTTCTACGATGACTGTGTACTCTCGATGTGAAATCTCAGTAAGTGCCAACCAGGTTCGGGTTGGGATTATTTTAAATCAGTTACAAATTACATTCCAATTGTGTAATGAGTAATGTTATCAATTTGGTTACAATAATTTAGGCTATTCTATTTTAGATACATTTTGCTGAAGAAAACATTGAAAGACTTGCATATATATATAACAACTCTGAAATAACAGACTGCAATAGGAGTACAGGAGTACGCAAAGAGTCAAAATAAAGATGTGCCTTTTTTAAAAGTGTTTCACAGTTTAAGATCATTGATCCAACGTATGTGAACCAGTTTTTGGGTTCAACATTTACTAAGCTTGACGCCTGGAAAACAAATTGATGAATAGGGAGAACAGAGACCAATCTGAAACTCTGAAAGTGTGTTTGAGAAACATCTTGAACAAATTATTACTGAAGGAGAAATCAAATATAAAATAATGTTTGTAGAGGTTGTTTTTTTTGGCCATTAACATCATTCTGCAAGTCTTCAAAACTTTTGACGTCTTCGCGGATGATATCAGCTTTAATGGCTCTGGAAAAAAAAGTTCATGTTTTGCACATTTTTTAAGTTGAACTAAAGGTGATATTTCCAGAAATGGAGCCTATTTGGGACGAATGCAGCTTGAACCTTCCATCTTATCTTAGATTTAACCAATTTAAAAAACAAAGTGAAATGACTGCCTCTTATGAATCATTTGTGCTTTGGATAAATACCTGGACCGGGCGTGTTAGCGCTGAATAAACAGCGCTAACAAGCAAGCCCCTCTTTGTGAGGCCATGTATGCTCCATAGTGAGCAGGGGCCGGAAACCTTTACTATCAGAAGAGACATTTTTCCCCATCTTCTGAGCGAGTGGGCGGGGTCGCAGCACCTGTGCGCTCGCCACACACACACACACACACACGCCCGCTCCTGGTATTTCATGAGGGCCTGATACGATGATGATTTATAAAAAATTAACGTGACGTTCACTCACATTCATCGTTACGTTCACGTTAATAATATGAAAACTGATTCGTTAAGTTCAGCGATCGCGAAACATATGCACAACACTGTACTGTACAGCCACTGCAGAGGAGCTGAGGAGCCGCGTTCGGCTCCAGAGCCGCGGGTTGCCGACCCCTGTGCGGAACCAAATTTGTGTGATGTATTGGACGTTTTTGTGTCTCCTGTGGCAGCAGTGTCCATCCCTTTTAGCTGTCCTCTGGAAACACTTCCGTTGTGTTGTCACCACTGTTTGCAGCGCGTTAGTCTATTTGTAGCTCGTTTGTCTATTTGCAGTGCGTGTGTATATTTGCAGCGCGTTTGTCTATTTGCTGTAATGTGTTGTGTTGTGTTGTGAAATTGATGAAGATGTTTTCTTACTTTGCTTGTGTTTTGTCAACTTGCCTGTGTTTTGTCAACTTGCATGTGTTTTCTTAAGTTGCTGTTCGTTGAGCTTTCAGGGCCACCGTAAAAACTCCCTCATTCACTGAAAGAGAAACCTCAAGCAGAACCAGTCTCGTGGGGGTTGGGGTGAGGGGAAAGAAATGGGGAAGAGAAAAGTGATGGTTGGAAACCAAAACTAACAAACTCTCTCCTTTACGAAAAGTGACACGGGACATCAAAGACAGGTGCCGAAGGCATCATTGGAGATCACTTCGAGGTTTGATTACATATCCATTGTTATCAGTGTGAATGCTGTAGAATCACACATTCACATTATTTATCCCAGTAACTGAATGAATGAGTACTCTTTACATTTCAGCATATGGAACTTTTGATTTAAATATCCAGTAAATCAAACCAGCTCTGATATTTCTGCCTCATCTCAGTTTAATAGGAAACAAATTAAAATTCATGCTGAGAGCAAATTAATTTTAAAACACATACACACTGCTTTTGAGTTTTTAAATATAATAATAAATATAATTTGAAAGCTAAAAACTAAATGCAAACCATAACAAAAACCTTGAAAGGCCAGAGAGCAAGAAGAAAAAGACCACAATGTTATTAATGTCAACGTTGCTAAGACAATGACACACTGTATGTCAATGATGCTACTGTAACGCAAACAGTTTTTTAATTGTTAAAATTATTGTTATAAACGAACCAATACGCCAAAACGTTCACCTCCAGCAAGAATGGCAAGACATACAAAGTGGTTCTGCAGAATCGAATCAACCCTGAGTACAGAAAGAAGTATGTTAACGACCTCTACTGGCTGGTCCCCATCCCAAAGGGAAAATCAGAAGATGAAGAGCAGGCGATGGTAGAGAGGGCCATCCGTCCTTATGGCCTTCTGCTGAAAGAGGTCTAACAGAGGAAGGTCTCTCTTTCTCTCTCTCACACACACACACACACACACACACATTTGGCCAGGTTTGGAGCTTAGAAACAATTCCTGTCTTTTTATTGTAATGCGAACAAAGTACTCCAATGCTGTCAAATGGGATTTACATATCAAGATGAATATGGAAAAATAATATCTGTATGTATGCTTTATAGACAGATGGAATAAACAACCTTCAATAAACCTGCTCTGTCTCCTTTTTTCAAAAAGCTATGATGCAGAAGATCAAGTTATAAATGGTTAGGGTTTGGGTTAGGGTTAGGGTATTGTCTGGAGGATGGGGTCCAGAGTTTCTTCTAAGTTTTCCCTTTCACATATAAAGAACGCAGCAGGAGATTCTCCAGATGCGGTCACGACAACACTGAAATCACTCTACCCCTTACCTCTCACCAGGTAAGGGGTAGAGCATACTTCTGCTGAGGAGATCATGTGTTTTTGTTTACACCACATCGTTGGCCCTCACCCCCAAAAGCTCTGTTAACACCTTAAATTGTGTCTTCTATGTGGATGCTACTGCTTATTCATCCTCAGATATATGTATTCTTTTTGTCTATTTGTTTATTTTTTTCAGTTATACATCTGACGCGTATCAGAAACGTCATCATTAGCCTGAGTTTCAACTCAGGGCCTGGCAGGAGAACTCTCACTTGGACAGTTGTGTTCTACCACACAGCCCCTCTGGAGAATGTCAGTTTACCTTGAGTACAGTGCATGTCTGCAAAAAGCTCTATTGTTCTTGCTTTTCTATTGAAAATATCTTTGGGTGAAAAGCAAATGAAACAATAAAGTACCTTATATTTGTGTTAGACATTTTAATTGTAAGAATGAGGTTTCCATTTGAGCTTAAGACAAAAAAATATTTAATTAACAGTTTTTCATCTTTGAGTTTGGGAAAAACTCCCAGGTGAGAATTGTTTGTCATAATATTGCAGATAAAGACTGTGTTTTGGTGGACTAATCAAATGTTTCAGCTTGAACTTGTTTTCAGATGATAATGGTGACAGTCAGGGGTGAAGACCCTGATGCAATTTCATGGAAGAGAGTTTTTTTCACTTAGAGCTTTTTCTCTGCAGCTTTAAGTAGCAAGCTGCAGTCTATATAAAACATTGGTACGCCTGTGCAACCTGATCCTGAGTGGGCTGTTCTGTACACATTGACATATAAACCCCACCCTAAACCTTGTGCCCTCTTCCCAAGAGTACAGACGCATCGAAGAATTAGCCAATCAAATCATTCTGCAAGTCTTCAAAACCTCTGACGTTTTTGCAGCCGATAGCAGTGTAGGCGATATTTCCAGAAATGGAGCCCATTTAGGACGACTTCAGCTTGAACCTTCAATGTTATCTTAGCTAAAACAAACAGAAATGGCTGCCTTATATAATACATTTGTCCTTCGATCCCAGGTGCAGGATAAGTACCGCCTGACTGGGAGAGCGAGGCTTCTGCACCACAACAGACTCAAAGGCAGGAGAGTGACCCGTGTCCTAACATGGGACTTCACCTAGCCCAGACGCTTGGTTCATGATATCTGTATGGTTCTGTGCTATGACCTTGGTTGCTAGGACAACCGTCACCTTGGCCAGCTGGAACCTATCTGTGTCTTCACAGCTCTGCTTGACCGAGACAATGAGCTCTTGCATATATAGTGACCCTTTGGAAATACTGCCTATGAAGACAATATGAAGACATATTTTTCAACAACCAATTTAAAAACTGAAAGCTCAGTTCGTTCATCTGTTTGACATAAAGCAGAGACTAAGCATTGTAAATGTGCAGGAGATAAGGTAAAGTTCAAGTACCAGTGGTTTCACATGAGTGAACTCATCATAGAACAAACATACATGACCACATCTAGATTAACATTACTACCTCCAACCAGAGACCAGAATGTAACAGGTATCCCGTCTCGGTGCTGCTTTTCGTCTTGTTGCAGTTTGTTAACTCATTAGAGGATTCGATCTTGTTGGTCACAGCTTTTGTTCCCACATTTTGTGGCCTCGTCTTGTTCCAGCTTTTGATCCTAATGTCGTTTGAAGTCTGTCAGTGATATTTCTCAATGTGTCATGTTTGTCTCTTTCTAGTCTGTGGCCTTGTCAGACTTGGTCTCATCTCAGGTGTTGGTTCTGTGTAAAAACAATTCTGGTGGCACAAAACTTGAATCTGATCAGGAATATGTGTCTTGTCTCTTCACTTATTTATAAATCAATATTCTGAAACAATTTTTTTCATTGAACCATGTTCAGTCCAGAGTTCATCGACCTAAACAAAACCGACTTGATCCGGACCAATGGCAAGACCTGCACCACAACTCAGGTGACGCCTCACGACTGCTTATATCCACAGAAAATATGTTGTTACACATTCACAAGAAGAATGTGTGAAGATATGCTAAATGTCCAAAAGTATGTGGACTGGCCTTCCTAAGCCTACAGAGAATTATCACTTGAGTGTGTAGCTATTCAGCTTCACAGAGCTTCATAATTAGCTCTCAGACATGCACACAAAAAAACTGATATTCTGTTTGTGAATGCAAATGTCTGAGTCAAATAATGCAGGCATTCTCCAGAGTTTCTCCTGCCAGCCCCCTAGTAAAATACTCCAGAGAATTTCATTGCGAGAACACAGACAGATATCTTCCGGAGGATTCAATATTCAGAATTTTTTCCTGTTGTGAACGCGTCCAACCCGCACAATCTCCAGCTGTGTTCTTCACATGTGAAAAGCAAAGTGCAAAATCTGGACAATTGGTCCCAGGTATTATCCAGAGTTCATGTCTGAAAGTGTCCATGTAATTTTCAGTTTGTTATTTCATCCAAACCCCAACCTTAACTGTAATGGTCCAGTCTCACCGATCTCTTTGTCGTTTTCGGCTGCAGCACTCACCCGTTTCCTCAGAAAAAAAATGACCCATCAAAGGAAGGAGTGTATGTCGTCTTATCACCTAAGGAAACACATGAGAATCAGTTGCTAATGTTTAGATTCCTCTCCTTCCCCCACCTTTGGAACCAATCTGGATTGGTTCAGAGAGACAGCCCTAAGTCCTCCTATATAAGATCTGTGTTTTTGACTGTTCTGCATCTTCACTCTGAGATCCTTAGGACTCTTGGTGTGTTGATCCTTTCTGCAGAAAGTCCCTTATTAAATACATGTTGATAACTTTGTTGTTTCACGCCTCTTGTATCTCCAGATTTCCATCAAAATTTGGTGTCAGAAGTGGGATCGCACAACTGGACGGATCTGGACTCAGGTAAGCGGTTGACTGATCCTCTTGGAACAATAGTTTCCAACCTCAAACCTCCCCATTAGGACGGGTGAGACAGTGGGACCAAGACCCGAGTCCCGGATCGTCTGAGCGCTGCGATCTATCTGGTGATAATCTGAGATTTCAAGTGTAATTTATACCAGCAAAACATAGTGTTAAATAGAAGTTGGTCTAAGGGGATAAGATCTTCATGATGGTTAAAAGCCCTGTAAAAAATGTTAACAGGGATTTAAGAATAAACCTGGAAGGTAGACTGACGAGGTACCTTATAGAGTTTGTTGAGAGCACAACCACAGCCTAGGACATAATACTGAGTGTATTTGCATTGTTGAAACAAGACTCAAGCGCGTGCTATGCAGAGAACTTCTTAAAGGCAATATGATTTGTGTTAGTGAGGCAGATATTGGAAGGTGTATTTAAAAGAGATAAATTGAGAAATACCATTGACCAAGTAATTATAAGGAAATTACTATTGGTTATATTATATAGTGGATACTACAGTACTAAAACTACTATTTTGACGATATAAATATTACTACGTTTCCTATTTTGCTCCTTACGATAGCGTTTAGGAGATTGATGAAGACTTAAGCTAACTAGTACTTAAAATAAAAAATAAAATTCTTTACATCGGTAAATGAAAAAAAAAGATTTGGATAATGGAACTGAACTGAGTAGTCCTTATATGAACTTCATGTGAACGAGCTATGGTGACACAGCACTAAGTCTCATACAAGTGCGAATGAGGAATGAAGATGTGGCTTTCCAGCTGGGGGGAGTTTTATTGTGTGGAATGTGGTTAGAAAATTGCATCAAAGGGACAGAAAACATACACTAGCAGGGACAGATAACACCTCATAAATGTCACAGTGTCTCAAAAGTCAGGTTTCTGACCTTGACTCTTCCCCGCTGAAAAGACAACAACCAGACAACACCAAGCTCAACCAGAAGCAGATGTTCCAAAGGCAGGAGCCCAAGCTCCACAACAACCTTTTCCAGCTCAAAACATTCCAGACCTGCAACTCCTCTCTTCAACTCGCGCCAGACAAGCAGGTGTTGTGCAATAGTAGGAGATATGACGTTGGCTAATTATTAATAATCATGAAATATGATTATTAAGATAATACAATTATTTATTAAAAATAATTAAAAATGTTTAAGCTATCAATTAAGAATAGTAAAATAATTAATTAGAAATGATACGTTACTCACTAAGAATAGTTAAATAATTAATGAAAACAATAAAATTATTAATTAAGAATAATACAATCTGTAATTCTTACTTATCGTCGCGGGGAACCACCCTGGCTACTGGGACCAAGAGGCCAATCTTTAATTATCAGTCTCAATTGTTAAAAGTTAAATTAATAATCTCAATAGTTAATATTAATGATTATATAATAAACAATGAAGGGTTTTAAGTTCGAGCACAGGCTATAGTAATCCAGCTGTAGTCACATACAAATGCACAAATGATCACAGAATCCAGATACTTAAAGTATAAAAGGATTTATTAAAAAAGGGGAAATAAAGTTAATGTTAATCAATGATTCTTCATTTAACAAACTCCAATATTTCAAAGATGACGAAAGCAGCAGCAGAACTTATCACAATTAGAAACACACATGTTATACTGAGTATCTCTGTGTGTGGTCGTGTGTGTGTCTGCCTGTGTTTCTAGGTCTGTGTGTGTGTGTGTGTGTCTGTGTAACAAAGAGAAAGGGGAGTGGCTATGGCGTTATGAAGAAGTAACGTGGTGACGTCCTCTGGCCGAATTCAAAGTGATGTTACATTCACGTAATTTCAAGATGGAGGTTACCTAAGTGAAGCCACGTTGCGGAAGGCAAGATGGCTGCCGGTCACAGGCTTTAAACACAGGAATTTTCAGACAAAGAGATTTCTTATCTCCTGGTTTTGGCGCCGAATAGCGTCGAGATGTATTAGGGCTCTTTAAGTCTAGATTTATCCATGTCACATGAAATATGTGAAGGGAGGTCGGGACGTGTGTAAAATCAGGTTTAAGAGAAAGGAGAGAGAGAGAGAGAAAGAGTGGGAGAGAGATCAGAGAACTCTCAAAACATCGTCAGAGACTACGTTACAGAAACTTTACCACTCGGTGCCCAAATTGGAATTGTGCACCGAGCTTTTTATCAGTAAAATCTCTGTAAGCCCAGTCAGACGTTAACAGTGCTGCCGGAGGCTCTCCGTCACGGCTCGAAGCACTTTAAAAACATTCCACACGTTAAACAAAGGAACCGGAAGTGACGTATCAGTCTCGCCGTGTGTTTCACGGACTGAAAATAAACTCGGGGTCTTCAAACAAACATACACTCAAACAAAATGACACACTAAGTATTTAAACAAGTCTCTGCCCAGACAATTGAAGCCTCTTACTGTGACCTTCGCCGTGTTGCATGCGCGTTGCGCGGATATTCCGGAAGTCCAGTGAATGGTTCGTGGCCGCTTAAAACGGGGCACCACTGGTTCGGGTGGTGCAACGGAGGACCGCACTGGGCCGAATAGGAGCGGACTCTTCTTGCTTCTCAACGGAGTCAACGTTGTTCATCTGCAGGGCTGGACAGCTGTGGTCAGTTGTTTGGCGATCGTGGAAAAGAGTCTGTTATCGAGGCCTGCGAGTGAGCTTCCTGTGCGCGGCCTTTTCAGGTTAAAAAAACAAAAAAAGTCTTTCAAAATAATCTTTGACTTAAGACAAAAGAAAGTGAAAGGACTACAAATTAAAGTTGCCCCCTATCAGAGCTAGGACATCTGGAAGACCCTGAGGGGTCCTGGCGAAGTCTTTAGCAGGGAAAAATGGGTAAATGTCTGTTTGCACCCTTTAGCAGTTAGATCATCTGGAAGAACCGGCAGGGTCCTGTTGACATCTTCAGAGCTGGGTTAATGGCAGTGCTTTGAGGGGCTCTCCTGTATTTATTAACCTGAGAGGAGGGCCAGCTTCCTTGAGGAAGGGGTCATCGGTCAGTGGGCTCTCAGCCAATTGAATGTCAGAGGTCAAATCTCAGTGGGAGCGGCCAGGAGCAGAGCAGGGATTTCTGAGGAAACCCCAGATATTTTCCCCCACCAGGAGATACTATCTCCATGCTGGATCTGTGGGGAACTTTACAGCTGGCTTCAGCTTGGCCCACAGGCCTCACTTTTACAACCTATTGTCTGGTCAACTCACTGGGCTGTTGCCCAACACAGGCAATATGGACTGAGACAGGATCCAGCCCAAATCGCGAATTGTCCAAGTGACCTGATGTTGCCAGCCTGCTAAAACGTACAGGCATCAAGTGGGACCCAGGAAGAGATTAATAAAAGCACATGTAGTTCATGCGAAGAAGAAGAAGGAAAGAGAGACTGATCTGCATAAAGCCTCACTGACAATGTTCACAGGTACATCGCGGATGCAGAAGAAGAGGATTTCAAGGAAGGAGGGGAGACGCATGTGGAATGATGATTGGGACATTTTTCTTTCTCTGTGGAGAGAAGGGACATTGAGCAAAACGGAAAAATTGCCGAAGATACAGCAACATTACAAAGCTCTTTGAACCGAGGCGAGGATGGAGGAGAGGGAGGAACCAGCAACTTTGGACACAGAATTAGAATGTGAGGAAGACGTCATACATCAAGAGGGTGAATGCACCACACAAACACAAGTTTATCACAGAAGTAAAAGATTTTGTTTTTTTAGAAAAGAAAGACAATCTACTGATAGGAACATGTGTTAAATATCATGAACACGTGTATGTGTCTGTCCCCATTTTTTCTGGATGATTTCATCACACTGTTCCTGTAACTGTGTGAAGAAAAACTGTTTGCTAAACTTTTAATCTTGGCCACACCCAAATCCGGACCTGTGTGTATCAGAAAGTGTTGCATATAAATATGAGCTCTAGGTCCTCGTACAGATCTCTGGGTTTCCTTATTCCACGCAGCCAGAGGACAGGAGCTCAGAACCCTCAGTTTCATTCCAGAAAAGACACTTCATTACTTCTGTAGGATGAGAGCTCACTGTAAACATGGTTGATAGAAGCATTGCACTGGAGGCTCTGGGAGCACTCTGCAACGGCAACAAATGTCATTTGCAATTCAAGAGGAATATGGAAAAATAATATCTCATCCGATGTGTGCTTTATAGAGGGATGGAATAAACAACCTGCAATCTACCTACTCTGTCTCCTTTTTTCAAAAAGCTATGATGCAGAAGATCAAGTTTTAAATTAATTTGACTCTCCAATCGATGTCTCTCCACTCCATAAAGACTGTTTACAGGCATCACAAGCAGGTTTCAGACATGAACTCCAGAAATTATCTGAAGAATTGGGTCCAGAGTTTCTCCAGGAAAAAAAAACCTGTTCTCCACATAGGCTTGAGTGGAGAATACGTAATTGAACGGAGCAAACCGCAGAGAAGTTCTTGAAGATGGATGACATTAAATTAATATTTGAAGTGGAGAAGTACAGTGAGTTGTATGATCCTCAGCACATATGAGACAAAAATACACATGTTGGGACGCTGTTGCAGTTAATGTGGGAGCAACAATTAAGTATTTGCTTGAAAAAAATGATTAAATGCTGTTTTTACTATAGGCTGATAACAGCAAAAGTATGTGATATCGTTAGCGCGGCACAGTGCTTCAGCGTCCGGTGTGAACATCCAAGCGCCGGCACGCTAGGGAGAGAAAATACCAGAACCTTTAACTATTATTAACTGTCATTAAAAACATAGTGACCTCTTATTGTATATTTATATTCCAATAACTATCAACATGCTATTGCCAGCCAACAGTTAGTGATATAGTTTGTCATTTTAAAGTGTAGCAAATAATATCTAGCTTTTTTTGGAAAATTTTCAATTTTGTCTCATGCATGAATGTTAAATTCGATGAAGGTTCTGATATGACATTATTTATAATACTTTGCTTTTTAATTTACTACATGATAAATATGCACAAGTATCCCAACAGTGAAACGTTTTAGCCCCATTTTATTTAATGCTTAAATCAGATGACTAATCAACTGTCCTCATAATGTGTGTATGAACACGTGTGTCTGTCCCAATTTCCCTGGACCATTTCATCACACTATTCCTGTAACTGTGAAGAAAAACAGGTTCTAAACCTTTTTTCTTTGCCACACCCAAATCCGGACCTGTGTGTATCAGAAAGTGTTGCATATAAATATGAGCTCTAGGTCCTCGTATACAGATCTCTGGGTTTCCTTATTCCACGCAGCCAGAGGACAGGAGCTCAGAACCCTCAGTTTCATTCCAGAAAAGACACTTCATTACTTCTGTAGGATGAGAGCTCATTGTAACCATGGTTGATAGAAGCATTGCACTGGAGGCTCTGGGAGCACTCTGCACTGGCAACGTGACATCTGTCCATCAATAAGCATCACCAGCTGGTTTGTTCAGAGGGAACTGAACAAACCAGTTAATGTTAGCGATGTTATTCCCTTTCACAGTCTTCCTCTGCATGTATATAGCATCTTTCTCTAATTTGGCAGCAACACACAAAAACGCATATCTCTTTACACATCTCTCGGACCCTGAAAGGCACACCATTTAATGGTATCACGTTTAATGCAATATTTCACAACACTTTTCTCCCTCAACAACTTCAAAATGTCTGATAGAGACGTTATAATTGAGGCAATTTCCCTCATCTGCAATCCAAGTGTCACATCTCTTCAAGTTTCAAAACTTGTGGCTGGATCAAGCTTGAATTTCGCCATCAAAGGCTTCATAACTGATCTCATAGGAAGGTAGAGTAAAAAGCTCTCATTCTATTTTATTTTGTTCATTTGATTTCCTCTTCTCTTTTCCCCTCGCTGAGTTGAGAAGAAGTCTGCTGCAAACGCCTGCATCTTCTCTTGCCCTGTCAAATCTGTTCCATGTTATTTTTACCATGTTTGTTTGTCTCCACACAGGTCTCCTCAGGTATTTCACTCACAGTAAATAACCCTTTATTTCACTTTCATAGCCCTGTCTTATCTTTCTACGATGACTGTGTACTCTCGATGTGAAATCTCAGTAAGTACCAACCAGGTTGGGATTTTTTTAAATCAGTTGCAAGTTACATTCCAATTGTGTAATGAGTAATGTTATCAATTTGGTTACAATAATTTAGGCTATTCTATTTTAGATACATTTTGCTGAATAAAACATTGAAAGACTTGCATATATATATAACAACTCTGAAATAACAGACAGCAATAGGAGTACAGGAGTACGCAAAGAGTCAAAATAAAGATGTGCCTTTTTTAAAAGTGTTTCACAGTTTAAGATCATTGATCCAACGTATGTGAACCAGTTTTTGGGTTCAACATTTGCTAAGCTTGACGCCTGGAAAACAAATTGATGAATAGGGAGAACAGAGACCAATCTGAAACTCTGAAACTGTGTTTGAGAAACATCATGAACAAAGTGTTACTGAAGGAGAACTCAAATATAAAATAATGTTTGTAGAGGTGTTTTTTTTTGGCCATTAACATCATTCTGCAAGTCTTCAAAACTTCTGACGTCTTCGCGGATGATATCAGCTTTAATGGCTCTGGGAAAAAAAAGTTCATGTTTTGCAAATTTTTTGAGTTGAACTAAAGGTGATATTTCCAGAAATGGAGCAAATTTGGGACGAATGCAGCTTGAACCTTCCATCTTATCTTAGATTTAACCACTTTAAAAAACAAAGTGAAATGACTGCCTCTTATGATTCATTTATGCTTTGGATAAATACCTGCACCACCACAGACTCAAAGCGAGGAGAGTGGCCTGTGTCCTACCATGGGACATCAAAGATTGGTGCTTCCTGATATCACAATTCAGGATTGGTTTTATTTCTGTGAATTTTGTTGCTTTTATAGCTTAGTGGGATAAGTCAAAAACTAATGAGACCACCAGGGTTTAATGAATAGGGTGGCAAGACAGAATTAACAGTGTAAACTTTGTAGTGGATGGAAAAAGGAAACAGGGATGTATCTAACTATAGACTTTGTGTGTACTGGAGAAGATTGAGGTTTTTTTTGTGTTGGATTTAGTAGGACGTTAGTTGTGTTTGTATTTGTGTAGGTGTGAATGTGTAGAGTTTGGGGGTGGTGCTTATTGTTACATTATGATGATGAGGACGATATTAACAAGTCACAAAATCTGCAGGACCTCATACAGTGGCATCAGGAAGTGTTCAAACTCTGACTGTTCTCGTCCTAGACCAGATGCTCGGTCCATGATGTCTATGACCTTGGTTGCTCGGACAACAGTCACCTGGGCCAGTTGGAACCTATCTTTGGCTTCAAAGCTCTGCTTGACCAAGACAATGAGCTATTGCATATATAGTGAGCTGTGGAAATACTGCCTGTGAAGACAATATGAAGACTTTTTTTCAATAGATGCACTGCCTATTGAAAAACTGAAAACTCTGTAGTTTCTTCTGTTTGACATGAATGTACATGAAATAAGGTAAAGTTCAAGTCCCAGTGGTTTCACATGAGTGAACTTATCATAAAACAAACATACATGGCAATATGTAATTTAAAATTAAACCTCCAACAAAACATGTCTTACATGTGATAAAAAGAATACTAATATCTCTGGATGAGTTATATGTTATATGTTATTTGTTACGATGTTATGTTATATGTTGTAAAGTCGTCTACTGCGTAGATGTTGCCTGCCATGTCTTAAGAATTTCACTGCTCCGATGACGCTGTCATTGGTGCATGTGACAATAAACTTTGATTTGATTTGATTTGATTTGATTTGATTTGATGAAGAAGAGGATCCATACATGTAGGAGAAGATGCAAACTTGCTTCTTCCCCCAGGCAGTAAGGCTTCTGAACAATCAACATTGACCCTCTGAACAGTCACCATGTACATTCTGCTCCCCCACTCATACAAATACACTTACTTCACATATATTAATTTTAAGTTAAAATGTAATATTTCCCACTTCTTCACCCTGTAAACTGCTGCTTCATTTGACTTTGATTTGACAATGTTATATGTTATACATATACTCATATTATTTTATTTAATATTCCCCACTCCTTCACCCTGTAAACTTCTGCATCATTTGAATGTTATATGTTACAATGTTATATGTTATGTTATATAGTATGTTATTTTTCTATTTTGTAAAGTCGTCTACTGCGTAGATGTTGCCTGCCATGTCACAAGAATTTCACTGCTCCGATGACGCTGTCATTGGTGCATGTGACAATAATCTTTGATTTGATTTGATTTGATTTGAAGACAATGAGATTCAAGAAGGGCAGATGCCGCTGTTCATGTGCTGTAAACCGAAAAACTTGCTTACCCAGATGCAAATTAGCACTTAAATTCACAATTTTTTCCTGTTGTGAATGCGTACGACCCACTCAATCTCCAGTTGCGTTCTTCACATGTGAAAAACAAAGTGCAAAATCTAGACCAGAGGTCTTCAACAAGGGGTCCGCGACCCCTAGGGGGTCCGCGGAGGTACTGCAGGGGGGTCGCGAAATGCTTGGTTGATGAGACAATTTTTTTTATATTTTTTATAATTTTTCATTTTTTTTGGACCCAATTTTTTCCCACAAATTTAAATGTCTTCAAATACACATTAACATGTATCCAACATAATGAGAGGCTGATTCAAACCTCTGTCTGACAACCTCCATCCGTCCAAGGTTAGATAAGTTGTGTGCTACCCATCAGGGTCTGACATCTCTCTAATGTGGGAGTATGTGTGGCATCCATAGATGGCTTGAGGATTCCCTGTCTCTTCTACATGTATGTTTAAAATAAAAACATGAAGCTGTGAATTACTTTAAAAGCTCAGTGTTGTATGAAAGATGTATGTTTATAAATGGGTAATATTTGAATAGCTTAGTATTGAATGCACAATAACAGGGAAGCTATGTTTATACATGGCACTAGGCCCAGTTTAATATAAAACACAATTTTAAACAATATATAGTAGGGGGTCCCTGCTCAATCTCTCCGCCAGTTTGGGGGCCTTGGCCTGAAAAACGTTGAAGACCCCTGATCTAGACAACTGGTCCCAGGTATTATCCAGAGTTCATGTCTGAAAACGGCCATGTAATTTTCAGTTTGTCATTTCGTCCAAACCACAACCTCAACGGTTATGCTCCAGTCTCAGCGCTCTCTGTGTCATTTTTCGGCTGCAGAACTCATCCGTTTCCTCAGAAACTAAACACTGTCCAATCTTTAGCATTTAGCAGCTGAAGAGTCAAATATTTCCTTCTGCAGTAAGTAGAGACCAACTATATGTCAATGTTGTGTCACAGCTATTTCCACAACCCAAGCAAAATCATGTTTATATTAATTTTAGGTTTAACAAGTGGATAAATGAATCCATTTTACAGTATATATTGGATTGTAATCATAGCTTTAAGTGGTTAAACTCCCTTTAAACTGCTCAAATAATATAAAACTCATCACTTAATTTACACCTAAAAGGATAAGAACTAGAGGGGAAATTGGTGCATTTTAAAGTTGTTTGGCCATTTTTCAAACTGGTGATAATCCTTCAAGTTACTTCAATCCATTAGTGAACGAATTGCTTGACGCTGGTGTTGCTTCAAATTTTGTACATAACAACAAATGTGTTTTTATTAGGTGTGGCAAGTGAAGGGATCTCTGGCTGCTAGACCACAGTGCTTATGTATTTGGAGTAAATAAGGGAGGAACACTTCACATTGTGTAGTTCCCCCGTGTACAAAACCTGCTTTTTAAAGAATTTGTTTCATTTAGAGGAGATGAAGTAAAAATTCATGATTAAAAGGAACAATTTAAGTTGTTTTCAAAAAACATTAGCAAAAATGTGTTGTTTCGTTAAAGCAACTGATCGACCTGAGCTCTCTGAAAAGAATAGAGCCAAAGATTCATCCTTAAAAAACTCCACTGTCAGTAAGTGTCTGTGCTTCCAGACAAGTATGAAGCAAGAGAGAAAATACCAGAACCTTTAACTATCAACATGCTATTGCCAGCCAACAGTTAGTGATATAGTTTGTCATTTAAAAAAGTAGCAAATACAATTTTATTACATGTTAAATATGCACATGTAGCCCAACATGAACGGTTTTAGCCCCATTTTATTCAATGATTAAAGCAGATGACTAATCCACTGTTATGTCATAATATGTGTATGAACACGTGTATGTGTCTGTCCCCATTTTTTCTGGAAGATTTCATCAGACTGTTCCTGTAACTGTGTGAAGAAAAACTGTTTGCTAAACTTTTAATCTTGGCCACACCCAAATCCGGACCTGTGTGTATCACAAAGTGTTTGCATATAAATATGAGCTTTAGGTCCTCGTACAGATTATTCCACGCAGCCAGAGGACAGGAGCTCCGAACCCTCGGTTTCATTCCAGAAAATAAACTTCATTACTTCTGTAGGACGAGAGCTCACTGTAAACATGTTTGATAGAAGCCTTGCACTGGAGGCTCTGGGAGCACTCTGCAACTGCAACGTGACGTCTGTCCAGGAACAAGCATCACCAGATGGTTTGTCCAGAAGGAACCTTCAAGAGGGACCACGGCAGAATCTCTCCATCAAGCTTCTCATCCCAACTGTCATTGATGGAGATGAACACTCGTAATTAATGGAGCTTTTCATACCATAAATCATGAGATCAGATTTATTTACTATTATTATTAAGTTAGTGAATGCATTTTTCTAATGTACAGCTCTTTCCTTCACACTACAGCCAAGAGTCAAGATCCAGCTTCTACCACATCATGTCCATCCTGGATACCAGTGGTCGTGCTCCTCCCACAATGGACAAGCCGGTTGTTGAAATCAAGAAGAATCTCATTATTGATGAGGACGAATTCTTTGCCCCACAGTATAACTATGATTTCACCAAGCTGACTCAGACTGAGACCTATTGGAGAGGTGGAGAGAAGTACGAGCGTCCATGTGGTTGGTACCGATTTGGACTCAAGGTGGGTTTGTCTTTGTTAAAGTTGACTTGTAATTTCAGAACCTCATTCCAGTTTTTTTGTGAAACTGGTGTACATCAAATACCATTTAAACATCCCTGCTACTAAAAAGCAACAATACATAAAAATAATCAATAATAGAAAAAAATCCATTGGAGATAATATTTCTTTATAACTCTTCAGCTGCTAAAAGCCTCTGCTATGTTCACCTGCTAATCTCTGGAAGCCTGCTGCAGAGCTAGAGGTGCTCGATTGGATTTATTCGGTTAAATTTTATATGTATGGCGGCCAATCACAACATACAGAACTTTATCTCCAGGCACTTTACATTGTAAAGAGACCTTACAAATTATAGAAAAACCCAACAGTTCCTTTTGCAACTGTAAAGAGAAAAATCTCCCTCATTAACTGAAAGAGAAACCTGTAAATAACCAGTCTCGTGGGGATTGGGGGGAGGTGAGAGAAATGGGAAAGAGGAAAGTGATGGCTGGAAACCAAAACTACCAAACTGTCTCCTTTAAGGAAAGTGATTGAATTTGTTCTTCTCTGATCCAATGTCCCAACCCTCCAGCAAGTTTGGTGCAGATCTGTCCTTCTGGTTTTATGTAATCCAGATCACAAAAACACAAAGCAAACAGAGAGACATAGAGGCAACAAACATCTCTGCTTCATCAGAAACCATCCAAAGCATGTGATGTCAAAAATTTGTTACAGGTGCTGGACAAGTATCCTGGGACTACCTGGCTGGGAACCACGTACCGTGGCACCCAGTCAAGCCCAGGGGAGTGGCCTGTGTCTTACCACGGGACATCAAAGACAGGTGCCGAAGGCATCATTGGAGATCACTACGTGGTTTGTTACATATCCATTGTTATCAGTGTGAATGCTGTAGAATCATACAATCACATTATTTATCCCAGTAACTGAATGAATGAGTACTCTTTACATTTCAGCATATGGAACTTTTGATTTAAATGTCCAGTAAATCAAACCAGCTCTGATATTTCTGCCTCAACTCAGTTTAATTGGAGGCAAATTAAAATTTATGCTGAGAGCAAATTAAGTTTTAAAGACATACACACTGCTTTTGGGTTTTACATTTAATTTCAACATGTCCTGACTGAAGCCTCTCTCTGATGACAGATTTCAAACCACAAAATGTTAAATTATCTCCTCGCTTTATTTACCTTTTTTATTTAAGAGTAATAAATATAATTTGAAAGCTAAAAACTACATGCAAACCATCACAAAAACATTGAAAGGCCAGAGAGCAAGAAGAAAAAGACCAGGATGTGATTACTGTTAACGTTGCTAAGACAATGACACACTGTATTTCAATGATGCTACTGTAACACAATCAGTTTTTTAATTGTTAAAATTATTGTTATAAATGTTATTGTACAAATTCAATGAATGTTAATAAATTATAATTCATATTTCTATTTAACAGCCAGGACCAGGGCAGGCCTATGGCAGGGGGATTTACTCCACACCGGACATAAGTGTGGCGAACCAATACGCCAAAACGTTCACCTCCAGCAAGAATGGCAAGAAGTACAAAGTGGTTCTGCAGAATCGAATCAACCCTGAGTACAGAAAGAAGTATGTTAACGACCTCTACTGGCTGGTCCCCATCCCAAAGGGAAAATCTGAAGATGAAGAGCAGGAGATGGTGGAGAGGGCCATCCGTCCTTATGGCCTTCTGCTGAAAGAGGTCTAACAGAGCAAGGTGTCTCTCTCTCTCACACACACACAAAACATATCTGTTCTTGGCTTTGAAAGAATTCCTCTCTTGTATAGTGTAATACGTATAAAGTATTCTGATGCCACCACATGTCATTGAGATATCGAGATGAATATGGAAAAATTATATCTTATCTGAATGTGTGCTTTATAGACGGATGGAATAAACAACCTGCCATCTACCTGCTCTGTCTCCTTTTTTCAAAAAGCTATGATGCAGAAGATCAAGTTTTAAATTAATGTGTCTCTCCAATCGATGTCTCTCCACTCCATAAAGACTGTTTACAGGTATCACAAGCAGGTTTCAGAGATGAACGCCAGAATTTGTCTGAAGAATGGGGTCCAGAGTTTCTCTTAAGTTTTCCATTTCACATATGAAGAACGCAGCAGGAGATTCTAAAGCTTCCAGACAAATGTGAGGCAAGAGATAAAATACCAGAACCTTTAACTATTACTAACTGTCATTAAAAACATAGTGACCTCTTATTGTATATTTATATTCCAATTACTTTCCACATGCTATTGCCAGCAAACATTTTGTGATATAGTTTGTCATTTAAAAAATTTAGCAAATAAAATCTAGCTTTTTTTGGAAAATGTTGTCTTATGCATGAATGTAATATCCCAGATGGATCTGATATGACATTATTGATAATCCTTTGCTTCTAAATTTATAACATGATAAATATGCACACGTAGCCCATCAGTGAAAAGTTTTAGCCCCATTTTATTTAATGCTGAAACCAGATTATTCCCCGGACAGGAGCTCAGAACCCTCAGTTTCCTTACAGAAAAGAAGTGTAATTTCTTCTGAAGGACGAGAGCTCACTGTAAACATGGTTGATATATCAACCATGTAGCATTGCACTGGAGGCTCTGGGAGCACTCTGCAACGGCAACGTGACGTCTGTCCAGCAACAAGCATCACCAGCATGAATTTAAATTTGTCTTCTATTAAACTGAGTTGAGGCAGAAATATCAGAGCTGTTTTGATTTACTAGGCATTTAAATCAAAAGTTCCATATGCTGAAATGTAAAGAGTACTCATTCATTCAGTTACTGGGATAAATAATTGAATGTGTGGTTCTACAGCATTCACACTGATAACAATGTATATGTAATCAAACCTCGTAGTGATACGGGTAACACAACTGGGCTTAATAATGATAAACAGTCTTTGCTTAGTCTATAATAATAGGCTAGGCAAAGACTGTTTATTTGATTCCTTGTGATGTCTGTAAGTTTGAATCGTGTAACTGTGATATATTGGTTATGAGTTATTTGAAAGTTAATGTTAGCGATGTTATTCCCTTTCACAGTTTTCTCTCTGCATGTATATAGCATCTTTCTCTAATTTGGCAGCAACACACACAAACGCATATCTCTTTACACATCTCTCGGACCACCGCAACAAGTCGTAAACATACTGATGCGGATGGTTTATTGCCTTCATAGGGGCCTGCCGCCATTTTTAAAGCACACTCACTCACACAGACACACGCGCATACTCACGTACACATATTTATATAGTAAGTACGTCTTTAGTAATTTGTGTCGTTATACTCTATTATCTTCATATTAAATGTTTTTCTTTCACAAATGTTGTTTTAATGAAGGTTGCATAACTTTGAATTTTGCCAACCGCTACTCTGTCAGGAACTATATATCTTTCAACTTTGCTAACTATCTATATGGTAATTTTGTTTATAGTTATTCTTTTAATTGTTAATCAGAGCTCCAAATCTTTTATGAGACTTTTCCCTTCCTTTGAAGGGTGGTGCACCGAGGTAACTTTAATCAATTCAAGTTATTATTTAATATAAATACTTTTAATATTAATATTCTAGATTTTATTTTGATTATTATCGAATGCTGAAAGGCACACCATTTAATGGTATCACGTTTAATGATATATTGCACAACACTTTTCTCCCTCAACAACTTCACAATGTCTGATAGAGACGTTATATTTGAGGCAATTTCCCTCATCTGCAATGCAAGTCTCACATCTCTTCAAGTTTCAAAACTTGTGGCTGGATCAAGCTTGAATTTCGCCATCAAAGGCTTCATATCTGCTCTCATGGGAAGGTAGAGTAAAAAGCTCTCATTCTATTTTTATTTTGTTCATTTGATTTCCTCTTCTCTTTTCCCCTCGCTGAGTTGAGAAGAAGTCTGCTGCAAACGCCTGCATCTTCTCTTGCCCTGTCAAATCTGTTCCATGTTATTTTTACCATGTTTGTTTGTCTCCACACAGGTCTCCTCAGGTATTTCACTCACAGTAAATAACCCTTTATTTCACTTTCATAGCCCTGTCTTATCTTTCTACGATGACTGTGTACTCTCGATGTGAAATCTCAGTAAGTACCAACCAGGCTCGGGTTGGGATATTTTAAATCAGTTACAAGTTACATTACAATTGTGTAATGATTAATGTTATCAATTTGGTTACAATAATTTAGGCTATTCTATTTTAGATACATTTTGCTGAATAAAACATTGAAAGACTTGCATATATATAACAACTCTGAAATAACAGACAGCAATAGGAGTACAGGAGTACGCAAAGAGTCAAAATAAAGATGTGCCCTTTTTATAAGTGATTCACAGTTTAAGATCATTGATACAACATATGTGAACCAGTTTTTGGGTTCAACATTTGCTAAGCTTGACGCCTGGAAAACAAATTGATGCATAGGGAGAACAGAGACCAAGCTGAAACTCTGAAAGTGTGTTTGAGAAACATCGTGAACAAAGTGTTACTGAAGGAGAACTCAAATATAAAATAATGTTTGTAGAGGTGTTTTTTTTTGGCCATTAACATCATTCTGCAAGTCTTCAAAACTTCTGACGTCTTCGTGGATGATATCAGCTTTAATGGCTCTGGGAAAAAAAGCTCCTGTTTTGCACATTTTTTAAGTTGAACTAAAGGTGATATTTCCAGAAATGGAGCCTATTTGGGACGAATGCAGCTTGAACCTTCCGTCTTATCTTAGATTTAACCAATTTAAAAAACAAAGTGAAATGACTGCCTCTTATGATTCATTTGTGATTTGGATAAATACCTGGATGGAAATGCCTGGCTCTCCGAGCCAGGCATTTCCATTTGCACCACCACAGACTCAAAGCGAGGAGAGTGGCCCGTGTCCGACTACGGGACATCAATGATCGGTGCTCAAGGCATCCTCATATCACAATTCAGGGTTGGTTTTATTTCTGTGAATGTTGTTGCTTTTATAACTTAGTGGGATAAGTCAAAAACTAATGAGACCACCAGGGTTTAATGAATAGGGTGGCATGACAGAATTAACAGTGTAAACTTTGTAGTGGATGGAAGAAGGAAACAGGGATGTAATCTAACTATAGACTTTGTGTGTACTGGAGAAGATTGAGTTTTTTTTGTGTTGTATTTAGTAGGACGTTAGTTGTGTTTGTGTTTGTGTAGGTGTGAATGTGTAGAGTGTGGGGGTGGTGCTTATTTTTACATCATGATGATGAAGACGATATTAACAAGTCACAAGTCACCACACATTCAATTATTTATCCCAGTAACTGAATGAATGAGTACTCTTTAAACTTCAGCATATGGAACTTTTGATTTAAATGTCCAGTAAATCAAAACAGCTCTGATATTTCTGCCTCAACTCAGTTTAATAGAAGACAAATTTAAATTCATGCTGAGAGCAAATTAAGTTTAAAACACATACACACTGCTTTTGAGTTTTACATTTAATTTCAACATGTCCTGACTGAAGCCTCTCTCTGATGACAGATTTCAAACCACAAAATGTAAAATTATCTCCTCGCTTTATTTACCTTTTTTATTTAAGAGTTACAAATATAATTTGAAAGCTAAAAACTAAATGAAAACCATAACAAAAACATTGAAGGCCAGAGAGCAAGTAGAAAAAGACCAGGATGTGATTACTGTTAACGTTGCTAAGACAATGACACACTGTATTTTAATAATGCTACTGTAATACAATCATTGTTGTAATTGTTAAAATTATTCTTATAAATGTTATTAAATTTTAATTCATATTTCTATTTAACAGCCAGGACCCGGGCAGGTCTATGGCAGGGGGATTTACTCCACACCGGACATAAGTGAGGCCGACCAATACGCCAAAACGTTCACCTCCAGCAAGAATGGCAAGACGTACAAAGTGGTTCTGCAGAATCGAACAAACCCTGAGTACAGAAAGAAGTATGTTAATGACCTCTACTGGCTGGTCCCCATCCCAAAGGGAAAATCAGAAGATGAAGAGCAGGAGATGGTAGAAAGTGCCATCCGTCCTTATGGCCTTCTGCTGAAAGAGGTCTAACAGAGGAAGATCTCTCTCTCTCTCATACACACACACACACACACATCTCGCCAGGTTTGGAGCTTAGAAACAATTCCTGTCTTTTTATTGTAATGCGAACAAAGTACTCCAATGCTGTCAAATGTGATTAACATATCAAGATGAATATGGAAAAATAATATCTCATCTGTATATGTGCTTTATAGACAGCTGGAATAAACAACCTGCAATAAACCTGCTCTGTCTCCTTTTTTCAAAAAGCTATGATGCAGAAGATCAAGTTATAAATGAATTTGTCTCTCCAATCAATGTCTGAAATCTTGGGAACACTCAGGTAAGGGGTAAAGCATACTTCTACTGAGTAGATCATGCGTTTTTGTTTAAAGCACATCGTTGGCCCTAACCCTAAAAGCTCTGTTAACACCTACAATTGTGTCTTCTATGTCTATGCCCCCGCTTTTTCATCATCAGATACATGTATTCTTTTTGACTGTTTGTTAATTTTTTTCAGTTATACATCTGACGCGTTACGGAAATGTCTTCATTAGCCTGAGTTTTTACTCAGGGCCTGGCAGGAGAAAGTCTCACTTGGACATTCGCCTTCTTACACACAGCCCATCTGGAGAATGTCAGTCAAAGATCGGCACTCAAAGCATCATCATATCACAATTACAGGTCTGTTTTATTTCTGTTAATGTTGTTGCTTTTATGACTTAGTGGGATAAGTCAAAACTAATGAGACCACCAGGGTTTAATGAATAGGATGGCATGACTTAACATTAACATAACTGTGTAAACTTTGTAGTGGATGGAAAAAGGAAACAGGGATGCAATTTAAGTATAGACTTTGTGTGTTCTGAAGAAGATTTTGTTTTTGTGGTGCATTTAGTAGGATGTTAGTTGTGTTTGTGTAAGTGTGAGTGTGTAGCGTAAGGGGGGAGGGGGGTGCTTATTGTTACATTATGATGATGAGGACGATATTCACAAGTCAGAAAATCTGCAGGACCTCATACAGTGGCTTCAGGAAGTGTTCAGACTCTGACTGTTCTCGTTCTAGACCAGACTCTCGGTCCATGATATCTGTATGGATCTGTGCTATGACCTTGGTTGCTCGGACAACTGTCACCTGGGCCAGCTGGAACCTATCTGTGTCTTCACATCTATGCTTGACCGAAACAATGAGCTACTGCATATATAGTGAGCTGTGGAAATACTGACTATGCAGACAATATGAAGACATATTTTTCAATAGACGCACTGCCTTTGGAAAAACTGAAACTGAAACATGGTATTTACAAATTGTCCCAACCCTAGCTCACTGCAAATTGTGGTCATGTGCTTCCTGCGAGTTGCAAGGCCATGTAAGAGAGACTCCCAGTTTGCTTGTGAAGAGAGAAGCATACGGAAGCTCATTCGCAGTCACTCAAGCATGACGTCTCTGACTTTGAGGTACCATAACAAATCGCCGGAGTTGTTTTTTTCCAGAATTTTTGGGACGGTAGACCTGCCAGATACCCAAATTAACATGTAGAAGCACTACAAAAGTGGAATTGTCATAATATGTCCCCTTTAAAGGTTCAGTAAGTAGGATATAGTGATATCTAGTGGTGAAAGTGCATGTTACAGATGAATACCCCTCTCTCCTATATACAAGCTATTGTTTTTACCACCTGGTTAAAAAAGTGTCAAGTTGTTACAGGAGTACAGAAAAAAAGAGGTTCTAACAGGTTTTATTAAATCTGTCTAAGAGGTGTAAATCGAATTTGACTGGGAGCACAGTTGACAGTGTTCAAAGGTAAATTTTAATATGTTGTTTTCTCTCAACAGGTAGGCCCAGGTCAGGTGTTGCAGGGGGATTTATTCTTCACCAAAAATATCTGAGGAGTTACCCTACACCAAATCCTTCACCTCTGTCTCAACGGGCAAGAAGTACCAAGTGGTTCTGCAGAATCGAGTCAACCCCCAGTACATCGAGAAGCACAATGATGGTTTAATATTGGCTGGTTCCAATCAGGGATGGGTTTTCACAGAAACAGGAGGACGAGATTGTGGCAAAAGCCATCCGCCCGTACGCACTCCTGTTAAAACAACTGTGACAGGGTAAAAGATATCATGTAAATTTGACATCACTCTTTTTTTACTGCTTTGTTCAACTGCCAAAATATATGCTGCCTGTTTGTCAATCAAACCATAAATGCATGTGGTTTTCACTTTTTACTCTTTTGTAATTTTTGTATTACGTTTTGTCTTAATTGTATTAATAATAAATTTAAATTTGATTTCATGATTATGCATGAATTATTCTGTGCATGAATAATTCACTCTGACCTGATTTAACCAGAAATTATTTAACAGATCAAAAATAAAAACATGAATAATCAAATCAGTTTCTAACTTTTATTATATATGTTATTAAATTTATCTTAATTTTGAGATAAGGTAAAATTTACAAAAAAAGTATAAATCAAGACATGTTAGAAAAAGACAGCACATAACAGCCCTTTTCTAAAATAAATAACAGCAAACTTAGAATTCATGTGGTGAATTTAAATGTTTAATGTAAATTTGGCCAAACACTTCATGGTCTAATGCAAATTACGAGAGAGTTAGTGTTTTTATTTGTGATATTATATTACAAGACCTTTTCTTCCAGAAACAATTTTTACCATAAAACGTTTACAGACCAAGTCACAAAACTTTACTTTCTGTGACATTACCTGTCAAATTTATGAGTTATCAAGTAAAAAACGAATTATTTATTATTTTTATTATTTCATGTTGTTTTTTTCGCCAACGTCAACAGGTGTCCTCAGAGCCAGCCCTCTCAGGGAAACCGTTGATACCACAATCAGACTTTATTTCGGGTAGTTAATGTGGGAATCAGCCACTTGTTTTCAAGGTAAAGTGCATCTTATCACTAAGCAAAGTGATGGTTTTAGCATATATACTGTAAGATATAAACAGGTACTGCAGCAGGATCCAGGTTTTCACACTGTCTGCCTGCAGGCTGCTAACATGTCGAAGTACGCTCTCAGTCTCCTGATCCTCCTCGTGGCCTCTGACGGCTCCTGGGCTGAAGAGAAGGTGAGGAAATGGGTCAAATCTTTGTGTTCAGATTTAATAATGAGATAACAAGATTCAAACTTTACTTTTATGCTTTGTTGGTAACGTCCTGCTGGAATCTTTTCTTGTTTCTCTGATTTCAATTTATGGTGCAATACTAACAATATTGATAAATGAAGAATATAAGAAGATTTCTTATCACAAGACTGTATATGTATGGAAAAGATAAAAATAGGATACATCATCACTAGATGTTGAATGATAGACACTTAAGATTATGTGAGGGCATCACATATCCAATATTAGGAAAAGTCTTTAGGAATTTGACTTGGAAATCAAAACTAGAAATGTATTTCATAATAAAATGCAACAAAGTATAATATAAGTTCATCTTAGTATACACTACACATTAGAGAGACAGTAAATAACTATGGAAAAGACATAACAAGGAAAACACAAAAAAAGATTTTCCATTAAATTAGCGCTGGTTCTTTGAGCTTCATACCTTCAGGATTCATTGAACCTTGGTTCTATGTTTTCACCAGTTTTGAGCTAAACAATTGCCATCAATGATGTACAAATAAATTACAGAGTTGCTCTAGCAACAAATAATTTTGGTCGAAAGGCTAAAGGGTTCAAAGTTAGATATGCAACAGAAACATTCCATGTCTGTGGAAAAGGGTTTGAATAGGAAACAATTTGAGGGCAGAGACACACAACGACATTGTGTTGTTTTCAGCACTTTGCACATATTATTTACAGATTAACACTTGAAACTTTTCATAAATGAATGGTGTCATCTCCCCGTTCCAGGATCTGCCTGTCTCTGAGGTCCTGTGGAGAGCCAACCATGATGTTGGTAAGAAACGTTACATGTCCAAACCACAGACTGTGTCTAAAGATGGAAGACATGACCGCCTTAGACAAGTGAAGCCAAAGCATCTGGATCGCCACCTGGTGGCTAGCTACCATATTGTTCATAAATCCTGCTCCCTCCATGTTACTAGATGGGACATGGACCAGATTAAAACTCAAAATAAGCATCAAATACATTGTTCTCAAAGATGTCTTTATGTGATTTCAGGTAGTTCTTATCAAATTGAAATTTGCTCAAGTGTATTCAATAAGTTAGCTTAGACTGACTAGTGATTGGTCGAGTAAGTGTATTAATGGCACCTTGCTCCATCCCATGATTGCTACTTTGGCTTCAAATGCAAAAGATGGCAGTGTTCATATCTATAATATTTTAACTGTATTTCAGGATAGTAGGAGGACGTGAAGATGCTTCACTAGGAACATAAATGTTTCCTCTTGGTTGCTTCCTATAAAACACTGGCAGATCAGTGACTATTCATGGCAAATGTCCGATTCCTATTGTCATGAATTCAATACCTGTGTTTGCTTCCGTAAAGACTTTAAGTTCTACAACATAACATTTTGACAGCTGTAACAGCTAGTTACAGGAACAGTAATAAGTGTGTGGAAAGCCCTTGTGTGCAGTTGTATACTTTCAAAATGTCAAGTAAACTTGACTAACCAAACTAAGAAGAGATCATGAGAAAGGCTTTAGCTATAACTTTTCTACAACAATGTGAGTTAACAACACTGATGTTGGTCTTAAATTGTAATTTTGATCAGATTAGTTACAGATTAAATGTCTAATCTTAGTTAAACCTTCCACATGTATAATTATATTATTTTACAAGTTAAGCTCTTTTTTCCCGGTCATGCTAAATTGAGACTTTGACATTTTCTTCCAAAAGTGCGTAGGGTGGATGAGCCCCTTGTCATAGATGACATCGCCTATGACAATGAGAATGAGAGAAACAGTGATCCATGCGTCAACAACGGCTGCATGTGGCCCAAGTCGGCTGATGGAAACGTATACGTGCCCTACACCATCGCCTCACATTACGGTAAGTGACTGGAGAGTTGTCAACAGTTGTCCACTATGACATGAGACATACAGGAATACTGGCGTCTGATCCATAAAAAGGAATAAAAGATTAAGTTTGTGTTATATTTGTATGATTGTTATGATCATTAATTATGCAAACTATTACGTGTGTGAAATGTTTTAACACAGCTTGTGAATATTGTATGCTTTCTCATATATTTAAGTGTGTTCATATTATTATTACTTTTGGATTTAATGTTATTATTTTTCCTCTATTTCTGTAACTTTTTTCTAGCTGTATTAACAGTTATAATTCAAATTGCAATTGTGTTTAATCTTATTATGAATTTGACATTTTAAGCAAATTTGTCTTTTGCGACTTATCTGTTCTAAACAGTAAATCAATATGTGACACATTTTTTTGTAATCCTTTACATGTTATATAACCACTCCAGAAAAAAGAATAGAGATATCATTCTCAGAGAAGACATGACACAGCTTAGAGCGATCTTTACTCCGTGCAAAAATATAATTCTGTCTGACTTTAATAATATGGGACCGGTCTCTTTGTAATCACACTTTTATTAGGCTTTAGAAAAAAAGCCTAAATACCCTTACTTTATGCATGTCACGCTCAATATCACCAATTTTTTAAAAGCATAATTAAAAAAATTAGCTGTCTTTGGATAACGCTTTTCTCTTGATGAACACTCAAAGTGATTTACATTACAGTTTTCCATTCACCTATTCACACACACATTCATACAGTGTGTTGTCTACGGGCAGCATCTTTTTCTATGAGGGGCCATTCAGGGTTCAGAATCTAGACGAAGGAAACTACGGGATTAAACTGCCGACCTTCTGGTTGAAGGACGACCGCTCTATCCCTCAGCCCCAGCCACAGCCGTGGCCGAAAATATATATTATTCATAGAAATGTTATTAACTCATATTAACGTAATATGTCAAAGTAATATCATTCTTTAGAAATAGCCCTAGCCTAAATAAAGAAACTATACAAATAATTAAAGGTGTAGCACATTTTTTTTAATTCAATAAAAATTCAATCAACAGCAGATCATTCATTCAGTAATTCACCTTTCTATTGGGCCTACTCAGGGACAAACAGTCCTTGCAGTCATTGACCTTATCATGCAATTAAAAGGGGGAGCTTCTGATTGACACTTGCCCCGCCCCTTTCTGGTGACATTACCCTCATGAAGTCATGTGCATGCTAACCTGTAGTAAAAGTCCTCGACTAAATTTTGTTAGAATAGGAAATAGACTGAAGCTCCGGTGATCCTCATTACCCAATGTCAGATTACCTAAATTAACCCTTTCTGTATCCAACAGCATCTTTTCACTTCTCTTTTAGTGAAGTTTTCCAATGGATAAATATAACAAAAAATCATTATAAACTTAATAAATCATAACATTTTACAATATAACTAGAAATGTTTTTATCCCGTTAAGTCTCTTTGTTTATACTGTATGTAGAAATGAGGCCAAACCAGACATTGTAGCTCCAAATATTTGTATTATGCTAAAGAATTTTTTTCTTTTTTTTCTAATTTGCCTTCTGCATTTCATTATTTTATTTTATATATCAGGTGTCACTCAGTGAAATACAAACTTTTGCCTTTGAACAGAGACAAAAACAGCAAAGTGGCAAATATTAAAGTGTGTGTGGACAAGTTTAGTATGGCTCCTCACACATGTATGTGTCTTTTCAGCTTCCCGTGAGCGCTCCATCATCGAGCGCGGGCTGCAGTCATTCACCGAGGTCTCCTGCATTCGCTTCGTCCCAAGAACCGGCCAGAGAGACTTCCTGAGCATCAAGTCCGACAGCGGGTAACAATCTGTCTGTGTGTGTCCATGTGTCTATGTCTGTGTCTGTGTGTGTGTGTGTGTGTGTGTGTGTGTGTGTGTGTGTGTGTGTGTATGTAAGTTGTATTAAACTTAAAACTTATTAGACTGTTGGTGTACTATGAAATATAGTCAGGAGATATTAATTGGTATCAGTTATTAGACATGAAATTTACAATATAAAGGTACTTTTATAGGAATAACAGGATTGCACATTTTCTTTATGGCTGCATATAATCAAATACATTTTAGACCGATGTAATCTTCTGGGTCAAGTTACAGCTATTATTATTATTATTAATTCAAAAAAAATTGTAAATCCAAGATGAAAGGATAATAGTTTTCCTATTGAGCTTTATTTTAGTTCTAGATATAACAGAGAACATTTTTAGAAGTCAAATTTGTTCACTGATTATTAAATATGTTGTATGAAATAATATCTCCTTCAGAGGGTAACAGTATCAGACAGGTCATGTCTGAATGAGTAAAATGAGTCCCACTGAAAGAACTGTTCTTGACTGTTTTGATTATTATTATTTTCCTTTTCATTATATGCAGCTGCTATTCCTTCGTTGGCCGCCGTGGTTACTCCCAAACATTGTCTCTAGCCCGTCAGGGCTGCCTCTACCACAACACCGTCCAGCACGAGCTGCTCCACGCCCTCGGCTTCAACCATGAGCAGTGTCGCTCCGACAGAGACCAGTACATCCGAATCATGTGGGAGAACATCCAGTCCGGTCAGCACTCACTATACAACTGCACACCCAACAGTAACATTTAGGGATGTGACTTCAAAAAATGTTCCCCCAATTAGTTTATCATATATGTTTGTCAGAAAACAATAAGAAAAATAGTAATTTCAGGGAAGTTAGCGTGATGTATTCAGACTATTCAGTCCAAATCTCAGCATCAGTTCATTATATTGGAGGAGCTGGACCCAGCTGTTATTTAGGCATTTTTGCTTGAAAATGTTTGTAAAATGATCAATCGATTATCAAAATAATTGACAAGAGCCTGGCCTGATCGATGACACAGTTTGTCGGTTTTTCCTGACCCCATGATTTTTCGATCTCTCAGGTTTGGCGTACGCCTTCGACAAGATCGACACTCTGAACATGGACACCCCCTACGACTACAACTCTGTCATGCAGTACCACAGGTTTAAGGACGCTGCCATTTGTTCAAACACTGACTGACTGTGCTTTGATTTTAAGTAACCAAATTAAAAATTATATATATATAATTCTTAATTAAGTAAATGCTACATTAGCACATAGTGACAACAAGCAATTACAACTAGTTTCTACTATCTATTTTACAAACCAAACATTAAACAACCAAACTGTGCATTGATTCCAGGTTTGCCTTCTCTGCAAACAATAAGGCCACCATGGAGCCCATCCCCAACTCTAATGTTGAGATAGGCATGGCCACCCAGATGAGCAGCAATGACATCCAGAGACTGAACAGGCTGTACAAGTGTTCAATGTTTAAACCGTAAGTAACAGTGTGTGTGTGTGTGTGTGTGTGTGTGTGTGTGTGTGTGTGTGTGTGTGTGTGTGTGTGTGTTGGTGTGTGTTACACACTACACACTAAACTATAGACAAATAATGACATTTGTTTTTTCTACCAGGTGTTAAAAGCAGCCCTGACAACATGAAGCCGACTCAGACATTTTTACATTTAAGATTCTGTTTAAGATTCTGAGGATCCTCTCCGACTCTGTCATACAATTTGGGACATTATATCAACAATAAACCTTCATATACATGTTCTCAGCGTCCTTGTTTGTGGTTTCTGTACTACTAGACACTCGTGTTCCTCAATCCAGAGTTTACTACTGAAGTTTGTCTGCCCTTTTCTCTGCTCTCTTCTGTCAACACCTTGTTGCCTTTGTGTAACTATTTTTCTTCTTTTTGAATCCCTTGTTTGTTGGTGTCGACAATTTCAGCAACATGACAACTGCTTTACCCAATCCTCTCCTCTCCACGCAGCCAGCAACAGTCTGACAAGCTGCTCAGTGAGCTGGCTCTGTCTACTGGGGGCTTCAGGGAGGGCCTAAAAAAGTGTAATGAGATGATCTTCACAGCACAGTCTTTCTAAATGAAGTTTTTCTCTCTAACAATAATTCCCACAGGAAACGCGTAATGAAATATTGGTGTTTTCTATCTTATATCAGATGGTTTTAATTTTCCCATCAACTAACTCTGTGAAATAATTATTACAGTTACCAGAAACACCAAAACCACCTGGGTAAATACACTTTGATTTGATGGCTGGATTGATTAGTGTTCTTATTGTGAGACTAGTCTTGGTTTGCAGAGGGAGATCAGGTCATTTTGTTAGTCAATCTTTCACTCCAGTTGTGATATCAACTTTTCCTATGTCTGCTGGTACTTAAACTTGTGACTTTGATTACATGAAAACTCACGGACCATTACACCTGCCTTAAGTAACACATTTCAACCTCACTTTGAAAATGAGGCAAACATGAATCACTGATGTTTACGCATAAACATGCAAATCAAAGACAATAATACAAATTTGTTTTGATTAATATTTATTGGTTAGAGTGATACGGGTGAATAGGAAATTTGGCTCCCAACCAGGGCTGACGGCAAGAGAGGGGGGGAATTGTCACACAATTTTGGTCCTCAAATATCATCAGGAGAGCTCCGTGCCAATGAGGCTTTATTAATAATAAATTAAGATTCAGCAGATTTGCTACAAATGACAGAATTATTTCTGATGTGTATTTTTTTCTAACCATACTTTAACAAATTAAGCTATGTTTTTTATTTCCTCCAAAGAGGTTTTTTAGTTAGTCGGCAGGATTATTCTAAAGCAATGTGGAGGGCTGGGACATGACCTAGAACTGACCATGAGTTGATTAAATTAAGTTCCGGATCTAGGACTTTTTTAAATCATTGACTCCAACATAGTAATATATGGTGTTTTGAAAATGTTCATTGATTTCTCTGACAACAATATTTCTTTAAAGCCAATTCACTTATTGTCCACTAGGAGGCAACCCACCCTAAAGGTTCAGACAGACTTTTGTAGAACTCAAAAAAAGCCTATGTAAACATCGCTCCATTCATCACTAAGGTCATATAAGTCACTTGAAGTCAATTTCCTTAAACCAGACGCCCAACATCCTTAGTATTCATTAATGGTCATAGTACAAGCTGGGGAGTTCTGTATCATCAGAAGTAGTACTAATAAATAAAACAAAGTTATTTTATAAGTTTGTGTCCAGTTACTTTGAGCATTTAAAAAGCCACAAATAAATATATTTTTTATTAACCAGATCCAAGATTCAGCTGCATTTTAGAACAATATTGCAGAATAGAAACCAAACCAAGCTGTTATTTATAATTTTCTAAATCAGACTTAAAAAATAAATAAACTGTACAATTCCAACTTACACTGGGAAGATGAAACATAAAAAATAACTTAAAGCTCTATCATGCTGTCTTTTCACACTTAGAAACTAATTTGGCTGACTTAAAGAGACTCACAATAGAAAGATTAAAAATGTTATGTTCGAAATCATTTAGTCTCTAATCTGGGAACAAGTAAAATGTTTTTACTTTAGATATAATAATAAAGGTCCAAAAGCACTGGGGTCCTTTATATTACTAGTTTATATAATTTTCCCTCCCTGTCAGGTGAAACCATGGTTTTTAACTTTGCTGCTTTTTAAAAACTAATATTTCAAAATAAACGAGGTCACTTTAATGCGAAGTGTGTACTGCAGAATATTTCATGTTTTTTTCAAACTTTGATGGAAAACTTACACTCTAAAAAGATCAGAGCACACACAATCTAGAAGATTGTGCAGCACTTTGAGATAACCTGTTGAGTGTCAGCATTCAGGATGGAGAATGTGCTACAGGCGATGACAGATTGAAGTCATCAGGTTTCTGGATTACTCATCCTGGAATCTACAGTCCAAGCAGGTTCTTAACAAGGGCATCATTCCTCCCAGATGACGGCTGCCAAGTATCAGGGTTGAACGATACGCTGGTCGGACAGAGTGGGCCCAAGCTCCATTGTATCTCGAAGAGCTTGGAGTGTTATTATTTCAAAAAGATCACTTCACTTCACTGAATGCATACCTACTTCCAACATCTCCTCTCTCCCCCCTTTATCTCCTCTCTATCTCCTCGACAACCGGTCGAGGCTGAATGCCACCCACACTGGGTCTGGTTCTGTTGCAGGTATCTTCCTGTTGAATAAAATATATATTTGGATTTGCGCTTGAAAAAATCACGCTCCTGCGTCATGCTTCGAGAGTATTTAACATTTTCCTCTTACGATCTCATTATAGCTATGTATTTCAAAATAAGAAATACGAATTTAGGAACTTAGTAAAGTAAATAAAAAACATCTGCAGTTGTCAGACTTAATGGTAAGTACAGACTCTCCCTTACAGTTTAAACTGATAACTAACACATAATCAGTTAACTCTCTAGGACAGATGATCAAAAAGCACAGAAGAGTCTGTCCTGTGGTCTGCAGCCATAGGGTTCACATGTGGAGAAGACAATGATGATGATCTATGATGATAATCCCTCAACCTAAAGGACTATTTGTTCCCTGAGAAGCCCCAATGGGATGGTGACTTACTGAATGATCAAGCTGTTATTGTTATTGTTGCTTGCTCTCAAATGAATTTTAATTGATTAAGAAAAATACACCTTTAATCGTATAATTTTAATACATTTTTATAGTTTCTTATTTAAGATAGGGTTCTTTATAAAAAAACATGACTTTTATGTGTTAATATGAATGACATTTTCTTTTTTATCTTTCTGTGCTTGTAATTTTTTCAGAATGCTTCAAAAAATTGGTAATATTGAGCTTGACATGCATAAAGCAAGAGGATTTGGACTTTTTTTTAAAACCGAATACAAGTGTCCCAGATTACAAAGTGAACTGTCCCAGATTATTAAATTCAGGCAGAATTGTCTTTTTTGGCACAAAGAACACTAAAAACCTATGCCATGTCTCCTCTGAGTAGGATAACTCCATTATTTCTTCTTGTGTGGTTTGACAATATGTTAAGGATCACAGAATAAGTATAATATGTTCATCTGATGTGTAGAACAGATATCAGAATAAGTGGCAGAAGTCAAATTTGTAAAAAACGTCCTAGATTACTCAAATCTACCCGTATGTGCACTGGAGACGATTCAACATTACACCCTTGTTGGTTGTATATTAGAGACTGACTGACTCAAAACATGAAATAGATTATAAAATATACTTTATTTATATAGCATATATTACCATCTATAAAAATGTGACTTATCTAAAGAGCGTTCAGGCCAGGAGTGTGGAATGGGTACGGGGCCTTCGCTGAGGACCTCAGGGTTACTCAGCTACTCAGTGGAAGCACCTGCCACCTCCTCTGCACAGCCATGGGAGGATGGTGGTGAAACAGAGAGAGGCAGTGTGAGGGAGGACATCAAGAAGAAGTAAGATTAGAGCTCAGAGCAGGCCTGACTTCAGATCAGCAGAGAGGGGCCGAACAGAGGTCTTGTTCAGCTACTGGCAGCCCCTCAGGGACAATCAGAGGGAGATGTGGCCCAGATCCCAGCTCCTCTCCTCCTCATCCCCCTCATCATCCTCCTCGTTCCCTCCATTCCCTTTCTCTGTGTCAGTAGAGTCACTATATCCAGAGTCTCCATGTCTCCCTATTTGAAGCGACAGCCAGGACATGGGATCCGGGGATCACAGTGTCGCTCTTTTTCTTCTCTTTCCTGTCTGCCTGCTGGCCGGCCCAGCTTCCGAGCCACAGAACACAGAACCCAGTGATGGCCGACTGGCTGCCCGGCCGCCCTCTCACTCCGACATATCCTCGTCAACAAAAAAGGATTCATTGTGCCTGCTGTGCGTCCCAACAATGAGAGAGTTAATACAAGCCAAGTATTCGCACAGGGTGAGAACGAGAGGGGAAGTGGGTGTTATGTCTGTGGGACCCTACTGCGGATCATTGATGCAGTACCGGGACCCTGCTTCCTGACACCATCGGTGGTGTCTGTCCCGTTGCCTCCGGTTGCATCACTTTCTCCTGCTCCTCTTCACATGGTCATTATTTTAGCTCAAGGCCTTTGTCCTGGCCATGAGTCTGATGACCCATAAACCAAGAAGCTGTTTGCACATCACCCTCCACAGTGATAGAATACCCTTTGGTGGTCCTGGTTTCATGATACTTCGTACAATACAATAGAATTTTAAATGTTTGACAATGTAGACCATGACCTTCTAAGGTTGCAGCTCCTGAATTAAGACCCAGCTATAGTATAGTATGATTTTTTTTTGTTGTTTTTAATTTGTGTAGGGGCTCCACATATGTACACAGTTGACCAGAAGACTGTGTGTTAGGTTTAGTTTTGACCGAATAAACAAAGATAGCCTCCAAAAACATTCATGGTCTGCCCCTTAACATCAAATAAATCACAACACAGACATCTCTAGACTCCACCTGGTACACAGAGTTTTTTTATATTGTAATATTTCTGTCAATTATGTGAAAGATCTGAATACTTTCATCACGGTCTGTGTCCCACATGTTAGTAGATTATTTATTACAATTAAATAATGTGAGAACAAGGATGCATGTAATGGATAAAATAAATAATCTTTTGTTCTGCCCATGTGCTTAAAAGCAAGGCTAAATGTGGAAAAAACTCCCCCTTAAGTTAAAAATGTCCTATCTAAGTAATAATTGCCCCATTACATCTCATGGTCATCATGTGCATGGAGCTTACTCATATTAGCATGCACATGCTTTCATACTGTATGTTCTTCAGGTCCTAACATTATTACAGAGGCTGATCTGGAGGCAGCAGTTACCCATAAACCCTCGGCCTTGTTTCCCCCCTGTTATAGCACAGGCTGCTGTGACTGGACAGGCCAATTACAGCAAACATGATTTGCCACATTTGGCACCAAGTCAGCATTCGGTGTGTGCCGTCTGGGCATATTTTTGGGACAGTAAAAACTTTATGACAGAGAAGAGTAAAGTATGTATGTTGGGTGTTAGACAGTCTATAGTATAGACTGGCTAACACCCAACATACATACTTATAGACTCTATACACTTCCCACACTTTTGATCTTTAATGAAAAAAAGATCAAAGGGCGGCTGTGGCTGAGGGGTAGAGTGGTCGTCCTCCAACCTGAAGGTCGGCGGTTCGATTCCCAGTCTGAACCATCTGCATGCCGAAGTGTCCTTGGGCAAGATGCTGAACCCCGAATGGCCCCCCCCCTTAGAATAACAAAGTGCTGGGATAGATGCACTGTATGAATGGGTGAATGTGAAACTGTAATGTAAAGCGCTTTGAGTGGTCATCAAGACTAGAAAAGCGCTATATAAATGCAAATCCATTTACCAATCCATAATGGGCTTTGTTGACAAATGAGACATACACAATATCATCTGTTTTTCCCTTTCTTTGATGTTTCCCGCTGATTGCTGCAGTTCCCTCCATTAATCCAAGGACATGTAAGTGAGGCTGATGAATTACTGTAAATACCTGTGGGGAAATTTCAGCAACACATCAGGTAGGTAGAGACAATCAAATTGTCAATCTAGTGTAATTTCAAATGTGTGTATTTCCAGCTGATAATGGTGATAAGGTTCCGTGTTGCGAACTTAATAACACTTTGAGGTGGGAACAGGAACAGTGATACAGCCAACACACGTGGCAAACTCTGCAGAATTAATTAACATGGATGAAACAGAACTATAACAAGGAGTGTGTCAAGGGACTATGGAGGCTCCCAAGCAAAAGGGACCTGGAGGCCCTACATCAAACCAAACAGATCCCACCTTACCCAAAGAAACACATGATACCAAATCACATCTTTCCAAAAGTTTTTTAATATCAAAATTATAAACAAAGGTCATAATGTGCCTACACATCAATAGTAAAGTCGTAGAGTTAAATGCACATCCTCATGTGCATTTAACCTAACCCTAACCCTAACCCTAACCCTAAATACATCATACACATGCATTTAGACGTTCTACTTTTCAACCAAACCTCTAAAATTACAAAACATTTGGCAGAAACATTGTGGCATGGGGTCTCATTAGGGGGTTTCTGACCACAATGTCATTAAAGTCTCCTGTACATGGCCAATCGTAGAATTTAAGGGGGTTCCCAAAAAACTGTTGTGCCCTAGACTAAAGTAATGAGCCATTCTTGAAGTTCCACGCAATTGCCTACTTAGCCTAGCCTGATGCAACAGCCCTGACTGTAACTGACATAACTGTAAGGTAACGTGCAGTGTTCAGCATGACATCAAACAATAGACAGCTGGCATGCCTGCCTGTTTTTCCAGCTCCGTCTGCTCATTTATGTTTCATGCTCTGTACAGGACTGACTTCAGTGGCTGCCAAGAACAGCAGACACTGTAACCATAGAAACATACAATGTTGTATCAACAATACACACAATGTAACTTTGACAAAAAGGTTACTGTGTAGAATTGTCAATATCATGCTAGTCGTTGTGTTATCTAGGTTGAATTTCCATAGTGCAGAAGGATGGAAGCCATGATGGCATTTTAAGTGCCCAGTAACAACGTCAAGTGCTCACTAAGTTAAAACATAAGTCAAGTAGAGGAAGTATAACCGGGTGGTAAAACATGTCTGCTAACTCTCTACATTTTTCTGACAACAACTTCTTGTGCTTATGGTACCAATGAGTGTCCCTGCTCAGAATCAAAAAAACATATACAGCTATATATATGTAGAGGAGTGCTCCAATAGCTCATACCAGCGCCATGTCAAAACAGTGTTATCTGTGGTTGCTTGCAATATTCAGGGTTAGTCCTGCCACATTTTTCATCATGAACCAGAAAAACTTTACACTTCTGTCAATTAATGTGATGTTTGATTCGTTGTTGCAGTGTACAGCTGTGTGCGGCGCTACTGTTCAAATGCTTGCACTATCGTCCATACAGTTGACAGTCAGACCTGATAGTTTCAGGTGCAGTTGTGAGCTTACTGCACGTGGCATGCACACCAGAACTTAGAAAGTCATCTGTGTACCTGTCATTTGGAGTCTGTCGCGCATGACAGCTAGTAAAAGTGCTTCCCCGCAACTGCAGTAGACTGAACGATTTCTTTCCAGACCCATAATAATCCATCCTGTAGTTTTTGTGTAATTCTGCTAAATGTCAGACAAACAAGACAAAACCATAGCGCTTATGTGCACAGAGTATTTTCCTTTTGGAACATTATCTCGTGCACACAAGATATTTATTGTTCATCTTCATGTCCTTTAGACTTGAATTTATTATTTATGTTTAAATAAATCATTCTAGAATCAGCCATGAAGACAATGGAGCAGCATACACTGTTGTTAGGATATGAGAACATGTAGTACAACTGTGTGACAGTGAATTCATAATGAAATATTTGCCGTATAACTACCATGGAATTACAGACGTTATTTTGATGTTTTTTGGTGCCACAGGACATGGGGGTCAGTGAAGGGGCATGGCTCCCACTTATTCTCAGTTTCCTCTCCTCATGTGCCACTGCTAATGATGCTGCATACACATCCTCTCAACTTCCCTCACAACTTCTTTACCAAAATGAAAACATATCACTGAATTAACGGATCTAAGTGGAAAACTGTATCTTTTAAGGTCACAGCCAGTTTCAACTAAGGGAGGAGGCGGGTTCTTTCCAAGCGGGCCACATCTCCTGAGTCCCCCATAATCAGCGGCTAATGACAAGCTTCCTTTCAGAGGAGGGGGGATTATCTCCACATGACAGCTCTATGTCCACTGATCTGCCTGAGATTTAGACACAAGTTTGGGATTTGACACATGACGAGACAGAAAGACAAAAAGATCTCTGTGGGAAAGACAGGAATTCTCATCTGAATCTTCCCTGTGTATCACTGAAATGTGAGAGGCACATACAATGTGATATATGTTTGTGAGGGATAAGGGAACCTACAGAACAGTTTAACAAAAGCTTCTTCAGAAAGTGTTGTGAGGTGAAAAATATATCTCACATCTGATCTTAATGTATCACCAAGTCATAAGTGAAGCATTTTACCTTAAAACATATAAATCTCAGCACATCTGTGAGTCTAACGTTTTATTTCTTTCTGTTTGTAGTTATAATACAGCTGTTGTTTGATGCAGATGTCAACGGGTCTGCCAAATAAACAGCTTTGCTCTCAATCTAACAACTGGGGATTTCCAAGTCTGTCCAACATGGCTCGAAACATGTTCCAGAGCATAAAGGTCAGGAAACGTTTTTTCTTCAACCCTCAGAGAAACATTTAATACATTTATGCTTTAAAAGACAGATTTTCTTGAAAAGAAACATACAAACATGTTAGTTCTCAGGTAAGGAAAACATAGCTCATCCCTCAAGCCAACAAATGGCCAAGCTCTCAATGCAGCCGGCAAACGTCGATCATGCAACATTTGACCTAAATAAAGACTTAATAACCTCATTCTGGATGACCAGGCTGGATCAGCGTCCGTTAATCCTAAATGCCACATCTGGGAGCTGAGAGGGGCCCTATCCTCTTGCTGCTTCTCTGGGATAAACAGAGCAGAGAAATTTTAATTCTGAGCATCGACACGAGTAAGATTAACATTGGGCTTTTTGTCTGCAGTTTGGTTTCAATTTATGTGCAGTCAAATACGATAGCCTGTAAAGTGAGTCCATATTTCAAAGAGACGTCTTGTTAATGGTTATGTTTTCTGGGAAAGCCATATAAACCTACATAATCTGACCGTATTTGTTCTTTTAAAACTCTGATCTGTAGCTACAGTGGGAGCCGACTAATGGTGTGTGAGGGAATCTAAAATGTATCTCATTACATTTCTTTTATAGACATTTTTACTCAAAATGACTATAGCCGTTTTAGGACATTAAGTCCAAATAAGGCACAATCGGATCTGGATTTTTGCAAAGCAGGTGATGCTCCTCTCAGACTCATTCACACCACAGAAATCTACAGGGTGCTCAGGTGAGATGCAGAACCAGGTAGTATAATTTAAATCCAAATTAAACTTTCTACCCGAATTTATCAGATAATGTTATGTGAATATGTGAATCAAACTATTTACAAGTGAGTTATATTGAACTGTGCCTTAGTAAAGCACTGGTTATGGGGCTGTGTTGTACCACAACTGTATGCATAAAGAATTGTACTTACATTACAAGGGTTTCCAAAGATTTAAAGGTTTTAAATGGTTTTAAATGAAAGAAATTCAATTCCCTGTTGTCACTGTGTTGGGGCACTGACCCCTGCAGGACAATGGTTTATTTGACCAAGGTTTCACAGCTACACAGGCCCAACAATTGTTGTAGTAACTCAGTCACTTAGCTCTGGGGCTTTCTCACAGCGGCGACCTGTCCTCATCATCTCTCTGTATATTTTGAGGTGATACTGCTGAACTTTTAATCAGGCAAAATGCTTCTCCACATGTGGAAACTGACTCAGTTTTCATGTATGTATGGTGGGACACTTTACCTCAGCATTACTAATATGCTGGTTACGTCCCTGCATGGAGCTGTAAGACATATATGAAGATTTAGATTTGAGGGGATTCAAAAGATTCAATGCCCCAAGAATTGTGCCTCCAATGAAAGAAACATAAAAGTTCTAAAATGGCTGTAAAAAAACCCTCAAATGAATCTGTTTCTTATTCTAAATGATGTGCTAGACTGTCGATAAATATATGAATGAACCTTTGTCACTGTAGTAGGTGCACAGACAGGTCCCTGGTCTGACTGATTCATTTGACCAATATTTAACAGCCAATAGAAACCGCTCCACAGGCCCAACAATTGCTGTTGTCAATCAGTTCCCGGGACGCACCTCCTTTCCGGTCGGGAGCGCAGCAGCGCTGCATCTGGATCAGTGCGCGTCGCTCGGCCCACGCCTACACCACAGCCCCCTTCTCAAAGACGCAGCCCGCGCACTAAGCTGTGGGGCTTTTTCACGGCGGTGACCTGTCCTCTTCTCCTCCGTTTGCAGCTCCTGCAAAGCCCGTCTCTCTTTTCTTTCTTTCCATGGCCGTCCGTGGCGTGATTTGCCCTCAGCAGCGCAATAGTTAATGAGTGCCGGATGCGCCCTCACTCCAGCAGACCGCTACAGTACGAAGATGGCGTCGGAGGGAGCCAGCGGAGAGCAGCCTCCTCCGGTACAAACACTGGCGACGGCCGTGCTGGGAAGTGTGGACACGGTAAGACACTCGGGTTGGTGAAAAGCCCCCGGACACACGGGTGTTTTTCTCCCGGGGTGGCGGACAGTGGGACAGATGCAGTGCGCATCTATCCCGCTCGGGCTCGTGAAGCAACAGCGGTGATCAGCGGTAGCCCCTCGACAATGTGTGGAGGAAAACAAGGGTCCTGCTCGGTTCGAGGCGCTGAGTGACCCAGAGCTAGTCCCAACGCCTCCAGCACAGGCTCATTAGTGGGCTTCTCTTTATTCCCAACACCGCGGCCAATTCCTTTTGTTCGCCTCTTGAACATTCATCCCGCAGCTGTTGTTATTCTGCGCCTGGTCGAGGACGAATCGCTGCTTGCACAGGTTGTGGCTCACACACATTTACAGTCCGTGGAATCATACGCAGAGACTTTGAGCGAGCTGCACCACAGTCATGTTTCAAAATAGAAGCTGTAGCAAGGCTGGTTGTTGCCTGCAGGAGGGGACAACATTTCACTCTAGCTTTCTTTTTGTATTTTTGTAAACGATACCCTCTCGGTCTGTGGATCTGATCGTGTCCGGATGTTGTCCACCGGTCAGTTCTACACAGAACCCTCACAGTAAAAAGGCTGTGGGTCTTTACTGATTTACAGGCCACGGACCAAGAGGAGCAGTGCAACACAAAGTATACCTGTTAAAGTGCTCCTTTGTTGAGCTTGACATATTTACACACACGTACTTGTGGTTTCTCACAGGTTGCAGCATATGTGCTCGACCAGACCCTCTCTGCGTTGGTCGGTTGGAGGCTGTGAAGTCCTCCACCTTTAGCTGGCTCCATGGTGCAACCTGTTCCAGTGTTGTTGTCGACCTGACAATTAATGCAAACTTGACCGACATGCTTCTGCCACAGTTTGTGGCATAACTGTGTTTTTTAGTGAGTTTTTTCTTTGTACTTCAACTGGTGAAATTACCACAAAAAAGGCACTTGATTGGAGCTGGGATGGAAGTGGTTTGCTGGATGAAACATTTGGAGTTGCTTGAGTAAAAAGAAGCCACGGTGCCTGAGTTGGGTGGGTGGTTGATAGTGGGGGTGGGTTTGAGCAGTGCTGAAGAGATGGTAGAGAGAGAGGTGGGAGAAGAGCTGCGGGGGTGGATGGAGGGCAGAGGCAGCACAGTGAAGGAGGGGGTGAAGGCCCTGTTCACCAGACACCTTTCTAAATTGGTCTTAATTTCAGTGACTCAGCGGGCATAGCTGGGGGTACCGTGTCAGGGGCGCTCAGAACTGCCTCGAGGCTACTTTACATTTAGTGTTGAGGCGAACAGGTGCTCCAGAGACATGGGAGCTGGGCAGCCTCCTCATCTCACCCGAGGCTCTGCCAGCGTACTCTTCCTTCTCCAGGCTCCAGCCAACGAAAAGGGGCCTCCATGCCCTCCCACACCCCCTCACATATGCCTGCCATGGTTAAATAAAGCACTTTGCTCTTTGCTCAACCATGTCAGACTCTCCGTTGTTGACCCTAGGTGGGGGAAGTTTCTCGTTTGTGAGGACTCTGAAGGACCAGTCCTCACAGTCCAGAGGGGGGTCAGAGGTCAGCGAAAGGCACTCCGCTGATCACCTCCCCCTCATTAGCTATGATACACGTTGGCTTTGGCAGGCAGTCTACAATCTGTGTTGCTGAAAGGAAAAGAAAAACAACTTGGATCACAGTTTTTGTAGTTGTAGTTCACGTGTTTAGTTTTTTTTAATCATGCAAACTCTAAGGACAAGGACTCTTAACTAGAAAATAAACCTGTGCAGTGTGATGATCAGATAACATGCCACAAATTCGGTAATTGACCATATTGTCCTTTTATTTTAGGTTAAACAAAAAGTGAGCAGCCCCCCCAAAGTGTTTGTTTTATTCTCTCATATAGAAAATGTATGTGTGTGCAATTACTATGGCTAGTTTAAGAAGTAAATGTCTTCCATCTTTACAATGGGCAAAGTTTTAAATGGAAAAGCTGGGTTACAAATGTCATAATTTCCATCTTTTTGTTTCAAGATAAGTTTGACATAATTTGACGCTTGATTGATTGACCGTTCTTGTCCCGTTAGACCCCTATTGAAATAGTTACATAATGTTCATATAAAATGGTCTTGTATCAAATGATATAGACTTCAAGCTGTCAAAAAATAGAACCTGTTTGAATGGGATGAAACTGATTGCTCTGTTCAGACCCATATTCTAACCATGCTGTAGGACATGGGCCAGACTCTTGTGTAATATGTGACTTTGGAGAGTCGTCACCAGTGGTTATGTGGGATATGCTGCCATGTTGGAGGAGTGCCATCAACACAAGTTGTTGCGCTGTCATTGCTTCTTCTTCCTGACAACAACATTTCTGTCCTGTTACATAGGGTAGGTGGGACAGGGAGGGAAGTTGGGTTACCCTGTTAACAAGCTGGAGAAGTCATCGAAGAAAATGTTATTACACACTAGCTAAGCTATACAGTGACAAGAATGCTATCTCTATTTGCCAAGTGAGAGACATGCTTGCTTGGGGGCCTTTTTTCAAGAAGTATGCCATGTGGCTACTCGTGCTGGAGTGGATGGCCAACTGTAGGTTAAATAGCTTTTATACAACTTTATCTCGAAATTTAACAATTTTGCCAATGTAACGACTTATTGCAAACATGCACAAATCAATCCAAAATCTAAACTGCATAAGTAGATACCAAAATAAGTAAATGAGAAATTTGTTTTGTTGAAACTAAATTCAATGAACTATGTGATTAATTGTTTATTTCCTCCTAATTGATGGCATTTTCCTTGTAACCACTGCTTTCAATGGCTTCTCATTTACAGGCTGTCATACCCCACAGTTTAGTGCTTGCAGTATCAAGAGATGAGAAACCTACAGGCGTAACCAGGCTTTTGCCCGCAGAACACAGGGAAGGAACTTTCACTGAGCTAGCATTTCCCTTCCCTTGTGACTAAGTGAAATGACACAGGTCTTATTAAGTGGACCGCGGCTAACAGCGAGCCTCGGAACGCCGGCCAGGCTGCTTGTGCCCTTGGCGCACAGCTCACGGCTCATGGAACAAATTTGTGTTCACTTCCCTCACCTGCTCATTGTGCTGAAATACCAGAGAGAGCGCGAGAGACAGTCCACCTCAACCCTCACCCTCACCTCACCCAACCCACCACCCAAGGTCCCATGACAGGACAGCTTGGCTCAGGGTTGCCTTCCATCAAGGGTCCCTGAGTCCACCAATCCTGAGTGGTAAAAAGGCTGCCGGGAAAAGGGGGTGTTGTGGATCGATTGGAAGGCTCGATGTGAATGAATCAATCCCTTGGAATCTCTCCTGCTTTTATTTCCAGGCTTTGCTGTGATCGCATCAGACTCAAATTGTGGATTGACTAAACAGAAACATGTGATTGATGTAAGAGTTTCCTGTCCCTTGTTCTGAAAAGAAGGTCGATATTTGAGCGAGCAGACAAAAAGCTGATTTCTTGATAAAACTTGTTTTAGCACCTGTCTTCAGAAAGCTTTCCTGGCTAAAAACTCACATTATATGAAAAGCTTTTCGAAGAGAGAGTATTAGTTTGTTTATTCATATTGATTTATCACTACAGTTCCAGTTGTTTGAGCATGAACTTTTCTCCCCTTTGCGATGAAATAAATAATGTCACTGCAGTATATAAAGGACACATAGAAGGCTGCAGCTTGTTGAAAACTCAGACCGGCCTGCACAAACTCACATTCTTTGCGATGGACCTCTGGAGATGTGTGACTCGTTGATTAAATGGAATATTCTTGGCAGAGGTTTTGATGGAAGCTTGTAAATCAGCAATATGGGCCTGCTAACAACTGAATTTCACCAGAATGGGCAGGTAGCAATCTGCCTGATGTACCGCACAGTTCTCCACTTCCTCCATTTGCCTGTTACATTGCACACACAGCCTGGTGAGAATCTTCTAGATATTGGGAATGCAGCGGAATGTAGCTTTCTCAACAGATGGCAGGAGTAGTCTTAAAAGTGGTAATCGGGGATGGTGGTCTTTTGGCCCCTCCTATTTAAGCTTACACATTTTTTTTTGCTTTCCAGTTAAGAATTTCATTAATTTACCTCACTAAGGTTTTTGCTTTGATTGTACCCTGACACAACAATTTGACGCTTAGCTTTGGAATGTCAACCAACCAGATACCATTGCGATGTTTAGAGATGTGACTAGGATAACACAAGAGGCTCTCTGAATAGGACTCATTGTCCCAAAATCATCATGTCCTCTAGACAAAATGCCTCTTGGTTTTTTGTTGAATTTTACATCTTAATAATAGAAAAGCTTCTAGCAAATACCTGATGTTTTAAGTTAGTCACTGACCTGTCATTCAATAACTTTTCCTCGACCTTAACATTTTTGACCTTAAATGTTGTTCCTCAACAACAATTAATATATTAATTAGGGCTGCAAATTTCAGCCAATCACTTGACCTATAAACTACCTTGCAATTACCCGTAGGACTCCTATTCAAATTGGCTTCTTCTAAATATCTTCTTTTGACTATTAAATGTATGAAACACTTACTGTATAGACATAATGTTTTTTGTCTGTATTTTAATACTGAAACTGGTCTACTTTATATTCTTGAGGGAGTTAAAACTCCAACAATGCACGTTTTTTATAAGATGACATCTAAATCTGCAAAATGGGCTTTTAATTCACATGAGGCGAAACATGAATTGGTCAGGTTAGCCCTGCAGTCGCTGTTGACCAAGAAGGTGTCTAATGGCCTGGCCAAATGTGATTGGAACTTAATAGCTTCGAGGTAGCCGGACATCTTGCTCAATTCAAGGGCAGCACTTAACAAGACCAGTTGAAGACTGGAAGTTAAGTTGCCATGTAACAAACTTTGTTTTCTGAAATTTATTTTGAGGATATTGACTTTGCAGTTAACACATTTTACGTACAATGTTAGCTTGTTAACTGTGAGCAAATTGACCAAAGTTCACATAACTTTGAGATATAAAATCTGGTAAAAAATACTACAAATCTAGAGCATTTGGTGCCAACTTTCAGAATGACTTTAAATGCACTTTGTTGTGAATACAATTTCATGGCTAGTTGATATGTATTAAAAGAGAGGATCACAATTTTCTACATCAGTCTAAGAATAAGTGAGGTGACCTCTTTCATGAACAATGTACTGTAATTACCTCTGCCAAGAAGGTTTCTTTTTTGTTGCCGTTTCTTTATCTTGTAGCAGGATTATGCAGAAAACTACTGAACTGATTTTATTGAACTCAGAGGACTATTATCTGTGAGTGTGTTGAATTTAAGAAGACTGTTGGGCCTTGGCGGAGGTATGGGGTCGACTGAGTATAATTCTAGTTTTTTTTATAGATTTCTCTCCATTGAGGGCTCAATGTGAGTGATGTGGGACTGTGGAAATGCACAAAGGGAATTTAATACTAGAATTGGTGTTGCTTTGCAAGATATCCACTTGATATGGCTTACTCAAACTGCTGATCGAGTTTTGAATACATTTCTGCACAGGCATAGAACTTTGCTGTACTGTATTTTGTGTGTGTACATAAATCATGAAGCTTTCCTTTAAGGTTTGTTATCAGGTCTCAATTTAAAAGTGAACAGTTTGTATGATTCTAACATGTTTTCTCTGGTCTGTGTTGCAGAAATGCGAGTTTAACATGGATAACCTGAGCAAGCCAGAGCTGCTCACCCTGCTGAGTATCATGGAGGGAGAGCTGGAGGCTCGAGACCTGGTCATAGAAGCCCTGAGGGTGAGCCCAGACAACACCGACACACTCACAAGCTAAACCACTGCTATCACAGCCTCTGTCGGGTTAATTGAACACAACCTATTCAGAACCGATTTCCTTTGTGCAATGGCTTGAGATGAGATGATTAGCTGTAATTGTGACCAGGATTGTTTTGGTATCACTCGCTGTAATGAAGATGAATGGTTGTGAAAGCTGCTAAATTAATGCAATATCACCAAATCTGAGTCAGTGGTCTGATCCCAGAAATGTGCAGAACAATTGGCTGACCACATTGAAAGACTCTGCCCCACTGTCTCTGTCTTCCCTTTGTAATTACCCGCTGATAAGCAGTCTCTCTAATTGCCTTTGTTGAATGGGAGCTGACTGAGCGACTAGTTAGCACTTGGTATCTGGCCGGAAAGGCCAGTTTGATAAATTCCTTGTGTCCATCCAGCACCACCTGCTTTGTAATAAAGAGATGACTGAAGCTTGTTCTGGTTCCTACTGTTCTTTAGTTACTATTGAAAACCAATGAGGGGAAAGGTGCTGCTTGAGAATAAAAGGTCATAGTTTTTAATTAGCTACTGAAACTCTGAGCTTGAGAAAAACGAGAGGATATTAGCTCTGTCTCCTGGTGAACACTTGCTAAAGTATGATTGAATTTTAAAGGTGGTTGGTTAGACACTCCTGAGCCACAAGTAGCACCTCAAAGTTGTACGAACGGTCAAACCAATAGTTTCATACTAACTATGGGATCTGTGAGTGTTAAACTAAGCAATAGGATGGACTACATGCCATCATACTATAGTCTGTTCTCTGTATGTTCTGTCCTCATCCAAAAATATGAAATAACTGATAAGTTGCTCGGAAGTTATAAGGTAGGAATTTCTTTTTAGTATATGAACAGTGTTTGTATTTGTGGAAATATTTACTATTTACTGATTCAGTCAGCTACTAATAGCTGAAATGCTGCCATCATGAATGTTACATTTTCGTATTAACTCTATTAAAGAGGTTTGGTTGACCTGTGTGATAATTTTTACATTAATGAACTTTGTATTGCTGTTAAAGTGCCAGGTGTAGCTGGTTCTTTACAGGCGCATGAATTCTGAGTTATTTCCGAACAAACCCCTGCAAGTCCCTCTCTTCTTGCAGTTCTGTATTTAGGTCGGCTCGGCTTGTCCATGCTCCACTTAAAGGCTGTCCTCTCAGACATTTTAAATAGGCTCTTGTTACGGTGCAACTCATTCACTGTGTTATACTGGGCTATTGAGAAGAGGGATGTCCTTATAAATTGCTACCGTTCAAACACCTTGTATTTGATTCTCTGAAACGACATGAACAGCCATAGTGTTTTCTTCTGTTGCACTCCAAACACATCTTCTGGTGATCTAACTGATGGTTGTGCAGTCATCTTCCAAAGCCATTCCTTTTCTTGTTATGTTTTTTTGCTGTTTATCTTGCACACAGTTTGTTCAGTTTTCAGATTGAGTCTGTTGTGTGACTGCAGGCTTCAGTGTTGCTGGTATTGAACATTTAGTGACTTTCTGCCTCCCTCTGCATCAATGCATTGGCTTCAGACTGTTATTTAAATATTTTCAATATTTTACAGCATATTTTTTCCACCTTTTAATTCTATTCCATCGGCCTTTCTTTATTTCTGCAATCTCCGTCCATATAGCTTTGGAATAGACTTTGTCTCAATGTCATCTCTTCCCTGTTCTTTTGTGTCACTGGTATTGGTTGTTCTTCTGTTTCACCCTCACCGACACTTCAATCCTGTTTTTAAGAGTCCCTGTAGACCACATATCCTCTGTAGATGGATATCCTATCCAAGTTTTAATGAAATAAGCCTCCTCTCTGGTAACCTCATGGCTCTTGCAAAAACACAATGAGCCTGTTTGTTCGGTTGCAGATAAGCCCTAACCGAGAGAGGGAGGCAGACAGGAGGAGGGACAGGCTCTGAAGAAGTGGGAGATAAATTGAAAAAGAGACAGTTGAGAAAGATAGATTCAGAGTGAGAGGCCCAGATCAATGGTTCAAATCATAGCGGATGCCATTGAGGGTGGGTGAAATGCAGAAAGAGAGGGAAAAATGGAGGCCCGACAACATGTCTGACAAAGCGCGACAGTGTGACAGAGAGGATTAAACCTACTCCCCCATCCATTCGTCTTCCAGTTCTCTCCCCAGCTCCTCCCAAACAGCCTGAATAAAAGCATCATCTGGCGGCCATCATTAGGACAGTCAGTTTCACTGGACAATCAAATCACAAATAAAGCTAACCATTAGTATGAGCACCTTTACAGTGGCACACACAACCACACCAAAAGCTTCTGAACCAAAGTTCCATGGCTTGGCACAGCTACAGCGATTGTTTATGGCGTTTGGGTGTTATTAAGAGGCTTTGGTGCCACAGAATAATTGGCGTGTGGCTAAAGCTGGCTGAGCTGCCGTATCAGGTTTCATCCTGGAGACAAAGAAAGGAGGCCGTAAGCGGATTAGCCAAATGACCGCGATATCACATGTTTACCGTGGCCGATGGCTACACAAGTCACCCATTCTTCTGCACCAAGAGCTTTCCAGAGGGCGTTTGGAGAGTGCAACTTTACCCAATTCCCAGAGCAGGAATTTGTATTTGTTTCACAAAGCCATAGGGATATGATCTATTCTAAAAGGAAGTAGCTGTGATCAGCTTTGCCCAGTGATGGCTGAGTAGCAGCCTGAGTCAAAGTAGATAAAGTTAAAAGCCTGAACGGAGATTACGTCTTTGGCTGGTGGCACTATCAACATTTTTTTTAATTTTTACACAGGCACCATGCTGGATGGAGATGGTAGATCACAAGGTCTCTCAAATTTAAATATTGGTCATCAGCCACCAGACGGATTGAAAAATAACCAGTAGGTGCCTGCTGTTGACTTTTTTTAAACAAAATCAAAGATATTACCGAAGCTTTAAGTGCCATAGACAATTTTTTTATGTGAGGACAGTCCAAGCAAATTTATAATAATAAATTGTATTTGTATAGCACATTTAAAAAGTATTCAACCACACTCAACATTGTAAAAATAGTGTCAATAAAAACAATAACTATAAGGCAACATTATAGCAGTTAAAAGACATCTTATATTAAAACAATTATAACACATATATAAATCAGATTAAAAGCGGATTCAATATGGTGAGTTGTGAGTACATTTTTTAGGGAGGTGAGTTGGGGAAAATGTCTGAGGTGTTGGGGGGAGAGAGTCAGAGGGAGGGGGCAGCAATGGAGAAGGCCCTGACCCCCTGGTTCGGTGTTTGGAAAGGGTAAGAAGGGTGAGAAGGTTGGTGTTGGTAGATCTGAGGTTGCGGGTGGGATTGTGTCTGTGCATGAGGTCAGAGAGGTAAGAGGGGGCGTGGTTGTGGAGGGTTTTGTATGTGATGAGGAGAATTTTAAACTGTATTCTTTGTTGAATGTGGAGCCAGTGAAGGTTTTGAAGGACAGGGGTGATGTGGTATCTGGTGCTGGAGTGGGTGAGCAGACCGGCAGCTGAGTTTTGGATGTATTGTAGTTTTTTTTAAAGATTTTTGCGGATGTGCCGTAAAGGATGCTATTGCAACCATCTAGTTGTGATGTGTGTTTCAGCGGCTTAGGAGGAGAGGGAGGGGCGTATTCGGGAAATGTTTTTTAGGTGAAAAAGGCTGTTTTGTGTTTTGGTTGACGTGGTGTTCAAAGGAGAGGGTTCTGTCGAAGATGACACTGAGGTTACAAATATGTGTGTCGATGTGGGAACAGTCAATGGAGAGGGAGAAATTGTGGCAGGAGAGCTGGGGCTGATGATAAAGATTTCAAATTTGTCACTGTTGAATTTGAGTTATTTTGCGTCCAGGTCTTTATATCTGTGAGGCAGTTTGTGAGGGTGGCGGGAGAGCTGGATTTGGTGGAGATGTAGAGTTGTGTGTTGTCAGCATAGCAGAAAAAATGGAGGCCACGCGGGCGTATGATGTTACAGAGGGGGAGCATGTAAAGAATAAAGAGGGGACCAAATACAAAATCTTGGGGGACACCTTGGGAGACTGCGGCCGTGTTGGAGTTGTATTTATTGATGCTGATGAACTGGTGGCGGTCGGAGAGGTAGAATTTGAACCAGGAGAGGGCAGTGGGGCAGTGAGAAAACCCAACCATTCAATATCGTATGAAGTCCTTAAACTTAACATGTGACAGAACTATGCACTTACTATAAACTGTGCTATATTTGTCCAACATAGAGCAGCAAGATAATTCTGTTGAAATCAAAACTCTGCTGTTTGGACACATGTAAAGCCTGCTTTATACTCAGGCCTGTCAGAAGTTTTTTTACTTGAAAATTATTATCTGACACCAGGACTTCATTACCTGCATGGTCAGCTTTGTGGAGGTGGGAGAGCAGCCAATAACTGAAGTCCTCTCAATCAGTGTTCCCTTTTCATATGAACAACCAATTGCCACGCTGAGTGTCCTCCTGGAGAGCTGTCTGAAAATATATGCTGTTTTCTCCATTTTGCACAGACAGTGATTCCTCCTTTGAGTGTGACTGTCTTGATCAATCATAAACACATTGTATTCTGACATGGTTGGACAACATGGCTTCTGAACTATCTGATGGTGAACAGGGTGGTCATAAATCTATTATTCAAACTTTTATTTACTCTGCTTTGTTCGCCACCTATTTCTTAGGCAAACATTTAGAGCAGTGGTCCCCAACCTTTTTTGCGCTACGGACTGGTTTGTTGTCAGACAATATTTTCACGGACCGGCCGTTAAGGTGTGTCTACGGAACCTCATTACGGAGTCCCTCTGGTACGGCCTCTGGTGACAGCGGTAGATTTTTTTTTAATTTAACGGAATTTGGAGAGGTTTTTTTTGGTTATTTAAAATAAAAAATGTATTCGTTAATTTAAAAAAATTCCACCGATGTCACTACAGATAGGATGCCGGAAATGGCAACAGAGTTTTTAGTGCTGTTGTGGCGATCTCAGGGTATTCTGCCGTGACTTTAATCCAGGACACCGGCAGAGTTGTTTTCTCAAACATAGTTCTCAGACATGCTGGATTCACCTGGTTTGTTGACTAATGGGTCCGACAAATACCGTGTTGGTTTGTGTTCAGCGAAAAAGTGACGTGACCGAGACAAGCGTCTTGAAATGCGTAAAGCATGAGTCATAAAGGAGAGGATCCGGATAATAGATAAAACAGAAAAAATGTAAATTGTTTATTCTTTCTGTGCGGCCCGGTACCAAATGACCCACGGCCCGGTACCAGGCCACGGCCCGGGGGTTGGGGACCACTGATTTAGAGCATATAGAGCTTTCTTCACCAGCTAGTACTTCTTAAGCCATCTGCTATTTACATGCCAGGCAATTGGCATACAGCTAATGTACAGTTATACTGTTTGTGCAGCAACAGGGCCAACACAACAAGCTAATAGAAACTAAAAGGAACTTACATCTGCACAGAGCGGCAGAGTCTGTTAATTCCTACTGGAGTTGGACGTTATTGGATTCAATGATATTATTAAAATATTTTACCTAATGCAGTTGAAGCATTACAGGAATTTTAATTACAATGTATGTAGACAGAAATGATCGTTAACATCTCCAGGTCTGCTGTTCCTGTTTTGTTGACTAATAACACACATTACTAAGACATGGACAGTTGGACAGTGTGAAATGGCTTCTAACTGGTGGGCAGTTATGTTCTGTGAGTCTCAGTGGGAAACAGATACTGTAGCGGCGGAGGTGTCAGATTTGAAGTCTGTACTTTTGTGAAAATGACCATCATGATTATTTGAAGAAAAATTATACTGCAGCTTCGGTGTCCAGTTTTAAGAAGCAGTCGGTTGTTCTGCACACTTGCGTCCGGCCTTATGCGGACAAACCCCTCTGTAGTCATGTGATCTGCCATATGACTAAGAGTTCATGAAGCGCCTGTCACCACTGGGCTCATACATGCTTTGCACAACACAACACATGCCCCGAGCCATCAGGCTTTCTCTAGCGTCACGTTATCTCCAACCATCTAGCTATTTCAGGCATGCCCTGGTGCTGGGCTTTTCCATATCTCCCCTCCACACATATACACTCAGCAATTTCTGTCTTCTTCTGTATCTGTGTGTCTCTTTTTTCCTGCAAATCTTAACATTTTGGACATCCTGTACTATCTCTTGATGTCGATCAGTGTCTCTTACTGCTTTCTGTTTCTATCTCTGCTCTTATCTCTTTCGAAAGACTCTGTGGCAGCTCGTTACTCATCATTACTCTCTGACAATCGCTCTCCTTCCATATAAATCTTTGTATTTCTTTTCCCCTGTTGCTGCATCTCTGTGGGCTGCACATTTAATCTGAAATATATTAAAAATCGCATTACTCTCCCGGAGCTGCAATTTCGGTTTTATTTTTTTCCTCATAGAGAGGGATGCTTTACAAAGTCAACCCAAGGAGTTCAATTATGTGCTGCACAAAATGTATGACCCTTTGAATCTGTGAATATTTTCATTTTATTAAAACGAAACACTGAGCATAATATCATCCTCACAATCTGACCCATCTTTTTGGAGTTTGAAATTGAGGTGAAAAAACCCTTCAACAGAGAAAAGTTATTATTTTTTGTCTGTGCACTGGCAGAATATGCGGGCATCATCGTCAGTCAGAAGCGTCACTATCACCAAGTAAACCTTTACTCTTGTGTCTTTATTCCTCTTTTGCCTCCTTTCTTGTTCAAAAGAAAGCATACACACACACACACACACACACACACACACACACACACACACACACACACACACACACACACACACACAAGCCAATCAGCATCCTGTTCTGATCGGTTGGCTGCCTAGCAACCAGACCCCCCCCAACCTGGACCCTCCTTCAAAAGCTCATGTTTCACTGCCACCCACAGACATGCCACTTAGGAACGAAGACTCAGAGCGTCCATCCTCACATTTCTGGGAAGCTGGTTTCACCCGGATGTCTCTGGAGAGTTAATTTTGTCTGACAGTCTTTTTTTTGTATTTCTGCGCTGGTTTTTGAAGTGCTGTCAGTCAATCCAGGAGACTGGTTCAATCCCAGGGGGGTGGACCGTCTCAGACTTGAAACAGCATGTCTGAGTGTATGTGCATGTATAATGGAAGTAGGACCTATTTAAATGATTGATCAATTTGTCACTTATATTCTTGGATTACTCTTAAGAGTTTATTGTATTAAAACAAATACCAAATTAACTCAAATGCAAATAGCTTGTTTCATACTGCAAACCCACCTTGTTTGGAGGTGGGCATGCAGTTTTTCTCAAGGAAATGGTTAAACTGATGTAATCAGCTACAGATGCAGCTCCACACATGCTTCCATTCTAATTTTTCATAATAGTTAACAGAAAAAGAAATGTACTGCTTGTCGACCAAAACCCACATTAAGAGTAAACCCATCATATTTGTATATTTGTTGGATTGACATGTCTGCATCTGAATGATACGGAAGACATATATTTTTCTGGCGGATATTTATCACCTCCATTATAAAAATATTTGTAATGTAATTGTTAGTTTGTTCCGGCTGTCAGTTTTTGTTCTCCGTCTTCATCCAACTAAAGACTCGCTGTGGTCGATGGTCACCTTTTAAAAGCTTTAATAGGTCCGACTGAACAGAGGCTTTTACATAATTGACATTTTCACTTCACCCTGTTTAAGAGTGCCCTGAATAGCATTTTCTCTTTTAGAAGCACTTCATGTCATTAAAGCTGCACTACATGTGGAACTGGCCTTTATATACTTTATATGCTTCACGGACCACTAATTGTATGTATGTGTATATGTCTCCTGTACGTGTACTTACTTTTTTAGTTTTTGTGTATTTACATCTCCTTGCTGTGTGCTCAGCACACACACACACACACACACACACACACACACACACACACACACACACACACACACACACACAATCTTCCCTGTGAAATGAGGCGATTGGTGAAGTGCTCAGGAAGTAGGTCATAGCAACCATCTCTCTCTCGTAATCCATGCTTTGCTTTACTGTAATATCTCTCTCTCTCTCTCTCTCTCTCTCTCTCTCTCTCTCTCTCTCTCTCTCTCTCTCCCTCTCCCTCTCCCTCTCCCTCCCTCCCTCCCTCCCTCCATTCTGCACGGTGATGGCTTTTATCTAATGTTCATCCCAGTGAGGCAAGTGCATCCATCTTAAACATGGTCGGCCCCAAGTGGGAGTCCAACCCCCAACCCTGGCTGTGAACAGCGCTGCGCTCTACACAGGGACTTGGATGTTCTTGTCAAGTCGGACACCCGCCTGTTATGTGTGTGTCATGTTTCACAACAAATTTAATGAAAACATGGAAGGAATGTGTTATTAGCGCATGTCTGTTTAAATCTGCCTGTTTGGAATTGGATGCTTGGTCAACCTGTGGTAATGAAACTGTTAAAGTGGTCTGCAGTAATTGTCAATGCTGCTGAGTACTAGTTGGCTGTTTATTCAAACTTTATTAATATTGACTAGATTGTACACTTTCGACAATACACCTCCTTGGGCCCCCTAACAATACTGCGGAGGAGTTGAACGGTCCGATAGATTGTATTTTCAAAATTTTGATTGTGATGATCATCATCATTATGATCTAGTGCTGTAACTAATCCAATTATAAAAGATGTTTAAATGCAGCCAAAATATTTTATTTATTAGCTAACAATAAACCATAAACAAAAAGACTTGTCGATCAAATTATTAGAGATCCTTTTCCCAGTTGAGTGTGAAGTGTGATCACTGTGCTGAACACTCATTAGTTTAAATTCAAAGTCAGTATTAACTATAATGACGATAAATTGAGATAGCAAGTTTGAGAAGATAAAGCTTTCTGTGTATATTTGCTACATGCTGATCCAGGGTTCATGGATGCAGTAACAGCCGCAGCTCCACTGTTGTGACATGAAGACTACTAATTTCCATTTCACAACTAATTTAAAAATGACTCTGAAGAAAGTCATTTGCCAACAGATGACGTTGCTTTTTAGTTTTTTAGTCCTTTCAATAATGGCCTTTCATTTTTTTCTTTCCAGCCCTGAATAAAGGCCTGATCTTTCACTTATTTGTACTCAGAAGTGCTGTAATGTAGTAATTTTAAAGTGCTATTGGCAGACTCTTAAAAATAGAGATGAAAAGAAGGAGGGAAAGGTATTCTGGGTCATTCAGCCTGAGGCGGTTACTGCACAGGTGAAAACGTTCTGGCTCAACCCTGCTGAAGTGCCCTTGAGCAAAACAATGAACCACCCACCTGCTGCATAGAGTCTGATGGTACTGAGCGTGTGTCACAGAGCAGTTTGCCAATAAATATGATTCCTGGAGCTACTGGATGAGATGGTGACAGAAAGATGGCGGCCGAGTGTGTGAAATGAAGGCTGTGGGTGAGTGAGAGGCTGTGAGCGGAAGAGACACTCTGATCCAAATGTCAAAGAAACGTGTGAGTCAGTCATAACTAAAATCATCGACTCTTCGGGCCAAGACGTCGACGGCGTGGGATTGTGGGTTGATGCCAAGCAAACACAGGATGTTAGAGAGACTTAACCAAGGATGTTAAGGTTGTTGTTTGATCGCTGAGTTGGCCGGTTGTTTCCCCCTCTTCGATCCTTACATTAATATGTCTTTTGGATGGATATCTAAGACATCATTTGGACGGCCATTATCCCTAGATGATAAGTTCTATTTAGATTAAAGTATATGGTGAAAATTAGAGGTGTCCTGATTATGTCATTATCAACATTAATATTTTGGCATTGATCTGAGTCCTTTAACAATGGATAAAGGTCCTAGTAAAAATTCCACCCTACTATAGCAACACACTCGCTAGATGGCTCTGGCAGCACATGTGCGTGCAATAGGTGAGAGCAGGGATCCAAGAGCCCATGATAATGCCCAGATACATCTGAACGCACTGGGATGCTCCGTGTTTGGAGCTGGGGTATCTTACTGTATCAAGCCCTGAATTTGTTATTTAGTGTTAAATTATTGAAGTTAGCTTTAGTTTATTATGGGATTTTGGTTTGTTCATTTGTTCAGAGTTTGGCACTTATTCATATTTCTATATTTAAGTTCAATATATTTTAAACAGTAAATTTTTCAAATTTCAACGTCCAATTTACCTAAGAAAAACCAGCTGCCCTTTTCGTTGACTGTTGTTTTGTGCTTTAAGTTCTGTAACGGTTTCGGCACTGGTACCGAACAATACCTAACCCTTTTATTTACTTTAAAGTTGTGTTGAACATGTTCCAGAGGCTCTGAAATAACACAGCTGAGGTTTACTTCTCTGGCACAGGATGTTTCCAACTGCCACTTGACCCAAATTCGTGGGGCTCTGATTCAGTGTTATAGCTTAAACTGTTTATACAACATGATTGACGGATTAACCGCTAGAATGTGACCCTTGAAGTTCACGCGACGTGGTCCACTACAGAGAAGACACATCACACTGTTGGAGTTGTAGAGACTGTAAAAACACACTATACACAAATGATACAACAGTTACAGAGCAGAGCATCTTCGATCACAGAAGATCTTTGTGCGGGTATTAAGGCTGACTTCCAGAGACCATTTACATTTTGATCTGTTGGCAAGTTCCTTACAGGAATTAATTTGTGACGACTGATGTGATGCACTGATTTAAAAAAGAATAAAGGAATTTTAACCATGAAAGTCAACAAGTACTGAGATGAAATGAGAAACTACAACCTGAATGTTTTGTGCACTAATCTTAATCTAATAACAAATCGCTTGTAGTTCAGCAAATCCGTGCATTTTGCCAAGTTTATCATCGGATCTCTGACTCACATAAGGAAGGCTTGTCTGCTGTTTGTTTCAGTAAAAAATGTGGAAGATTGGGATGTGCTTTATTTTAGTCAATACCATCCATCCATCATCTACATGGAGAGAGGCGGGATACAACCTGGACAGGTCACTAGCGTATCACAGGTCAAACATACAGAGAAAAAAAAACTAATTTTACGGCCAATTTGGAGTTTCCAATTAACCTAACCTAATCCTCATGTCTCTGGACTGTGGGAGGAAGTTGGAGAAGCCTGGGAAAACCCACACAAAAAGACCCTGACCGAATTAGAACCTTCTTGCTGTGAGGCAGCAGTGCTCACCATCACTACCATGCTGCCTGTTAAGTTAATAACAATGCATGAAAATATCATTAGTCTTGTCCTTTTCATAATCAAAAGTTATGACTTTTTTGATCGCTTTACTTTTCAGTAAGGAAATCTTGTGGGCTTAATTTTTGAAATAGTTTGATCTAGGATTTAAAACCTAATTGTCATTGTTAATTAGCAAAATATACCTCTAGGTAACCCTGAGTTCTACAGATTGGTTAGAGTAATCCAAAATCCCTGCACTATCCTATCACTTGCTACAGTGCTCCTAAAATCCCTTTTAAATATAATGTATGCTATTGGCTGTGATAACCAACGTGTGTCTAGTTTTGAGGAAAATAAAGTAAAGAGCACTCAAAGGTTAACAAACTTGTAAATGTTTCTAAATTACAGTTTACTTTATGTTCACTGACGTTTTGGAGTGTGCAGGGTTTTAGTTGAGTCAGTATGGGAATAAGGGCCTCTTCCTCCTTTTTCTCTTTTCCAGCCATTAATCGATCCTGTCTCTCTCCAGCACGACTTACTGTCTCCCTTTTGGCTTTGCAGTAATGCATCGTAGCCCAAGCAATTAAATTTACAAGCATTCAGCAGCTACTACAGTGCCCTCCATGTGCATTTTCTCTCTCTTATTCGATGTTCCTCTCCAAGGCAACGGCCTCCTAACAAACACCCTGCCTTCCCCTCCACCTCCACTGTTGCTCATGGTGATCTCTGTGCTGTTCTGGTCAGGCTGAGCTCTGCCCTGAGTGGGGGGGGCTGGAGGTCGTGACTGATGTGGGGGAAGAGAGTGCTGTCAAGGGGGTTGTGAGTTCGGCCTCAACACAGCCACTGCTTTGTCTAGACGTGGAGTTCCTGAGCAACACTGGCGGCTCTGTTCTTGCCCTTGACAGCAATTTTTGGTTGTATCAGCAGAAAACAAGTTTTCTGTGTGTGGGGGGGGGATTTACCCTGTTTCTATGGCTGTACATTGCCGAGCATTTTGTATCTGACAATGGACAGCAGGTCACAACTGTTGACCAGAGGAGGGTTTATTCTGTTTCAATTTGAGTACTTTAGTGTCAGTGCAGATATTGTTAGTGTGCTTCTCTAGTGAGAATCAAACACTCTAATATGGTGCTTTTAATGCTTTTCATTACCAATTCATCTATCAAAATCAGTTGCTGAGAGGTTATTCACTTAAGATGAGTTTTGACACACAAGCTAGTGTAAATTGACACATTTCACTTCTGGATTTTGCGCACAAACCCTGCGGTACAGCTGCAGTTCAACCTTCATAGTTAATCAAATTTCCACATCATGTAAATGCAGTCAATTACAAGAGGTATATAATAATAGGTGATTGTTAATACATGGCTCCAGCAGCATGTCAAAAAAGGGTCAAAATCCATGTACATTTTGAATGAAGTTGCTTGTTTTGTCCAACCTACCGTCCAAACCTGAAAGAAGAGAGAAAACTGCAAAGCATGAAGTCAGCCTGGCCCATTGTTTGCAAACCCGGTCCAGCTCCATAAAGTGGCCAATCAGTTACCTCCAATTATCTCCAGGTTAAATCCTAACCCACCCTGACCTGTTGGCATATGTCCCCAGACCCAACTTGTGGTTCAACATACCCACACAGTCACTTATATCAAGTGCGTTATGACCGCTTTGTTCTCCTGAGTTATGGGAATTGTCGAAGCACCGACGCTCCTGCAGCTGTAAAGCTCTTACTTTTAACAAACAGCAAAACCACTGATAAGATAATCACAACTGGCTATTTATGTATAGATGTCATCCATTTATTATATATTGTAGCTAGTTTGTTGTCAGTACAGTGATAACGTACTGTGCCTCTCCAAATTTAACAAGCTGGAATCTGTGAATGTTGAACTGATGACGATGATTACTCTTTTAAAATCCTAAAGGACGAAGGAGATGACAAAAGCACAATCACAGACATCACTTAATTTGAAGTATAAAATCATCTGGTGGCCTGAGATAAACAGGAAATGCTGAAATCACAAGTAGGTTAAAGCTCGGTCTGAATATTGATTCAATTATTCAATGCTGTCGTTTGTATACTGGTGCCGTGTTGGCCTGATGATGTGCAGGATTTCATTCTATTCAGCTTATTTCTCTAATTAATTCCTCCTTCGTGGATAAAGTCGTGTTAGATAGATAGATAGATTACTTTATTCATCCCCGAAGGGAAATTAAGTAGTGTTAATCAGCAGAATCAGACAGTGTGGTGGTTTGTTGGAATGAACTTCTGCAGACTCGTGGTCTGTAACTGCTTCAGAAAGTGCCAGCTCCTCTCTGCACGACAGACACAGATTAAAGGGTCTACCTGCTGCTCTGACCTTGTGCTACCAATCCTCAGTTTCACACATGAGTTGGTTCGTGCCTTGCCAATCGGCCACATGGCGGGACAGGGCCAGAGTGCCAGAGATTGCTAGGACCCGACTGCGGGGCCTGGATGGAGAAAACGTCCAATCAGCATAAACTCTGATGCCGATATACGATAATGAACCTTCTCTACATAAACACATAGTTGTTGGTCAAACTGGAAATGAACTCAGTTGTAATTCTGGGGCTATACTAAATAGATTTAAAAAGTTAGATTCCAGATTGGGATAAATGGGTAAATGCACTTTTAAAACACTAATTGGCAGACGAAAGGCTGTAAAGTGCACATTATGGTAAATCACAAGTTACCTCAGGATATTTACTTACATTTTCTGGGAATAAATTATGTGTTTGTCAGATGGGTAGAATTAAAGCCACTATTGGTGTAGAGCAGCTGGCATCAAGTAACAATTCGTCAAAAGACGTATGAGAAAAGATACATTATAAATCTGTAGGACACTGAAAAACTGTTGTGTCAGTCCAGCTTTCCTTTTTCCTTGAAGCCCTGCAGTTTAAGGTGTTTAATGAACATTTGAAAACAATTTCCATGTCGAACGCTGCACAATCCCTCGGGCTGAAAGCTGGAGAAGACGTTAAAACCAGTTTATGATCGAGCCGACACCTCTTTACTGCTCCGTTTTTACCACATGTCTTCGTCGATGGGGTTGATTTTTATTATTCTCTCCATCCCGGGCAGTTTTAATTCTATGTACATTAGAGGTTTTGTGGAGGGAGGAGGCATTAGAAAATATTTGAGGGCTGTTTTTTACCAAATGTTGAGTCACCAAGGTTCATCTCTTGCATGTGAGTTTCCCAGCTTTCTGTCTTTGTGAGGACCAGATTTACTTTGAATCTGCAAAGTGAGAACATTTTGTGTAGGAATTGCAGTTTGGCCTGTTCTTTGCGTATTTAGAGCTAGATTGCCTTGGTTATATGGCTATGGTTGGATTTATGTCTAAGTAATGAAGTAATGTATGTTAAGCATGAGTTTTGGGATGATAATGATTGTGTGGTGACACAAAGCTTATTCATACAACATGTATTCACTTTAAATGTTTTACCTTTTTGATTTGAGACGCCAATCTGCAGCCGTACTTAAGTCAGGAGAGACTTGACTGAAAGAAAGGGAAGAGTAAATTCATCAAATTGGTTTCATTGAAGTGGTCAAAAGGGTGACAGGATGTAAAGATTGAAGCATTTTCCTTATAGATTTTTACCTGATATCTGAGCAATCTTAAGAGTAATGTCTCATTATATTTCCCTTTTTCTTTCCTTTTGCTTTGCTTTTGTATTTCTGCCCAGTCCCACTTGTCCCACTAACCCATAGGTTTTAAAATCCATTTTCTTGTCCCTGTGACCCTTAAATTCTAAGCCAGTTATTGATAGATAATGGATGGATGGGTGAAATGAATCTTGTCCAGCAAAATCTACTCTGTTTTAAGGACAATGACATTGTGACCTCACCTGAGGCAGAAAACATGTTCCCATCCACACCATTATCCCTCTATCCCACTATTTCCTGTCTACCGACTCCAAGAACTGCTTGTCTGAGAATAAAGAATCCCTTCTACCTGTCTCCTCTGCTCTTTCTCAGCCCTTTATCTAATCTGTTCATTTGAGGATGACAGGGAGCATCGCTGTCACTCTGATGCTTGTCTGTAACCTATCAGGTGACGCATTTCAGCTGTGGCTGAATAATGATTGTCAAGTTACAGCAGTACCTGTAACAGCAGGGAGGTTTTTAAATTTTAAAAAGTGATCCTATAGCATGAAAGTCTTTAGTCTCTCCTTTCCAGCTCAGTGCTTCAGGCGAATCAATATTATTGGTTGAATATTCCCTGTCTGTGTGACATTTGTTTGATTGGCTGGAAGGAAATAGTCATCTAATGAACACGTGGAGAAGTGATGGACTATATATATATTCTCGATATAGGGACATACAGAGATGGGGAGAAAAACTCTCGGTTTTAAAGTCACAGCCATTTTTTTAAGCACACATACTGATCAGGAGATGACAAACCGAAAACCTTGATACCGTGATGGATTTTCAAAGTGTTGCAGGTATGGCCTGCCCCTTTAAGAAAGTTGTTGTGTGTGTGACGTAGTGCACTTGAGAATTGTGGGTAGGGCGCTATATGTTGTATGAGTATGAGTCATATCAGACCAATGAAATTACCGAACAGGTCACAGTGGACCAATGAAACTGTTTCGGCAAACTAACACACGCTTAATTCTTCAGATCACCCATTTTGCGCTTCGTGCATGCCCCCTTATCATGGAAAAGACACAAAGAAATGCATGTGATGGGGCTTTCAAGTTAAAAGCGATCCATCTAGCTGTCGAAGAAGGAAATAGAGTTGCTGCAAGTACGCTCACCATCAATGAATCGATGGTGAGACGCTGGAGATGGAAGCATGAAGAACTGACTCTTTGGAAAAAGACGACGTTACCGGCATTTATTTAATTAAAAATAAAAGAAAACAGTCCTGTAACATCTTCCCGCAATAATATCTCATGTTTCAACGGGGACAGCTGCTGCTTATAGACAAGTGCGGCTTATTTATGTACAAATTCTTTTTTCTTTTATAAATTTGCAGGTGCGGCCTATATTTGGTGCGCTCTATAGTCCGGAAATTACGTTACTTGCTTCTTAAGTTCCCCATAGTTGGAGGTAACACAATGACCTGATTTATAAACACACAGGAGTCTGTATATAAAAATGGACAGGCCCTCCGGGCTGGAGAGTGAAGCTAATGTTAAAGTGCCTGAAACCTGTATTCTCTCGTTAAACCAGCTGAGGGTGAATTCATGCATTCAGCTCCCATAGAAGTGTATGAGAGAAATTATTTTTAAATGTCAGTAAACATTTTCTCATGGAGTTGTGTGAATCAGCAGTTGGAAGTCTTCTTCAATACAGCCTGATTTAAAATCAAATAGAGGATGTATAGTATACATGGGGCGGGGTATAGTGTGATTGACAGCTATAATAGGGCCATCTCCCTCGACGGCGCCGAAATATGGTTACTTCTGGTTTCAAAAAAAGAAGATGACGCTGGACAAAAGGACAAACTAGAGGCTTCAAAACGGAAGCTCACTAACCAATGGGTGACGACATGGTGGGATGCAACAAATCACAGCTGGTTTACGGATGAGAAACAACTTCTGAACTGCAAACATTTAAGGAAAAAACAAAGTGATGCTTAATATGTGACGTGAGTGCCCACGTTCACAACCTGCTTAATTTAACTTGAGTGGGCAGCGCCTAAGTGTCGCTGGGATTTCAGTCATTATCTCTGCCTTCAGCCCACGTTATGCTGCTGCTCTTTTCTCCGACACGTAATTCAGCAACTGTGTTGAACAGGCAGCCTAATGATCCGTAAATCTGACTGATTCAGTCTAATACCTAAACAATTGAGAGCTAGAAACGTCTCTGGGTGATTTCCCTCCTTCCCCTTGCTTGCATGTCACTATGGATAAATGAAATGGCTGAAAAAAGGGAGGCTGGTAGATGATCTGTCAGGGCCACAGAGCAGGCGGGCAGGCAGGGTCTGGGAGTTGGTTTACACTCAGGGCTGTTGAGGAGAAGTTCAGCCGGAGCCCAGACACGTCACTACAGAACTATCATGGCTGCGAGGGCCAGCTCAGACTCTCCTCTTATTTCCCACTCTTTCACACTCTTCTTCTCTGAAGCTTTTCCCACAGTGAACCTAAGTCCTCTCTTCTTTTTATCCTCCTACAAATGGTTTTTCTCTCCATGCATCTTAACATTCTGCTTTCTTCACACCTTATCTTTGTTTTCTACCACCCTTCCTATTTTCCTTTCGACATTTGCTCATATAGTTTCGACCGTTTAATTAGTTATTTTATCCTAGGGGTATATAATAAGGATGGATATAGTGATCAGTGATTATATCCGTCCATCTGTCGTTCCAGACGTTTTCATTAGAAAGCAACAGAGACACCGCACAGCGTTCTGTTTACAGGGCATGGATGTGATGTGATTAACTTGTAATCACTTTAGAAGAATTACAGGATCACTCCATATTCTACACCTGCCCTAAACAATGATCAGTTGCTGTTCAGCGGATGTTGAGTCTTCGATAATGTCTTCTTGCTTAAAGGCAACACAATAATGAAATCTATTGAAAAATAATTTCTGTTAACTGATTAGTTGTTTGATCTGCAACACAATTTGAGAGTTGCTGCTCTGTCGTCTCGCTTCTGCTTGGGGATCTAACTTTAGTGCTTAAATGTGATACTCAACACAGCTTTGAACACACCGAAGTCTTTCTCAGAGAGGAGAGTGACCTCCAGTCACAAACTGAAATATTCTATTAAAAGAGACTGGTTTGGTAGCTGAGACTTTGTGTCCTCATTACCAGCCCCTGAAGCAGGTAACCACCTATTCAGACATCCGGTGTTGTTTTTGTCATTTCTAAATGTAGTATTTACTGCTTTAATTAGATGTTGTTTCCTGGCGGGAGCATCACAGTGTTGTTTTTCAGTCTATATTTGTGATTGGGCTGTGTGTGTGTCTCTCTGTGTGTGAGTGTGGTCAGGGTTGCTGAGCCCTGTTTTTTAACTGATGTGATATCAGAGGAGCAGTTGAATTTGATTCTTTTGGCTTGTACCTCTGCCTTTTTCATTTCACCTCTGCTGCCAAGCTGGCAGTAATACACACATTCAGGCTTAGTGCATGAGTGTTGACATTTACTGAGGTGTTTGTTTATATGCGTGTTGTGTGTCGGTGCAGGTGTATCTAGTTATTGATTGATAAGCACTTAAGATTAGTATGCATCCACAAACCAACCACTTTGTTTTGTCCGATGATGGTACCCGTGTATGAGTATACAGATTTTCTTTTTCTTTCCAGTACGACTTTTAAGTAGCCGGGTATAAAGTGCTGACACACATTTATTCCAAATAATAGATATGCATGCACATGACTGCCACATACACGCGCACACACACACACAGGGTAAGAAATAAACACACTTATTAGGCCCTATTAGATGTTGTGGGGCTTTTTGTGGTTTTGTCCACAGGGACTAGGAGGTTTAATCAAGCAGCAGGCCTGTGTTGGTTTACTGTAGCATTAAGGATAAAAATAGGCTGCAAGGAGCTGAGTCTACTGGGCAGCAGAGCCCCTCAACACAGCTGCAAGTCATACGTGCGTGCGTATGACTTGCAGCTCATCGGCTCTAATGTGTGCAAGTGTAACTTTGTGTTTTTATGCTTGTGTTGGTTGCGATAGTGTGGACAACAGATATGCATAGGGAATATTGCAGGCTTTAAATGCATTGTGATTTCTTTTGTAGCTTTTATTTATAGCCATCTTAATGTGATTTTCACTGCAGGTATTTGAATTTTATTAAGCATAATTACATCAATTAGGTTTATATAAAATATATTTAAAACAATATCAGCCTCTAGTGCGCAGGTTAGTTTATTCTCTTATAAAAGCTGTAACTGAGAGTTTCAGAGTTGCCGTCCAATTACAACAAGCCAGAAACCCTGAGTGCTCATGAACCAAACTAACATACCAGCACACAACACATTTGGGTTTTAATTCCAACCTCCTCAGTTCAGCAGCTGTAAAACGGTGTCTGTTTATCATGAACTTTGCACTTGATACACACAAAACACCAGTTATTCTGTGTTTTTCCTCTTCCCTCACTTCACTTCAGGGTGGATCCTTTAACAGCATCATGGGATACTTCAGCTCTCCTGGAACATAGACAAATTAAATTCTCCTTAGGCTGGAGCCATTTAAAGACCATGACCAACCAATGCTAAAGAAGTCCTGAGAACGTTAGATTTGATTGCTTCAGAAGCTGTGGCGAAGGGGGAACCTCTGTGTCCGGCGGCGGGTGATTGGCTGATATCCAGCCTAAAATCAGACTTGTTGGGGATGCCATTGTTAGTGTGGGAGAGATTTAAGGTAGGAGGGTGATGAAGTCCTGGGAACGAGCGGTTGTGATTTTTATTGGTTAGTAAGTCCGTGAAGGACAGAGGAGACTTGGTGTGCAGTGATGAAACATCACATGACCACATAAAGTGGGTCTCTGTGCTCATTCACATGAAGATTACTTATCTTTTGATCTTAAGCTACATTTTCATACTGCAGATAACTCAGCCGCAAGCTGTGGGAATATGGGTTTATAGTGTGTGTGTGTCTGCGTGTAGGTTCTCTGTCCCTTGTGTGTGCTTGTGTTGTGGAGTGTCTTCCTGTGCATGTGTGTATCTGTGTGTGGGCATACAGTATCTTGGGCTTCATCAAAATTTCATTTACACTATCAGCCAAGCTCATTAAACATGAATGGAGAAAGATGCTGCTGAATAGCATTCTGGGTAAAAATATCTCCCCTTTAGGCCCCCCACAGCCATTACTCTGCATAGTAACACATTAACAGTGGAGGTGTATGAGTGCATGTGTGTGTCAGTGCTTCTTTCTTCACTAAATAAATGCTAATGCTTCTTTTAAAAAATAATCTTTCTATGTTTCAGTTTTTGGGGGTCAAATCTTGACCTGATTCCTTGTTAGAAGTCTCTGACCTCTTGGGGGATCTGTGCAAATCCACTGATAATAAAGTCATTTTATATTCTAGTGGAGGTCCGAGACATGTCAGGCTGAGTTCTGGGGGAAAATTTCCCTTAAAATTTTAAAAATTGTGTAAACACAATATAGCCCTAATAAAATGATGAAACAAGGTGATTAGTGCTGCAACCAAAATTATATTCATACAATTAATCTGCTGATTATTTTCTTGATAAATCAATTAATGGTTTATGATTTTAGACGCCATCAGACATGGTGTTTCCTCCTTTAAAAATGACTTCAAGGATCCATCGATTACCAAAATAGTTGGTAATTAATTTTCTGACGGCTAATTGATAAACTGACAAAGGTAAAATGTCAGATTTTCCTATTTAAGAAATCACGTTTAACCTGACTGGATATCACAATAAGTAATAATTCATTTAATCATCTTTAATATTTGGAAGTTGCAGGAGTTGGTGACTTTTTTCAAAAGCTGAACCACAGTACAGAGCCCGTCATCTTCGTCCTGCTGCTGGTGTAGTCTCCTCTGCTGGGTTGGTTATGTAAGACTGGCCTGGTTCCTCGCCGATGTCGCTGTAATGTCACCACTCTGCCTTTGCTGACGGCACTGATGCTCCTAAGCATCACAACAACACCTCCCTTCCTCCTACTACCGCTCAGCCAATCACAGAGAGACAAAGTGAGTGTATTTTAAAATCAGTCCCAGTGGCCGGTCAAATAAAATAATTTGCAGACATGACGCCACAAGCATCCACTGATTTGTTTATTTGACTGTGGTTTCAGTTTATAAAGTACCACCACCGGGTATCATTATTGCATTATAGTGAGTTGTGTGCTCTGTCTGGGATTTCTATAGACCAACATATACTTTATCTTTTGTATGTACATGATGTGTGTTTTGGGGCACACACATTTTTCAGACATTATTCACTTAAAAATTATAAAAGTACCCTTATCTCGTTTACTTCCAAATTGTGCAAGGGAGGATGAGACTACAACATTCACACATCAATAGCACTTTTCATTCACAACGGAAAGTACTCACTCAATACTTAACAATCAGAGTTTTGTCAGAGGAAAAACACAAACAGGCAGAATTGTTAGATTCAAGAGCATCCAGCAGTTCCACATCCTGTTATCGTCATAAGAGCCTTGAAGCAAAGACATGGTTATGGCTTTTATTGTGATGGCGGTGAAGGAAGTTTTGATTTGAATTCCAGGACAATGACGGAGGCACAGCTCCAGGGTTTTTAGTCATGATGCAAACAGTTAGAGCTGCAGGCACTCTCTGTGGTTTTCTGGTGAACCTCAAAACTCCATAATTATTGTGCAGCGACACACAACTTCATTATGTCTTGGTTTTTGACATGTGTGTATTTATAGCAGCCATGTAAAGAAACTATAATTAAGAGTCTGAAAGGTTCCTCAAACACTCACTCACTGTTCTATTGTGTCAATGCCCTACTCTAAATTATGCTGATTCATATAGTGAAAATAGTGCACATATTTTTTCTCAGTTAGTTATTTCAGTCAGGATTTCTCTATAACCTCCTGACTGTTGTGTCCTGGGGAAGTAAGAATTCGTCTTCCCTCTGCATTGGTTTCAGGTGAGAAAAAGGCGAACGCTGTTCAGGTTCAGTGACACCTAGAAAATGTCCACACATTGTATGAGATGGGTCGTAGCTATGTGGGAACACAGCCGAGCAGTGGAGGCAGTAATCGTCTGTTCTGCTGCATTTCGCTGTTACTCATCTTTTCCCTTTCATCCTCCCCTTCTCCCCCCCCACCCCCCCCCCACCCCCCCCACTTCAAACTGTCAGTCCCCAGGCTTTTCCTCCTCTTTTCTCCCTCCGAACATCTATTTCACCTTTTTTATCTCAGTCTAATTTATGCTGTACGTCCTCCACCTCCTCTATCCACAGCTCACCCTCTGTGTTATCTGTTTCTCTTTGTCAAATCAAATCCTTTCCCACATATTGATTCCCCCAGCAAAATGAAATCCCTCATGATTGCAGGTCATCGAGTGTCATGTGCTCCCTCTCACTCACTCACTGCTGGCAGAACTATCTGATTCAGTGTCGGCGTAACCACCAGCCGTCAGTGCTCTGGATGCTGATGGAGATATGAGTGGGCATACAGTAATGCTACAGTGTGTTTCTGAGTGGTCTGTCCAAGAGCATTTGCTGCTTATTCCAGGCCGGAGGTTTTCAAACTGAGAAAGTGAGGATAGGTTGAGAAGTGTGAAGTGAACTTGAAGTTAGTAACTGTGGATCGACCTGCTGATTTGGCCTGTTTACCAGCATGGTCGGCAGTTTGGTGCTCCACATCATCCTTTTTGGAGTGACTTATTCCAGAGCAGACCTGCAGTCACGGTTCACTTCCTTTTCCTTTCTTCATTTACTCATGAGCTGTAGTTGACACCTCGTTCACAAAGTGTCCAGAGTGTGTTTTGTGCTCTGCTCTATTGGGTTTAAATGTCACTGCCTCATCACAGCTCATTGACTGATAATTTGGGATAATCGATGTGAAGCATTGAAGCAGAGATGAGTTAATTGGTGTGTGTGTGTGTGTGTGTGTGTGTGTTTGTGTGTGCGAATGACAGATGGGTCTCAGGATTCCTGCCATCTTCCCAAGGGTCAGTGCATCCCAAGGGAATATACACCACCGGCTGAGACACACACACATGCACACACGCACACACACTCAGAGCCCTCCAATGTTTTGTGGGCTTCTATATCTTCAGAGACCAGAAATGGATCCAACAAGATCTTCTTCTCGTATTTTCAGCCAGTACCATTTCCTAACTCGTTCCTTGCTCTATGCAATTTGTCAGCTTGTTATAACTCTGACCTAGAAAACTAAATTGGAGATTGAGGAAAATGAGAAGGCACCTCAGAAGTGGAACACAAATCAGGTCGGTTATCACTATGAGGGGCTGCTGATCTGTTGATTCTCTGAGGTGTCATTTTGGTAAATTCCTTTTGTCTTATTGTGGAGGTAATGGCACAGGTATGTGGTTGTTAGTATGTAAAGAGACGACTCCTCAAGGCAAAGTAGAGGGGGATCTGTTTACTGCAATCTACACTAAACACATGGGATTTCCAACTCCACAAGATTTCCCAGAAACCTTTTTATTGACCCAATTGTAGCTTTTGGGATGCTGTTTATGTCCAGGTATCAGTAAACTTTTTCTAAGTCGTAGGGTTAGATCTGTACGTGTGTTTTACAATCATTCAATATTTGCACAGAATCAATATACACAGAATAATTGCATTTGAAATTTGTTTGAATCCCAGCTGTCCTGTAGCCAGGCACTGAGCCCTGTTGTCACCCCAGATGTTGATCACAAAACATCAACAAACTACCAGATCTTAGAGCTTCTTAAGTTTAAAGGTAGAAACAGTGGGTTGGACAGGACGCAGTCGATAACCACGCCACACTGCCCCGACCCTGTGTGGCTGAAACAAGAACCCGCGGAGGGAGAGGTCGATATATTGACGCGACCGTCGTCCTCACGAACCTCGGCACAGGCGTGACCGGGAGCACAGCAGCTGACAGGAAGTGTTGATTAGGGGCCCTGTGGCTGGACACCGGCTCCACTTAGGACTATTTGCACGATAAAGCACTGCAGCTTTAGCAGCTGGGATTGTACTGTACTCCTCCAGGCTCTCTGCTCGTTCCATATGTCTGCATCACTTTCTGCTGGACTGCTGCTCACTACACAAAGCTGAATGTAGTACTGAAGAAATATATTAACCAGATATCAATATGTCCTATTGGATGTATTCAAATGTTATAAAAGGTATTGTGTACAATTGCCATCACTTAACATAAATCTTAGTATTGTCACAATTTGGATATCAATACAAATTAAATTAATTAACTATAAATACATGTGACAGAAATAAAAGTTGTAACCATCAGCAAAGCAAAACACAAGTCTTCATTCTTGTGTATTTGTGTCTTTATTCATTTGTTTTGTTGTGGCAAGACTGGATATTATTATTATTATTATTTATTTTTTAGATAATTCTATATAGATATAATTGGTGTGGCTTGGTTGAATTAAAGAAGTTGGTCTTGGCGGTGGTATTTGCTCAGTTGATTGCCATTCTAGTTTTCATTGTTGTCAATCCGTATAAGATCCTTTCACTTCAAATCCAAACGCATTGTTTATAAATTATTAAATAGCTGCATTAACAATTTTTTGGGGTTAATTTCCAGACAAATTGTACCTCTGTTTATCCACTAGCAGCTAATGAAGCAAAACATTTGTTTTTGCAACAATTAATTAATCATAATTGTTGTTAATCTACTACTAGATGTTATTTTTTACCCATCTTGCCAGTACCAGTCTTTAAGTAAACTGTCTTGAATTTAAATCTGTTTAGGTAGTTCATCTGCTAACATATTTGAATTTGCGTCAAAGGTAACTGGACATGCTTTACATTATTTAGTTGCCCTGCAGTTTTAGATCACATGACCTGGATGACTGAATGTCTTTAGAGATACCTCTGCATACACACACCAGAATATCAGGATTCAGGTCAGGATGTTTGTACTAAGCTCAGATGAGGTTCTTTACGCTCAGTGAATTTAAAACACAAAGCAGTGCTGTGATGAGCCACTGGCCGAGAGAAGATGAAATGACGTCAGCCTCTGATCATCTAGTCTTTGTTTGGACTGATTAGACTGATGTGCGTATGATGTTACGTCACTGTTCATGCTTTGTGCAGAATACAACATGAGAAGAAAGCTTCTTTTCTTTTCATCTTTGATTTATTTGTATAACATCAACAGGAAGCCAAAGGGTCTTTATTGTCACATGGGCTGTAGAACAGGTAAAAAATCCCCCCTCCTTCATGTTAGCTAATGGGACATCGACCCAACTAAAAATTTCATCTCACATATATTTTTCTCAAATGTGTTTTCTGTCATTTTCTTATCACACCGATATTTGTCCAACTGCATAGTTTAATGTTAAGTTTGGTTTTAGTTTGATGCTATTAGGGGTGGGAATTGGCAAAAATGTGACGATTCAATAGTATTGCGATATTTGGGCCACGATTCAATAGTATTGCGATTTTTAACATATTCCGATACAGCAAGTATTGCGATTCGATTCTGCGATATATTGCGATTCATGTCCCCCATATTATTCAAAGGCATTACAAAAAATTAGGAAAATAAGACTGCTCAACTCACTTCAAATGTCAATTTTAATTCTGTAACAAAAAACATTGTTCTCTTCACATTAACTAGTGCAAAAACTCAAACAGGGTAGTGCAAAAACTTTGTCTTTGAACATTGAGGACACAGGAACTTTGTAATTATGTTCTGAATAGGATACCTTTCACATGAACGTTGAGCTCCCAGCACATAACTTAAAATTATTTAAATACAATACAGTAACTTAAGACATAATACAGTAACATAAACCTGAGAATAATCATATAAATAAGAGTAACTTAGAGCATTAATCAAATTGAGAAAAATAAACAAAATGTGTCCTGCTAGAGGTCAGTCGGCTGCAGGGTCATGAACCTAAATGTTGGCTTCATTTGGGAATTTTGGCATTTTTGCTCAGAAAAAGGAGTTGGTCAATGTGCTCCTCTGGGCCGTTACTATATCTCCTGCAGTGGAGAAAACCCTTTCAGCAGACACACTAGCGCCTGGAATGCTGAGGTATCTTTTAGCATTACCATTATTATTATTATATTACCATTTTCATTGAGTTGAAGCGTAGCCACTCACCTCGCGTAAATGCCTGTTGCGCTCATTGAGCGGACAGATATAATAAAAACACCTAATCTCTCGCTTGGCTCCGCGGCTAGCGGGAGCCGGCTAACTACAGCTAACGGAGGTTCTAAGCTGCGGAGCCGAGCTTCTAAGTCGCTATGTCTCGCCTCCATTGCTACCAACACACTGCATTTATTACATGTACCACTACTGTTAAGGGAGGCAGAGGAGTCAGTAAACATGAGACACTCGGAGCAAGAGAGAGCAGAGGAGCAACAGGGAGAGAGAGAACACATCGCTGCTGTATCAGCCTGTTAGACTACGAGGCGTGGCTCAAACAGAACACAGAGTCACGAAGCACCAGAGAGCAGGGGTTGTCTATGTTTGGGTGTTTAACTACAGACCGGTGAATTTAGCCGTAGTGTTACAGAGAAACAGCTGTTTACCGCGGCAGGTAAACAGGAAATGACGCAGCACGCTTACCGTAACGATGTAGGATCCCGGATGTGCGTCTATTGAATTGTCCGTCTACTACTATTTTAACGGATGTATTTATCTTTTACTAAATGATTATGTTGTAATTGTTTTACTGTGTTCCTACGATGCGATGTTTAAATAAAGAGCCGTGAAACATCAGTCACGGCTAAAAAAAAAGGGTTATATTTAAAAAAAATATTGCAATACTTTGTGCTACTGTAAAGTATCGCGATACTTAACAGAATCGATTTTTCCCCCCACCACTAGATGCTATAGAATGGGGTGAAATAGCTGAGACTGACTCATGATTGGTCGTGTAAGTGTGTATCATTAGTACGGCTCCATTCACCGACCTGTGCAGACTCTGACTTCAAATGCGCAAGATGGCAGTGTTTGTGTCTAGGATATTTTGGCTTCCTTTCTGGATAGTTGGAGGCAGTAAAGACATGCTATCCATCTTTATATACAGTCGGTGTACTTCTCAGTATTTAGTGGTGGTCGTTCTGCAGCAGCAGGGGTCCTCGTCATTGTCCGCTCTTCATGTTCCCACATTTTCCATCTCTAACCCCTAACCCTCTGCCTTTTGGAAACTAAGCCAAGCATCTCGACAGCACCCTCAGGCTCATCCCTCTCCTTCCATTCACTGCTTTTGCTTGTGTGGTTGTTTTAATAGACATGGACAGCTCCTCTGTTTGGCTCGATGGTGAATTTTGTGGCGTGATTGGCTGCTGGCCACTTATGTGATGTTCACACAGTCAATGAAAGGAGTTGAAAGAGACACTTGAATTGAATACATTACATGGTGCCTTTTTCTCCGCCATGTAAAGTTTGGAGCACCTTCCGCTTCTCACTGCCCGAGGGCTCTTTCTTTGCCCCAGTTTATTTTATTTCCTGTTTAGCCGCTCACTCTGTCGCACTTTTGTTCCCTCTGACTCGTTGTTATACTCTCCTTCCTTGCAGCGATTGTCATTTCTCCACCTCCCACCTGTCTCATCCCTCTCTTACCTTCTTCTTTTGCGGTGATCCATCACTATTTCTCTGCGTTCTCTCTGGCTGTGGTCCCTGAACCCTCTCACCCACTGACTGCAGCATGCCTGTAAAGGTTGATGCTAATAATACTGACTGAGATCTTGCTCCAAGCCCTCCACCACGGCTGCGCTTGTAAATACTCTAGAGTTACTGTTTCTTCTCTTGGAAATACAGGGACATTATCCCCATCTGAACCAGTAGGTAAACATTGATGGCTGGAGCTCTCAGTCGGCTGTAGTTCGCTCTTTGTAAGTGAAAAATGCACAATTTAATACAAGTTTTACAGATGAATCCGCTCTTACTTGAGACACCAGAAATGCATCAGTTCTGAGAGTTTCTTTTAAATGAATAGTGGTCATGACTTAGAAAATCTTATCTGATAATTTACTTGCTTGGTTTAGAGTATAAAATCCTATTGTACGAATCAATGAAATACTGAGTGAAGTGCATGAAGAGCTTGAGATACAGTGGTAAAACCTAGTAAGTGGACCTTGTTAATAAAGTTTCTATAAGTGATTCAAACTGAGTCGAACCCAGCAAGACTTTTTATTTTAAACATTTTCAAAACTGTCACAGTAAAAGTAATTAGAAATTAAATCTACTAAATAAAAGCATTAGGAGCATTAGTGACAACACAACCTCTGCTGGTTTAAGCTTGTGCTGTATAATGTAGCTCTTCTCTAATGACGTCCAATGGATCTATGGGATCAATAGAGCCTCAGGGGAGCAGAGTGTGTGACAGCTGATGAGTTATCAAAGGATTTGGCTCCTGAGCCGGATGCTGTAATAGAGTGACCCATGACCTTGAGCCTACCACCAGGAGATATTCACAACCAAGACACATGGGGTTGAATGCAGGGGAAATGTGTTCTTCATCTTGCTTTCTGAAATGATCGAACTACAGTTTGTTTTGGTGTCACAAACAATATGTGGAACTCAGCATTTAACCGTTTTTAGATATAATCAATTGATTTAACATGAAAATTAAACACTTCTGCTTTACTACAGAGCTGTTTTATACCTTAGGAAATCTGGCTAAACAAAAGCCATACTCACTCTTCATCTAAACGATTGGCGATGAGAGCAAAACAAATGCATATTGACTTAATTGGCCACAGTCCACTGTGTGCAACCTACTCTGCGGCTATATTAACCTGAACAAAACCATTAACAAACCTTATGTTACCCTTATTATTAGTCTAAACAAATAAAAATATGCCAATTCTGAAACGTTGAAACTCAAAGCCTCACGCATTGATCACAAAGTTGATGGAGCGTCCTAACACTGAGTAAAGCTACTGTTTTTAGATGATCTACAATGTTGTTGGTTGAGCTGTGAAAAGTGAATTAATGCAGCCACAGCCTCAACCTCATTAAAATTATTTTAATGATCTAAAACATTCAAATATACGAAGATTCAACACCATGAAAAACATGGCCACTGCATTTATTTATTTTTCTTTTCTTTGAGCACACACACACAAAGTAACACCCTAAACACCTTGTTCAATCAGATTCTGATCCTAATGTGGAAGTGAGGAGCAGCAGCCGGCCGACTGGGAGCTGGAATTGGCTCAGCATAAATATGCTGTAAATATTTACTTGAAGATCCTGAAAGTTGAAGGATGATTTAAAGGTGGCCTGCATGGCTCCTGATTATTTACCTCAGAGCTTTGGAAAGGATCAACTTTAGATGGTACAGATGGTGGTTTCACTGCTGCTGGGGATTTGAGCTTCAGTAAATGAACTCCCTGAGCTGGCAACTATTTTGACGATTTGGATTTTTATGGAGCAAAAACCTAAGATTTTGTTGTTTTAGCTTCTCATTTGTGAGGATTCGTTGTTTCTCTTGTTTTATGTGAATATCGATCAACAATTTTATGGGTTTTGTCCTGTTAATTGGATAAAATATGTAAAGAAAAAGGCACCAACTTGTGTTGTGTTACAGGCTTTGTACAGTGTTTTGTCATTTACAGCTTGGGATTGATTTCTCGATTTAAAAAAAGGTTATTTGCAGCCCAAGTCGAGTTGTTGATGTTGACTTTGTGTAGGCAGCAGATTTCTTACTGTTGCATGTGACAACTCCTTTAGTGCAGTTTCATATGTTTTTTAAGTGATTAATGGTCCACTGTGAACATAGGTAAGGAGATGAGGCCAGCACACACCAAATAGAAAGGTGTTTGTGTTTATTAGAGAGAGAAAGAGGGAGAAAATTTGATTCTTTCCACTCCCACCTTTCCTCTGTGGTGTGTTTATATTGGCCTGTTCACAGTCAGAACCTCAACATCGAGCTCGGCCTTAGTTTGTCAGCATTCACCATCAATCTTAGCACTGCTTTGCTCATTGTATCTGTTTGTGTGCTCATGAAGTTTGTGTATTGTACTCCAAACTCTTGTCATCTCCTTTTTTGGCAAAGCCTCCTGCAACACCTTCCTGCCGCCTGCTCCTCTCTGTCCCTGCTGTCCGTCCTTCGGTGCTTTGTCTTTTTCTCGCCTCCACATTTCATTGAAATGTCTCTCGCCTAGTTATTAATTATTCCTCCCTCACCAACCTTATGTAGCTGATAGAAATTAATCACTGCTCTGTCAAATAAAACCCCTCGAAACTTTTATTGTCTCTCATATTCGGCTTTCTGAAGGGGAAGGTAGCCTGGAAGCTTAAACATTAGGGCTGAGGCGACATGTCATGTGGAATGTGGCTGCACCTAATCAAAGCCTGGATTCACCCAAAGAGCAAGCTGAAGCTGAACCTGGGCACCTTTCTCATCTTTACGGTAGTCTTATTTGAACCTGCTCTGCTTTTTCAGTCTTTACGGTAGTAAAACCTGGCAGCACAAGGAAGTTTCCTTCTCTCACTGAACAATAGAAAGTAGGAACAAAGAGAAAAGGAGGTGTTAAAGCTGTTTGGTTATTGATATTTGTTGAGATTGTTCTCAGTGAAATGTAGTTAAGAAAAAAAGGGAAACTTGAACTACAATTTTCCCGAAAATTATGCACTTTATTTTAAGATGCCTTTTTCAAAAGATCTTTATTTAGCTTTTAAATGCAAACCTTATTTCACTTGAAACGAGAAAAGAAAATGTATTTATATTATTTAATTATTGGAAATCTATTATCAATATGAACATTTATAATAAACATTCTTAATAAATCATCCTTTTCTGCCTCACATACTCCTTAAATCTACATTTCTGCTTGTGTGGACTTTGTGTCTGGAGGCTTCTGCTGTTTTCTTTCCGTCCCTGAGTTATTGCACTCTCTCACCACCACTTATGGTCAGAAGGTCTGGTGTCCATGCAGCTGCTGCAATGTAGCCAAGTGGGGTTTGGTTGGTTATTATTTGACCATTGGATAAGTGTTCATCTGGTTGTGGTCAGAATGATTAAGAGCATGTTTGAGAGGGATAATGTTCCTGTAACTCTACTCAGGACCAAGCGATGCCAACTGCAGCAGTTTGGGTAACACTGGACTTTATTTGCGGGAGCTTCTTCAGAACTTCAGGGGCCAATCAGATTTTAGTTGGGTCCTGGGCCCCCCTGGCCCTGCCCCATTTACCCTCCCCTCAAAAATACATGAGAATGTATTTTTCCAACAACAAGAAATAATGTGAGGCTCCAAAAGTTCCAGGCAGGTTTTCTGAACTTTGCTAAAGACTAAAATCTCAAAACATACCTTACCTGCTGTTTTCTTTGAGTTTGAATTGTTATTGTTGTTAGTGGCCATAACCTTCAGGCAGCATTCATATGCTGTTCAGGAAGCATCTGCTGAACATCATTCTGTTTACATTCTGTTGGAAGGGAGAGCTGGATGATGAAGGGTACACTTTAGAAGTAGCAGCTGTGCAGTTGAAGTATTTCTCTGTCGTGGAGGATCTCTGCAGTCATTTGAGGCTGGTCTAGTTAAATCCTCCACAAAACATTTTTTAAGGAATTTGGAAGGTGCTCAGTTTAGGGCTGGAATGCACCCATGATACGTGTTCTGGCTGTGATCGCTCAGTTTAACATTATGCTGGAATGACACCGCAGGCCTGCTGCTCTCACCTCCGACACGCTCTGAGGACTCTATCTCCCATCTCCATCTCATCTCGGTAATCCGAGAGCAGCCGTGCCTGTTGCGGTGCTGAGTGGTTGTGGAGTCAGGCAGGCGGGCTTTCAGTGGTCAGTGGTGGGGTGGGGATGTGCGGGGGCCCTGGCACGGCTCGATGGACTGAACCTCCTCCTGAGGTCCTGAGGGTGAGGGAGGGGCTGGGTGCTGAATCTGCTTGAACTTAAAAGTAGAGTGGTGTCACGCTCAAAGCCTCATTATAACCATAAATAAGTGCATGCTCTGTTATTATCTCCTGTTTGATGTCAGGGGACACGCTAACCGAGGGCGTTTGGGCCACGACACGCTCTGGGAATGAGCCGCTGCAAGAGCATGCAAGAAAAAATAAAGGAAATCTTGAGTAACAAATGTTAACTATGATATCTGTTAGCTAAGATAATGTTTTTTAAGTGTACAAATTTCACTTTGACGCACCAATGCAGAAACATCCATAAAGTTGATGAGCACACTGTCAAACAAAACTACAAAATAGCTGAAGTGCGATTTATTTTGAAACATACTTCAATTCTTTCAGACAGACACTGAAATCTGGACATTCATCCAGAAATTATCTGCAGGGGCAGTATGTGAGAATGCAAATGTCTAAGTCAGATGCTATGGACATTCTACAGCTCCCTTGTTAAAGCTCAGGATCCTCTCTTGATGAAAAAGAGGAGCCATACATGTAGACGTCAACTTGAGATTTGAGAGTTTTTAGTGATAAGGGCTGACACCGCTGAGAACGAAACCTAATGATTTCCGCGGCATAATTATTGGAATCAGGGTAATCTGCAGACCCTAAAAACAACTGTTATGTGTATGTTCAAGTTTATTTTTGTGATACTAATTTTAAGATTCCTGATCTAAACATGGTCAGGATGGAGTCAGTCAGTCAAATAGTGAACAAGTAAATCATGTTTTCTCCTTTTCTTCTTCTTCTAGGCTCAGAGGAAGGAGGTGTTTCTCCAGGAGCGATACGGCCACTACAGCCTGACAGACCCCTTCCTGGCACTCCAGCGGGACTTTGAATGTGGGGTCCCCGGTGGATCCACGGAGCGAAGGCCCCTGGGCTCTAGCCCCATCTCTGTCCTGGAGGCTGTCATGGCGCACTGCAGGAAGATGCAGGAGCGTATGTCAGCCCAGCTGGCTGCCGCCGAGAGCCGCCAGAAGAGGGTAAGACACCGGAGGGATGAGAGTTTCTGTTAACAGGGATTGTGGGCTAACCTCTGACTCTGAAAAGGAAACTTAAAAGTCCCAAGTATTGGTGCTATGGGAACATTTTGATCCCCCTAGCATCACGTTCTTTTCTTCTATCTTTTGTATCATGGAAACAGTTACATTTGTCTCAACTGGCACATAGGAGCAGATTTATTTTTAGATTGTCTGATGTGATCATTATTATGTTAACCCGTTAAGGATTTGTTTTAACAGTGCGTTTTTTGGAATGAATACACAGATCAGCTACATAGTAACATGTATTAATGAAGAAACTTTTGGTCCAAATACTATACTGCTTTTCAACACTTATTTATTAAAGCACTTTGAAGTCACATGTAATGAATAAAGGTAATGGAATGCCAATTATTACAATATATTTAAAGTTTGACACACAATATGATAAAACTCCTTCACACTAAAATTAGCATATATATGCAGGTTTTTTTAAATGGGGGTAAACCTGCCGAGTTTGTCTTTCTTGTTTTCCCCCTGTGTGTCATGTTTTGACTTGCCAAAATTGGGAGGCTCTCTCACCTCACCTCACCTTGCATGGTACAAAGAAAAAAATTGCTGTTGCAGGTTGTTCCAAAGAACCATAAAAGTTTATTGCATTTATGTGCCAATGCCCCAAAGTTTAATGCACATCATAACTGCTGATCGGAGGCTGAGCCGATAAAAACCTCAACTGCTGAATAATTTGACACAGTATTGGATGTTTATTCAATCCATTCATATTGCAGACAAAAGCCAGATGTTAGTGGATGTCAGTGTTTTTTTTAACCAGTGAAAATCCAGTTGCGCATTGACTAGTTTAGGGATGTCACGAGAACCGATACTTACGATACCTTTCGATACTAATATAACAAAACACCGACGATGCCCATTTTTTTGAAGCACCGTGAGCGCTGCTGCCAGCTGTTAGCATCGGTGCTGCGCCTCTTCTGAAGCTGCGGCGCTGATCTCTGAGCAGCTGGGACAAGAGAAACTCTGTGTTTTCACTGTTTCCACTGATAAGAAGCGGCCGGTCAGTCACTGAGCGACGGCTTCACTTGAACTAGCTGTGATCTCACTGTGTGCTCCGCTCTCCAGCTCACTCGCGCAGAGACACAGTCTCTATCTCGGAGCGCGCGCGCACACACACACACATCGCCCGCTCCTGGTATTTCATGACGGCCTGATACGATGATGATTTAAAAAGTGAACGTGACTTTCACTCACGTTCAACATATGAAAACTGATTCATTAAGTTCACCGTTCTCGAAAAATATGGGCAACATGCACAACACTGCACAGGGAGCCACATACGGCTCAGGAGCCGCAGGTTGCCGACCCCTGCTCTGGAGGATGACGTGAAGCGTTTTTTTTACCGTGGTATCGAAATTGGCATCGAGAATCGTGTTATTTTACTGGTATTGGCACCGACTACTGAATTTTTGGTATCGTGACACCCCTAGACTAGTTCTGAAAGTACTGTCTGCCTATCTACATTAATCACAGTGTTTCATTGCTCTCAGAATTAAGTTCAGCTGAGGCTTACAGGAATTAAATCTGTAGTTTTAAAGTATCCGGCCTTAAACTTAATATAAATGTTGACCTGCTGGTGGCGCTAGAGTGACCCATGAGGGGATCAGATTAATTAGGATTAATCCTCCATGGACCATCTTTGTCTCCACCAACTTTAATAGGAATCCATCAGGTAGCAGATATAATTTACTCTTCAGCACCAAGGTCAATAATCATTTACATTTACAAACTGCATCACTTATTAGCTTATCAGTTCAGTGTAACTGCTGCGAGTCAGGAGTCGGATGAAGTGAAATTAAATAAAGTTGGACATGTCCTGTGAATACGTCAGTTCCTCATTGACCAGACTGCTTATCTACATTCAAATCATTGTGACTGAAATTATGTAAAGAAGGGTGTGGGAAAGTGAAAATTGTCTTTCTGAGTGGTATCTTGTATTCTTTGACTGTCGAGAATAGGAATGGCGGTGTGGGTATGTTGCGTTTGTGTGAACTCAATTTGTATTTTCTCTTATTTCTGTTTTCGATGGCTGACTTGGTGCGTCTCTGTTCTTTTACAGTCACTTTGTGATGACATTTTTGCTGGTCCACACACATTCACACACAGCGATGAGTTGTGGAAGAATGAAGGGAGAGGTAGAAGTCGGCTGTTTTGAGAGGAAAGCTGGTTAAGTAGATTTTGAGGCAGAGTGTCTAAAGTTTGTCTTTGCTTCCATCAATAAATGTAAATGGGCAGTTTCCATTTGTGCCCTGATAACATCCTCTTATCACAGTTTTCACAGCAGAGCAGGGCACTGTTACCACATGATTTGTTTTGCACAGTGCCGTTGTGCACTATCAGTCCCTCCAACGATCTTGGGTTTGGTTAATCCGAGATTTGACCAGAAAACTCCAAAGGAAACTTGGCTGGTTCCTGTCCCAACATCGACCTAGAAACATAGCTATGCAAAAACACAGTTTACCCTATTTAGCACAAAATAAATCAACATGTCACCTGACGGCATGTCAGCAGCAGGGTATGAAGTCATCAGGCCAGGATGAATCATTACAATGACCTATGACAATGCAACACTGCTGAAAGACTCGGGCTCAATGTATCTAGGGGGATCTTGTGGTTGCTGGGTAGAGGGAATTTCACCGGGATTGTCAGTGCTATCTTTATCCCCCTCCATCCGTTTCCACTCTTGTCATCCTCTGGTGAGTAAGCTGTTGAATTATCCATGAGGTCTTAGGCAAGCTGAAAGCAGGCTGGCATTTCTTCGTAACACACTCTGAATCGGTTTACGGTTGAGATGAAGACACCTCCCACTCGCTCATCTTTTCCTCTTCGAACCGTCATGAATACGGAAAGAGCCCCCCGCCCCGTCACACCTATGAAGAAACACTGTATTTGTCAGTTTTGTGCAGGTTGTCCCAGTGTTGTTGATGTTTTGATGTGAGGAAGGATTTCGAAGCAAGGTCACCACCACTGGTGCTGAAATTCCCCTTTCTTAAAATAGTACTCAGGCCGCCTACTCCTTTTCTTCCTTCTCTCATCCCCAATTCTCCACAGTAGCTGAATCACTGCTTTTATGCTGCAGCTTTCAGGAGTAAGGATAGGCTATTTTTGAAGAAAGATTGTACTTGTAATCTTCATTGAATATTTCATTAAGCAACAGGGATCTCTGGTCCCCCTAGTAACGGAGCCACCTGAGGTGACTTCACATTATCTCCACAAAAAGTTCCAGTTTAATCTCATTCAGTTGGTGATCACAGACTTACTCTATGTCTAAGGATGTGTTTACACACTGCTGTGGCAATCAGTGGACATTCAGTTAAGAAGGTTAACCATGCCATTATGTTGTATTAACCCTATATTAACCCTTATATGATCAACTATATCCTAACTGCATTCAGACCAACAGTAATCACCATAAGGGTATATTGAAAGTAAAATAAAAAATAAAAACTAGACCCATGTTATATATTTTGTCCACTTGTGTGCTTACATTATCCATACTGTTTCCAACAGTGTACCATTAAAGAGATCTTTCATTTTAGTCATATTTTATTAGTTTCATATGCTCTTTACCTGTGGCTTTGTCTGTTTCTATTATAACTTCCAAGACAAATGTGTAACAGAGTGCTAGCCAGTTAGCCAGTCGGCTGTTTGTCTTGCAATGGATAATAATTATTTACTGTCCCGGGTTACGTGATTTAAACTATAATATGTTGCCTCATGGGTGAATATGATTAGCACCTGAGTCACGTCATAGGCAATGAGGGTGAAGAAAACAACTCCCATGACCCTACATTGCTTGATGACATCATCAAACTAGGTCTTTTGTTATTGTTTTGATCAAGAGACCCCTATTGGCCGAAATTACTAATTGTATGTTTAAAAACCCTTTGCCCCAGTTGTTTTTTCTTTCTCTCTCGCTTGCTGGCTCGTGCTTACACACACACACACACACAAACACACACTACAGCCTGTGTAAAAACAACATTATTTGGTCATAAAACCCAAACAACAGTTGTGTTTATTTGCATAACGAGCGGGCAAGTGAGCTCTTATCACAAGTGGCTACAGGAGCCAGTTTAATACCAGGTGTGAACAGACCGACTCAGAGCTGTCCACTCATCATCACATCTCTCAGGACGGATGTAAATAGCAGGTCTGAACCGGGCCTTAGTAGTTGATAGATTTTCAAAAGCTTTTCCAGCATGGCATTTCTGTCATAGTGGCATCAATGGTGGCGGCGGCGTCTGTATGTAATTGCTGTATGCAATTTATAAAGGACTGCACATTGTGTCAGCACCTTTACAGCATCCCTAAATCTGCTGTTCTCAGGCATTAGGCTGCCTTACAACAGACATAATCCTCACCCAATTAGCAGCTAGTCGTAGCACCTCCTTTTGAGTAACAACTGGCGTTCCCTCAGCGCTCCCCTCGCTTTAAATCCCCCCCGCTCCTCCTCAGCCTTAGCTGGTGGTGACATCTACTCCCTTATGGTTTGCAACATGGGAGGAGGGAAGGATAGAGTGGGGGTCTCGGTTTAGACAGGGTTTGGCATCATTTTGAGGCTTGTTAGAGTGATGGGGTCTTTGCAATTGGGTGCCGAGCCCCCTGGTTAAGCCCTGCTACCCTCTGTGAAGCCAGCTCTGAGCCAACAATAGCAGCAGTGCCCCAGATATAGAAGCCAGGGCTTTGACAAGTCATCAAAATTCAACCATATGAAGAGACACTGTGTCTCTGTGAATAGATAAATTAGACTCTACACCAAAGCCACCCCCTTGCTGACCCAGACCATCGTTTATTGTGAATAAACGATAGGTTTATTCCAATAATACAAGCACTAGAGTTTTCTGTATAAAACTCTAGCAGGTACAGTCTGTAGCGAACATTTTGTCTATTGTTCATATGATGTCTTCAGGATAAAGATTGGCACTACGTCACAGATTGGGCTGCTGGTGAGACAGGTGGCGTAAGAGTACCAAACGATACGAGTGGAATATGCCTGTAAGAGATATCAGATGATTGACATGAGGTTCATGGATCTCATACAGCATGTACAGTCTGTCAAGGTGGTGCTTCGACTGCTTATCTGTTTTTTAAAAGGGAAAGAATAGATGCAGGTTAGCAGTATCAGTCAGTCTTTACCTGAAGACTCCTGATAACTTGCCTCCATGTGCCTGCTCACATTTCATGCTGAGGTTAAAGCTGCAGCTATCAATTATCTCCATCAACAGTGAATTGGAAGGATGCAGTCAAGCTCAGGGAAAAACCCATAAAATGTTGTTGCAGATTAGGATCACGAGGCAGATCCAGGATAAATTTTACACTTTCTTTAATAGTGTGGAATATAGTAAATGTTTTCATAAGAAGGAGCCTACAGCAACCTCAACAATAGCATGTATGGTAATGAGAATGTAGAAAAAAAGTTAAGGCTATACAGCATAATGGAAGTCTAAGTATTCCTAAAACAGAACAAATAGAAATACATACACACATATATATATGAATTTGTATAATTACACAAAACATTAGCAGCATCTACTAGTTGTTACCAATTTCACAAGAAACAGTATAGAGTGTTGCTGTTGATCAGTGCTACTGTTATCTGACTGTGTGTTTGTTTCTTCTTCCAGCTGGAGATGGAGAAACTGCAGCTTCAGAGTCTGGAGCAGGAACACCGCAAGCTGACGGCGCAGCTGAAGGATGAACGTGAGAAGAACAAGCACATTGTCATGATGTTAGTGCGAGAGTGCAAGCAGCTTGCCACCCGGGTGGTTGAGGAGTCGCAGCGCTTTGACGAGCTCCAAGCTCGCCTGGACGAGGACAGTCGCACCTCTGGCCGACTGCAGGAGGAGCTGAGCACCGAGCGGCAGCATAGCCAACAGATGGAAGCCAAGATGGAGAAACAGCTGTCAGAGTTCGACACAGAGAGGGAACAGCTGCGTGCCAGGCTGGGCCGCGAGGAGGCCGAGAGCCAGAGTCTGCGGCAGGAGGTGGAGCAGCTCAGGACTGAACGGGGCGAAGGGAAGGATGCTGCTGTTGCCCAACCTGCTGCTGCCACCAGCCCACCACCAAAACCTAAAGCTCTGATGTCTGTTTCCGTAGCCACAGAGCCCATCAGCTCTCGAACAGCATCTTGCCAAACGGACCTGCCCCCCACTGAGGTTGAGGGTCCAAAGAAGACCCCCCTCACTATACCCGTCAAACCAACCCCTGCCAACTATGTTGGCCTGAGCCTTCCAAAGACATCTGGACGGGGAATCGTCCACAGCAGCTCAGGAGGACTGGCACAGACAGAGAACGGCTCAGAGGGCCAAGCCCCCCATGGAATACCCAGCGGGGTCAGTCCCCGTGTCCAGGCGGCCCGCTACAAGTTCCAGGAACAAGACCAAAACGGCACGGCATCCCAGAGTCCTCCAGCCCGTGACCTCTCCCCCACCAACCGTGACAACTTTGCCGCCAAGCAGCAAGCACGTCATACAGTCACGCAAGTTCTCTCACGCTTCACCAGCCCTCCAGCAGGAGGTGCTGGATCCCTGCGTCCAGGCCTGCCCCACTCAGCCTCAGAGGGAGGTCCTTTTCCCGGTCGCCTGAGCCACCCTATCGGCCTCAAGTCGCCAACGGTGGCCAGGATCGACCGGGGAAACCCTCCACCTATACCTCCCAAAAAGCCAGGGCTCTCCCAGACCCCCTCTCCTCCTCATCCACCCATCAAGGTGGTGGGAGACAGCAGCCGCTCCCCTGGGGCTGGATTAAAACCAGCCACACCCCAGCTGCCGCCCAAACCCGCCCTGGACCTGGTCCCAGCCCTGACGGCCTCTCAGGTGGGTGCCTGCCCCTCTCCAGGGCCTGGCCGGAGCCCTCAGCGGCAGCCGGCAGCAGCATGTGCAGAGTGCCCCCCCCGTCATCAGCCCTGCCACCACTGTCAGTAGCCCCTCCTCCATAAACCCCCCTTCCACCTCCTCCTCCATTAGTGCTTCATCCTCCTGTAGCTCCCGTGCCTCAGCAGGCAGCCCACTGGCAACAGCATCAGGTAAAGGGGCTCCTCTCTGCTCCCTCTCCCTCCAGTTTTCCCCACTGCCTCTACTCTACAACTGTCTTTCAACAGCGCTAGCGTAGCATAGCCTAGCATAGTGAGCAAGTCACAGGGAAAGTGGTCTACCCACAGGTATGCAACGCAGAATAGCACATGGGTCAAATCAGTTTACGTAAGATCCGATGTCTCCTGCTGCACTCTTTCTCTCTACTCATCTCTCTTTCCCTGCCCTTAATATGTCTTCCCTCTGGGCAACCTTCGTCTCCAATGTTGTCACGTTAGCCATGTCGGTTGTCAGTATCAGCAGTGGACATTGACAACATGACACTTACATCTGTGATATTTCGCAGCAGAAGTAGCATGTCAGGGTGATTTGAGGCAAACCAGACCTTCCCCTCATGAACGCTCTAATGGGTCTGTAGGATTCCTACCAGTAACCCCTGTCCTATCTGAAGCTGATGCCAGAGGCTGCTCTCTCCTTCCCTCACCCTTTACCATCCTCCAGTAGCATGCCATATCCTCTCTTCCACTTCCTGCAAGCTCCCTAATTTAGCTTCTATTCACCTGTCTGAGTGTCTGTCCACTCTGCTTCCTGTTCCATCAACACCTTAAATCTCTATGTGATTGAGTCATATTGATATAAATGTTAGCATTAATATTTCACCTTGTCATGTGCTTGCAGTGTTTTGCTTGGTTGGACTGTGTAGTATAGTTACAGAATAATGCCAGTTTATTACAACTTTGGTATTAATTCCAAGGTATTATTGGTCTCAGATAAAAAAACACTGCTCATTATTTTCAAAAACATTTTTGCAAGTTGAGATCAGGGACAAGATGACATCAGTCAGTCATCAATTAATTATAAATATGTATCAGAGTCACAGTTTGCAAAAGTACACACTTACATTACTCAAATAGAAGTACACATACTTGTGTTAAAAGCAGTAAAATAAAAAAATGATAATTCCCCTCAAATGCCTTAAAACGATTAAATGAGCCTCTTTTGAAAACATAAACTGGAATTATCCTTAAAATTACCTCTGAAATATGCAAAATATGTTTGCCCTGTAGAAATTCCTGTTCTTTACAGGCAGATGTGTCCTGATTTGACGTTCTGCATTTACAGCTAAGTTTGCCAAATTGAACTAAACTTCAGATCAGTTGTGTGTCGCTGTTGGACTAAAATAATGAGATTGTGGTTCCTGCACACTGCTTCTAAGAACAAAAATGTGATAACACCAGTGTTGCAAACCCTCTTAATTCCATTGCATCTGATTGCAGCATCTCTCCCACTTTTAAATCTGATAAAGTACAAATCTGAAGCACTTTGGGGAAATTCTGCTGCTTCCCAGATGTATTTATCACAATAATAAGCCAGCCCACAGTCTCACTTGTCAGCAGTCAAAAAAAGTTTTGTAGCCTTTGCACTTTTTCCAATTCCATTCTGTCTGTGTGGGCGGTGGTGGGGCAACCATAAGAGCTTCCATAACCCAGGTCCCTGAGATCTACTGCTGCACGTCTTCTCTGCTCTATGTTGTATCTCTTTTATTCAGTCCATCAAACAAATGTGTGCACCGAAATTCTCTAATCTGTCTAACAAATGTTTATCCTCCATAGTTTAGAACAACATGAATCTATGGCGAATAGCCTCTCATTTAGCATGATGCCTTTCAGTAGAGCTTAATATGTTTGGTTAATAGCTTTATCAAATGTTGTTGGGTTTAGAGATTAATCTTTTTTTTTCTTGTTCACTTCATCTCTTTGTGTGTTGTTGTGCTTGCTTATTGAGAATAATGCTTTTTATTAATGTGTGTATTTGTTCGCAGTGTGAATAATGTTTGTATGTGGAAGATGAATGTGATCAATTATCTGGTTAATAATGAGTCTTTTGTCAAGGCTTCAGCATTTGGATTAATTTCCAGTCATTTTATCGGATACTTCATGAGCAACACCTTGAAACACCTTGAATTCAAGTTGTTTTGTCCAGGACAGAGAAAAAATAATTCTAAAGTTGGAAAGATTACAGATATGATATGATACAACAGGCGGCAATGTAGATGAGAGAAGGGTGAAAAAAAGAGGTTTTAATTGAACACTCTAAGAAAGTTCACATCTCATTCAATACACCCACGCAGCATAGTGCAGGAGAATGTTATAATCAATGTCTGTCTGTCATAATTATTATTTATAGTTACAAATACATAGAATCCTACAAGGAAGACAAGGCAATTGGATATTCTTTTTGTGTACTTTTTGGATATCTGAGATGTACAGATATGAGGAGTTAAGTATTGGTAATGCAAACGTAGGAATCATTGTTTTTTAATATCGAAACCAGTTTATCAAAAAATAATATTGAATACATCCGTTTCGTCTTCAATCTAGCATATTTGAAATCTTTGAAACTTTACAACCTCTACCAGAGTAAAGAAACAAAACAGATCCAAGGGTTTCAACAATGTTTGTTGCACAGCATGAGCTTGAACTCACTCGGCCGTCAGCAGGCGTGTTTCCTCTGAGGTTAATAGAACCACTGATGTTTATGGTTCAACTCTTAACATCTTGTTCTCACCTGCTGTTCAGACAAAAGAGACTGTATGAATGGTTCTGAAGTGTGTTCTCCTTCCCTTCCAACCGTCCACCCTTTCTTTAAACCTTTACTCTTCCACTCTCAGCACTTCTAGTCACCTTCTCTTCCTCCTGCAACTCCTCCTCCTCCTAGTTTAACCTATGCTGCTCCTGCTCCTCCTTCCCCCTGCAGGCTGGTGTCCCTCCGTAGTCTCCTCTTTAAGTGGCGGTGGGCCTGCTGCCCTGGACGGCGGGCACCCCCTGCTCCTCCAAGCTGCTTCCCAGGGAAATGTCACTTTATTGTCAATGCTGCTTAACCAACCAGACCCGACCACCACCAATACCACTACCACCTCCACCAACATCCCCTCTACCACCGCCATGGAGAACAAGCCCCATCATTCTGACCAAGACCACCACCTCTACCACAACCACAACCAAACCTCTGCCTTGTTTGCTGCTGCTCAGAACGGACACACAGGTAACTGGCCTTTAATGCATCCGCTTTGATCAGAGAAGACACAAACAAGATGTTGCTGTGGGTTCATTGTCTTACGATACTGTACCTCTGAGTACTGTAAAGTTGACTCTCCAGGTTTTAAAAGGTCTCACTTACAATTTACAAGCTCACTTTATTGGGAGCTCACTTTATAAAAGCCAGTTTATACCTCTTCTACACCAAAACTAGTGGATAAACACAGGTTTTTTAAACCACGGGTAAACCAGATTTGCTTGTGTTCCATTTCCAGTATATGAGTTTTGTCAGTTGTTTCCGATGTATCATGTTCGACGACACAAACACCCCAAACTGAGAAGTCCTCTCACATCGCTGTTTTGCCAAATTAGTACATTCAGCCGGGTGTCACATTTCCATCACTGTCGATTGGAGCTGGAGCCGATAAAAAACCTGTGTCAACCGCGAACCATTCACTCCCAAAGGTTATCTTCATCTCCAAATTAAGCCTCCATAAACATTTAAAACCTTTTTCGCTGAAGGGACATGGTTGTATGTTTAATGCAGATTTCTGAATTGTAATTCTAAAAGGAAAGGGATTTAAAACTAAAACGAAACGCCTTAAATCATCAATCAAATAGTTAAAACCCGTGACTGGTGGCTTTTTGAGTTTATAAGTTCCTCTCAACAGTCTAATGCATTCCAAAACAACTGTTCTGCCATGAACCCCAATGATGTTTATAAATGTTAAAGTTATCAGCTGTCTGTTAAGTCAGCATTCAGAAAAGAGTGTTGTTGCCATGGTTACCTGAAAATATAAATATATATATATATATATTTATATATTTATTAATACAGCTGACATTTTGGAATTATTTTGAGCTGTCATGAATTGATACCATGGCTCCAACTGGATATGAGATGATGAGTAATGTCTGAAGCATATCTACCGTAGGTCTTTTTGATGTTCGATGGATTTGATTCATTATTAGTTGAAGAGGTTGGCCCACTGGGAACAGAAAGGCTGTGGTTTTGGTCAGTTGTGGGATGGTAGATTGATTTTCAAAGATTAGTGCTCAAAGAAAACCCCAGAGGCTTTTATTGATTTTTATCGATTGATAAACCAAAGGTGATACACTTCGCTTCATACAGGATTGATTGTCCAGAGATGCTTGGCTGATATACATGAAGAAAATAATAAAGGATCATAAGAAACCACCATAATATCCATTGTAAAGTCAAGCTATAAATACTGTACTATGCAGTGTGTTTATATATACAGACTCACAATTACCTGCACACAGCAAGGCAATACATTAATTATAGTCTTATAAATAAACTAGTAGGGTGCTCTGAGAGTGCATACCTCCACTGAGAATAATGTCCTATTTTGCCAAGTCAAGGCAGTTTTTGCACTTCTCATGATAACGGAACTTTATGTTTTGATCTGTAGTTGTGCGTGTACCCACAAATGCATTCAATGCAGCTCTCGCTAATACAAGAACTATGTGGAAGGAAGTTCACTGAATCGGCCACCTACTTCTTTTCACCACAGCTAATGATCTCAACAGAAATGTGGCCTGACATCATCCTTGCCTCTAAATGAAACAACCGTTTTTTGCTTTTGTTGGCTTTTTGTGAGTTGAAAATGAAACGCATATGCTCACTTGTTGTCAGTTTGACGTTCACAGTTTATGCTTCAGTGAGGAACAGTCGGTCAAAGCGGTCAAGCGTCTACTATATCTGCGTGTGAAATGAAGACAGATTATTTTTTAGTTTCAATCTTGGATTACCTATGACATGCTTTGATGTATGATGAAATATATTCTTCCCTTCAGTCTGTGCAGTGCAATTTAATTTGTATAAGGCCACAACATAGATAAACTGAAGGCTGTTTGCATAGTAAGGTCAAGACCTCACTACCTTTTAGAGAAAGCCAACAGTTTCCACAATGAGCAAACTTTTGGTGTCTGGAGAGAAAACAACTCCCTCATTGACTGGAAGAAATGTCTTGAACCAAACTCAATGTGGGCGACTATCTGCAAATCCACAACTGCTAAGCACAATCGGTACAAATGCATAACAGTTGTCAAATACCTAGTAGGGCGCAGTACACGTACAGAGTAACTTTTCACCATGTCCCAATTGCTGCATTTACCTCCACTGAGGGAGGTAGGTTTTCATCTGAGTTTGTTGGATGTGGTCTCGGTCAGGGAAGAACCCATAAAATGTTGGATCCAAGAGTTTTCTTTTTTTTTCAGTTTCACATTGTATGATTGGGCATTTTCGTTGATTTCAAAGAATAATATCTGGTTCTGGATGAAATAAGTAATGGCACTTTTAGTTAAGAGGATTGCTAAATATGAGTGTGTACATTTGCGTGCAGATCCAAACAAAGATTTGACTCCAATGACTTTAAATGTGGTGACGTAAGGGGACTGTTGGTGAGAGACAGGCACTCTAGTTGTCTAGAGACATTCTAGTTGTTTGATTAAGCTCAAGAAATAAAAAGTGTTGCCCGAATAGTATGAGAAACGCCCCTAATTAAACATCGGTTTGCTGCTGTGGCTGTATTTATGCAAATTTCAATTAACAAAATATGTAATTTTCCTACGGATGCCCTATCTTGGAGATTGGAGATGTAGTGAGAGGACAAAAATGCTGACAAACACTCTACATGTGCTGTAATTACACAAGCTGCGGGTGATCCCATTATGCTGGTTGCCATTAAATGAGATGGACTGTCGTGTCAGGGCTGTGTCACCTCAGTACGGATCTCAAATGCAAGCTTGTTCAGCTCCCACACCCACACAAACACACACACGCGACCCACACCACTGTGTCTTCAAATCGCACAGTCAAAATAATGAATGCATGTCACACACACACACACACACACCCACACACACACCCACACCCACACCCACACTGCAGGTCAATCACAGTTGTTCCCTGCTGAGATGTTTAGTAACACTGTCAGTCGAGGAGTGTTGATCCATGAACAAGACTAATGCAGCTGAAGGACAGCTTTACTAAATGCTTATAGGTGGGCACACACACACACACACAGACACACGCGCGCGCGCACGCACAAAAATAAGCACAAACATGCAGACGTCCTCCCCCATCAATATTTCTTTGTCCTTTAGCCAGAGTTTCTCGCCTCATCTGATCCGATTGTTTGAACCGTGTTCACCACAGGAACAATACGTGCAAATATTGGAAAACATAACATAGCACAAACCTTCCCCTCATGAGAGAGTAATGTATTTACCTCATGGAAGAGAGAATACCAAGCTGATCCTTCTCACTATAGATCCACTGTTTCTCTAATGGGCCTCAGCTGCTGTACGGTTATTGTGTTGTATTCATACACAGAATCTGTGAAACATATTGCTTGAACCTGTGTGGGTGCTCTTCAGTTGTAGTGGAGAATTTCAACAACTTGGTCATTATAACAAGGATTAAAGACCCCCTCTGGGGCCACGACTCATGGGAAATGTAGTGGTGGAAGGCTCAGACAGTTATTGTTGATTTATCTTGCTTTAAAGTGAAGAGGGTCTGAAATGTTGCCATTCACTTCATACGCGGTATGTTTCATAATTTTGGAAAGAAAAACCCATTACAACAATTTGAGTGACTGAAGTGAGTGGAAAAGAAAATCTCCATAAAGGGATTCGATTAAATTTTTTTTTAAATCAACTAAAGTTCGACCATCCCTACCATATCCATTACACCATCTATAGTATCCATGGCAATGAGATGAACTGGTTGCTGTGCTCTTCAATGCGCGTTTGTGGCCATTTACTTTATGGTTTTAGACTGTCACAGGTTTTCATTCATGTTTCATTTTGTAACAACAGCAGGCTGCTTCTTTGTCGTCTGACTTCTCCCTCTGTCGTTTCTCATTCAGAGTGTGTGAATCTGCTGCTGTTTTCGGGAACGCCTGCTGATTTATCGGATGAAAATGGATTCACATCTTTACACTTTGCCGCTGCCCACGGCCACAGCAGGTGAGCTCATACCCTCAGACCGCACATAAACACACAAACATGCCATTGTAGTGATTTAAGCTTTATCCATACTAATATTTAATCAGAACTAACAGTCTCCATCCAGTGTTTTAGTACTACCTGATATAGCATCTATGATTACCATAATAATGCATGTCCATGCTAACGCACCTGAAAACACATATCCTGGGATCATTGTCGACACTGCACGTGTGCCGGTGTAAACAGGAAGCAGATTGTTGACTCTGCATTTTACTAACACAAAATGATATGAATGAGAAACAATGGTGAAAAGCAATAGAAGGGATTTATTTTCCTTGACAGGCTACTAGTCTTTACAATATTTGACCTTCACCGCAGATAGTTGGGTCATGATAACAACCAATCAGGAAGCGAATGACAGAACTCACTATTGTCCCAACCCCGACTCTAGCCTAAATCTAAACAGAGCACTTTGAACTAGGGCTGCCAGAATGGAGCAAAGTAGTCGATCATGCACAGTGTTCTTTAATTGTCAGTGTAAGTGAAAAGAAACCGGTGATGATCTCACCCGGTTGCTTCTTGCCTGATCGACAGAACTGTAATACCGTTTTCTCATTTTTGGGACTGACCTCTCTGTTAGTGTGTCAAATTGGCCTCACCATCACAATGTCAGTGGCATTTGAGGTCCTGATATCATAGTTTTAGTTTTCAATTAATGAGATTTTTCTGTGAGACGAGCACAGCTGAAACCTCCCATGTGTGAAATTTTAACGCAGGGCCGATGCCGGTAACCATGCAGAATTTCTGTGCCAAAAGAAATGGCAGCTTGTCTGCCCGCTGCTGTGGCAACATTGGTTTAAGCTGAGCCCCGGTGGCTATGTGACACACTGTGCCCACTGTGTGGTTGAGAGCAGCTCTGAGTCACTGTGAAGCTTCAGGAGGTGAATCCCCACAGTTTAAATGAACCCAGTTCACCACACACACTGAGCCCCTAAAATGTCAGCAGCCTTAATTTCTGCTGCCCCTATGATACACACACGCACGCAGTTCTGATCATAAGTATTGATCATGATGGAAGGCCGAGATTAAGCCAGAGAGGATCTGTCAACTATAGTCGTGTGTGTGTTTGTGTTTTTTATCATTTCGAGGACATTTTGTCTAGTCCTCACAAATTAAATTTAGGTTAGGGTTATGCATTTAGCTGTGATGTTAAGGGTAAGGGGCTAAGGAATGCATAATGTCAATGAGTGTCCTCGCAAATACAGAGAGACGTGTATTTTTGTGTGTGTGTGCTTGCCAAACAACAAGATACACAGGACCAGCTGGGGAATGTGCAGTGTTGTAATATCTGATCACAGTTATTTATAGAGGGGGGGTATCCAAAGGCATGCCGATACACACAAACACCTACACGCGCACACACACACACACACACACACACACACACACACACACAGTTTTATACGGTTCACTGGCTCTTCAGTGGTTGTGACTCAGTTTTCCTCACATGATCGGAGCTGCATTCGTCTCTGCTTCACTGCTGGTGGAGCTGATTGATGTCGGTCCTTGTTTCTGTATAGGTAGCATAATCTTTAATGTGTGTGTATGAGTATTCAGTGCCCATATTCCCTCATCTCTTGGCGTGCATATTTGCTTATAGAGTACAGGTGTGTGTATGTATAAAACATGTGTGCTGATTAGGGTTGAATGTACTTGGATGTATATATTGTATCTTGTCAATTTGCTGATTCCATCGTCTGTTTTGTTTTCTTTGGGCAACTTATCATTTTATTTTGCTAATATAATGGTCTACCTTTAAAATAATTTAGTCATCTCTATAAATAATTACCTAACAACCTACAATAATAAAATATTATGATTCTAATACATTAATTAATTCAGTCTATTCTGACTCAACTCGCTCACTTTTTCCCTCTCTCGACCGCTCACGCACGCACCAACTCAACTGATGTCTCTTACCCGCTACAGTTTAAATGTAATTTTATATTTCTCAGTGACCATATATCGATTTGTTTGTAGCCACATTATTAACATCGTTTTCTTACCCTCTTTCTCTCTCTCTGACACGCAGAAACACAACACACACACACACACACACACACACACACACACACACACACACACACACACACACACACACACACACACACACACACACACACACAGTGTCATAAAACACATCTGTAAACTTGAAGATTTAAGATGACCTCATTTAGGTCCTTCATCTTGCTTTTTGCTAAAATAATCCCGAATGGGGGATTTTGTATTCTTTTTTGCAATATGTCAACTGATACAGGTACATGTGAGATGATTCACTTTTTTTTTATCTTCATCTGTATTGTAATATTGGTCTATTATTTTAATTCAGTAAAATAAAAAGTAAAAAGACACATTTAAATGTTTACAGTGTCATATAATAACCTGTCAAAGCAGATGTAGCAATGAGTAAAAATACAAAATTAACAAGTATTATTAATAACCAGCACGCCAATATGTATGACTGATCCAAGTGAACATGTTTCTCTAAGCTTCTCCTCGTCTTGTATAGATGGATTGATTTTGTATCTGTAAAGCTGTATTTATATATATTTATCTTGGTACACACCAAGTATTTATTTACCATTTATATAAATACAAATGGTTTGTATTTATATTGGTATTTTCTGGCCTTGAGCGCTTACAGTTTGCCATTCTCACACACATTCATACAGTACCAATTAGCCGCTATACCGATATACCTCACAGCAACCATTACTTGTTTACCAACTTTAATTGGATCAACAGTGTCACAGCTCTTGTCAATCAGATGAATTTTTATCCTAAAATTAGTTTTACCTTCCTCCCTTTAGCTGTGCAGAGGCGCTGCTGGCTGCAGGAGCTGCTGTGGATGTGGCAGCGGCGGAGGGGGGGCAGACCCCCCTTTTTCTGGCCTGTGAGGCAGGACAGCTAGTTTGCGTCCAGGTCCTGCTGTGTGCTGGAGCCGATCGCTCGCGTACCACCACGGTGAGTCTGCTCCACCATACAGGTCATTTGTGAATGCAATTATTGTAAGTCGCTTTGGATAAAAGCGTTACCTATATTAAATGTAATGTAATTTGTCACATACAGTACAGCAGGTGATATAAATAACTTATTACAATATGTTGGTGACTCTTTATGTTGTGTCTGTCATATTGTCCAAAAATAAGAATGAATGACTATAATCTTTATTAATAGAAGTAAATGGCACAATATCCTCGTCAAAATCCTCGTCTTCATTCCTCATTCACTCTGGAGTTTCTCACATGTCGTTGCTTCTCTTCGTTTCAAGCTTATCCTGCTTCACTTAAAGGATTTAACTATTCTCTGGGGTTTCTCTGTCTGATTGGTGCGAGCTCATTGATGTATGGGCTTCCTGGGTCTCCATGGCAACCATAGGGGGCTATAAATTGCGGCGGCAGCGTGCAATGAGCCCCCTATATTTAGTTACCTGCTTTGTTCCACATTTAGCCTGGTTCCCCTGCTGAGCCCGAGAGCTGCCAGACTCTCTATAGCATGTCTGACCTCTTCAGCACAGCCGTATTTTTAGACGTTGGCTAGTGTGGAGGGTCAAACGTAATGATTTAATATGGAGGAGTACTGTTCAGTTATTGTTTTCTTGTAATGTAAAGTGCAGATGATTCATTTTCATTTTACAGCAGCAAACACAACTTCTGTATGAGTGGAGCCAAACAGATTAGGTTATTTTAAATGCTCTGCGTTTCTCAGTATTAACTGAAAACTACGAATTACACTATATGAACCATTACAGTGGCTCGAATATGCATAAACTAGAACCGAATCAGTTGCTTTATTAGGTGACTGGCAGATTTTTAGTCAGCAACAATCACCTACTGGGGCGGCTGTGGCTGAGGGGTAGAGTGGTCGTCCTCCAACCTGAAGGTCGGTGGTTCAATTCCCAGTCTGAACCATCTGTATGCCGAAGTGTCCTTGGGCAAGATGCTGAACCCCGAATGGCCCCCCCTTAGAATAACAAAGTGCTGGGATAGATGCACTGTATGAATGTGTGTGTGAATGGGTGAATGTGAAACTGTAATGTAAAGCGCTTTGAGTGGTCATCAAGACTAGAAAAGCGCTATATAAATGCAAATCCATTTACCATTTACTAATCAGTTAATTGCTACTCTAAGTAAACACTCAATTTACTGCTTCCACCTCAAGTGAATATTCAGTTTTTCTTAGTGTCCTCTCACAGTGAACAAATAAATAAGTCATGTAAATAGGTCAGTTTGGGCTGTGGTAAACAATGGAGGGCATTTTCCTTATGATATTGACCAACAGGCACAGAAATCATTACTTGTTTCATTTGAAAGTGTTCTCACAGGTAAGCTTCCTGGGAAAGTTGATTCAGAGTTTTACACAGTAACCTGATAATTAATTGTCTCAGCAAAGATGTTTCATGTGGAGGAAGAGGGAACTTGATCATGGTGTATTAAGAAGGTATCAAGAGAAGGAATTTATATGCATATTATGATCAAATAAACTTCTTATGTTAGATTCCCTAAGGTCTTGACTACATGTATTATCTATATATTATGTGAGTCTGGTTAGTGAGGTGGTAATTCTGCTTCACTTTTTTTCTGAATTTAAACAATGTATTCATGAAGAAAATAATACCCAATAAACCTTAAGACTTGTGACGCCTTCATTCGAACATGAAGCTGTAAAATATCTGTAATGGAAAAGAGTTGCCTTCAGTCAGATGTTGTATTTATATCAGTAAGATGAGTACTTTCCTTTGTGTCCCTGCAGGACGGCTGCACAGCTCTTCACGCGGCAGTGCGCTCTGGACATGTGGACACGCTGCGTATCCTCCTCTGCCACCCGCCTCAGGGTGACCCCACTGTGACCCCTGACCCCTCCAACACCCTGGCACTGCCTGCTGCCCTGCTGAACCAGGCCAACAGTGACGGATGGACGGCTGCACACATGGCTGCTGCCCTGGGCCTCAAGGTGATACCAGTGAATTAACAAATTATGTTTAATGTGCAAAGGGTCAGTCATAGGGTTGGAACCACAGTTAGACACCTTGCAAAACTTTTATTCACTCTGATGATAAATGCAGTGTAATCACCAAAAGATAGAATAATGCATAGATAGTCAACTCTAAATGAAGCTATGACCCTGACTGCAGGATTAGTAACTTCACACTTTCTCTCTAACACTAGTCAAAATATCTGTACATAAAAAAAAGCAGGTTTGCAGATTTACCTTGTTACATTCACTGTTTTTACACTGCTATTCTACAGAGTATTCTCTATTGTTAAGATGTGTACATTATGCTGTGTATTAATGTGCAGTACAGAGACTCTACACATCATACTTGATCTGATCTTTCTTACACAAACGTCCGGCCATCAGTCTCCACGGTGATGAGCTAATGGGGCAACTGACCTTGCTGGCTGCCACAGTCTCGCTCAGCTAAAAGAATGCAGGAGACACCAGGCTAGACTAGACTGAGCCTCTGACTGGAATTTAAATGAGCACCACTCATTGATACGCGACTTCGAAACACATGTAGTTACACACCCTTTGTTAAGCCTGTGTTTTTTTATTCACACATGACAACACTAAAGACATTTTTATCTTGTTTCTGCATTGCTATCCATGTGTGTAGGAGTGTCTGGAGGTGCTGTGCAGCCACAGTGAACAGGACATCGAGAGGAGAGATGAGTGTAATCGCACCATTCATGACGTGGCGACTGATGACTGCAAAGATCTGCTTGAAAACCTCTGTGAGTGGCCGCTGTGTTCGGTGTGTGTGTGTTTGCACATGAGTTTAGTGCCTTAAAGATGAGTTCTGTTGTTTAAAAACTATGGATTTTAGGTCATTCTTACTGGTGATATCTTTTTACTCTTATTTGGGAACATGGCTGCTGAGTGAAGTTCAACACTTAGAATCAGATGCTCAGACAGGTGGTAAAACAAAGATGGATGTCAACATGTTGAGATCACAATACCTCTCAGCCGGGGTTATGTTGACAACGTCCCCAATGTAAATTACATTTCATTTAGCTGAAGCTTTTATCAATCATCTGTACTTTTATTTCCTACATTACCTTAAAAAGATTTGCATATGTTCACTGAAGCACTGATCAAGTCTTATGTTTTCCTGTTGAAGATACAGTACACATGTTTAATAATGCACTAGTTTTGATTCATTATTATCTCGATGGTTTATACATTTCATAAAACTTTGCCTCTGCATGACCAAAACTGCTGATAATATGTGATTACCTTGGCAAATACTATGATACATATATGTACCGGTAACTTTTATATCAGCTTTTTTTTGATTATGTAAAGCTGGTTCACAGGATGAAAGGAGCAAGTCAAATATTCAAAATCAATAAACATCCAAGCTATAACCAACTTCAGAATATTCTAACTTTTTACTTACCCTACACATGTAAGGCACAGTCTGTTTGTTTGACATCATCAATTGAAACAAATTAGAAATCTTTACATTATTATAACTTGTAACATTTTTGACTTAAAATTGATTTATGACAGCAGAGATTCATCGACACAACTGTTACTGGTCCTACTTGGATAACTCCATATTCACACAGTTTATAATTTGTTTGTCTTTTTCCCATCACTTCCTTAACTGACCCTTTGAGAAAAAACCCTTGATTGGCCCAAGACTTACAAAAAAAAAGCTTAAATAATCAAATTAATTTAAATTCCTATGACACTAGTCGTAATGACCTTCTCATCCTCTTTTCCCTCCATCCCCTGTTCCTACAGATTCGTACCGTGTGCTGGTGCGTCTCCAGTGTTCGGGTGGAGGAGGAGCGGGGTCCATGTGTCCTGTGGAGGCCCTGGAGGAGGAGACAAAATGGGGCCCCAGCAGCCAGGCGGTGCTGTGCCGAGTGTCAGTTGACCGGTCCATGTGCTGGGCCCAGCTTGGCTCCGCCCTCAGCCACGCCTTCACCTTGCACCTCAACATCATCTGCGGAGATTCTCAAACAGCGAGGGAGGAGGCGCAGGTGCAACGCCCTCCGCTCGGCCTTGGCCCCACCAGTATCGCCTCCATCCTTATAGGTGAGGAAATGTTATTTTTTCCTGTTTCCTTTAAGGGCAATTTAGGATCTGTGTCTGGCCCAAGGTCACACTGGACAGTGGTTGGGGGACAACCTGCTCTACCTCCTGAGCCACAAACCTTCATGTCACTTTCAAGTGGTTCTTCGTCGTTTTGCGTTTCATTGTAGTCACCTGCCACTCTGTGTGTTCCATCTCTTTGCATGATCTTATGCTCATTGTAGTCTGGTCAAGTCTCATTCTGTGGCTTTTTGTAGGTGAAGCATATTCTCAGGTGGCACTGCTGAAAAAAGTCACTGAAGTGTGAAGTTCTCTGTGAAATGAAAAGCGTCTGATGTAATAGAAATCACAGCACTGCAGTACATATACTCAGTATTCCAATGAAATCTTGCTCTTACTACAGTTTGCTGTGCAGTTAAAGATAATAAGAAAAAAACAAATACTTTCTTGTATTTGATCAGCAGATACTCAGGGGCTCCTCTAAGTCCTCGGGCTCCTGTCCATGGAAGGTCTGATCAGTAATCCACCCATGGGTGCTGCTGATGTCACTCACACTCTTCTATGAACCTATGAAATATTCATCTGTTGGAACTTGTGTTAGTGTATATGTTGCTTGTGTTTTCCTGATGATCAGATGTCGTCACTGTGCTGTTGGTTTAGTTTTCAAGTTACACCTGTGTGTCTGTGTACTTGTAAAGACTTGGTTTTAGGGTTAGAATTAGGTTTGGGAAAGGGAAAGGGTTAGGCTTGTAGTTGTGATTGTTAAGGTTCAGGTATTATGTCTGTGCTGTGTCTGTTATAACATCTCGTTGTCGCACGTTAACGGTCTCTCACACTCTTACTGTCCTTGCATACAACAAGGAGCAAGTGGCGTGTTTGTGTATGCTTTTAGGGAGGATGATGAAAGCGAGCACTGGCAGAGGAGGAATGCATAATGGATGAGATAAGGCGGGGGAGAAATGGGGGATGAAGGGGCGGAAGATGCCAATTTAGGGAAGGATGTCTGTCCTCTGTGTCAGCTGGGATCAAACTGCAGACACACACACACACAGTGTTTAGTGTCTGGCTTTGTGTCTGCATGCTTGTCTCGTTTGCCTCGGCACGTCTGCATAGATTTTACTCGTTCTCATTTGTATGTGTTGCTCAGTACTGTACCTCTGTTTGGAATTCACACAGTTTGATGGCAGCCTTTTTGACAGCATGAACATTTCTAGTTATTTCTTGTCTCATCTAGTGTTTAACCCCATTTTAGTAGCTTTATTTAACCAATAACTATATTTTACAGATATGGCCAATATTAATGCAACATAGGTCATCATACAGAAAGGAGATGAAACATATTAGTACAGAAACAGTCAACACAAAAACCAGCATCTCACTTAACGGTAACAAATCAGACTATACCATATATTATCACATTATCTACAGGAAACATTTTCTTTCTTTTTTGTTTAAATAAAAGTTTCGTTCCAGCCCTAAGCTTCAAAACTTTCTCTTTCAATTCTGATATTGTTTGTCATTTCTTCATGCAACATGTCCTTCCAAAATAGTTACGTTAAATAACATTCAAAACGACTTTAATAGTCCCATGATGGCAATTCAAACAAATCAACATCCTTGGACTAGAAATGCATCTTAAAACTGATGTGTAGTAAATTTCCCTGGTCCCAAAACAAGAGTAAAGAAAATGATCATATGTTTCACTTGTTACAGTAGAGTGAAATTAGTGAAACACACAATGTGTAACTTCAGCTGCTAGACATCTCTCAATCAAAACAATAACCAGACCTAGATGATGTTGTTGAACAGCGTGGGATTATGGGAGTTGTTGTCTTCACCACCACTGTAGATAGCAGAGACGAGCAGAGCCCCAGGTGAAGTGGATATGATGCACTTAAAAAGCCATCAAAATGAAAGTCCTGTTGTGTGTAGAACTGTTTTTATTTTACCTGCATGGATTAGATCAAAAGCTATTTCTGTAAAATAAAATATATATTTTTTAGAGTTAATAAACACACTTATCATACTAACCTCTCTAATGTGATGGCTTGAAGAGCTTCTCTCTGGCAAGGTGTCTGATGTCAGACTCTCACAGAACATCTCACTCACCTTTGGCTTTACAGACAATACTTCCTCCCTGGTCTCAAACTCTGCAGTTTGTTATGTCTCTCTCATCACAGGCCAGAAACAAACTGGAGAAGTCTTGCAGTCATCTGCTCTGTGATGACGAACCAACACTTCAGAATAATTGTAGTTGGTCTGGTTTTAAAAGCTCTGCAGCAGCATCAAGGCTCTTTCACTAATTCTCAGGTTTCAGCTTCTCAGCTCTCAGCATTCAAGACGCACATACAACTTGTCTGTGCAACATTGTCTGTGTCAGAATGTGTTGAAGTATGCTGCTTGTTGGACACCAACACCAAATCTCTGCTTTGTGTTTTTTTTGGTCCAAAAGTATTTGTACCTGTAAATCATCCTATGAATTGTCTTGTGGCCCAGTCTAGTTGGTCCCCACACAGAGGAACCACTTATCTAATGAGGCTTATGAGAGTTAAAATGTTAACTTCAAACTAAAGAATCGGATGTATATGTTTGCTGTTGTAGGTTTGACATTGCAAAGAAGCAGCTGCTCTTCTTTCAGAAAGCGTTTGTAAATTGTTTTTCAAAATCTGCAGTACAGCACCTCTTCCAGTATTATCATCATGTCCTAATGTGATGTGCATTTCACTAATTAGATCCCACAAGAGCAGCAGTCATGCTGCCTTGTATATTACTGAGGGGAAATAATTATTATTTATTTAGTGCATGTGTGTTTGTGTTTGCATAAATATTATATGTCTATAGCATTTAATCTCAACATCCTTCAGTAGATGCAGCTGTGGCAGCGGTAGAAATGTAAAGACAACATTGATAAGTTCATTTATAGTTCTAAAAACCCTTTGGACATGTTAAAAGGGTTTTTAGTAGCTTTTCCTTACTCTTGTTGAGGGTTAAGGACAGAGGATTCCACACCCTGTTAAAGCCCTATTAGACAAATTGTAATTTGTGAATATGGGCTATACAAATTAAATTTTATTGATTGATTGACATTGAAATGATTAAATCACTGTTATAGGCTTGTGCTACAGTTAGTAATGTATCTGTGTTGTAGCTCTTTCTCAATGATCCAGATATTAGCACGCTGTAATAAATCCACAAACAAGATAACCTGGTCAGAATGTACTTCAGAACAGCTGTAGATACCTACTGCCTGTATTTAGTGCCTGTATAAGATGACATGGCATATAGGGTAAGTCTCCACCTGGATACTTTACCTTATACTCAGTTATAAGGACGTGTTAACTATTCTGGGACTCTGATATCCCTTCATATCTGTCGTACTTGACAAAGGTCTCATATTTGATTCAGTATGGTCTTCAAAAGGACTGAAAGTTTAAGAGGCTGGTTCATGAGTCCACCATCTTACGTGTGGACTGCATCACTGCTATGTGTAACAAATGTGTGTGTACAGTTGATGTGCTGAAGTCTCACCATGCTGACATGTCTGTGTCTCTGTCTTTGCTCTTCCAGGAGATACTGAGTGGCTGCCGGGTCAGGAGCTGCCTTTATCCCCCTGGGACCTGGTCAGGAAGCCTCTGAGCCAGTGCATCACCGTCCGCCTCAAAGGTACAAAACTGACAACTGAACCAGAATCAGAGAGGCCATCACGGATAGCAAATGCCATTTGTTGACCATAGTTTGGATGCATTTGTAGTCTAAGAAGTCTTTAATCAACATTTTTCAAAATTCAGGTCAGGAAGTTTATACAGAAAATGTATTTTGACATATTATTGATCAGTCTTAATCTGAGCTGAATCTGATCAATACATAATTGATCAAATTAAGACAACATTATCAGTGGTGACATAGAGCAGCCCTCTCCTCTAGGAAAATTAACATTGTATATTCAGGCATCACCATAAATCAATCAATCAAATTTGATTTTTGTATAGCCCATATTCACAAATCACAATTCGTCTCATAGGGCTCTAACATGGTGTGACATCCTTTTTCCTTAACCCTCAGCAAGAGTAAGGAAAAACTACTAAAAACCCTTTTAACAGGGTAAAAATACGTAGATATACACATGGATGACTGTGTAATGTTCAGTGTTTTAAGTGGAGATAGTCAGGTGATGGTCAGCTGAGAGTTACCAGGGTCATTGTACCGAGGACGTGTGACTGAGGTCAGGTACAGTTTTATCTGATGATCCACAAAACAGTACATTCTGAAAGTCCTCCCACAGAACAGCCAGGAGTCACTTTCTATTAAAGTCCAGGAGAAAAGAACTCTTCATCTCTCTTAATTTGAAACAAATAGATGATAGAGTACAGTATGGATTGGGATACTGAGTGATTGACAGGAACTACTGTCCAATTGGCGCAGGTCTCGGGTGAAGTTGCTCGTGCACAGTTCTGCTAACATACAGCAGTGAAATCATAACCTCCTTGACCAAGGCAATGATCTGTTATATGAAATATTTAGATCTCACAATAAAAAATAATCAGATTTATTCTGTGGATGAAGAATATGATTTTAAACAATTCAGTGCAGATTCACATCATAATGTTTGGCCTTGGTGGAGATGTGCGCTCTACTGCGTGCCAGTCAGTTTTGCATGATTTAATAAGATATAAGTGTGAGCAGAGAAAGGTTGGACGTTTATCGCTGTGTTGATGATTATAGGAGTCACGGCAGCAGCCTTCAGCGTATTGGAATAATCTTTCTTACTGTCTGCTGCTGCTGTGTTGTTGCCTCTGCTCCTTGAATTGCTTTATTTATTTTCTCAGTGAGTCAGAAAAAAAAAGAGTAAACAATAGTTTGGTGCCATGAAAAGCCAACCTCGATCTCGCTCTCCTCCTCGCTTCACTCCCATCATAAATCAATTTTCTCTCTCTCTCTCGTTCTTCACCTATCCCCTCATCTCAAACTCATTTTCTCTCTGTGTATCGACCTGCCTGTCCTTCACCTGAACACCGTCACCGTGTTGGCGATGAGCCAGTGATTGTTGAGCGCTTCAGTTTTCACCCTGTGTCCGTTTAAAGGTCTTGTAATGAAAATCAATGCATGACGGATACAGCAGCCAAATAAATACATGCCTCAATAGATATGAAGTTGGGCATCATAGAGTAACAAATTATTATTTATACCTATAAAGTCCAGGCATTTTGTCTCCCCAATCATATCTGCTCTTATCTCCCTCAAATACACTTCTTATGTCATTAAGATCTATGGATTCAACTCTGGGAAATAAGTTAAAAAGTAAAGTAATGGTCATCCACACAGTTCATTAGCAGCACGTTTTGTTCTGAGAGGGGCAATTTGGGGTTCAGCATCTTGCCCAAGGACACTTGCATGCATATGGGGAAGACTGGGGATCGAAACTGCCGACTTCCAGGTTGGAGGACGACCGCTCTACCACTCCCCTGTAAAAAGTGAAAAAAAGATCAGTTTAACAGCCTGCTGACACCATCTTCCCTGAGCCATTCAGGATGTGTATTGAGGCTTTCTGACAGGTTGACGTGCTGCAACCCATGAGGATGATGAAGATGAGATTGCAGGCCTTTGGTCTTACCAATGGAGCCACTGATGTGTGTTGCTTTTCTTTTTCTTAAGCAAGCTAAACTTTTTTGCTTGCTTAAGAACAGGTTTTATGTGTCTCAGGAAAAACTATTTGTATAACCTCATTAACATGTGGATCTTTGTGGCTGTGTGTGTGTGTTTTCGTTTTCTCAGGGCGCAGAGTAAAACCTCATCGCTGTAATTCATCCGACTCATTGATATAAAGCTTTAAGAGCTATTAAGTGTGTAAATAACCTCACTGACTCCTCATTCTCTGCTCATATGTTGTTCTATCGCTGTAGTGCTTATGTTTTCTATGTTGTTCTGAGCCATTTGCTAAGAAGCATCTGAGGATGTGCATGCAGCTGTTACATATCATGTTCTCTGAACCTGTGGCGTCAGAGTATGTGTCCTTCTTAGAAACATCTTATAGTTGATGACACCCAGTTTGTAAAGCAAAGTTAATCTGAGGATTTATATCTCTCTCTCTCTGTGTGTGTGTGCGTTTTTTTGACAGGTTTGTCTGAGTCCAGTCTCGATGAGTTGGCCCTGGAGTCTCTCTTCCCCCTGCCGCTGCTGCAAAATTACGTCCGCCTGGTATAAATCACACACATTCATGCAAACACACACGCAAAGGAGTGTGAGGGATTAGATGAGTAAAATGTTGGAAAAAACGCGGAGGAAGCCAGAGGACTGCAGCAAGAGAATGATAAAAGAAAGAGGGGGAGAGAGATGAAGTGATAGACAGTTGAAAGGAGACACCAGAGGGAAGGATTACTGTACAATCTTCTAACCGCTACACTGCCCCCTGCTGGTTGTGAGAAGCAGAAAATAGAGAAACAAGAAATTAAAATTTACCAAGAGCAACATGAAAGCAAACAGTCAGTGAACAGAACCAGACTGAAGAATCTCAGAGCTGAAATTTAATCCAGCAGTGCTCCATTTCCACGTTTCATGACTGATTCAGAGTTTTGACTGTAAGATTATGCTTTCATCCACATTGATGCGAGAGTCTGATCTTACTGGAAAATATGTGGCAGGCGACTGAACAAAGCAATCTTGTGCATCAGCTGCCCTTTTGTTAATGAATCCATTATTCCATTTAATAATTTCCATTTAAGGTGACAAATGCACTTGACAAGCTAGTGAAGCTGCCACAAAGATGTCTTACAATGGTTTGGTGTGATCCTAGTGTTTTATTAGACAAACTATAAATGGGTGAAGATTTAACAACAAGGTATGTTTGGAAAGTTTCTATTTCTGCAGCTAATCTAACATAAGATCACTGATTGATGAGCTTATCATGTCATCACTCTGTTTCGACTGCTAGTTAAGATATTCAATTTTCAGTTAAATTAATCCAATAAGGGGCATGTTTCGTCATACATAGTCTTCATGGGCTATATACCCTTGACAGGCAGCCAACATAGAGACAAACAACCATTCACATTTGGTCCACTTAAGCTGTGTGTCCAGACATGAGGTGCAGAGTTTCTCAGGAGTTGGCCTTTCAGATATGCAGCAGGAGACTCTGCTCTCATAGATGTTCATAGATACAGATATCACATTTTTTGGTTCCAAGCACATCAACACGGGTGCGGGCTTCTTCTCGCACGATCTGATATTTGTTAAAAACATCATAAACACACCCATTATTTTGCGGTGAATCGTCTAGAGATAATGTCAGAGTGAGCCTATGCGAGAACAAAGCAGGAGATTATCCTGGGTTTTTTCTAGGGGGCTGGCCGGAGACATTTAGGAGACATGTGCCTTCTTGCAAACAGCCCCTCAGGATATTGTCAGGAGATTATCCAGAGCTCAGTGCAAAAGCAGCTGAAAGCAGCTTTACATTTACACCTACAGACAATTTGAAGTCAACCTACAACCTGAGTCTGTATGTCTGTGGACTATGGGAAGAAGCTGTAGTATCTGGAGAACCCCCACAGAGACAGGAAGAACATGCAAACTCCACAGAGAAAGACCTTGGTAGAACCAGAAACCAGCAGTCAATGATTATCCTCCAAATACAGCAGCTCATTATGTTTGAAGAAGCTGGAGCTTTTCATTATCATTCTTTATTCTAACTATTTACACATGCATTGCTCCACCTTTGTCTCTTCCTGTGTCCAGGTGGAGCAGTATGGAAACCTCATCTTTCACGGGCTGGAGGGCAGCTGTCAGGAGTACGTCGCCCGGCTGGTGGCTCACTGCATCAAGGTGCGTCCCACAAACACTGATCCACAAGCGTTAAAGGGAATAATTCATCCCTGATGCAAATGACTGAAAAACATGCATCTCAGCGGAATGTGGTGGAAGTGATTATCGGAAGCTTTTGTTAAACAGACAGAGACTCGTAGGGCTGACGCTGCCGCTGTCTCTCCTGCAGAAGGATATTTCTCCAAATGTCTCCAAACAGCTCAAGTTGCATTCAGCCCCTTTCTCACCTCGCATTGTAGTATTTATAGAAGCTGATTTCTGGAAGGTGTTTCTAAGAAGCTCCAACATGGACGACCCCCTCCTTTAGACAGAAGTGAATCTGGAGCTGTTGCTCAGTGTGATGCAATGAAACTAAAATTTCATGCAAAAAGCACAGTTTTTATAATATCATCACACTCTGATTAAACATGGTGCAGTTCAGCCACTGGTCCAGTCCTGCTACAGCACAGTGTATCCACAGCTCAGGGACGAGCACAGGAGGCCTGATGAACCAATAACACATCCTGACACATTTTCACTTTCATCATTTACACTGACAAACCTACAGATGTAAACGTGGTTGTGTTTTCATGAAAGGCCGATGGATTCACTGCAGCGCTTAGCCTGAGGTGTTACTTTTGTACAAGTAAAAAATATATCAATGAAATGTTCAAAATACATGTGGGGTTTCGTAGAAACAATTAATGACCCAAAAATATGATCAATTCAGAGGCTGCAAGATGTTTACTTGCTTTACATTGTGTAAAGACACGTCTCTGCTGTTCAGCCTACCTTCATTGATTTGAATGGAGTAACAAAACCTACACAGTATAGTATCACAGCAGCTTACAAAAAGAACCCTAAACATAACCTTCTCGAAGGGAAACGTATGTCAGGACTGATGTATTATACTGCTTGAGTTGTAGCCATGAGACTGTGACAGTATAATAAACAGAATGTATCAGCAGCTGGATCTAAGCTGGTGATAAAAAAAAAGCCCTTTGTGCTCATTCAAATTCTCCTCTTGCTCCATTTTTCCCTGCGCATAGTAGTAGTAGTAAATTTCCTTTTGTTTCCATGACAACGTGCTCCCTCCTCGCCTCTCTCTCTTGTCACTCATTGCCACCCTCCCCTCCCCTCTCTGTTTCTATCTTCCAGTCCAAGCAGGAGACAGGGGGGCTCGGCTGTGACGTGGTGAGGGTGGAGGTGGAGGAAAGCCTGACCAAAGAGCAGCTGCTGGAGGCTTTCATCACCTGTGGTAATAATACACAAACATATACTGCACATGCAGTGCATTTAAAGGTTTCGCACATTAACAGCAGCAATGTAACTTTTCAGTTGTGTCATTTTTGCACACCATCATTCAGAGCTGAAATGATTCTTAGTTGACATTTTCTTGAACTATTGATTAATGCAGAAAATAACCAGTAGTTTTATGGATAATGAAAATTATTTTACTGGAGGAGTAGGCATGAAAACTCCACCCAGATTCTACAGTATGCAAACACAATGTGGTTTTTAAATGTCATGACATTTAAAAGGAATGCAAAAGGACTTGATCATGTGAATAATTTGATCTGGACTGAAATGAGTCGGGTAATATATTGACATTAAATTCCAAGTCTGAATCAGGTCATTTAATAATAAATGTTGTTGGACAAAGGATTGTATTTACAATTATCACATGTTAGGATGTATAACCACTGCAAGTCAAATGATTTGACATGTTGTACAGTACAATCATACACAGCTGTACACTTTCAAGACACTATAAAAAACACTACTGAAAGTAATCGATTCACATGTAATCCACACAAGGAGGTACAAAGTGTGAATGTATAGAAAGTCATCATGCCAGGTCTGAGCTACCCTTTTCTGTTGAGCTGTTACATTTAGCATGGGAACACTTCATGGCAAATGGTGTTTGTCAAAGGCAGCTGACAATACTAAACAAAATAATATAAGAAAGGTAATCTGACAGCTTCTCTCATTATTCAATCATGTAAGGTTAACCAGAAAAAACAGTGTTGGAAAAAACATCCATAAAGTTTTTACCATCCTCAGTGTAATATTTGCTCTAATTCTTCCTCAAGTGCACATGAGAGGGAACTGCTGGATGTCCAGTTTACAATCAGAGGGCTCAGGTGACAGTCTGGTGCTGACACCTATGGTAGAGAAAACTCACTCAAGTGGGACAGACGTCCAAGGAATAAAGAGATAGAAGCTTTCTATAGTGGCCAATAAGGACATTTGGGAAGAATATAGAACATATTAGTTAATGATGCCATTCTTTGACAAAATGGTGGTTGTAACAATGTCAGTCATAGTGCAACAGCTTATATTGTAAGATTGAACTTTTAATTAGAAATTCTGTGTTCAGGGGATTTAAAGGAATATTCAACCGTCACTATCACATCCTGTTTATCAGCAGCTGTAACAGCATGACCAAAGTCTAAATTGAATTCTCTCATACCTACCTCTCCTCTGCCTTTGTCAGGTTTCCTCGTGCCGGAAGTGGGTCTGGGGGCGGGGCTTCCACCTGGTCACGCTGGTCGCTGTGTGGTCGTGCTCCTGGAGGGGCTGGAGAAGGCTTCATCCCTTACAGGGCTGCTGGGAGACCTCTGCCACAGTCTGGACAACAGGGGCTCTGCTGCACCGCTGCTACTGAACACTGGTACGACTGCAGCCTGGGCCTGATGCAGTTCAAAGTGTCTGTGTGTGCAATAATAACCTCAATATTGTGTTGTATGAATATTCAACTGTGACAGGGAGAATTGGTGACTCTAGCTTTCAGCACCAGTCACTAAGGGGCATAAAAGTCAGAAATGTTCAAAACTTTTTCAACAGGATTAGGGTTACAAAGGGGCGGAAAATTTCCGGTAAATTTCTGGAAAATTTCCGGAAAGTTTCCATGGGAATATTCAGCACTAAAAAAATCATTCAAAACTCTATTTTAAAGACGTATGGAATGCAGCACAAGCTGCACGTTGAATTTCAACCCTGCACCGTGCATTTCTCCATCACATGCACAGATAATTGCCAGCATCCTGCACACTACAGCAGGGCTATTGAGGCCTGCTGTAGTGTGCAGGACTAGTCAGGTAAGTTTCGATGATATTACTGGGGAAAATATGTTAGCATGCTGATTGAGGATTGTTCATCTGTCCATCTAGCCTATTTCTATTCATTTATCCATCAATTGTAAAATATTTGTAAGGATGATTCCAATTGGCCAACTATTTATATCTCTGGCATTGCTTTAGTGTTTTTTTACTAGATTTTTTCTCATCTTATTCTACAGAGCAATGCTACGTGCACTATCTCATGTGTGGAGACATTTCACCCCAGCCAATGTAGAAGGAAAGGCTGTGTACATTTGCAAATACTGTGCAAAGACCTATGTTAAGATCAATCAATCAATCAATCAAATTGTATTTGTATAGCCCATATTCACAAATTACATTCATCTCATAGGGCTTTAACAGGGTGTGGCATCCTCTGTCCTTAACCCTCAGCAAGAGTGAGGACAAACTACTAAAAACCCTTTTAACAGGGTAAAAATAAGTAGAAACCTCAGAGAGAGCCACATGTGAGGGATCCCTCTCCCAGGACGGACAGAAGTGCAATAGATGCCACGTGTGACACAAAGATCCAGAAGCATATAGTCAAGTGCCCAAAGCTTCCTCAGGGTCTGTATATGACAAGGTAAATACAGTTAGTATAAATTACCCACATAATTTCCAGTTTATTCCTGTTAATTCCCGTTAATTCCCGTATATTCCCAATAATTCCCATGGAAAGTTTCCAGCTTTGAATATTCCCGGAATTTTGCAACTCTAAACAGGATGCATGAAATGAAGTTTAAATCAGGGCCGTATCTGGCCCGCTGGCCGTATGTTTGACACCCCTGGCTTAAAGTATGATGTACTTACCAGCAGCATAAAATAATAATTTCTTCTAAAATGATCTATTCAAGGTCTCAATGTTTCCCATTAGCTATCTATACTATGGTGGTCTGCCATGTTCTAATAAGTCCCACCACAGTTTCATAATGATCATAAGTTTTACACTTCTCATATTATCATAAGAGAATACTAACTTGTTGTTTGTCCTGGTACCACATTTTATGGTCCCTAACGTTTTTACCGGCCTCGCAGACGTAGTTTCAGCTGATTTCAAATCATATTTGCTGTCAAATGAAGCAGGAGAACCGAAGAAATATTTGTTGAACATACAAGATTGGTCTTTGTCCTCTCACTGATTATATTCAAAATATCATGTTATGCAGCCAAAGGCTAAAACCAGTTCTACAATATTTCTCCTGGTTCAGGTCCCCACCATTTCTGTGAAGATAGTTTCTTGATTGCCACGTTGTCGAAGCCACGGCTGCAGGGGTCCGAGCTCCGCCTCCAGCAGCATTTCCGCTGGGTGACTCTTCGCTGGGACCAGGAGCCGATGCACGGCCTACTGGGAAGGCACCTTCGCAGGAAGCTGCTCCATAAGGTCAGTCCCAAGGCAATTGGCTTCATCGTTAGTGATGCATATTGTGTTCAATGCTGATAAATGCCGGGAAAATAATTTTGAATTGTGAATCTGTGAGAAAAGACGTGTTTTTCTATTAGGTCTTAAATTTCTTAGATAGAAAATTAACATCACAAATTACAGAATAAAAGACAATGATTTATAAAGTAATTTGCTGAATGGAGCCTGACATAGTCATCCCTGTTTGAGTCAGTATTTCAAATGAGTGCTTTAACTCTGAGAAGGAGCATTGGCTTAGGGTTTCTCAGAATACGTAACAAACTGTTTCCTTTCAAGTCGTCAGGCAGACAAAGTTCAATTACTCCCTCTGTTGAGCACGTCCACAGTGTTCCTCCTCTTTTGTTCTCTCACTGTTTCTCTTCAGTGAAGTGTTGCAGCCTCAGGACAAAATATAAAAGCAAAACATTTAAGTCTCCGTCTCTCCCCTAGATGGGGACTGGTGTTTGGACTCCGGACGGCGTCATGGAGCGCTCGGTGCTGTGGGTGAGCCAGGTTTGGCAGCAGCTCAACGCCTGTCTGTCCCGCCTGGGGACCCATGAGGCGCTGCTGGGCCCGCAGCTCTTCCTGTCCTGCCCTGTGGTCCCTAACAACACACAGGCAGTCGTCAGGTGTGTGTTTTTTTATGTGTATATGTGGGCGGATTGTCCTAAATCAGTGCGTGTGATATATAATCCTGCAGTGTTGGCGTATATCAAATCCAAAGGAAAACATGTTCTGATATCAGTGTTTCAGATTTACTTTATGATGCCTTGATCTTATCACAGTGAATATGTAACTGGACCTTATAGTCAAACATGATGTTATCTTGGGATATAAGAGAGCATGCTGACAATACAACTCTTTTTTACATTTTACTTCTTTTGTTTATAAAATGACAGAAATTTATTTAAATAAAAATTATGTTTATAGTAAAAGCCAAAACTAAATCTATTCACTTTACAATGATACTGTTTATAACAGAGAAACCAAGACCCAGAACATATAGCCAGAAAATATTTGGCCTTATTACTTAAATCACAGATTAATAAATAAATCACTTTTTTCCTGATTTAGTAATTAGTTCAATTAACAATTGTTTCTGCATTTAAAACCAGCCCCTCCCTCACTTTCTTCAAACTTCTACCACTTGTCTTTCCCCTTCAATGGGAATGGACACAGTCAGTTTTCACTCACAGGTCAAATGACTCTGCAGTATTCACAGGTTTTACTGGCTCGACTCCGGTCGGCAGTAATGGAAACATGACACCTGGGTGTACATTCTCTTTTCTTATCATTATTTTGCAAACCTAGACACAGATGCTGAACCTTGTCCTGTGCAACGTTAGGACACGCATTAAACTTCAATGGGTCAAATAACACACAAATAAGTGAACTATTCCTTTAAAGCACGTTGATGTCATGTTGTTTAAACTGGAATCATGAGTGACTCTGCAGAAAAACTGTTCAGCCTCCAACTTGTAATTGTTAATTTAGACATGTCCGCAGAGTGTTGGCAGAGTGACTGTTAATGCACCACAGAGAAGATCAAGTTGACAACACTAAACAGTCACCTCATTTTACAGGAACAAAAGTTTATGGCTTGATTTCACTTGGTAACAAACTGCTACAAAAATAAATAATAAGAGTAATTTCGGGTTATTTAGCTGGTGTGACAGCGCAGCTCACCATCTAAGAATAATGTGTTTCTCTATGACATTGAATGCAGCATAACACAACCTGTGTCGAGTGAGAACCACTCAGGACACTCAGTCTGACTGCAAGTGTGTCTGTGTGTTTATAGGTGGCTGGCTCGGCTCTGGAATGCCGTGGTCGTCCCCCGCGTGGAAGAAGCCGTCATCTCCCGGGTAACAGCCAAGCGTTCCTCCGCTTCCTCCACCACGACCTCCTCTTCCTCACCAGTGTCGCAGCGACCGTCTCCTAGCAACTGTGGGCTGACTGCCGGGCAGCATGCAGTGGTGAAAGCCGCTCTGAGCATCGTGGTCAACAAAGCTGTTCTCCTGGGTTGCCCTCTGCCTCGACACGGTGGGTGTGGAGACGTTCATTCATTTGGTCATTAACACTAAAGAGAGAGAGCTGACTGGGGGGAAAAGAAAAGATAGTGATGTGCATTTCTTTCCTTCATCTTCCTCAGAAATTGACAGATACCTGCTGGAGTTTCGGGGTGGCACCCTCCCTCTGACCACCATCGGCTCCTTTAAAGGAAGCGGAGGTGGAGGAGGCAGAAAGGGACGGGACGGCAGCAAGTTGAGACGATCCAACACCAGCCCACGCAAGAAGGGAGGCCCCGCCTTAAACTGGAGCTGTGGCGGTTCCTTCAGAGAAGGTAAGATGGCGGCTCCGCCTGCAGTGATAACAAGCGGCTTTAGGATCAAAAATACTTTAATTAGATACAAGTATTTGTACTTTGAATTTTCATATTATTGTACTTTATACTTCTGCTCCACTACATCAGATTACTTCATTTATCTGACAGATATTACTTGTGACTTTAAAAATGACATCAGGTCTTGCTTGAATTATAAACTTATAAAATACAGCATTGAAGATCAAACCAGTAAAAGACAGTTGCAATGAAACAGTGAAAATGTTCTATCACAATGATAGGGACCAGAATTGTCATGGTATATTAAAATGTGTTGAAATGATCTGATACACAAACTGAAGTCATTTCCTAAACACCATAACAAAAGTGCAGCATTAACAGTGAAGATAGAATAATAATAATAATAATAATAATCATGAGAAAGGCCTTAGGTGGTAAAGAAGCTTTTTATTTAACAATGATAACTTCTCGTAATGCAGGTTTAAATTAAACCTTAAATAAGTAGATCCAGTGGTGAGGGATGTACCTAAACATTTTATTTAAGTAAAAGTAAAATAACTGGATTTAAAAAAAGGACTGACGTAAAAGTACCGTGTTAACTTTTCTAATTTAGTGAAAGTAAGTACTTGCTTTTAAATATACTATATAGGTATAGAAAGTACTTGCTAAGTTTACCCTGTTCCATAATACAAGCTCTACTACATAATCTGTGGCTGCCTACTGTAACACCTGTGCAACAATACAGGACTCTGTGATATTAATAAAGAATGATGATGCCACTGAAAACACTTACAGAACCTAGTCTTAGAGATAGCCTCTTCCAAATGGCCACATTGTAATGCATAAAATAAATTGCATAAGATGCATAAAAGCTGCTTATTTCTTTTGATTGCAGGGTCACTGTCCAACACTGACGTCAGCTTTATCACCAACGGCAAAGTCCAGAGGTTTGTATTTTATTTATGTATTCTGATATAATGCAGCAGTAGTAGTAGGAGCTGTGGCAGTGGGCGGAGTGTAACACCATAAGTAAGCCAGCAGAGGGCAGACTTGTCTTACCAATCAAACGTGTGAGTCTGTGACGGTCAAATAAACAAACAGCATTAACAAACATAATGTTTTAATGAGCGTTATCTAATGAAGTGTGATGAAATAACTGTGATAAAATGTAATTTGATAGAGTGTGTGTGTGTGTGTGTGTGTGTGTGTTTTCAGGGAACCTGTCGGCCTGTCTGTCTTCTCTGATGATGAGACTGATCTGATCAGAGAGCTGCAGACCATGTGCTCAAGCAAGTCCGAGCCAGACATCAGCAGGGTACACACTCACACACATGTTTGTACAGCTGTCTTAGTGAGGACATTGGCATAATAAATTCACTAGCCCCTTACCCTAACCATCCAAACTAAATGCCTAATACTAGCCTTACACCTAACCTGAACAGTTTTTGAATGTAAACTTTTTGTAGTTTTGTCTCTAAACAATCGGTATAACAGTCAACCTTTGAAGACGTACTGCAAACGTTGTCATCTCAAATAAATGACATGGCTATTCTTAGATAAAACACATTATAATGCTGGTTTTAATATCACATTTATTATTGTTTTTTGAATAAAAGTAAATCTACATTCATGGGTTGAACATGGCTCATGGCGCCACCTAGAGTTGTAAACGGTCCAATGCATACACAGTCTACATCATGACATTGATATATATTTGAAAAGGTTAACACTCTTCAATGAAAGGTAGCCCCACTGAGCACAGCAGAAGAAAAACAGGAGAAATCTGAGAAATGTTTCACATGTGCACAGACGCAGCAAGAGCAGATCTGAAGCACAGGAAATCTATGCACACTCTGGATATGAGTGCGAGCGCAGGGACATTTACTGAATATCCACTTCAGCCCAAACTGAGGGTGAAGTTAGACATTCCAATCGAATCCCCTCATCTCAGACCTTCAGCTGCATGACCCTGACACTGGAGACAGCCCATCCTCACTCTGTAATTGGCGTTACCGTGTGTAAACCAACAGAAGACAGCCAAACTCTTCATCTTCAGTCCAGGATTTACCTGCTGCTTAACACTCGCTCTGTTCATCTCTCAGACCAAAGACGACCTGATCCTGTTCTCCAGCTCTCCCAGTGAGGTGTCATCCCCCCACAAGGCCGAACAGGAAACAGCCGTCCAGCAGCAACCACAGACGGTAAGGGGTTGGGGGGAAATGGCCATACTCCATTATTCCGACACTTGATACTTCACTGAAAACACAAATATAAAACGGAAAGAAATGTAGTTAGACCCAATCAAAAGGTTCCCATTTAATTAGCTATTAAGCAAATGTACTGCATTTCAGTTCTTTTCTTTGGGTTATTTTTGTTTAAAAAAAACCACCCTGTATTTATCCTGTTTATCCTTATATATTTACTCCAGTGAGTGACCTGACTCAGCGGATGACATCTTAAAAGCATGTGTGATTGTTTTGTACAACTTTAAATCATGTGTCTCCAGTTTGTTTGCCGTGACCTCACACATAATTGCGCAGTATTTGTAGTTTGGACTGTTCTGTTGTACAATGTGTCATTGCTTAATAAACAGGAGCTGAAAGGAGCTTTACGCCTCTTTTAGCTCATTGTTTTGATGTTTGACTCAGCTTGTAAAACACTGTCAGTTGAAACTATGAATTATTTGCATATTGTTGAACCAAGTTTGTCTCTTTCCTGGAAGGCAAACACAGCTTAGCATTTTGACTGAATTCAAAGATGGAGGACGTGAGTGCCCCTCAAAAGTGAAACCTAAGTGACTTAATCGCCCCCAAGTGGCTGGCTACAGGATAGGTCATAGAATCCGCCTTCTCCGTGTCGGCAGAGTGGACAGGGACCAAACTGAAGAAGTCAAATACATTTCTTATAATGTTTAGTTGAAATGATAAATAACATCTCTACCCCGACTCCACATTAATTCACAGAGATATTTCGATCCCAGTTGATCTTGGTCGGGTCCAAAATATGGATACACACATACTCACACCACTTGGCTGAGTATGTGTGTGACATAGGATAAACTAACAATGTTGTATAACTGGATTAACCTGAGATGAACACTTAACTGACTGAAATAGCTGAAACTCACCAAACACTCCATCTCGTCCTGCAGTCCGTCCACAGCTCCAGCCAGGCCCCCGTCCAGAGCAGCGACCGGCGCTCAGGCCCCCGCGGCAAATCGCAGCTCCCCGTCCCCAGCAGCAGGGGGCAGCAGGCACGAGCGTCCATCAGCAGCAATAATAACAGCGGCAGCAGCAACAGCAGCCCAATCCGAACCCAGACGCCTCCCAGCCGCAGCAGAACAACCACCAACAGCAGCAGCAGCAGAACGAAGCAAGTTTCACCCGACAGCAGCAGCAGCAGCAACAACAACTACTACCGCAACAACATCAACGACAACAACCGATCACACGAGGACATCTGGATCCTCCACAGAGACCTGCATGAGAACAACAAGTAGACACTCCTCCCTCCTTCCCTACCCATGATTCCGCTGTGATCTCCCTCCATGATGTAAAGACTAGGTACCTGACGACTTTTGACTTTTAGTATTTGTACTTGTTAGCTGTACTTGTTACACTGTACTACAGTTGTGTACTTGGGGACCATAGTTTTATTCTATTACAGTATTTGAAGTATTTGATCGTCCGAGGGTTTGGTAAGAATTTACTTGGGCGAAATAAACAACAGAAGGTAATGCAGCAGGCTACTTTACTGTTACCTTATTCCAGTGTATCAACCTGCATATTATGGGATAGTATTCAGTAACAGCGTAAATAAAGTATTTGGCTGGTGGAAACTGCCTCAGAACAGTCGCGGCACAGTATTTTTGTGAACTTAAAGTGAAATACTGTACTTCTCTGTTTTAAGGCCATTGAAGAGTAAGTGAACATATTTATAGGTGTTACTTTTAAAAGAGTAGGGTCTTTGGATCAAAGGAAGAGACGAGCAGTTTTGCTATTAAGTATTTTGAGATATTCAAGTGTTTTATCTTTAAATAGTTGCAAGGTTGATTTAAATACTGTTGAAATTAATCAGGGTTTTACCAAATATATTTGTAAATAAGAATTAGTATGTTTAAATGCTCTATAAATTGGTGTACGTGGTATGACGCTTGTACAGTGACAGAAAACCTTAAAGTAAAACTGCTGGAAAAAAAACTAACTAACTTGTACATAGTGTTTGTAAGATGAGTTTGGTTCTGAATCCTTTACTTGTTTCAAAGTGAAGAGGATGTGGCAATAAGTAATAGAACTGTATAAACACAGGATGTCCTCTGTCAACTGTAAGCCATAATAAATATTTTAAATGCCCATCACTTCCCCTGAGTCACGTTCAATTTAACCCCAGCTGAGCCCTACACTGTAATTCACTCTCTTCTGCCTTCCTTTACCCCTGTGTTCTTCTTCGTTTGTGTTTATTTTAAAAGACTAGTTTTACTTTAAGCGTACATTGTTTATATATAAATAGCTATATATATATATATATATATATATATGTACAGGAGAGACTTTAGTCCACCAATGATTTGGATCTGTCCGACAGCTGTTTGAGGTTTAAAGAATTGTCTTTCAAGCGCAAACATTAAAACGGCATTGTTAAAAATCCCCATCGGACTTATCTGTTCTTTTTCTTTTATTAAAACACAGGACTCCACAGAGCCCACAAATTAAGACATTTATTGTGTCTGTACAAAATGGGGATCTTTGGTGCCTCTGGGGACTCCATAGTTCCTAGTCCCTGTTAAAGAAAAGCAGTTTTTACACCCAAATGTATCACTGCTCAAATGCTCAGCTTTTGTGATAGAATTCTGTTCTGCATTCAGCTGCAAGGTGATGTGATGGAGAAAATACCCTTGTGCAAACGTTAGCTGTAATCCAAGCTAGTTTTGAGGATGCAGAGTGGTACACAGGAACAGATATATAAACACCTGACTTTGTGTGTGTGTGTGTGTGTGTGTGTGTGTGTTTGTTATAAACAACTATTCCACAATGCAGTTCACAAGGAAATGAAGGAGCAACTCACAGCTGGAAACATTCAAATAAAGCAACATTGGGTAAATGGATTCTGTAGTATGGACTTCGTATACTGTCTAATCTGTTGTGACTGCAGTGCATTATGGGAGACAATAGGTAGGTAGATATTACAAATAAAGGGCCGCACACCATAAACTATATACACATGGAAGACATAACTGCTCCATTGACATGAAGCCAAAGCTTCTGATATCCCCCTGGTGGCCGGCTGCAGTATAGGTCATATACTCTTTTGTTAGCGGATGGGACCTGGACCAAACTAAAAAGTCAATCTTCATGTCAAATGAATTGTTCTTATACTGATGTAATCAAAGCTACATATTCCTGTTAAGTTTTGGCTGAATTTGTTATTCAATTCTTTAAATAGGGGGGGACATGTCATGATTGCTGCATACCCTGATCTCTCCTGCCTCGACTCCATGTGCACTAGATGGTAGCGTTCATAATGTGGAAAAACTTTAACTTCATTTCTGGGAAGTCAAAAAAACACAGAAAAAGGTTTCGAACACATGTCAAATGTATGTAGACACACGCACTTTGGTGTGGGTCTGTTTTAGAAAGACTTGTTCGACTACCACAACTGTTAAGTTGCCTGCATACTTTTGGATATGTAGCCTATTTTAAAGAAAATGTATTATGAAGGAATCAGTCAGTCACATCCACCTCGTTAACTAGACACAGAAATTCAACCGACTTCCCCTCAAAGTGACTGAAAAAAATGACAAACGCACAAGTCAAATCTCAAAATCTATAGTTTTACTGGAAATATAGTTGATTGAACAAATATATTTATACATTTTTTGGACATCTTTGTCCTTTTCCTATGTGTAAGAAACAGCTTCGTTCTTAATTTACACTGTAAAAAAATCTTAAATGTCCAGTTAACATATCAAGGCATTTCTCCGCGGTACCTGCAACTTCTGCATCACTGCAATACAAAACTATTATTCAGTATGAAAGGCGCAACACTGTCTTCCCTCAACCAAAGAAGAAAATACAATGACGCAGGAGTCGAACAGTTTCCAGTTTCAGAGGGAAGAATCAGGCACAACAGGAAAAAAAAATTATCCTTAAAAACTGAAAAATGTTTTGTTTGTACAGCAATGGCCCTGAAGAATAAAAATACTTTATTGCATTCGATTTTTTTGGATGAATTACTGACTTCCCCCTAATTCATCAACTTAAAGAGGCAAAACGATTAAAGTAACAAGCATCATTTGTTATCAAAGGAAATAATTTGACATTTACACTTGATGGAGTTAAACAACATTGAATCATTTGACTGTTGAAAGCTGATGAGTACCTCGGTGTCTCTAAAGTGCATACAGATAGAAAAATAAGGGTTTCTGAGTCATCACTCGTCAGTAGCGTCAGCCAACAGCGTCACTGTGTGTGTTCATAGCAGTGAAGCTACTGTGGAGTCAGACTGATCAAAGTTACCGAGCTGAGTATTGTAATTAATAATATACAGACAATACACATGAAGCCACGGCCAAGTCTCATTCTCACTCAGCTTTAATCCAATCAAATATTTAGAAATATCTTGATTTTTTTTGTTTCAGACCAAATTTGTTGATCTTGACTTAAAATCCCAAATCATCTCAAACGTTATCATTCGGATATACCCTCCAAAGAAATATCCCCACCAAGTTTGGTAAGAAGCTGTGTTGTTGGCTTATTGCTCTGGAACACAGGGTAAGAATGGAAACGTATCTGCGGTGCGAAGAGGAATTAAAGCAGCTAATCACTTGTGTGTGGATAAAGGCCGAAATTTAACTGGCTACCGATAAATATATTTATTTCCTGTTGCCTACATGAAGCTGGTTGGATTTGGTGCATATGAGGTTTCTCAGAGAAGCTAAGATGTGATCACACCCTCACCCAAGACACCAGACTTCTACCGAGGCCTCTCTTGTGTCGGGTCCGTTTCCAGAGAATGGAAGAAACTGGTTTCTTAGAAAGTTCAAACCAATGAACATGTTTTTGAAACAATAATGCAACAGAAAACCTGTGATGCAGTTGATGCCTTTTCAAAGCACATTGTGTTTTGGCCCCAGACTTAACATTAGACAATGATGTTAGTGTGGGGGGGAGTACTACATACTGTCCTCCACCTGAAGGCACCTGTTGGACTGAAACCTGCAAAGCCCTCAAACTAGTCCTACAACAAAGTTTCCAATAAGTCAGACTGAGGCCACACATTTGTATTGTGTTATTATGGGCTTATTGTACAATTTTTACACAACTGTTAGCCATTTTGTTTTTCCCCTGGAGCTCTCTTTTACAGGGAGGATTTTATCTTTATCCATGCGTTGGTGATTCAAAATCTCTCCCTGCAGCACATACACAAGCTGCTTTATGTTTTTCAGTTAGTCGCAGACCTACACCAACAGCTTCTGTACCAGCTGTGATACCAACTTGTTTTTATACTGCTGTTGAATCATGTTGATCAACCATCAACATAGCACACAACTATTAGAGACTTCTCTCAATTTTATTTCTGTAATCTGTGATAGACCTGATTCATATTCAGGGAGAATTTCAAATTTATACACAAAGTTGTTCCCATACAAACATTCAGACTAATTATATTTGTGTGCAAAAAATCTCTTCTACCACTTGTATCAATGTACAATTATGTCAATAAATTACCCTCATTCTGTGACAGTAGTATTTAAGTTAATTTTTTATAAATTAGTTAATTTCCTCCATGGTCTGTTTGATCGACCATGGACAGAATTGGATTTTCATCAATCCTTCTACACATAACATGTTTTATCTAAATAAGTTGAGCTTCTATCTGGGTTCTTTTTCCCATCATGAGTATGTATCAGTGTTTTCCAGCATTTGGGGAATCAAGACATTTGAACCATTTATTAATCCCACTCTAATGGTTCAAAACACTGGATCAATCTAATTTATGTTCATGCCGTTGTGTGTATTTGTGTGTCTGGCCGGTTAGAGACGCGTGTCCTGGACCTCGTCCTCAGCTTCCTCCGGCAGGGACGAGATCTTGGCGGTCTGCGGCGCGGGCCTCTTGCTGGAGTTGAGGCGGTGAAGCGTTGGGAAGAGGCGCAGCCGGTCGGCCGGGCTCATGGCCTGTTTCATGTGGCTCGTCTCGTTCAGAAGTTTCTGGAGGGAGTCGTAGGCTTTCATGGAGCTGCCCTCGATCATCTGGACGGACAGATGAAATGACAATTGGGTTAAATGTTCATCTGCTGTTCTCATTGTGTTTTCACTAATCTCCGGCCAGAGCAAAAACATGGAGTAAAAACTTAGTTGAAGGTCAATGCTTAATGTAGGAGAAAAACAGGACTTTGTGGTACTGAGATTTATTTCACAAAAATGTAACTTCAGTCAGAGCTCTACAATATCTATTGTATCCATCTAAGTGCGGATCTACACTATATATCTACAGTATGCACATTATCCACCTATGCTACAGCAACTCCTATAGACTGATTCCTGCTTCTGCATCATAGCTACAGCGTAGGTGCCCACGTAGCCCACGCACAGGGCTGAGCATTCAGAGTCCTGTGTGGGTGTGTGTGAGTCGCACTGCAATTATACCACCAAAAAGCTAGGGGGCGTAGAGTTTCTATGCTGGTGTTGGGGGTCTTCTAGTTTCTGGTCTGCTAATTTACAAATTCTCTGGCGTCTCTGTTTACTTCAGAACAATGGTGAGTTTTACTTAGCAAATATGTTGGAGTTGGAGCTGAAAGATGTTGAAAAGTTTTTAAATTTTTTTAAAGAACTGCAACAAAAGAATAAAAAGATGTTGTGCCCCTTCCTTTACCAATAACAGCTCTTGTCTTGTCTGAGTGGCCTTGGCTCTGCGTAGGCTATGGTAGTGGTCCCGAACCCCCGGGCCGTGGGTCATTTGGTACCGGGCCGCACAGAATGAAACAACTTAAATTTGTTCTGTTTTATCTATTAACCGGATCCTCTCCGTTATGACTCATTTTACGCATTTCAAGACGCTTGTCTCGGTCACGTCAGTTTTTCGCTGAACACAAACCAACACGGTATTTGTTGGACCCATTTGTCAATAAACCAGGTTAAGAAGAAGATCAGCTGCTGGATATCGCAGATGAAGCCGGCCTTAAAAGTATGATTTAGAAAACAACTCTGCAGGTGTTGTGGATTACAGTCACGTTTTTAAATTAACTAATTCATTTTTTATTTTTAAATACCAAAAAAAAACTCTCCAAAGCGCACAGAAGCTTACCAACGCAATAAATAATTTGAGGCCGCGTATTAACAATTCGTTAATTTTGTTAAATAAAAAATAAAATCTACCGATGTCACCAGAGGTACCAGAGGGACTCCGTAGTGAGGCTCCGTAGCCACACCTTAACGGCCGGTCCGTGAAAATATTGTCTGACATCTAACCGGTCTGTAGCGCAAAAAAGTTGGGGACAACTGGGCTATGGCATAGCTTCAAAGCAAAAGCAAGAATTGGGCTAAAGGCTACATAGTATGTGTTCATCTGAAAATGGTGAGCACGTGCCATTGTAAACAGTTAGCTTACGTGATCTGCAGAAAGAGTTCCGTTGAACAAGTTGTTTGACGTTAACAGAGACTGGAAGCTGCTAAACTGATTCCAAAACTCACCAGGAATGTTTGGCATTCGAGCAGCGGCTCTACTCTGTGCTCTGATAGGATGACGGTGCAGCCTGAGAACGACTGCCTCAGCGTCTTCCTCAGGACCTGTAATGTTCTGCTCAGACACACACAGACACACAATCTTCAACATCTCCATCGTCATTACCAAAGGCCGTCGCTCTCCACTGCTAACACACATTATCTAAGTAGACATGAAAGAGCAGGCCTCAGGTTAAACTTGATTGCTCATTGCAGGCTTCATTTACTATCATGACCCCCCCTCTGCACGTATGGTTACACATACAGAGGTTCAGAGGTTACTGTAAGCACTAAGATTGCCACCACATGTAGTGACAGGAACACTGCACATGCTTGATGTGGCTGACTGATGCGCACTGCGATATAACTTCACAGGATGCTACAAACACAAAGGAAATAACACACAAATACACAACAAAATCCTCAATCACTGTCAGGGGCTTTGGTGTGCAGTAAAAAGATGATTCCTTATGAATCAAAGCTTCTTCTGCCTCTCACCATGTGTCAAATCTGTAGAACTCTCTCATGTGACTAGACTTCAGATTGAATCAGAGAACTTTAATCTGAGAGTAGAGTTACAAACACGTTGTCATCCTGCCTCTGTGATATGTGGCTCTTCCTCCCTGTGCTTTTCTGTACAGTGTGAGACACAGGGAGGTCAAATATCATAGAGACAGGATGACAATGTGTTTCACATTAACATGCCCTAATTTTATCTGATGGCACTAGTGACATGAAAGAGATCCACAGTGTATAAGTGAATCCTCATGTAGCTGAATCTGTCTTGACACATTTTTTTAAATTCTCAAACACGTCATGTCTACAATGTCAAAAGTAGTTCATGTTGCAGCTGTATTTCTTGTTAAACTGTCAAGACAACAGAGGCATGCTTTTAATCTAATATATTGCTGTATAGATAAAGTATTTCCTTAATATAAAAACAATGTTATTGGGATTATTAAAGGTCACAAACAAGTTCATGCAAATGTCTTTGTCAAAGATAAACTGAGCTTTAAAGTTTGGAAGCTTCATCCCACTAAAAGGTGCAGAACATCGATTTCACTATTGGATTTGACCAGTGTCTTAAACAGACTTTATGGCACGTGAGTAGATATGCTGGAGAATGAGATGACAAAACTAGTGCACACACGGACACAAATGGTTGTAATGTTTGTGTTGGTACTGACATGGGGTCGAGGTAGGCAGAGGGCTCGTCCAGCAGCAGGATGCGGGCCTTGCTGAGGATGGAGCGTGCAAGACACATCAGCTGTTTGTGTCCATTGCTCAACACGTTTCCACCGTCCTCCAGCTGAAAGTCCAGCTTGTCTGGAAACTGTTCGATCACTGTCTTCAGACCCACCTGAGGACACATGTGACAATTCATTTTACTGAATATTATTGTGTCCTGAAGTCGAGCTCATTCACAAATGATGATTTCCTTTGATAGAGGCATCAAACCAGAGATCTTTAGCTTACAGGACGGTTTCCATTGTGTTGATGATTTCTAAGAGCCTAATGGATACTTGCTACCATTATGTTGTGATTTCAATTTTAGATTTACTGTTAGTACCATTTTCCTGATCTCAATATTAATAACAGCTCCTGCAGATAAATTAAAAATAATAACCTATATAGTATTAAATCCTTTAGCCTCTGATTTCCCTGATATCCTGGAGGCATGGAGAGAAAAACGGAGGTAGATGATGAAAACACAGAACAGGCAAATTCACCAATCATAACCCAAACAGCGACTCACCTCCTCAGCCACCCTCCACAGCTCCTCATCACTGTAACGCTCGTGAGGGTCCAGGTTCATCCGGAATGTTCCAGTCAGAATAAAGACTTTCTGTTCAACAAAACCACAGACAAAATGAATAAATAATAAATAGTATGCAGATGGATTATAGAGGAGGCCTGGTTTCATCCAGCTATTTTCTGTCTGAAATATTTCACATTTGATATACAAACTATATTTCAACTGTATCTCAAAAAACACATAAACTGTCTTTTTGTCGGTTGTTAATAAGGAAAGGTTTGTGGGTAAAGATTTAACATATTATTCCAATACAAAATTCAGAACAAATAAAATACAAATACTTTAAAAGTGTGATTTCTCACAGCTTCTCATGTGTGAATTTGTACCCATCTTAAAAGACTAGTCCAGCTAAATGTAAAAGGTTTCAGGTTCAATTACAAACATTTTTTGAAGACACCATCTCCTTCAGATTGAATTGTATCAGATTTAATTATCAGCAAGGCATTTCCTCCCTTATACAAATGTATTATCTGTCTACATTTTCTACATTATCAGTTAGACCCACGTACCTGGGGCACCACTCCGAAGGCCTTCCTCCAGGTTTGCAGGGAGACGGAGCTCCAGGAGACACCATCAATAGAGATTTCTCCATCAGTGGAGGCGAGACGCAGCAGGGCGGAAAGCAGGGTGCTCTTCCCTGAACCGGTTCGACCCAGCAGACCCATCTACAGACACACAACAACAACAGAAATATTTCAATCTGCTCATCATGGGAATGAGTTTCCAGCTTTTCACTTAATTAAGCAGTTTAATTAATTCACAGTTTTATGTATCAGGTCTCCTCAAGTGAATGCATCTACTGTATGAGTATGCACACCTACAAAAATCTATATACTGCATATACACATACATACAGTATATACGATACAAGTATACACATGACACATGACACAGCAAAATGAACAGCTACATGAAAACTGTCTGTCCTCTTTACTGCAGCCTTGTGACAACAATTAGCTCATTAGTCAGGAGGCAATAGAGCAGCTAATGGACGAGGTTTAAACACAGACACTTACTGAGCTCTGCTCTCCTTCACGATTCATTATGACAAGCTGATACTGACCCATTACTGACAAGAGAGTGAGAGCAGGCTGATAATACACAATGTATCTTCTTTTGACTGAATGTTACAACAACTTGCCACAACTTTAAAGCCATTTTCATTTAGTGGCATCGTTCAAAGTGGTCATTGTTGTTTTTTTGGAAAGAGCGCGGAAGAGGATAACTGCACTGGTATGAAACTAGTGAACACAGTTGCGTATACAGGGCCCACGATGTTATATCTGACTGATGTATTTGTTCAATAGCTCTCCTGGTGTAATTAATATTTTGAAATCTGTAAATCTGTAAAGAAGATATTAGAGATATGGTTTTCATTTGATTGCTTTGTTTGTATCATCAAAACATCTTAATCGCCCCCTGGGGCCGGCTGCAGTATCGTCCTAGGCCTGGTCTCCTCCATGTTTGTGGATTGGATCTGGAATGTTGGCCCCAGGAAATTTTGTACATTTATATATTAATGCATAAAAAGAAACAAAATAATTTTGTCACTTTGGAGAAATAAAATAGCTCAGTTTTCATTACTGATCTGTTTTCATGAAGAAAAGAGTGTACAGCAGTTCTGCCATTTTTTTGATAACAGCGGTATAATCGGTTTGTTGAATGCTGAATTCAGCAACTAGATATGACACTTTGACACAGTAAGACAAAAACAACAGTTAAGTTGCAGAATGAAAACCAATCCATTCAGCTGCAAGTTGGTGAAACACAAAATTATTATTATACCTATCACAAAAAAGGACATGTGATCCACTGTTAGTATAAAATATTCATTATAACAGCTTTAAACAAGTCACAGCTTGAGTATGTCAGCATTGAATAGCAGCTGACATGAATGTGTGTTGACTGACAACTTTCTGCTCCAGTATGTCTCTCTGGCTGAAGACACCGCAGTGGGAGCAAGGGTAAGAGGATTTCAACAAATACAAAAAAGTGTTTCAAAAATAATATATGTTACCTCTATGACCTCTCAACGACTTTGCTATGACCCTTTAATTGCAGTACCCCTCTGGGGACAAACAGTGCTTTGATTATTGAAAATCCATTAAAGCAGAGTTAACATGCGTCACTCTGCCAAGATTCATTAAAACCCAGTTACACACACACACACACACACACACACACACACACACACACACACACACACACACACACACACACACACACACACACACACACACACACACACACACACACACACACACACACACACACACACACACACACACCACACACACACACACACACACACACACACACACACACACACACACACACACACACACACACACACACACACACACACACACACACACACACACACACACACACACACACACACACACACACACCCATCACTCAGGACTTACGCTCTGCCCCCCCTCCACAGAGAAGGAGATGTCACTGAGAATGGAACGTCCAGCCTCTGTGTATTTGGCGGTGAGGCCCTGGACATCCATCCGGCCGCGGTTGGGCCAGCAGTCTTGAGCATGAGGGTTGTCGATGATGAGATCTGGGCCTCCTTTGCCACTAGACTTTGCGGGCATCGGCTCCTCTGATGGCAGGTCGATGAACTTGAATACCCGATCCACTGAACGCATCTGGGAGGAGGGGGAAGAGAGTGATAACTGTGGTTGACTGGGATGTGTCCAGTGTAGATACAAATTAATATCACGTTCGTCATCGTGTCGACTCCTATATATCTGTAGATCACCTCATCTAATGGACTTCCTGTGAGAGGGATCCCTCACTTTTGATTCTCCCTGAGGTTCCTGCATTTTTTTCCACTGTTTAGAGTTTATTTTGGTAGTTTTTTCTTAGGGTAGGATTACGGACAGGGGATGTTGCACCTTGTAAAGATAGTTAAGCCCTACAAGACAGTGTGTGATTTATAAATATGGGTTATACAAAAAGTTAAATTCCATTATATTCTGTTGTTTCCATCCCACATAAGATAGTAGATCTAAAATTGTTACTCAAATATTGCATCAAACAAAATCAAAAACGTTTTACAGTGTATTAAATAGCCCAAGTCCGGTTAATTTATATATCACAACATATTTAATAACTAAAGAGCTATTTAGCTCAAAATAGCCATTATCACTGTGATATCAGCAATACCTTAGATGGGGTCATGAAATGTTTTACTTCCTCATAAATCAAACAAGCTTTTGTTGATATTTTAGTAGCTACTCTTACCAACACTGGAAATGTTGTCATTGTAACAACTTTCTCAGCTTACTTCGAAAAATGCAATCGTAAGTGTGTATGCATGTGTGTGTACATGCTGAAAAAAATGTTCTGCACTGTGATAAGCTCTGTCAGCTCCACTAATAAAAGTTGCGAGGAAAATAACCACTGGATGGGTACAAACAGGTTTAACAGAACCAAACATGGTCTTCATACAGAGTGATGACTGCTGAGGTACCTGCAAGTCACCCTTCATTTCACCTTCTACAACCCTTCATGAATAAATGTAGTGAGTAGCAATGTCATATGACCAAAGCCCAACCCTGTAACTATGTGACTTTACATTCATTGTACAGACAGGATGGTCAAAAATCCCTTTTTTCCCCAACACAAGGGGAACTAGTGCAGCTGATGTTCTGACCCTGCCTGTTTGGGTTTTGGCTGTTATCTTGGTCTGTGGTAATCCAGATCGCAGTTTTTTCTGAAACTATTGAAGGGACCTGTAGTGATTGAGCAGCAGCAAGTAAGGCCCGACCGCTGGACTTAGTCTGCAGAGCCACGGCTGCTTTACAAAAAGCTGCTGTTCAATGTGCAGTGAAGCTTGACCCAGTATGCAGAGCTCCTAAAGGGAGAATCAGTTCTCGGTGTCATGATCACAATGTCCCTGACGTTGATTATTCCCAGCTGCCACTGCTACAGACCACTAGTCACCTATTTGATTCAACATATAGCTATGACATATAGCTATGACACTCTCTGGATGATTGGCCAATCATCCAGAGAGTAGGATGTGTCTGGCATTAACCCTCAAATGTACAAAACAAAGTTTGAACTGCGTATTAACTTCAAAAGCTCACAGAGTTGGTGAAAGTGGAGGGGTGTGGGAAACTCTGAGAAGGTTGAACCAGATGTGCAGATCCAGGTGTTAAAAACCCAACCCATACATGTTCAGCAAAGCCTCCTCTAATCTGTGTGTTTGTAAAGCTTGATACACTCTTGACTGGCCATTGGTTGTGTGGTATTTTAATGCAAGTCTGGTCTTACTTCCCTGATGCAAACACTGATAGCTGTGTGTGTGTGTATGTGCACATACCAGTCCATCTACAGTGATGCTGGTGATGACAGCCCATTGGAAAGTCCCCAGGATGAGCATCGCCAGGGCCACAACGATGCCGATCTCCCCGGGTTTGTCCTCTGCAGATTGAACACACACACACACATGCACACAAAGTCATTTATGCTGTCCATTCAAAGCAGTTCTCCCTGATGTCATTGCAGCACTCAGGTATTGCAGCTCTGCTACTGGCTCTATTGGAAACTAATGAGCTGTGAAATGACCCTTTAATCTGCTTTCAACACAAACACAGGCTATGACGCAACAACACGGTCAGTGTGTGCATGTGTACTTGTGCTTCCCATTCATTTAATTCAACAAACACATGCTTCCTTTTGTACATGACATTTTATCCAGTAGCATTCCAACACACTGACGCTTCTTCACTCGATAGGCCCAGTGGAAATAATGAGGTGTTTACTAACTAGCTTAATGGAATTTCAAGATGTTCCCTCTCTCATTTCAAGCAGTGCGACACTAGTTCATACCGCAAGTCTATTATTTAATGCGTTATCATTACACATGTTTTTGATATGTTGTTGTTCACAGTTACTTGTGTTTCAAAAGGGGACCAATGAGATCTCATGCTTTCATGGTAGTCTTCCTGGTCCGTGCAGATACTTTCAGTTTTAGACACAAACTCAACCGGAAACTTCAGTTGCACTTAAGGTATTACACAATTAGTTTTTCACCTGAGAATCCAGATTAACCATCTATCTATCCCAAATCATCCCATCACTTACGGTTGGTTCCCACAGCGATGAAGGCCGCCGCGCTAAAAAACAGGACAAAGATCATGTCGCAGCGGAAAAGGAACCATCGCAACGTTGACAGGTAGTGGAACCAGGTGGCTGTGTGGGTGTTCAGCGCCTTGTGGAAAAGCATTTCGAAGTAGGTCTGACGCCCAAATGCACGAATTGTCCATAAACCCTTCAGGGAGATGATGAGGTGGGAGAAGATGGGGCTACGAGCTGCAGGAAAGGAGAAGAGGCATATTTTAAAAGACAGCAAGGTTTCAATACATACCGTCTGAAAAGGTTCTTATATTTTGCTAACTGCAGAATGAAAATCTGCTTAGCTGGTTTTATCAATGAAACAGCTGAAGTAAGAAAGAACAAGTGGCTCAGATTAGAACTAATGAGACGTATTTGATGAAGGGGAAAAAAAGAAAAGTAGGAGAGGCAAGGCATTTCAGTACAGAAAACATGTTTAATTGCTTCGACAGGCAACCAGCGTCAGATGGAAATTACAAGCAATTAGGATGATTTTGCTTAATCAATCATGAGATAAGGAGGAAGACAGATGAGGCATGACAGAAAATAAAGATTTGGTGGTGAAACATGATTATACTGAAGAGACTTGGAGCTGAGGCTAAACCTAATTAATGAAGTCACTGGCCTCTTTAAGCTACCGGAATTTAGAATAATATGGTTTGAGATCATATAATCCTCTGAATTTCATCACCTACTGCTACATTAAACATGGAACTCAGTGGGCTCTTGGCATCAACACAAATTTTACATATTCTAGTTTTACAGATACAATGTGGTTATTTGAGTGAAAACCAATGAACAGAGACAATGAAATAGTTTTTCACTCACAACTTTCATTGTATTTTACTCATGTACCTATTAAGACCACTTAAATGAAAAGAATAAATATATAAATATAATAATATTAGTAAAAGCCACTAAGAATTAATTAGGCCTTGTGTCCCTTTCCAAGATGAATATCAAAAGATCAGCCGCCTGCGTTGAAATGAGGTATGGTGTTTTATTTAAGTATAGGTTTCACAATAAAATACTTAATCTTGGAAAATATATTTTTGGATCAAGATTTTGGGTCCAGAAGGAGAATTTAGCTTTATCCTTGTAATTGAATGACTTTATTCTCAAATTACAATTTTATTTTTGCAACATTGTAACTTTTTCTCGACAAATTTGGACTTTATTGTTGTAATGTTTAATTATTTTCTTGAATATGGCCCCAATTGTGTGTAACAGGTCTGGAAAAAAAGGGATATTTTTGGAATGGTAGTCTACCTTGATCAGAGAGGAACTCAAACATTTCAGTTTTTGTATTCATATTGATGGGACAGTCCACTGCCACATGTTAAAAGTTTCAAAATGTGAAGATCACTTGTACAGTGAGTACATAGTTCAATATTCTACATTTTAAATGATTTTACCTTCTAAGAACTAAAGGCATTAGAACTTATTTTGAACAGCACGGTTTTCAATTGCATGCTATTTTTTTTTCAAGCTACTTTTCAAACCTTGTCTTAATACACTTATCCTGTTTGGTTAGACATCAACACGGAACTTTGACTAATGTAAACAGAACCTTCTAATAAATACATGAGTGACTAATAGACATAATTTCCACTGTATTTTGTCTAACATGCCGCATATCACACAAGAGGGAGCGACACCAGGATGGGGTAGGAGGAAATCCCTGCTCGGCTCATTTCTCTGACCTCGACGTGCTCTCAGTTGCTCCGGAAAAACCTTGCCATCACCACCCAAACAAACACTCACTGACAGAGCTGAGAGCAGAGCAGGGAAGTCCCCCCCAAAAAACAGCGGCATGTTCAGCAGGAGTCTGGTGACCTGTTTGTCTCATCTTCTGACTTTATAAACTTGCTTTGGCTTGTGGGCTGTTTTTCTGAACTGATTCATACTTTGCCTCACTAGGACCAGGCTTTTTTCACCATACAAACAAAGAGGTTAACTGTAGACTTGTAGTAAGACATTTTAGAGACTGTAGGGTTTTCCACACCTTAATACCTTATAGAATATAATTTCACAATCATACTGGCCAAAGTATGAAACTAGAGAAGCACTCTGAGAGCAGGTACCTCCACAAAGGCTAATGTCTTAACTCATCAAGTTAAAGAGGGCAAAAGAAAATCGAAGATCTGCCTGATTATCCAAATCCGCTTGTGTTATGATCAACCCCCAAACAAAATTTGATGGAAGTCAGTGTGATAGTTTTTGAGTATCATGCTAATTTACAAAACATATAAAACATTGTAAACTCAGTGTAAGAAAGATTAATCGTTTCTAAGACCTTACAGGATCTGCAGATTCAATGGAACAAACAAGATATACTGATTTTGGTAATTTGAATTTATATTAAACATCATCAGCAGTCTAACCTTTTCTGCAACACGTGCTTATTAAAACTCATATCTCTAGGTCTGCTTGAAGATAACTTTTAATTCACTTCCTCGAACTTCTCTTCCCCTCTGCGGGCGTCCATCAATACTCTCCTAAAGCTCTTCCTCTGTCATGTTTTGTTCTTCAGCCTGACCTCTAACTCCTTGGCCCGGGGCCATCTACCAGCTCTGCCCGCTGATTGCCAGTTATGATGACTCTGGTGAATGCCCTCCCTGCATCACTTCCTGTGTTCGTTCTATTGGTCTTCCTATCTTTTTTTTCACTGGTAGTCTTCCTGAATATTTGACAGTTCATTATTTGGATTACTTTAGCTCTCACTCTCATAAACAAAATTAATTATTAACTGGCATCTGTTTTATATTTTGTATCTAAAATTTGTGTGGATTGAAAAAGTATATTCTCTGTTTGTATTAGAAAAACACCCTCCTAACTCCGCAGTCCTAATGCAATGTCATGATGCAAAATAGCATTTTCTCTGCTTGTCCTTTCTTGAACAAGAACTGGACTACACTAAACCTATTCAGGATATACATACTCGGCTAAGAGACACTGATCTACTTGGTTACACTACTGAAGACAGACAAAAACACAGCACAAATATATTAAATCAACACACACATGCACAGGGCCCTCAATTTCACCTTCAGCTTCCAGTAGTTTGAGTTGCTGTCCAGTTCGTAGAAAGTACTTCCTGAGAACAACAAAAATAGCAGCCAAAGGAATAGCAGCGATGAAGATGTAAGGCCGCATGATGGAGACAGTGAAGATGGCACCCGTAACAATCAATGTCAGCTGGCGTGAGAGGACAAAAGAGAATAATCAGATGTTGAGTTAAACAGAAGAAATAACTCTGAGTGTGTATGTACAAGTCAGTTATGTTATATCACATTGTCCATTGTGTTGGTCGAATACCTGTATGAGGTCAAAGAGGACCAGAGGCAGCATGTCGTCTATAGTGGCCATGTCCTTGGTGAATCTGTTCATGATGCGACCTGGAGGAGGACAATTAAGAAACAAATCAGCAAGTACAATAACCACATTGTTGTTATTCAAGCTTCTGACAGCCAGTTCAGTTTCATTCATGTAAGGTCACGAGACATTTAACATTGACCACTGAAATCAAATCAGTTATTCTTTGAGTCCAAGTGACAACTGGTCAACATTTGAAGACATATCATGTTCGAGAGTGCAAAAAGATTTTGATTAGGCCACAGTGACATTGATCTTTGACCACCCAACTCTAATATGTTAATCCATGGCTCCAAGTGAACATTTGTGCCAAATTTGAAATGATTATGTTGAGGCTTTGTTAAGATAATGCATTTAAGAAGCCAAACAAGATTTTCTGAAGTCCTTGACCTTAGAACACCAAATTCTGGTCAGGTTCAAGTAAAACATTTGCACTAAATTTAAAGAAATTATCTTAAGGCATTCATGAGAAAGGGTTGATAAGAATGGGATAGACAGACAATTGGATAATGACGCCTCAAGCTGTCACCAGTGCGAAAACATAAACACTAATTCACACTATATCTTTATGTAGAATCCCTTTGGTAACAGAAAAGATTTTATAAGGGAGAAATAAACCACTCAATAAAAAGTTTGTTACAACAAAGATTGAGGTTAAATGACACATAGACTGCAACTCTCCAAATAAATCTGTCTTCTGCATTATGAATTGAGCATGCATAGTAGAAGTAGAACCTGAGTGTGTAGTTTGGGGACAGCTTAGGGGATTTCCCCGGCACAATAACTCTGGCAATACTTTGGTACAATGTTCAACGTGACTTATTAGTTGTGGTTCTACATGCAGAAAAAAAACAATTTAACCAAACAAAAAAGCCTTGAACATTTCTAACTGAGAAAAGCACCTGTCTTCATGGTGTTGAGCACAGCCATGGGGGCTCGCAGCACAGCACCGAGCATCTGCTCGTGCAGTCTTTTGGACACAGTGAGTAATGTGTGCACTAACGGGAGACCCCTGAAGAAGCCCAAGGCGAGCACGCTCTCCGAAGTGGCCACGTAGATATAGATGATGTAATAAGCACTGGTCGGTGTGACGATTACTGCCAGGTGAGCTGGGATCGAAGAGGCATTCTGGTGCTGGTCACTGATGTAGTTGGGTGATGAAGGGTTTGCGCCATCCCTCCAAATCTCTCTGGTAGAACAGAGCAAAGGATGAAGAAAGAAACATGGACTGAATTGTAGACTGAGAACAGGCACGGAATATATCGTAGCCCTGCCACTGCCAGTCATAACAGATACCAAAATGTTTATGGTTTAAACTTATATGCATAACTTGCAAAAATAGTTGAGTAAATTATCATTTATAAATCAAATACTACACTGGTCTCAAAATCCAACATTTAAAAGCACATGCTCCTGGGAAAAATTAAATAAAAAATTACATGACTATTTTAAACCATTTTAACTCATGTTTAACATTTATAACAATGATATACTTCAACATATTGCATTCAAGTTCTGTAGAAAAGAAAAACTATGATACTTTGATGCCTTTGTGGTAACTATAACCATTGTAAAAATTGCACTCATAAATCTTGAAACACAGAGATTACAGAGTTTCAGTACAGACAGCAACCCCAGCATTTGCCTCAAAAACATTACATTGAACTTACGCAGTTATGAGATAAATGCCAATGACTGAACCAGCAACCTATTGGTGGAAAGAAGAAAAACAAACGGTTACTGCTAATTCAAATTAAATTGATATGAATTTAAAAAATGGTGGTGGCTTAACCTCAAGGACGAAGACTAAGGCGATGAACATGAGGACGTAGACTAAGCTCTTATTGGTGGTGATGTAGCGCAGGTAAGTGCTCCAGGAGGTAGTTTCAAAGACGTTCTCACGGTCATCTGCAAAGCATTGCTGTGGAGAAAAAGGATTACTCGTAACATAGAGTCACAATGAACATAAACTCTTATTCACTTGAAAATGAAAAGGTGAAATTGTACATTCAAATAAATCTACTTATCTACACTTATACGCCTTGAAAAAGGTTCTACCTCCATGTCTTCTTCATCCACTTCTTCACTTATGTCATAAACGCTGTCCTTGGATAAGCGACGGGCATAAATGTCCAGCTCAGACGCCAGATCGCACTGTGGTGTTATTGAAAGTTTTCTTCTGAAGGACGACTGCATCTGCTCTCTCCGCTCATGACCCTGTGCATTGGTCATGAATGCCAGGACAGACTGGCGCCTCTGCCCGTTGAAATGCTGCAACCCATGGTGGTACATATTCCCCCTGGGGAGCACCTCCTCTACTTGATCATCCTCGGGTACCACAGAGAATTTTCTCTCTGAAAGTCCACAAACACCGTCCTCTATTATTGAGGACTGTGATGCATTTAAAGTCTGTTGTGAGTTCCCAATTAAGGAAAACTTGCGGGCAGCTGCCAGAGGGCTAAGGATGAGGGACTGTTTGCGTTTTTCTGGGTAGCAATCGCCCACGGGGTGGCCTTGAGATCCAGAACCAATGATTGGAGTTGGTTGCTGGCGAAATGACTGCCGAATTGTGTCTGGCCCTCGGAAGCCGGCAGTTTCATCTACGGAGACCCTGCGGAGAGTTTCTGTGAGAATGGAGCTGCGTCGCTCTGCGTTGATGTTATCGTAGGCTTGAAGGCCAAGGAGAAGGGAGCTGAAGTCGGGGCGCTGGGCCTGCAGCTCTGAGAAGGTGCCGTAGAAGTAGCAGTCGCCGTTGTGCAGCAGAATAATTTTGTCTGCCCGTTTGAGATGCTCCAACTTGCTGGTGACCACGATACGAGTCTTGGAGGCCATAAGTTTACAGACGCATCTGTGTAGTGAATCAGAAAAGAGAGATTGTCATAAAGTGTCAAATTTTCCTTCTATAAGTTTACATTACATCAACATAATTATTCGTTATTCAACTTAAAATAAATAGAAAGTAAAAAAAAAGAAATCCCATTTCTTGAGAAGGCTAGAGTGAAAATGACCAGTCAAGTAGTGTGTGGTTTTCACATCAAGAGATAACCTTGACCTTGAATGTAAACGTTCACTCAGTTACCCCCACCGAACCCACATGAAAGACTCTCTGTATGGAAACACACTTCTCAAAGATCTCTTTCTCTGTCACGATGTCCAGGTGGGTGAAAGGTGCATCCAGCAGGTAGAGGTCGGCATCTTTGTACACAGCTCTAAGAGAGAAAACAAACACATGCAGAGTGAGTTAGACAGAGTCAGGTAAAAACCAGGGAAATGTGACAAATCATGATATATAGCAAACATTTTTTACAGCAAGATAATAACAGAAAATAGTGAGAGAAAAAAAACAGGAAGCAATAAGAGAAACAGAAAAACCTCATATCACAACAGTGTAATTGAGGATGTCAGGTCCCTATGGGAATAGATCGATGCGAGTAAATACTAACAGTGATGGCAGGAGCTAAAAACCAAGTGAGTGGAAGCAATTTAATGCCCACACTTTAAAACAGTAAATAATGCATGGGAACAGGAGACTAATCCATGTGGAGTAATAAAGCTGAACTGAGGCTGTAGAAAGCACTCATCAGTGAAGAGTGAGACCATAAAACAGTCACACAGAAAAGAGTGAGAGGGGACTGTTATCAGCTTTTGAAGTTTAAGATTATCTCCTGTGCCGGCTTGATTAATCTCACTGTTGATACGGTAACAGGACATCAAAACCTAAATATGTAGCTTTTAAAGAATAGGACATTATTTACATTAATAGATTCTGTCCTGGTGATTTAATTTATTATGAGCTACAATGTGTCTTTACACCTAATGTCTACAGAGGCTGGAGAAGTGAACGTGTGTTGATGTTTAAAAGGAAAACAAAATGCCACTTGCTGTAAGTTTCGAGAGATTTGTTTTCATTAGAAGGATATTTGTCATTTTTCTATTTCAAGTTCTATTTTTCTCCAAAGACAAGATCAAACCAAGACAGGACTAAACAAAGACAGCCATTATAACTAATGAAAACGGGTGAATGACAGATGGTCAGGTGAGACCACGTGAGGAAGTACCTGGCCAGGCCGAGGCGAGCCCTTTGACCACCACTGAGGGTTACCCCTCCTTCAAGAAGGAGCGTCTTGTCTTTCTCAGGCAGCAAGGCAAAGTCCTAGAGAGGGGAACAAGGGATGTGTGGGTCAAACACATGCATGCACAGATTTTTATACAACAGCAAGAGGAACTGTAAGACAATAAAAGCATTATAAAAACACATCAAAATGCTGAAAGCAGTCAAACTGATTCTTTCATATCAGCATTTTCTTGCATTACTCTACCCGTGTATCAGAGTAAAATTAATCACTCTTTGCTTTCCTACATGGAGTCTTAGTATTTTACATTTATCGTTTTGAAAATCATTGCCTGTTGTATTTTCTATTCATACTATTCTAAGTATGAATAGTCATGGAGCATGCTGTACTGTACCAGTAATCGAAATGCTACAGTTCCTAAAACTAGGTCAGTAGTTTGAAGATATGCGGTCGGCTGAAATTGTATCCAGTTAGTCTGTTAACTTTATAAATAAAAGTTAATGATCTTACGACAGAATATCAAAATATGGCATATTTCTAACTGGTGAAGTTTTTCAATGAAAAGGGGAAAAATCTAAATATAATCCAAATGCAAAGCCGCAGCAAACAGCATAACAAGAGTAAGAGTTTGCTTTTCCTGCAGATGAAAGCTTGTCATGACTTATTACCAATTGAATACTTGTTGTATGACGTGTACAACTGCCCACTTAGCACTGTATGAGGGCCTGTTATCCTTGCACCATGTCCTTGTGTCAGGGTTTCACTCTACATTAAGATAGCCTGAAACAGACAAATATCTGAATATAGGAGGCAGGAAATATAGTATAACATCCATTTATGAGGAAACAAACTCCCCTTCATGTTGTATTCAATGAGGTTCTTAAACAAATGTTATGGTAAGTTTATATATGGATCTTTGAGTTTGTGTTAAAGAAATTAAAAGTTCATTGTTGCTGTTTTAGCAGATCAAAAGAAAGTATTTGCCTGTCTCTATTTACTAACATGCACTATCAATCTTTTTAATAGTTCGATACAACTGCAGATCTTTCTTCTCACACACTCAGCACTGTGTATGGAACAAACACCAACACACAGTCAAACACATGATGTTCACCTGGTAATCTGACTAATTCATGTTCAGCTGATGATCAATGATTTATTGTCAAACCACACAAAAGACACAACTCACACATGGCATGAGAGGCACATTAAGTACATGTCACAAGTAGAGATATATGGTGCATTCAGTGGCAAGTGACAATGAAAATAGACATCCACACCGATAAGGATGAAGTGACAGCACAGGTTTATCATCGTTAAAACTTCCTACCTGTTTATTGTTGGCTTCCGCTGTCCTGACAGGAGTGCATAGGGGATCAAGTTAACAGGTTGTTTAACAGCTTGTAAAATAAGTCAGCATAGTAAAAAGACATGTTGTGTGTCTTACTGTGAACAAAAAGCACCTCCTGGGCCAGCAGCCTCGAGGCTGGAGGCATAAGATGAGTTAACAGTGGCAGGACCACCCAGGGCTGTCTGTCTGGAGCTTTAGGGGCAACAATAGTGAGGAATTACAGCCACAAGCCCACTAAACAACTCGTCTCTGTCTGGACAAATCTGCTTTAATTGTCACTCCAGCCTGTCATGGTTGCCCTGGGGATTTTTCGACAGTAGAAAATCGAGGAGAACCAGAATTTGCAATTAGTACTAAAGGTAAGGGTTGATTATTTGTTTATGAAAATTTTTTATCTCCCATTACTTCCATCATAGCCATAAATAAGAAAAAGAAAAAGAAAACCGGTGTCTGTGGCCCCTTGAAAGACCAATGATTTAATTTGGACAGGATGAAATGATTGGCAGGCAAAGCAGTCCGTCACCAACCAACCTGCCTGCATGCCAAATAGAGACGATAGTCAGAAGTTAGCCAGCGAGTCACAGAAAAGTTGTCTTGCAGCAGTTAGTCAGTGCACATTCATGTGTTTTGTGGCTAGAGCTTAGAAGAGAGGCCCGATGGGAGGAAGTGGGGTGTGTTGGGCTCATGTTTTCAAAGTGTAGCCTGTTATTGCTAGCTGTTGAAGGATTACCAACTCCAGCTTTAAATGTATTGGTAACTGAATATTTTGCAGAGTCACCACTTCATAATGAATCTTAGAATCTACTCATGTATACCCAACCTCTTTTCATTTATGATAACCTCATTCTCACTTCTATTAGCAAAGCAAGTTTCAGTTACGATCAGTTTAGTATGTGAACAGACATAGATTGTGCTTTAGAATATTACATTTCTGGACTTTGTACCAACTGCAATGTCAGACTTATACAAAATAAATAAGAATTACTTCAAACAATGCTTTAGCTCCAACACCTTCATCTTAGAGGAGGCTTCAAGACTCACAAAGCACACAGACAGACTTCCTGTCATTTCCACACAGTACATCATGTAGCTGTACTGACAGTGTGACTCCTCTCCATGCTTTTGTTATTTAAGTTTCACTTAGGCTTCTCCTCAAAGACAAAATGGAAGCTGGCTTTAACACGCAGATGTCAACATTGCCTGCCAGCTCTGTTTGCTATGACAACATTTTGTGTTTTTAAACACAACCCCTGAGGCACTGTCAGTGTGACAGGAAATGGGAGCTGGCAGTAAATACATATGATGACATGAGCTGCAGCATTGATTCTAGTATAAATAATACTAATAGAGTGTATGTAATGTAACAACATTTCAATGTGGCCATTTGTAGAAAGTTTGACTTGTTACTTTACTCACTGTTACTTCACTGTATTTATAATACTCACTTTTTTGTATGCTTGACAGGTACACAAGGTTACTGAAGAATCTCTGGGTCAATTATCTAATTCTTAGAGTTAATGTCATGCATTTGCATTATATAATTATGCATTATCAATTGAATAGAGATAGGAATAAAAACCCATACAGAAATTATAACACCAACAGCAGAACCAATGAAACGGATCACAGCCTTATATTCCCACTGACCATGTGCATTTCTTTGTGGTCAAAACTCACTATATTCTACTGGCTACTCCCAGCAGGATGAAACACCATCTCAAACAGGTTACTTGAACATGAGGAGTTCAATGTGTCCCTAGATCTGCTTTAAAAATGTTTGTGATGAAGTAGAACAGAAAATTTGAATGTGATGTCGACAAATGTGCAGAAGTTATGTGATGCAGTCATGTCAACGCAGTTGATAGGAACCAAGGTAAAAGGGAGGAGCTACACTGTGTAGGTATGGTGTTCCTAATAAAGTACTCGACAAGTGAAAAAATCATGTCTAAACCAAAACATTTGATGAGTTAATATTACGTTTCAGATTTAACAAATCCACAGACCTGATGGTTCGCCTGTACAACCCATCTGTATTGTGACGTCCACTGCTGTGAACCAAAAAGCTCATATTCCATCCCACTGAGATGACACAGGATTTCCATGGCAACAGAGACAGACATTATTCTGCTGAGAGGCTGTCACTCAACACCGAGGCTCATAAGTGCATGTGTGTGTGTGTATGTGCATCAGCATATGAGACAGAATATGCAGGCATGTGTGTCTTGTCTGTGTGTGAGGGACATAATGGGTGTAAATGTGGACTTGGGTGAAATCTGAACCTGCTTGATGCTGTGCAGTTTCCAAAAGACGAGAAGATAGATTTACTACAGAAAACTGCCATGAAACACTGAGCCATTTGTGACTAAAACTATACCTTCTGTCATTTTTCACAGTATGTGATTTACAGTGACTCAACATATAACATGTTCGTCGACATTTTTCCTTCTGTTTGCACTTTTATTCGGTGGCTGTGTTTGTCCATTATCTGTTCCAAACGTATTTTCTCAAAATATTCTCATCATCAATGAAAGCCTTTATGACTTGTATTTTCTTTTATGAACAACATTGTGTTTTTATATAAAAAAGCAGGAGATCTGAGTAGTTTACATTCGAAGCTATCTAGATCCCTTTCAGATATCGATTGATAACAAATTAGCCTCTGGGAGCATCGGACAATATTTTGGGGTTTCAGGTGTAGACAGCAGACCCAGATTCCTGTTTCTGTTCACGTACACTGTTTAAAGTCCAACTAGTTTCTTTTATTAATTGAGTCAAACGTTTCTCTGCAAAAACACTAACAGAGATACTTTGCTTAGGTGTTATAGGTCCAGGATACATTTTGGCTAATCTCTATTAACAGTTATCTGCCTATGAATGCAGCTAAATAAAAAAGCCTTGGTCAATGCAATCCACTTCTTTTGCCCTTAACACAGATTGTTTACTGGCAGGCAACCAAAGTTTGCATAAACATGCTCAATATACAAAAACCCTTAATCAGCAGAACAGAAGAAGAGATAGCAATTAATGTACCTCCTCTAACTGGCAGGCCTTGATGATGGAGGTGTAGCGGTACTCATCGTAGGTCAGGCCAAACAGGATGTTGTCACGGATCGTCCCCGGCATGATCCAGGAAGTCTGGGGCGAGAAGGAGATGCGGCCACTGTGTCTGATTTTACCCTCTGATGGCACCAACTCTCCAAGGATCATCATGAGCAGGGAACTCTGGATCAAATGGAAAAAAAGATGTTGTGTATTTGACTACATTTTATAAAGATGTTGCTGTCTCATGGAGCAACTTAAATTGAGTCAGTACTTAAGGTTTCTGTGGTTCTTTCAGAGGACACTTAGACCAGATGTCTCAATATAGATAAATGCAGGATCGGTTATGAGTTTAGTGTAGTCTCTGTTAACACTCATTCATTAATAAATAGTGAATGAGAGGATTTCTTTGACCTACCTTTCCTGAGCCAGTGGATCCAGCCACTGCCAGCATCTTGCCCTTTTCCAGGTACAGGCTGATGTTCTTAAGGACCGGTGTGACGTAGAGGTTGGTGAAGAAGAGGCCAGCGTCACCGTGCGGGTGTCCATTTGCTTTGCTTTCCTGCTTAATCTTCTCAAACAGCGCACCGATGCCCTGCAGAGGAGATGAAAAAAGGGGGAGCCTTTTACTGATGGGAACAAATCTTGGGAGGATGTGAAGATATTCAAAAAAATATAATATCTCGGATATAATCGGATAAAATAAAATTAGAGAATATAAAAGCATGACAGCTGAAACATGCAATACATTGTGTGCACTTAAAGTGCATTTTATATCAACATATATAATATATCAAACATGAATCTAGATTGAACTAATTTTACTTCTATCAAATAATCTCAGAAAACTCAAAGCATATCTTGAGAGACAAAAATTCAATTTTAATGAATAAAAACAGGTAACCCTCACTCTGTAGCAGCCGCAGCTTGGACTCATCAACGTTGTCGGAAGACAAGATATAGTCTTCCGACTTTATAGTCGGAAGACTATACCTTGTCACTAATTTACCTCTGATGTTATTACAACAGCAAAGACATTGATTCTCCTGTTCAGGATTCTGCATACTGAGCTTCACTGAACTTTGAAAGAACAGGTAAACAGCTCTTTGTGCAGTGGTGTGAAGCAGTTTCAGGCTTCTGTGGACTGAGTCCAGCAGCTGGTCTTTATTTTCTGTAGTTCAATTCCTGCATGTAACTTTTACAGTTTCAGAAAGAAAGCTGTAACCAGCATCACCACAGGTCAAGCAAAATACTCACTCTAAACACTAGGTTTACATAAATGCAACAAAGTGAGTGTGTCTGTCAAGCAGTGACACCAGGCCAACAACTGTGAGAAACCAGACTCTCTAAAGCCTTCACAATGGCCTAATTTCACCTCATCTGTCACTGTCCTGTAAAGATTAATGGGTGACACATCTCGCTGGCAGAAAAAGGGGAACTCTGCTGGACTCGTCGGCTTAATCATCGACCTCAGTGACATTCTATGGGTCACCATTCCCCTAATGTTTGGGCTTGCTGTGGTTTGTGTAGGTTTTGCTAGTGCAATTCTCATTCAAATGAGCTGACGTACGTGTTGTCAACAGTAAAGAAAGGCAACACCCCTCCTATTCATCTGCGAATGGCACATTCCAGTAAAAGGAGAAAGCAAGAGGAGAATCTGGGAATTAGGCGATGAACACAGTCCTCAATGTCATAGGGAGATCCAGCGTTCCCAGCTAAGTTTGGTGACGACACCAAGGCAATTAATTATGCGAAGTGATAGAAAAAAAGCCAGCGTTAGATATTTGTTTTCACACGGCACTGGGTGGTCAATGAATTACACCCATTAGACTAAGTTTACAGCTTCTGCCTATAGATAAGATTATACTCTCCATTCCCAGTGATGATGAAGCTGTCACTAATTTACCTCTGATGCACAGTGGATTAAGTGGCGGTGGGAATTTACCTTCTTTAAATATATCATTGTCCTCTCACAGTATTGACACACACATACTGTAAATCTACCGCAGCCTGTCATGTTGAACAAGCCAATATACCAATCTGACCTTTTGGCTCCTCTGGTCTTCCTTAAATAAAGCAACAGCTGAATATTACCATCAGTTTTCCACACACAAGGAACCTATGCACACATCCATCTACAACAACACTTTTAAGCTTTATTAATTTAGGATCACTCTCATGCCAAACTATGGATGTTTATGATTTAACATTCCGATTTTGGTCAATTTCACATTAATAGAGATTGGAGGAAGCCGAATCAATATTTATTTTGCAAAGGGGGTTCCTTTCAGGATGTTTTCAGTGGATTTTAGCTTGGTGTTGCACTGTGAGCCAACCTCATCAGGGCACCAGGTGTCTACATGTCACAAATACACAAATAAACAGATTCCCCTGTCAGTTGATAGGGGAGTAGTTGGGAGGATGGGAGGATATATAAGGGTAGGGTGTGTTCTTATAATGGTTCTTCAACCGGAGTGAGCTCCTCTAGGATCCTTGAGTTTAAATGTGAACCCTAATTAGAAACTTTATTATCCAGTCATTCATATCCCACTTAATCATATGCAGTTCACGCCACATATCCAGTTTAAAATTACAGTTTTTTGCATGTTCCTTTGAGCCAGAGTGAGCTCCTTAACCAGAGTATACAGAGAAGGAATCAAGACGAAGACCACATAAAGAAGGAAGGCCGCCTGGTTATCTCCAAGACTACCATACAGAACTGTACAATCAAGCCATCGTGCGGGATGAGGCAATAGACCCTTTGCCTCCACAAATGGTTCTCCTGAGGCAAGAAACACAGTTGAAAAGCTTGGCAGAAGAACTTAAAGAAAGACCTGAACTGTATGAATAGAGTAATTCTAAAGTTCATGGTGTGATGACCAGCACAAGGGAAAATACACACGTTATGATAAAGCAGATTCAAAGCCTTTTATCTCAGAGTCTATACATGTAGCAGAATGTGGTAAGATGTCTCAGTCCGTGCAAAGACACCCCTGCTTAGGGATTCGACCACATAATGGTGTGAAGAAAGTACAGTAAACATAGTGCTGAAACTTTGCACAACGCAAGCCCAATCTGCTACTATAAACTCTGAAAATAAACCCCCTGTTCAGGTCAGCCAAGCGCCACCAGCCCCTGGATATGTCTGTCAAGCGCCCCCAGCTCCCTATTCTGCTAGTCAAATCACTTCAGCTCTTGCTACTACCGGCCACTGGACTTCAGTCCAAGCACATGGGATTCAAGCACTCCCTATTCATGCAACCCTTAGCCAACCACCTGTAGCCCAGGGGTAGCACAGCCAAACACCACAAACCCAGGTTCATTTTGGTCAAGCACCTGAAACTCACCTAATGCACCTCGATCAGTATATCCAAACCCACCTCTAATTCCATTGCAGCCTGCGCCACCTGTTACACCACATATCACGACCATCAGCAGCCATATCATGTGTGTCACGGTGTTTCTTGCCTACAGTGAGGCAAGAAACACTGACCATGGAGGGTAAATTAAATGCCCAAAAAATTGCTGCAGCATCAAATCCAGACAGAGCATACACAATAGAAGGGACCTTTACATCTGAACCTGTTCGCCTTCCATTCAGAGCAAAGAGGGTACCTGCAGCACACTTAGCGGGTTTCTCCAAGGGCCTAAATCTTTGCCTGGATCAGAGGACAAACCTCAATGTCTATCCTTCTCAACAACAAACCCCTATACAGAGCTAAAGCTTGATCTGTAAAATGTGTGGCAGGCAGACTTCCTCCCCTATAGCAATAAGAAGTTCATATCTAGATCCAAACAGGACAAATGATAGAATGGAACTTCTTGAGCAAAGGACCATAAGATTGGTTGTCCTCTAACCAGAAGGTCTGCAGTTCAATTCAAAGAATCTGTGATTCCTATCCTTTCAGTAGATTAAATCTATTATAATGTAATCGATTAACTGATTCAGACATAACAAACCTCATCCCACGATGCAGACACATTGACCAGTTCTACTTCACTCGTGGTGAGGTTGTACTCCAGCACTCTGTACTCTTCCTTCATCAAGAAATCCTGGAAACAAAACAATCAAAAGACATCAAGGCTAGGCAGTAGTTCAAATATACGTACAGTGGCTCATTTGCTCTGTAAAAACCTGTTAAAGTTTACATTTTTCATTGAATCTGTTGATGAGCAACACTGTGTATAAATGTGTTTATACTGATTATACTTAGAGTCATATAACTAATTGATAGATAACACACACTCCCTGTCCCTAGACCCACCTCAATCTTCTTGATCAGTGCCAGCGTGTCGTACCACATCTGGATGGATCCCGGCAGCTGACGGGTCAGCGTCATACGGAGAACCATGCAGTAAGAGGCTGTGGTGAAGATTCGACGCAGTATGATGCCTTTGCTGAGTGCATGAGGCACAACGGCCGACACAATAACCAAGATGGCAGAGAAGAAGTATGAAGCACTGTAGAAGTAACGCAGAGAACCGATCTTCCTCGTCAGCGTCATCTCGTCCCTGAGGAGGGAGGGGAAAAGCATTTATGCTTTATTAAGACTGTGTAAGTATATACAAGTTCAATAAAGTTTCAGTGATTTCAGTTTATATTTAGCTTTAATTCAACTTTAATACTACAATATTAAGTTCTTGTAATGAAGCATGACAGTAGATTTTGTATTCAAAGAGCGACCAAAAAACATCCTAAAAAGGCACATTGCAAAAACGTGCATCAGTTTTCATGCTGCCTTTATCAGGTAAATGTGAAGTCTTGTCCTCGTGTTAGCTCTGATACTAATCAAATATTTCGGCACCATGACATCAAAACTCTTTCATGAATTTATTGCACTTTCCAATTACAGTGATGCTGCTTCTGGCTCCGACAGGCATCAGTAATGACAGCATGAGTATGCAGAGTAACCACATGTTTTAACATCTCCCTCTGAATTTTGGCACCACGTTGACTCAACTTCTACCGTACAGTCAAAGCCATTTAAATGTGATGTTGGCTTATTCTCTATGGTGCATATTTTCATAGTTTCATTAGAATTGATTGTTTATAACAGTAATTCTACAAAACATGAAGTACTGTACAGGTAGCATAAAAAAAACTAGACATATGATTATGGTTTGGGTTCAAACCAATACTTGACTATAGGATGTATTGAACACTGTTATATTTTAATCATTTAAATGATGTGCAGATACATTGTTACAGCTATCCTTTTGACCCAGAAAAGTTTAATATAAACAATGAATAATTATAATAATAATTTAATTATTTTTCTTGTATTGTCTTGTGAAGTTGTGGTGGTATCTTACTGCCTTATGTTCTTGATGATGGTCTCCATCACCTCCTCCCAGCCATACGCCTTCACAGAGTAAATATTCTCCACAATCTCAGAGGTGAGGGCCAGGCGGCGGTTGATCATCCCTGCTCGTTTTACCCTGTTGACGAGCGACAGACCTTAAATAACCTACTCAAAGCAGCATCATAAATGCATTAATTAACATTTCTGTGTGAATGCAGATGCTCAAGCAGGCACACAACCACCATAGAAAGACACATGAAGCCACTGTCAGGGTTTTTCCTGTATAGAGAATTGCCAGGCAGCCACCTCCATCATTACGTGCCGCCTCCACCTCCGACAAAATTCTTGTACAGTGGAAACCGCTTATAGTGATCACGTTTGTCCTGGACCAAATTCATAACTATGAGCGATTGATTACTATAGCTGACTTGTGTAGCTTCTGTATGATAGTCCCAGAACTTGAGGAAAAGTTAGCGGCGCACAAAGTAAATACATTGACTGCAAGACATTAGAGAACTGAATAATCCCAAATTTAGGTTTGCTTCTTATGTAAATGGTTCATGTTGTATGTTGTGTTTGTGTGTGGGAGTGCTTCCCCACCGATGAGGTCCCATCTTCTGTGAGAGCCAAGCCTGGATGATACCCAGCAGGGTCAGAGCTGCCAGGGCGCAGAAGCCGTTCACGTCAATCAGCTCCCATAACAGACCCACACACAGGATACACTGCAGGGGGGTGATCCACACAAAATGGGCCAGACCCAGGCTCTGGAATACAAACACACACAGACACACACACACAGCATGAGTGTGAGATGGAATATGACTTCTAATACAGGAGAAGCATACTCACACATTCCGATGAGGAGACATTCTTTTGCACCTGACCACAGAAAGGTCAAGGGTCAGGTTCAAGGAAAACTCTGTAATTTAAATGATTCATGATCATATGGTAGGAATGATATTATCATGCTTTACTTTGAAATCAGAAAATCATATAATAAAGTAATGCTACTTTTTTAACCAATAACCAATGGAGAGAGACAATCTATAGCTTGTTTAGATTAAACAATCATAGTATTATAAATTACTTAATGATAAAATAGAATTACTACATTGGCTTATTGTGGTATTTACAGCACTTGCATCAGTCCTGCTTTGTTATTGCTTCGTGTTTTTTTGTTTGTTTGTTGATTCTTTATATGTATTTATTTAATAGATGGGTTATTATCGCTTTACATGAAATGTGCGGACTGCAATAGAATGTATGTGAGATAACACTGACAGACTACAAATGCAACATAGAAAGACAATGTGAAAGTAAAGTAGCAGTGACTGTAGAAAATAAAAAAAAACAGGAAAAGAAGGAATGTATCAATATCACTTCGAAATGTGCTGATGAATATCAGCCGGTCTGTAGGTGAGACGCGTTTACAGTTCTCATCTCAATAAGTTGTTACCGTTTGATCCACTCACCTCAAAAGTGAAACATTTTATTCTGCTGAATATCAACCAGCCTACTTTTAACAAACACAGGTCACAAACAAAACTAGACTAGATAACGCCCACCAGGAGACAGTGGTGCTTTAGCCAGGCCACATGCAATCCAGGTGATAATTGTCTCAAAGTAGGTGGCAGAGTGTTTCCACATTCAGAGCCTCAGTGAGACTCAGAACACAAACACACACAAACACACACACATCCACACAAACACACAGGCACATACACACACGCCCTCTAGCTATGTTGTCTTGCATAATAAGAAATGTGTCTCTCAACACTTTGCTTTGTATACACACCTAATTGTTTTTGAATGTGTGTGTATTGATGCCAATTATTTGTCCTCCAATTGTCCTTCAGTAAGGAGAACACATCACTGAGTGGTGGTAGTAAAATGGATCCATTGAAGTCAGTCAGGGTGTGAACTGTCATTGTCTCCCAGGTATTCATGAGTGGAAAACTACTGTATGGCTTGTTTGACTTTTCAGGTAACCAAATGTCTGCACGCAAACAGTCAGGAAGTCACAGTCAAATTAAACATTGTTAATATTCCCCACTCCTTCACCCTGTAAACTGCTGCTTCATTTAACTTTGACTTTAATTTGACTATGTTATATGTTCATATTACTTAATTTAATTTTCACTTGACTGTGTTATATTTTATATGTTACGTTATATGTTATGTTACATAGTATGTTATTTTTTTTTCTATTTTGTAAAGTCGTCTACTGCGTAGATGTTGCCTGCCATGTCATAAGAATTTCACTGCTCAGATGACGCTGTCATTGGTGCATGTGACAATAAACTTTGATTTGATTTGATTTGATTTGATATATATTCATGGTATAGAAATACATAACGGTAAATGATATGATAATCGACTTCCTGAAAATGAAAGTCTGATTTGGCAATGCAGATCATGAAATGTGTTGTCGCTCTGCACTAACACCCCTGATGAGATGTAAAAGCAAAATCCAGCAGAATTATATTTACATATATATGTGTGTAAATACACTGTGTGAGTTTCATGGATTATATCTTGCTTAATTCAGAGAGTAAAATATGCATATATCCCTAAGAACACACAAAAACACTGAAAACATTCACCATTGTGTAAGTAGCATACTGGCTAACTAGCAAACACTAGGGAAAACTCCAGCAAATAGACAGCCCCATTAAACAGCTGAACACTGTCATTTTTCCTTTCAACATCAGTCAACAAACTGCAACCTTTAAACCAATGATGCAGTTGTACAATGTTTGTCTAGCAATAATTTGTTCTATGAGCCAGAACAGAACCGCACACACTACGTATGGTCCCTGAATTAACATGACATAAAACTGACAACCTGAGCAACAAATCATAATGATGAGTTCTGGGGTTTATACAATGATGTCATACATGGCCACTGGACCCTATCTGAGGGAAATCAGTTGTAGCAACAGAGAACTTCCCTGTACTGAACTGTAACATTTAGAGAAAAATAGCTGTGCTTGGAGAAGATGACAGCAGTCTGACGCCTGAGTTTTTGTCTCACAAGGACTATCTAACGCACGTTTATTTGAAATGTATTCCATGATGGACATCCAACATTTTAACATTATATGACAAATCACTGAAAACCACAGTAAGAGTCTTTTGCGAAATCAATACATCTACATAGACCATCATACACCCACATATTCTCATGATCATGCAAACAGGACAACAATTAACCAGGGTTCCCTGTATTGAATTTAAAAACCATACTTAAAATGTAATCAAAATCCGAACACTAAAATGCAGTAACGAGAATGACACTCAGTAGAGCACATACTTCCGCCAGGGCCTGACAGTCGCCTTAAAGTAAATCCAGCAGCACCAAAGTACATACTCTCATAGATACCAGTTCCCTAAATGTGCCTTATGTTTCTTATATAGATCCCTGAATTATTCCCCAAATCATTCCTGGATCCATCCCCTCATCTGGATCCGAATCTAAATATTTCGGGGTTTTCTCTGTCTCATACCCACATGCTTCCACGTAGTTTTATGGTAATTAGACCAGTAGTTGTGTAATCCTGCTAACTGATAGACAACCTTACATTACATCTCATTTCAACATAACCTAGTTGGCAGGGTAGCAAAAACCGGCATTCCTTATAGTTTTCAACATAGCCATCTCTTTATCTTTATCTTAAGTGTATGACAGAACCTTACATTACTCCAAGCAGCGGGCCATTGGATTGTGTAATGCAAAGAAAAAACTGCTGCAGTGCACATGCAAGTTAACAAGATGTTTGTGATGTCTCACCTCATCTAGCTTGTTGAGGTGGGCGGACATTAGACTGACTAGTTGACCGGTGCTGATCTTGTCCAATACACGGCTAGATAACTTCAGGGTCTGAAAAGGTCAAAGGTCAGGGGTCAGTTGAAGCACAAAGGGATAAAGTGAATTGGGCGGCAGGAAGTCAGTGAAACATGACAAAACTTTGACACCAGGCTGTCACGCCCATCAAGGCATCCTGAGGATTGCCTCCCAGGATTTAATCAATGCGTCTGTGCCACCGGCAAAAGTTTTGGGAGATGTTTCACTTCTCACAACTTAAGAGGGGACTCATTTAACTACTGTAATGGATTTATATCCATATCTAAAAAATTTCAACATTTCAGAAATGAAAACAGTACATTTGCAGGATTAGTTGGATTTTTTTCAAACTTGTCAGTACATATGTAAAATCCTCAAACTCATTTGCAAGAATTAAAATTATGATAGCCATATATTCAAATAGTGACCTTCAGTCATTAATGGAATATTTATCTCTTCATATCCTTTATTTATGTAACACACAAATAAAAGTAGTCCTCCCCTCCCTTACCTTCTTGTATATAAGACTGAAGAGGGCGATTCGGATCTGCATACCAAGGTGATGCAGGCCAAAGATGGCGGGCTGCAGCAGGAGGAAGCGGGCGGTGAAGAGGAGGCACAGGCCCAGGGCCAGGAAGTATCCCTGACTCCGCTCTGGAGCATGGAACGGGTCAAAGGATGCGATGATACGACCCAAAAGCTGTGGCTGCACTGTCTTAGATGCTTCCTACAACAAGAGATGAGGCAATGGGACAGAAATTAGATTTATTGATTTAATCTGCTTTCATATTAATTTGTTACACCAATCACTTTGCAGTACATGTTTTACATAATAAATCTGTTTCTATTTCATTCAATTCACTGGAGTAGTTCATGTGGAAACACTAAAAAAATCTATGTACAATGGACTCACAAATAAACTACAGCTGAAAAAATGGCCGATATAAAAGGAACATCTGTGTCATAATTTTGCACTTGACAACTAAGAACCTTTTTGCAAAGCTTTTTCGTTTTCCCACACAGCCTCTTTAACATCTAACAGGCATTCTTGTCGTCATGACCACCAACTCGAACTGTACTAACTTATGCAATGGCTGTTGTTGCCACTTTCCCGTAAGCCCAGGACAGTGAGATGGGCAGTGACACTATGGTGTGACATACTTTGTACGTCATAGCACTGTCGCACTGTAGGTCCTCGCCACTGACACACACACACACACACACACACACACACACACACACACACACACACACACACACACACACACACACACACACACACACACACACACACACACACACACACACACACACACACACACACACACACCACACACACACACACACACACACACACACACACACACACACACACACACACACACACACACACACACACACACACACACACACACACACACACACACACACACACACACACACACACACACACACACACACACACACACACACACACACACACACACACACACACACACACACACACACACACACACACACACACACACACACACACACACACACACAACTGGCATTGAAAACACACTGTGTGACAAGGACAGATGGTAACTGTAGGAGTATGTAAAACTAATGACGACCTGTTATTCAATACAGTATTGTGTTTTTACATCAGGACATCCTGTGTCAAACATTTGATCATTCTTAATGTGAACAAATCACAATTATCACAATACAATAGTCTCATTAACACTGTTTATTAGTAAATTAACAAAATATATATTTGTGGTATTAAAGGGAATCAAATAATTATTAAGTTTAAAAAAAATAAAAGGGATTTACAGGATACTAATTCTCACACTGTACTCTCTCTAATTGCTGATGTCGCCAATGCTACATCTAAGAATTTCTACAGTGTTTGATTAAAATTCATACTTTATTACATCTTCTTCATTGTTGCAGTTTATTATGGCTACACCCAGAGGTATGGTCCTTTCTATTAGACTTAACACCAGGTCCTCCACTTGCTTCCTCCTTATAGGACTGACAGACTCACCCCGAGATAGAGGAGGACACCAAAGAAGGCAAAGGGGCCAAAGAAGCAGCGGGCCAGCGCTCGCATCAGCCTGGGCTTGTTCTTGGCTGACACCACCTCTCTGTCCCATTCTCTGTAGGGAGGACAGAGTTACAACACAGTTAAACAAAAGGTGCAGGGGAATAACACATCCAGCAGCCAAATGCCAGCAAAGTTTGTCTGTGGCTATTCTATTTGACCACTACTACTACTTTGGCAGCAGACCAGTTGCCCAGCGAGTTCTTTCTACAACTTTGGCTTGTAATTCAGTCACAGGACGAGGAGTGCATTTCTTTATTATGAGTTTGTTGGAAATTCTTTGTTAGTTGAAGACGAACACATAGAAATATACTGAGAAAATGGTATATGATTGATCAAAATTAATATTTTAGAGTTTTCTTTGGGCATATAGGGCTTGGTTTTACAGCTGATTCAAACATTTATATTGGATATTGTCTATGAAAGCCTGCAGGCTGTGTTACAGTAGTGTTGGATTAACTTCACAAAACTGCCATCGCAGGCAGCTACAGCTACAGTGAGTAGCTGCATTGTCCTCCAAGGCTCATTTATAACCTGGCTGACCAGTTCAATGGTGAGTGATGGGAGAAGAAGTGAGGAATAGAAAGGATGAGAGAAGGAGAGAGAACTTGGGGGGGAGGGGCAATGAGGAAGAGTGATAACAGAATTTTATGTATAAGACCGTAACAAATTAACAAATTCTTCAATGGCCTAAATAAGAAAGTAAGTTACACATTGTGATAAGATAATTTAATGTTGTCTAGTGTTTCCTTAGAGCATAACACAGACAAACTGAAATGAGACCAGTACGTTTCTGAATTAACTGTTTTCTGTAGTTCGATTTCTCAAATAAATTAAATTAAATATAATTAATAATAACATCACCTGAAATGCTTAAATTAACTTCTTAAAATTAAATGTATGTATTTTTAAATGACTCGATTTCTAATATATGTTTTTGGTCAACACTTGATGAAAACCTTACTTCACAGTAAAGCTCATAGAATTGAACTGTAGCAGGCGGGAGATATAGGGCCCGCTGGTACACAACATGTTTTAATGGAAGCTAAAGTTCACTTTCCCAGAAGCCCTCACTGTTTGCCTGATCGGAATAGTGAAAGCAAAATCACCCACTACTGCTCATTCATCACCCAGTGTGCTCTTGGACCTTTTTAAAGGTCGGCTTTTTAACACCCATGTACGTTAGCTGGCTTGTTGGCACCGTTTAGCCTGACGCTGGCCCCTGGATGACCAAGAGGGAAGGCCAACTTGGGACACTGCTGTGGGTGTCCGCAAGGTAATAAGAAATTTAATTAACTGAAAAAATAAGAATAGGAGAATAAACAGACTGCCTTGTTTTCTTGAAAAAATAAATCATTCAGGATCTGGCCTTTGCTGTAGTGCTGCAAAAATAAGGACAGAGGCCATCCAAGGGAGACGAGTAAAAGAGAGACGAAGAAAATAGAGAACGAAGAGGGAATGTAAGGACAAAACATGAGGACAATAAAACTAGGAAAAGTTAAAAAAGGAGAGAGACAACAGGTGAGAAAAGAAAAGAGGTGTCCAATTGGTACCAATTAAATAAGATGAAGAAGAGGAATAGATATTAAGGCTGGCATCTAAAAAAATATATATTGAGTGTTTAGAGAAAACTGAAGTCAGAGAGAGGCAAAAATCACAGAAGGACAGGAAAAAGTTATGTTCAAAGATAGCATACTTTGCTTGTTACTGCAATTCTGAACTGACTTGTATATGAATGGCAACAGATTCCTGTCATGCAAGCATATTCAATTTGAAGGTGACTATATTTAAACTAACAATAAGATGACAAAGATAAAATAGCGAAAGTAAACATGGGTCATTAGAAAAAGGGGTTCAGTGAGGAGATAGTCAGGAACAGATACAGTAGAAGACAAAGAAAGAAAGAAGTATTAACCTGGTCCATCATCTTGTCTGGATGTTTGTATGGCACACACAGGTTTGGTTTATGTCTAGCCCTGTTTAAATGCCAGCCCATATTTTAACTTCACTCTGAGGGAAGTGAGGCCAATTGTCTGCAACTGTAAACACATGTAAAGGGCATGTACGAAAAAAAAGAAAAAAAAGAACAAGGCTGCAGGCTTTAGGGTTATTGTTTCTCGATATATTCATTAAACTAGAAATATATAATTTTCACAGAAGCTGCTGATGCACTTATTAGATAAGGATTTACCAAAGTGCCTTTCTACCGAGTTGTAGCCAATTTGCTGCCACTCTGGTTTGCTGCCTGATTTTAAAGTTAAGGTTAAAGGGATATATCACCGAAAAAGGAATATTCACTCATTATCTACTCAACACTATACTAATGGAGGGGTGGGTGAAGTGTTTGAGTCCACAAAACCCTTCTGGAGTCTCAGGGGTAAACAGCGTTTAAGACAAATCCAAAACAATTAAAGTTACCGGGGACAGGGGATGTAAAAAAATAACAGAAAGTGCCTCCATACCGCTCGTGTGGTGTCTTCAAAGTTTCAGCATTCCCTGACATTCATAGTTGACTCGAAATGGTGTCATTTACACCAAGTCTGCACGCACACACTGCACAGAGGTGCTCGCCGAAGGGGACGTGCAGGGTATGTTAGCATCACTACGTCAGCTAGCATCATTACTTCCGATAGTGGAATTTTAGGCTTTTTTCTATTGTTTTATGTGTCTGAAGAAGAGGTCACTTTGGCTGTAGCACTGTTTACCCCTGACACTCCTTAAGTGTTGTGTGGACCCTTCACCCAACCCTCCATCTGCATAGTGGTGAATAGAAAAGAAGATAAGAAGTCCTATATTAGTCCCACAAAGAGGAAATTTGCAATGCAAGTGAATTTTTATTTTACGGTAAAATATCCCTTTACGGTTTCTTTATTGTATCCCATTGGAGAAATATGTTTAGGATTACAGGTGCTGCTGCATCAAACCAGACATTGACTAAAAACATTAAATATATTCAATAAAACCATTAAATTTGCCTCAGATAAAAAACTAAGCAGTTTAGTTTCAGAACATTCACACTATTAAGAAAACGTGTAAGAATATTGTTGCAAAATGACCTCTTCAATAACTTTTTTAGTGTTGAGGGACTGACATCATTGATTTTTTTAAGAGGAGGAATTACATTATCTATAATTTATAGTGAGGTATGCATTCTTTTACAATCCCAAGGAGTCTTTATCCAATGCGGCTTGCACTTTTTCTCTAAAAATAACTTGCTTGCCCTTATTACATTGAATGATTTTATATTAAACAGCTTACTCCATTCAGCACAATATACAGTAACCTTATAAGCCTGTCTGCAACACCATGCTGGCATATAGCATGACAATTTGCAATCAATGCTGGAATGCAAACACAAGGGGTGACAGTAATCCGCACTCACCTTTCTAGTCTCTCGGAGAGGTTGTCTGCCAGATCAAATGAAGGAGCCTTGTAAACATCAGTCAGCTCCAATTTATTTCTGAAGCCCTTCCTCAGCAGCGGTGTCGTCCACCTGAAGAAAAACACAGAATGAAATGTATTTGTGTCTGTGGTCACAGGAAAAGGCCTTGGCATTGAAACCAGGGTTAGAGCGCCTGCATGGGAGCTTTAATGTAAAGTGGTGTTAGTTGTAATGTGAGTAATCCCTGAGGTTTCAAAGTCAGAATAATGACAGAGAAGGGACATACGGTCAGATGTTTGCCTCTACTGTCCAAACTGGTTGACACACAGTAATTTACATCATCGCACTTTTGAGGTCTGCCTCTTTCTGTATGTGAGAAGTGAATATATCCATATACAACCTTTATACAATACTATAGTAGAGTGATGATATGATCCAGGTAAAAACACTGAAGCACAGGAGTTCTGAGAGTAAACAGGGGATATTCTTTAAAAAACGTATAGTGGCCCATTAACTTCACACTATAATTATACATTAAGTTATAAAGTTAAGGCTAATAATATTGTGCTAAATGTGAATCAGTCTTACGACGTTTCACTGATATTGAGGACCTAGCAAAAGCCCCAATTGAGCCTGCTCCACCTGACCAGTTCTGGAACAAGCCGCCTCGGGGCAACACTCATATTTTGCGCATTTTACGCATGAAAGGAGCGAAAAAATACGCACGATTGTAATTAGGATGTCATAAAGCTATCACGTGTAAAACAACCTCAGTTACACCGATTTTTTTGTTAAAGAAACCATTTGAAATTTCTTGCAACTCATATGAGTTTAAAATATTCCCAATGTCCGATTAGATTCTCTCATAGTGACTTGGGCTCGATCTCTGCCTTTTCATCCCGGTGAGTTGTTAGTGTGATAATACGGGCAGCGTCTTCACCTTGTACCGTCCGGAGACAACCGCAGCCCCGCGAGTAATGGATGAAGAAGAAACGTGTCTTACCAGAAGAAATACTTGGAGAGGAAGTTTGCATCTTCCACGGGTGACTTCTGCATCCTAAGTGCGCCGCCAGTTTGCTTTCTCTGCACCTGAGTCGTGTCCGTGCGCGTCGCTCATTTGTGTGTGTCCCCTGAGTGGCTCCGCTCCCACGCACTGGAGAGGCTGCTCGTCAGCTCCAGCCTCCACTTCACTGTGGGAGTCCGGCAGATATGAGGTCACTGTCCAGGTATCGCAATCCTCTGTGGGTCGTCTCCTCCGGTCCCTCTGGCTCCTCTGGTCCCACTCCCTCTCTCGGCCCTGGCTGTCCTCGTCTCTCCGTCAGTGTGACACTGGGAGGACAGTCCATCCTTTATGGGCTCGTCAAAACGCGCGGACACCCACGTCATATCCACGCTGACGAGCACACGCTGCATGTTGTGGCAACAAGCGGAGGAGGCAGAGGCCCAGCTGATCCAATGAGGCCACCTGAGCAAACATATTGACCCATTGCAGGGAACAATTAAGACTTCAGCCGTCTTTATTGACATTATTAATTTCACTCAGATTTTTGTTTTGTTTCTAATTTCTCTCTTTTCGCTTTAATTTTAAAGTTAAACAGTTGTAATATGTCCCATCAATTAGATCAAAAATAAATTGAGAGCAAACAAAGTCGGAATCGAAATCTCAGGTCCCTTAATTAGCAGTGTCTCAAATTAAGTATGCAGATCCAATCTTGTTTACATGTAAAACAAAATGAGCACAATGGAAATAGCGGAGTGTAAAGACATCCCAGATGCTGCTGCTGATTGACTGAACTATTGTGTGGCTTTTTATTTCCCCTCACATCAGTCACGAAACAGAAAGCAGAACAGTTCCGGGACATGTAAACCAACAAGCAACTTTGTTATCAGCCTCAGGTTACGAACAGTTTCAGAAGAGGGAGGATCAAAACCGCCAGACATTCCAAAAGGGAACAGTGATAAAATGTGAGGATATGGTAAGACTTTGGTTCAGGAGTATCTCAACACACAAACTGTGTCTCATCTTCACTGTCAGCACTTCACCAGTACACATTTGAAGAGAGATCCACATGCTGGGTAAATCTGTTAGCAACACTCACCAAGCACATCTTTAATACCTGTACACCTTCTTATTAATATTAATTATTATCCAATCACATGGTCGCTGTGCAATACATACACAATTTCAGATACAGGTCATTAAACATATAAATGCATAGGGATAACAAAGGATCCTGTTGAATTTGAAGGTAGTAAAAGGCTGCTTTTAAGTATTTCTAATACTTTAAACTCTAGCAAACAGACCTGATTGACAATATTAACAAATGCACATCCAATTAGTTGTCAATTGCATTTGAAAGTACTTTTAAAAGTTTAAAATAGATTGATGTTTTGCTTTGAATGTGTTTTTTTAGTTTGTTTTACATCTTACGAAAGTAAACTGCAAAATGTGCTTCAATAAAACTTAACTGCCTATAAAGAAAATCTGAGCCTACAGTGTCTCCATTTGAGTCAAACACTTAAAAAGGGGCAATTAATCCCTGAATTGATACAAAATGGGAATTGTTTGTGTCTCTTTTTCCTGTTTCTCAAAAAGGACATGGTTATTGTGACAAAGGGAAAAAACAAGATACTGAGCTGTGTAGGGATGTTGAGATCAAATCGCATTAAGACAGGTTTGCTAAACTTTGAGTCATTATTGCTCTGGGACAGAAGCGTGCTAAGCTTTCCTCAGAGGAAGCGTGACCTCTACTGGACATTTACTGTCCCTTGCAGCCAGACAAGGTTTTATCTTCAAGTGTGGCATATCCACAGGACAAACTCAGTTGCCAGTTTATCAGGAACACATAATACAACAGTGCAACAACAAATCCAGGATAAAATGTTCAGTACTGAAGCGCTGATTAAACTTCATGATCAGTTGTATCATACAGAGATATTAGTTATTTTACAAACTATGCATTAGAACCTCCACTTACTTATGATTTATAGTAAGACAGTTAGACTGCATACGTTTGTATAGTTAGTAAGTGTATACCCTGGAAACTGAGTGTACATATACCATTTAGAAATAATGGTGGCTTATATCCAAGAATGGTCTCCTCTAAGTCACAGCAAGAAAAAAACTTTATTAAAGTAAATTAATTAAGTTTTATTAGTTATGGGTTGTAGATTATAATTTGCCACAATATGAAATCCCCAGAAGGCCCAGCACATCTTCAGAGGCTTAACATTTGTTCTGGATCATTAATTGACCTGTTCAATTAAAGGTTATAAGATCTTGGAATGGAATGAATTGCAGTATGCATAATGCATATTGATAACAGCACTGTAAATATGCCAGAGTTAAGCTAATAGGCAAATTGTCCTCCCTGGTACCTGGGTGGGTGTAAAATAGAACAACAAACCAATAAGTTAAGTTTAAAACAGTTATCATGATGTAGACAATGTAACTTAAATAAGAGCAAAACATATTATTTAATAATTCAAAATTTTAAATGAATAGCTACTATGAGTATTTCACGTAACCACATAGCAGCAACAGGACTGGAACAGACTATAAAAGGTAATTTAGGGAGTTGTTGTTTTTTCCATATCAAGACAAATGACCACTCACCGCTAATGTGTAGTTAAACTTGACCCTTCCACGCGCGGCCATTTTTGTCTTGTTGTTTGAACGCGCGGAGCAGCACGTGAACACCGCCCTCCTCGCCCTGCACCTGTGGCCTCTCCCGTGGTAGCATAGCAGCAGCTAGCTGGGGGCTAATCACAGTGTGGACATGGACAGCTTCATGGATTCCGCCTTCCCGGCCGGAGATGAGAGCGACGCCAGCAACGACGAGTGGGACATCGGCTGCAGCTCGGCCAAGCGGTCCCCCTGTATCAAGGTTCATTCACCAAACCACCTCCATCTTCGCTAAACACCGGTTTATGTCACTTTACACAGACGGCAACGTTAGCTAGCTAAATATAATTGCTGCTGCTTGCTGGCTCACAATAATTAGCAATGTGCTGATGAATACCAGCTGGTCTGTCTCATCTCAATAAGTTGTTACCGTTTGATCCACTCACCTGAAAAGTGAAAACTTTAATTCTGCTGAATATCAACCAGACTCATTTTATCAAACACATGTCACAAACAGAATCCTTGTCTGTCAATTGTTAGAAGTTAAGTTTCTCTCACTGAACACTGCAAATTACTAAAGTAACTAGTTACATTACAGTATACTGTATTCTTGTCATTCAGGGTGATTTAGCACCCCCTTGTGGACATTATATATCTTGGTTGAAGTTTGAATTACACTACATTACATTACATGTCATTTGGCTGACGCTTTTGTCCAATGCGACATAGATACAGTACACTCAACAAATATGAGGGGCCATTTAGGGGTTCAGTATCTTGCCAAGGACACTTCGGCATGCAGATGGGGAAAAGTGGGGATTGAACCGGCAACCTTCTTGTTGGAGAACAACCACTCTACCCCCTAGGCCACACCTCCCCTACATATACCTCTAAGCACTGCATAGTGTCTATGCCATAGACAATTCTATAACACGATAGCAAGTTTAACTTCATTGAATGTATACACTTTTTTAGTTGTTTTTCTGGAGAATTGTTGCTTGCTCAATGTGAACTGTATAATACCTCACATGGTGTGTAAATGTGTCGACTACAGTATTTTACATATCAACTTGTTAACTGTTTAGAGTCTGACTTGTTTTCCTTAACATTTGATTGACAAAAGGCCATTACTGCCCCTCCTGAAGGGCAGGCATGATTTCTACAAAATATTATTAAGATCTCCTGTTTTCATTCCAGCAGAATTTTACTCCCTGGAGCTCAGGGACTGAATCCACTGACATACATGTGGCTCATTTTCCAAATTCACTTCATTTTGGAGTAACATCCCTTTTTGGTTTGTCTATTCTGGTTCTTACTTTCACAGGATACGGATGGTGCTGCACCGCATGCTGACGACAATGTGTCAGTGTTGAAAAAGGCCATCAGTAAAGGAGACACTGAGACTTTAGAGAAGCTGTTGGACAATGGCAAGTACTCTCTTCTTATGTGGCACAAATTGACAGTTAGCTTTAAATAAAAGTAAGTCATTATTGAACATGTTAATGGATTGTTCCTAAAGTTTCTGTTGCTGTATCCTTGTTTTGCTGTGACAATTAACATCGAAGCTGCTAAAATAATGCATGTGTCCAATTATTCTGTTTTATTGATGTATCAGAAAACAATGTTAAGGGTGGGAGTTGTCTTATTATTAGGCCAACATGATATATGATGTTTGAAGCTCAAACAACTTGGTCATCATGACTAGATTTAGTTCTTATGTCATTTTAAATTTGTATATTTAACTTAATGTCTCTTATGTCTCTGAATGAACAGGCATGGATGTGGAGACCAGACTTGGCTTTGAATGGACTCCTCTCATGTGTGCTGTCAGTGTGGCTAATCACGACCTGGCCAAAGTGCTGCTGGACAGAGGCGCCAGCGTCAACTTCAGCAAAGGTCAGACCATTATGAATCACTGCGTTTTGGTGGGAACAAATTCATTGTATTTTGTAGTTGTGGTTGACTCCATGATATAGAAGTAAAGGCTCCACTGACCTCTCTGTGATCCCTCACCCACGACCTTTCAGAAAAAAAAGAAAAAAAAACCCTAGCAGTCTGATTAGAAAACACCCATAACATTGCTGCCTTCCAGACGGATATGAAACAGCCATACCTAATCCTCCTGTCCTCCTGACGGTCCCTGTTGCGTTGGTGTCGAGCTATTCTTCCCTGTGGCACCTTTTTTCAATTTCCTCACCTGCTACAGCCAAAGACCGGGGGACCAATTGGGCCTCTGCACCAATACGGTTCATCTGACATTACTTAATGGTGATGACGCCAAAGAGGAACTTGTGCAGAAACACACCGCTTATCCATTGAGTTGTTTTTAGTTCATGCACACTGCACCCTCATCCCAAAGCAGGAGAAATTGAAGGCATCTGTTGGATCAAGGTCAGTCTGGGTAAAACATGCAGGGGGGAAAAACTCTTGTTAACAAGTCTGCAACCATGTTCATACAAAAATATACAGTGCTGAAACAATGACTTGACTTTGTCGTCAGTTTCTGGTGAAAATATGGGCAATTGTCACTACTTTGCGACATATTTAACAATATAATATGTAGATTAAGATCTGAATGTTAGTTGTGATCCCATCTCCAGTGACATGGCTATTGTGGCAACTGTTAAATTACCTTTTATTTGAGTTCATTCATCTTTATGCCATGGATACATTTTGTAACATGTTTATATAGGTGCTATACTAATAAAGTTATATCAATATTACTTTATTTTTATTATATAAGGGTTATCCATCTGTCAGCTGTTTTTCAGTTGTAAAAGGAAAGAAAATCAGATTCTATCAGTATTCCTGCTGTATCCCTTTCTATTTTAAGTCAAATCACTGAATCGAATAGTCTAGAGGAAAGTTTTAGAAGCAGTATGGTATAAACTGTTACGGTTTACCACTTAACGCTGCAGATTCATGAATGTCTTAGAAATCAACACGACAAAGAACACCGCATATGATTTAAAGTATCGACACATGTATCAACAATTTACAGCAGATAACAGCTTGTGTACTAAATAAAGTTCCACGTTATGCGTAGTAGCAGCCACTATAAACAGTCTGCACAATACAAAGGGAAATTGAATTCCTTTGTGCACATTTTACTTCTGTCAGACTGTAGACTGTAGCCAAGATGAATAAGTTCAAGTTTGAACAAGTGGTGAAAGTAAACTTCTGTTCAGTGAAGACATTTTTTGCATTCCAGTCTCTTTCTGCTGCAGGAACAAAACATTATTTTGAGACCACTGCATTCTCAATTTTCTCGGGTGCACCAGGAACCCCCCCTGTGGAATGGAGTTTCTTTCCTTTCTTTATCCAAGAGCCGGTTCTTTCATTTTGAGAGCATTATTTCTTCATTTCATGTTCCGATTTTGTGAACCCTGCCCAATTGCTAAACAGCCCCATGTCGCGTGCCAACTCCCTCTGCTCCTGCTCAAAATGTTTGTCTGCGCTCAGATGTACTGTGGCTGCAAAACCTCCTGTTTTTTTTTGCAGCCACTCAAATATCTAACATCTATGCAGGCTCTGTAGGAAAGGTAGGCAATAATTATATGTTCATTTCATGTTGCGTCGTTTATAGATTTATAGTTTTCATGAAGCTATTTGTTAATTAATTCAATATTTGATTCTAAATTGTCTTAAAAACCCATAGAAATTATTAACGTCTTAATATTTACTGTGTCTTAATCTGCAGTAATCTCACTATCACATTAACTATTATGAACAAAGAAAAAACAGATTTTAAAGTTGATCGCTTGGTTTGTGCAATTTACATTTTGCTTTTGGATGAGGGTAGAAGCACATCGGGCACGGCTGCCTTGTACTGACCTGAGCTCACTTTGCACTTTAACAATTAAAACATCACAAGTTATTAGGACCTGTCCAGAATGTGTTTGTTTGATTCGTTCAAGAAATTATGAGGCATGCATTTCCCATTATCACAGTGAAAAAAATTAGGGCTGTGAAATGATTAAAAATTTTAATCAAATTAATTACAGGTTTCTATGGATTAATCAGGATTAATCACATTACCAATTTTCTCTGTATATTTTGTGAGAACAAAAAAGATTTATGACAACAGACAGATATATACATTTAATATGTTTTCTTTTTTTATTCATAAATAAACAAATCAATGGTGCTGCAACTCAGCAGTTCTTTTGCAGTTCTCTTTGCTATTCCATATGGAACATTCATCCTAAACAGAATTTGGGCTTCTTAGCCATTGTATGGGTTAATAAAACTTTTTAAATCAAACAGAAATTATTTAGGCTTCTTAGCCATTGTTTTTATAGTATGGTTGAACATTTTTCTATTTTTTGTCAAACAACCATTCACCACACCATGGCACAATGTAATGCCCCTAAAGGCCCTCTTAGCTAGTCTTCCTTCAGCCAGTTGGTGAGGCAAACTAACTTCTTCACATTATCTGACAGTAAAGCTGACCGCTTCTTTTGCACAATGTGTCCTGTGAGTGAAGCTGGTTTGGCGGATTCCCCTTGAACGCCCCTCGCGGACCAACTCATGCTCCGTGTTGAGGTGGAACTTTAAGCGGCTTTGCTCCGGTGAAACAATTACGTCTTCCCGCAGAGTGTGCATATCACCTTGGTTTTATTGAATGTTCCATCTTTGTTTTTTGGAGCATGATCTTCCCAGAAGGTGATGTTTGTTTGTTTGAATAGCAGCTGCCGTTAACGCGTTATTTTTCACAGCTCTAAAAAAAATACATTTGTGTGCTTGTAGTTCACCTGCCACACACCTTTTTTCTCACAATTCGGTGTTCCACTTAACTTCATTGTTGTAGAAGAGGCGATGCCCCATTTATCCAGAAAAACATACATATTATATATAATAATATCGGGGGGGATTGTTATACAGACTGGCCTACCCCCACTGCTAAAATAATCCTAGAGGAAATGCAGCAGTATGCCGATTTGTCCGACCTCACTCGTTCTTTGATCTGTGTCAGCGAGAGCCAGAGCTCGAGGCATTATGTTTTTTAGGTTGTTTGACCATCTGTCTGTTCGTCTGGAACACTTTGAGAGAATCCTGTGTGATATCTCAAGATTGCTTTAAAGAAATGTCTTCAAGTTTGATACAAACATTCACTCAAGAAGGAAATAATTGACTTGACCAAAGCAGTTTTTACAGGTTCATGCCATCTTTCCTAGTAGACGTTAATTGTTTTCTGTTTTAATTTGTTAGTTATTTTTTTGGGGAGTTTTGAGCAAGAGGATAGAAAATGTGCACGTGAGCATGTTTTTTCTGAGAGAGGGTAGGGTTTTGAGCGAAGGTATTACAACATCTGAACGTGAAATGAAAAATTTGTCCTCTCAAAACAAAAGCTGTTAGATAAAGACAGGAAAGAAAGTTCGTACCTTCGCCCCTACAAGTCCACAAGCCCTAGTTTGGAACTACAGCTCTAGTCTTGCTGTTGATATCTGATGTCAATTAATTCTCTGACCTGACCGTCGTGTTTAAACTGTCTGTGAGTGTGAGACTGATTTCACATGGCGTCTGCATCTGACGCTTGAGGCAGGTGAAGGAAACAATTAAACAGGAGGATGACGTGTGGTAGCGTCCTGATGGCGTTTGTCCAGGTGGCGAGGCTATGCGCAGGAATGCATGATTGATTGATAACGGTCGCCATGCTGCTGTCACACACTCTCACCAATTCTCAGGCCACAGATTTATTTACACCAGTCCTCTGTAGACACAAACCAGGCTGTCTGGTTTACACCCACACACACACAATATAAACACACACACACTTGCACATAGATACAGAGCAAAACATGCACAGGCTCAAAAACACAGGAATCCGCATAAAGTTGTTGGTGCCCAGGTAAACAGTACACACACACACAGAGGAAGGCACACACACAGGTTAGGAACTGCTCATTGGCAGAACAAAACAGGAATTGAGCACAGTGCCCCGCACGTCAGGCCAGTTTTATCAGGATAAGATAAGGAGACGACTCCTCTGAAGTCACTCGGTCCCATAAAGGCCTCTACTTCCTGATGCCAGATAAAAAGCTATCCATCTCCATCCCGGGTTCTAATCCAGACTCTTGTCTTTTCTTTATTATAGTGATGTATGACTTCACTGGGATGAAATCTATGTAATCCTCTTCCCTTTTTGATTTTTTGCTTTTCTGAAAAGTGTAAATACATCTACCAGTAGTGTATACCTCATAGTTTTTTGTATGTTCCAACAAAGGAAACCACACTCGACTAACTACATAATTCCACAAAGAAAGAAAATTGCTCCCCCTCACCTCTAGACAGTGACCAGGTCATTGATGCATGCAGCCCCAAATTAGATCTCTCCATTGGCTGGCATTTAGTCAGGATACCTCCTGGGAGTCTTCCTTTGGAGGTCTACCAGGCAGGCCCAACTGGGAGGAGACCGTGGGGTTGACCTCGAATCGGTTGGAAGGACTAGATTTCCCATCTGGCCTTGGAAAGCCTCATGATCCCTCAGGAGGAGCTGGGAAGCGTGGCTAGGAGAGGGATGGTGGGTCACTATACTTGGCCAGCTTCGTCCAAGAATTTGGTCTAGTTTGAAGTTATTCAAGCATTTCAGGTTTAAGAAGGCTCAGTAAGAAGTAAAAACATTTAAGATAGCTGTCACTGGACTCTCTGGTAAGTGGACTTTGCGGCTGTTTTTGTTGAAAACTATTTAATTTAGTTTTCTATGCCTTCCCACCGGTGGCAGCCAGTCCCAACAGGCATTATGTTGTCGGGTTGTCCGTCCTTGAATGCAATACCCTGAGAATGGTACAAATTCTCACTTGGACATATGGATGAACTAATTCGATTTAGACGTCAAAAGGTCAAGGTCACCTCACATAGCCTCACAAAGCACATTTTTGGGTTTGTGAGGTCAGATCTCTTTAACACTATTAATGAATCCTTTCAAATTTGGCTATAACATTAATTTAGACCCGGGGATCAACTTAGCCAAAGGTCAAGGTGGCCTTAAAAAGTTAGTTATGTTTTTCTTGAACATGATTTCTTTCTATCCACTTGAGGGAATGTCTTCAAATTTGGTTCATACTTTTACTTTGACTTAAAAATGAACAGATTGGAATTTCGTGCCTGGAGGTTAAAGGTCAGGGTCACACTGACCTCAATTCCCTGTGAATTCTCACTGGTTAACTGATTAGATTTCTCTTCCTCTTGAATGTGATATCTCAACACTGAACCGAGGGAATTTCCGCTGTCCCTTGGTCTCAAATTAAGTGATTACATTTCAGTGGTCTTATATGAATCAGTGGAAAAACATTTATGTAGAAATATGTACACAGATACTGTAATGTTATTGTGGTAATTCTAGTTATGTTTGCAGTTATTTGGTCCTGTGTAAACCTACCTGTTATTGTTTCTCTTCAGGGATACTGGATTGTTACCTTTTAATTTACCTTTTAATGTTATTATGCTTAACATTAACATGTGAATGTTATTAACACAGAGATGCATTCTTGTCCACAGATCAGTGGACAGTGCTCATGGCCAGCTGCACAGCATCTGCCAGTGAAGATGAGATCTCTCGCTGCATGGATCTTCTGCTGTCCAGAAATGCTGATCCCAACATGGCAGACAGGTGAGGCAGGGTTACAGATGTGTCTCAGACCAAAATGTTTATGGGTTTTTCACCACTGTCGAATTTACTGTCACACCCCTATTGATGTAGGCCAAGGAAAAACACTCCAGATTTGACCTAAACAGGGGAAGAAACAACAGAGGTGCTGGATCAAATTTCCTTTGATGACTTTCGTTATGTTTAGCTGCCATGTGGTAGCATTATGCACCACACTGATCCATACAGAGCATATTTTTGTGTTTTTGTTTGGAATGTCCTGTTATGGCATGTGCATGTACAGACGGGTATCAGACAGACAGACAAACAATCACACACAGTGTAAGGGGTGTGCAGGAAGGATTTTGGAAACTTTTGTACACACTTGGATGGAGCCCAGGAAGGATGGTTTCAGTACTTTGCACATTCAAATATCTTAAGGTTTAAAAACAGGCAAAATTTTGTTTTCCTTTAAGCATCGCTGCTACACGAAGTTTCAGGTATGACTGCTACAGTAAACACTACAGTATTAAACCATACATCTTCTGATCCAATACCAATAAAAAACTTAAAACAAATGATTCGACAAGTAAAGCAAGTTTTGCAAGTATTAATGTTTGTGACATAATTTCCAGATAGACAATGACATTTCAGTGAAAGACAGAAGGCGAACAGCAGCAAAGCTCATACGCAAGAGCAAATTTCAGAGTCTGAGTATTTCCTGCCAGCCCCCTGGTAAAAACTCCGGAGAATCTCATTGAGCCCATTTCAGACACAACAGGATTATGTCCAATGGGTTTACTGTGATAATTTGAGCGCATTGACATTTCTGTCGTGCAACTGATGCAAAAGAACAAAATACAAAAAGAATACCAACATCTAAAGATGAAAAATTGGGGCCATACTCTTAGAGGACACGCAAAAAAGATGTCAACTTGGAAAGAAGATGAGATTCAAGAGCTTTTGGTGATTCGGGCAGATGTTGGTGTCAATGTTCTGTAAACAAAGACATGGTATTGTGCAGCTGAAGTTAAACATCATCTGATGCATGCTCTTCCCAGGTTTCCCCCCCTCACCTGAACATTGTTATGAACTCGTGTCTTACCGGGATAATCTCTTGCTGCGTACTTCATATGTTAAATCCAAAATCCGGAAACAATTGTACAGACATTTTCCAGGGTTCATTTCTGAAAACTGCTTCGGAAAGTTAAAGACGAAAACAAAGAAGAACAGGTGGGGAAAATCTGGCTCCCTGTTAGAGCTATATGTTGGCCCAGATCTAACCAGATACAAATGGTCAGCATTATGTAAATAGAAAAATGAAGTATCCATCCATTTACTCAACAGGACCTCAAGCTCCGCTGAGCCATCGCTGCCCTCAGGACCAGCTTTGTTTTGATTAGCACATACTGTAGCTGAACTCAGACTAGGCACCTTAAGGTGTGAAACATTCTGAAACTCCTCTTTTGTCCAAAATAAGAGTTTATGTGGATTAAATAATTAGATTTATAAAAAGAAAAGCTATTTTATGCCTGGAAGATAGAACAGTGACAATTGTCAGAAATGCTTCGGAAACACTAACAGAACATCAGCAGTGGGATCTGCTTTCTGACACTACTTAATTAATTGAAAATTGTCTATATATATATATATATATATATAATTAAAAAATATTTCACTATTTTTTAATTGTCTATATATATAATTAAAAAATATTTCACTATTTAAATAAATTCAAGTGGATGTGATTTCAGCAATTTGATGTGTAATGTGGTTTGCTGTTCTGGTAAAAAACATGGAAAATTCCATCCCATGGAAATAATGAAGGGAGATTATTGCGTGACATCTGTTGATACGTGCTGAGTCAAAGTGAGGATACAGCCCCCAGTGGCTTTCTTATTTAGCTTTTACTAATTCGCTGCCACACTGTTACTGCAAAAATGCCAGTACATGCACGACACACAGCACCTGATGACACACACGTGACACACACGTTGTACCATTAGGGGAAAATTGGCTCTTTCACAGACAAAATATTTGAAGCAAGATAACAAGATGCAGGAGGATGCAGATGAGGAGAGATGGTGAGGACGGACCAACAGCTGCCAACATTCAGAGCAAAAGAAGAATATGGGGTTCATGCTGGTGCAGAGGATAAACGTCCTTCTCATCGCATGTAACGTCTGAATATGAAACCAGTGATTAAGACCAGCTGCTCGTCCCTCTGTCGCTGTTTAAACACAAAGTCACTGTCATCTCTCAAAGTCCTACAGGAGCATGATGTGTATTCATCCATTCCTCTGAAAACCTCTGAAACCTAACCAACCTTACTAGTGTAAGCATTGGGCAACGACACATCAGCACAATTTCCGTTTGGGAATGTCAAAAATGCCATTTATTTGAAAGGATACAACTGATTTGACAGTTGTTACTTTATCTCTCAATGATGAGAAAAAAGTGTTTTTTTGTTTAATTATTTTTATTTTAACTGTTTTCACAAAAAGTTATAGAAATGCTGAGTGGCAATCGGTATTGACACATACACACAGCTGTAGACCTGAACTTTGAGTGCAAGTCAGATGTAATCCATGTGAAACTGAATGCCTTGCTGAATTGTGTAGAGTCTTGAAATCAAAACCTTCAAAATTATAGAAAATTTGAAATTAGTAACAGTGACAGCGGGGCCATCTGCAGCGACGCGATTAGATGGCCAAGTATAATTAAAGCTTGGAAAGAAAAATCTCCAGATTTCCTTTCATGATATGTATCGAATTCAGACACCTCAAGACTTTGACTTTCAGTTTGTCCCTGAAGACTTTCCCTACATGACCTGAGACTTCTTACTTTTCTAGTTTTGGGAACAACATCCATGTGGAATATACATTAAGAAAATAATCATCAGTCCCTTATTATACGAGAGGAGTAGGTTATTATCAGTTAACATGCTGTCTTTGCATAGTTGACTAATTACCTCTTGAGAGGAGGTTATCTTTTCGTCTGTTCGTTTTGTTAGTAGGATAATGCTAAACCACTCAACATCTTGTTGATCTAAGTAAGACCCCAAGAATGTTGGTGCAAATCCGGATCATTACTATTTTAGTTATTATTATTTTGACGGTCAAGATATAATACTTTTGAGTCATTTAAATATCAACATTGTTTGTTTTTTAAGATTCACCTGACATGATTATAGACTGAGATATAGTGTGATGGCTTTGGAACCGTGAGTCAAGTGTTTTTTTAAAAGTCATTTTTCATGCAACTCGGACACCACTAAAGATGTTTGCGCTGATCTGTCTGCACATCGATCAGCTGTCTGTTTGGGAACCAGCCTTGACTCACACTCGTGCAGGACAAACACACTGAAACAGTATCTGAGTGACCTTGGTACCTGTCTGACATTAAAACACCCCCTGGGAATTTACTGTAGCACTGGACACACAAAAATGAATGACGCTACCTAACCTGTTCGCCTGAGTCAAAGAGGAAGTGACTGATTGGCCCAAAGCCATTGGTTAATTTGTTTGAGTTCACATAGAACATTACCATTTGATTTCTTGAAATATGTCATAGAATGATGTTGTTTTGCCGTGACGGTGTTTAAAACCCACTGATGCTCCACATGGATTCTACAAGGTTTTTCAGATAACTTTGTTACAAAAGTCAACAATTCTAATCACCAACAAAGTAATACAGATAACAGCAGTTCATCCCAACTCAGAAAGACAAAGCAAACCGAAGGCTTGACTATCTATGGGATTAAGGGTGGGTTCATGTGACAGTTATTGTGAACCATGAGACAAATGTATCAACTGTAAAATACATATATTGAAATCTCTAGCTCGTTCTCTATATATATATACATTGGAAATAATTAAATATAATTGTTTCATGGATTTACAGGCATTTTCCATTAGAGATCCCGTCAGACATAACCTTCTGGTAATCAGAAATGCTTTAAAAATGTTCTGATGTAAGTATATAATATTTTAGAATCTCCATATTTAAATAGAACTTATCACAACATCTATCACAACGTTTTGGCTTCTCGACTTCTCCTAAAACTTTTACTGCTTCATAAATAGACATATTCACTAGCCAGTGTTAGTCCATGTATTCAAAGAACTGTTAATCAATTCCCCTGTTTCTTTGTTTACATGTGAGTTATGGATTACCCCCTTAAATATCTCCTCTTTGCCTCTCTCAAACACACACAGACAGTAAAAGCAAAGTGATGAATTGCCCCTGGACTTCCCTAACTCATTAAACTGACTGTTTTCACTTGCTGTGTTTGAGTCAGAGGTGATAAGAAGTACTGTAGCAGAGTCAGTCCTTGTTCTCAGGTAGAAGCAAACACGTGAAGGCAACAGAGGAATGATTATGAGTAACCATGTCACAGTCGTTGGCTGTTTAAGAATATACATGTATTTTTGTGTTGTTTTAGTAACAGGATGTTCCCCCCAACACCGTTTGTTTTTGTGCTCAAACAATTACTCAACTGAAAAACTACAGGATCAAATACTCTGTAGATTGAAAAAACTAGACCACTAATCTGCAATATGTCTGCTGGGAACACCTGTGATTCGATGTCACTTCCCGGCCCTATATGCAAATAATAACGTACATCATTCCACTTCACAGAGACCAAATGATATTGTTTTTACCCAGTCTGACTACATAAATGAGTGAGTTTGTTTGTTAGTCTACTTCACCCCTTGAGGGTCATAAGACATCAACGGTCAGCCTACTGGGCTACATGTTGGTCTGTTCCCCATGTCAGACCCTGCTAGATGTGTTCATTGTCTGTGTCGTGTTAAAAGTCTGACAAGAGAGTTATTCCAAAATTACTAATTAACAGGGGAAAAGTGAAGAAACCTCCAGAGCAACACAGACGGATCCCATTTATGGAATCAGGATGACATTATAGATTGTCAACATTAATGAAGAATATGATCTGGGAGGACATGGAGCAACTTCAGGGGCCAAAGGAACAACAGGAGCAAACACACACATAGAGAGAGGGAGAGAGGCGAGGCGGGAGCACCTGAAGGACAAAGACATCATCATACCATGTGATATTAATGAAGACATCAAGCTACCTGTTCTAATCCTAGACATTTAAAATGTTACACTTTTTTGGGGGGGGCATATAAGTCCAAAATAGACTTCCATAGACATATCGTATAGATGTATTTGTGAATGTATGAAAGGAGTACGGTTTTTATTTATATGGTTACGATAATTTTTTTCATGACCAGTCACTCTGAATGTGCTGAATGTGCTGAATCTGCGTTCCTGTGTTCAGGAAACTCATGGTGTTTGCTGCTCCCTTGTGGTCTCTCTGTACCATTACGACACTCCTTTTCACTCATGTCTCCATTTCTTCACCGTCTTTCCTCAGATCTTTCATCTTTTCTGTCATCGTTAGACATAATTTGAAATACATAGTCTTCTCCTAACCTTATGTCTTTTCTGCTTCCTTGTCTCTTGTCCTTTTTAGGTCACAAATGACCTGTCTGATGCTGGCAGCCAGGGACGGCTACAGTAAGGTCATCAACCTGCTGGTGTCCCATGGGGCAGTCATCGATGTCCAGGATGGCAATGGATACACGGTGTGCTACTTTTTAGTTTGTTTGGTCATAGCAGGTCCCTTCAGGGGGAATCTGTAGGTCGTGCTGTAGTTCTGAAAGTGCTGGATTCATTAAACTTGTTATGCAATAATTAATGCAAATATTTTCAGGCTTTGTCTTTAGCAGTGCAGTATGGCAGAGAGGAGGCAGTGCTAAAGCTCCTCCAGCTGGGAGCAGACAAAACCATAAGGAACAATGTTGGCAAAAGACCTGCTGACCTGGCCGTGATCTTCAAACATGCACAGGTATCCCAAGTACTTCTATTTTAGTTTTTCTTCAATGTACCAGATATCAGAAGTGTATCATTTCAAGTGATTACAATGCTCTAGAAACAGGTATATAGTAATTGTGGAAAATCAAATCAATGAATAGGGGATTAGATAAATTTTTTCTTTGATTTGTTTTACTAATCTTTTTTTTATTTCAGGAAAAAATGTTTTGGTGATATGTATGATAAGTATGTGTTACGTATTTTGCATCCTAGCCCACTGTGAGTTAAGGGCTTTTGCTGATGTCTTTCAAACATCTCATACTCCAGTGTTTGTCAACAGATAACAAGGATCCTGTCCTCTTCATCGCATGTCTCAATCGTGCAGCCCTTCAGCTCCATGGAGGAGACCCTGTCTAAATTCTTGAAGACCAACTCTGAACCTCCTTCTAATGAAAGGTAAGGTGGGATGGGACTTGCAATAAATAGTTTTCTGGAGTTCTGGACTTTTGGAGAGGGTTGCATTAAAATGGACATAACCATCCTGGTTAAATAGGTTATCCAGGCTTTCTGTGTATCACAGTTATGAGCCTGCAAGACAATGTTGTGGCCTCAAGTTACCAAAATATTAATGCAGAGAAACTCTGATTTAGACCTATATACTGATACTGTGGAAAATAACATCTTATCTAGGTTTCTGATGACCATCGGCTATACGTACAGGTGCATCCTCGCCTTGAGTCATTATTTGGGAGAAAAACTCAAATGTGCCTTTGTTAGCACAGAAATTACAGTGCGGCTGGACAAGGAGACGTTAAAAACAGGCCTGCTCCAATGCAAAAACAATAAATGGGCAAATTAGATAATAATGATAAAGAATAACCAGATTTCTCAAATGTCATTATCCATATACAAAACAGAATAGGCTCAAAACTTTGATAGTAATGTATTCATAGTCATTGAGTCAACCATCCACTCTCCTGTTGTCAGAGCAGTATTTCATACCCCCGTGCAGCCTGAATACTTGTTGCCCCCTGTTGGATTTTCTGCAAAGCAGCAGTGCCTGTGTAGCAGGTGTTGTTGACCCCACTGTTCAACCAGACATAAACAATAATAAACCTCTGGCATGAATGTTTAGTCTATTTGGGCACACCAGAGTAATTATCATCAGTCAGAAGCATTGTTTTTGAGCATGTTTGGCACTAGGAGTCCCAACCTGTGGGGCTGTAAACATTATTACTGTCTATTTGTCATGTCAGCTACACAGACGCTATATCCCAAGTGATGCACTCTGATGTGTCTGAACTCAGTGACGATTTAGTTCCACTCGATTCCCAAAATAAAAAGAGCTGTCTTTTGTTTTTCCAGAACCCTTCTACAGGAGGTCAAGGGTTCAAGTGAAGCACACATTTGTTTGCATTTCTTCCCTGGAGAAGTGTTTAAAATCATTTAAAAACCAAAAGTCTGAAAGTCAGAGCAAAATATCTTCCAATGTGTCTATGATGGCCAGGATGCCAGAGCACTAGTAGCTCCTCTTCTGTTACAGTATTTATCCCTCAAATTCGTAGAGATACTGGTGTTTGTCTAATTCTCATCCCAGCTCATTCATACTGTGGAATAAGTCAAGATTTCAAAGTATCTGTCCTCCTCAGTGTCACCAAGCTTGATGAACTCGGGATCCTCCTACACGGTCTTGATCTTGGCTACCTCACTGACATCATGGCTGTAAGTAGTGGTTGCATGCGATAGTATAACTTCAGTATCATGTATATTTTTGTACGCACTGCGCCTGTCACTGATGTTCAAGATTTTCAAAGCGGTGAGCAGAGATAAGCTGTTAAACAAAGTTCAGCGTTGTGGGTGAGATACAGCGACCCCAACTGTGTTGAACACAGCTGCACCATGGACAGATTTGATTTTAAGTCTTAGGAACGTGTCATAAATGACTCGCAAACATATTTCACACGGTGGTTCATAGTGAATCCAGTGTGTTGGATGACTTGGCTTGTTATAAACTGAAGGTCAGCCCAAGTTTTAGTGTCTATCTGATAATGGAGGACTGAGTTTGATTGGTACCAGTAGATTGTTTTCATTGTATTCATGCAGGTATATCTGTTTCAGGTGGTGGGCTCAGGAGCAGCTGCAGAAGTTTTGATTCGGTAAATGCTGACCGATTTTTTCTTTTTCTTACTCGATGCATAGGAACAAGACATCACGTGGAGCAGCCTGTTGACCATGGAGGAGGAGGACCTGGAGAAGGTAGAGGACGACAGTAACATCTGTGTATCAGTCAGCTCTGTTGCTCATTGCAAGGCTTGACCGTGAAAGAGACGAGCGTGGATACTCCTGTTAAAGCTTTTTCAGGCCTGTCAGTAGAAAGAAGTTGTAAGAGCTTAAACTAATGACCAGTGATAGCAGTGTATTTTAGAAACATTCTTTAAAGAGCTCATATTTAGGTGATTTACGTGTCTATATTTTAATTTGGGTTTCCTATAATAGATTTTCATGCTGTTCAATTGTTCAACAGCTTATTATTTTCCCAGAACACTTGGTGGTTGGCATTACCGCCACTTTCTGAACTGGAAAAAAAACTGCAGCGAAAAAGACTAAAAACTGTCTGTAGTCATCACTAGAAGGTAGCAGATAATCGTCACCGACTGACCTTCGCTCTGAAACATCCCGGCGACTGTTAGTCCTAAATCAACCCGATTATCCTTGAGTGTGCCGGAGCCTTTAAACAGAGGCCTCCTCCTCTGATTGGCTGTAAACACAGCTCTATAGCCACAGCAACAACAGGTTTCAATATGAGCCTATGGATATTGAGAGTCACCTATGTAAACAACAAATAATGTTTCAATGGACTTAGTAGTAACAAAGCAGAATGTGGGCACTTTTTATCTAAATATTAGTAAACATAATCTTCAAATCTGTCATAAGAGGTAAAAAAGTAAAATTTGTGCATCTGGTTTGCTTGCCCTGGTCCAGATGTGGGACATTATGTCAAAAGCATGTCGCAGTCAAAATAATGGACATAAATGCATAATGTAGCTGTTACAAATAAGAATACTGCAGAATGCATTTGTCACATAATTCTGAACATATAAATGTTAACAGAGTTTTCCGTTTGTCAGATTGGTATCACAGACCCGGTGCACCAGCAGAAGGTGCTTAGTGCTGTGCACAAAATGGACCTGGACAAAGTGGACCTGGACACTATAGACATACTGGGAGCAACAGACAGTGGGTAGGATACCACCTCTCATTGCACAGCAGGCCTGTGGCAAGTAACACAAGTGTGTGCTCAACAAAACTTTAAGGCCTAAGGACCGTTACAAGACTCTCAGTGATAACTGTGAGTAGGCTGGAGTACTCCTGTTCAGAAAAAACATATTAATAGATTAGAAAAACAAATAACCTGATCAGACTTTAAAGTCTCTTCACCTGACCTTTTCTTGGTTCCATATGATCTTAACATAAAAGCATTCTAGTTGCCTGTAGTGTTTGAGAATTTGTACTGTAATTTGAGGTCCATTTATTGGTTTAATTTAGCTAGGAATGTCTGATAAGCTGTCTGTAGCAAAAAAAAATAGTATTCAACAAACACTCTGCACAAGCCAGAAAGAAACTTGACAGAAGTAGCAAAAATTTAAACACTTGTCAGCCACACACCTTAAAACCTTCTCCACATCCAGCCCTCCTCCATCTCCCTGTAATGCTCCATCTGTCCTCCTCCCCTGAAAGCCATCCATCAGCCCTATGAGCATCTCACTGTCCTATCTCTGTATCCCCTTCCCCATCGCTGTAGTCAAGACTTGAGCCAGGCCCTAATGGTTTAAGCGGAGCTGTAAAGATTTGTAAGGTGACAGGCGATGGGATGTTGCGTTGAGCCTGCGGCTTGGGCCAAACTGAGCCGTTTCACTGCAACCCATCAATTCAAGAATCCTCAGCAAAACAGGACTCACAAGCTTCACCACCCTCGCCTCCAATAAAATGAAGGGCCTGTTAAGGAGAAAGATGGAAATTCTGAACTCTTAATTAGCACTTTCTGAATCTACACATAACACCGAAAAATGGAAATTAGTCAAAAATGTTTTTTAAAAACATTTTGATTCTTCAGGGACCTGTGAATAATAAGCTTTCTGGTTGGCAAATAAGACATTTTGGCAAATCATAAGACATTCAGGAAGAACAGAGCGGGACCTGCAACTTGGAGAACTGGGCATTTTGTGGATAGTTGAGTACAAATGAGAGCTCCTAAATCACATTTGGCATGAATGAGATCACATTTAGCAGATCCAGTGTTTATCACATGGAGCATGCTTTGTCCATCCCTCTGGCAGAGATAACGGAGGCAGTGGGAAGTCTTGGCAAAGGCAAAGAATGTGATTGGTGAACAAGATTCATACTGATATAATTAAGACCCTAGATCAGGGGTGTCCAAACTACGGCCCGCGGGCCAGCTGCGGCCCGCGATCCATTTTAAATTGGCCCGCCTCCCTCTCCTCTCCTGGAACCGTCACCTTATCGTGGTGGAGAGGTTTGCGTGTCCCTGTGAACCTGAGGGCTGTGTTGTCTGGAGCCTTGTGCTCCTGGTAGGGTCTCTCATGGCAGAGTGGTCTCAGGTGAGGGGCCAGACTAAGAATGGTTCAAAAAAACCCCAATGAATATCGGAAAAAGAGGAGATGTGACCCGGCCCGGAGGAAGCCCGGGGCCCCCGTCTGGAGCCAGGCCCAGACGGAGGGCTCGATGGCGAGCGCCTGGTGGCCGGGTTTGCCACGGAGCCCGGTCGGGCACAGCCCGAACAAACTATGTGGCACCCCCCCTCTTTTCATCTCATGGGCCCACCACCTGTGGGAAGACCCGTTGGGGTCGGGTGCGCAGCCACATGGGTGGCAGCGAAGGTCAGGGGTCTCGACGGACCAGACCCGGGCGGCAGAAGCTGGCTCTGGGGACGTGGAACGTCACCTCGCTGTGGGGAAAGGAACCGGAGCTTGTGAGGGAGGTGGAGCGCTATCAGTTAGATCTGGTGGGGCTTACCTCCACGCACAGTCTCAGCTCTGGTACCGTACTCCTGGATAAGGGTTGGACTTTATTCTTCTCCGGAGTTGCCAAGGGCGTGAGGCGCCGGGCGGGTGTGGGGATACTCATAAATCCCCGGCTGAGCGCCGCGGTGTTGGAGTTTACCCCGGTAGACGAGAGGGTCGCCTCCCTGCGCCTAAGGGTTGTAGGGGGGAAAACTCTGACTGTTGTTTGTGCGTATGCACCAAACGGCAGCTCAGAGTACTCGGCCTTCTTGGAGACCCTGAATGGAATCCTGTATGGGGCTCCAGTAGGGGACTCCGTAGTTCTGCTGGGTGACTTCAACGCCCACGTGGGCAACGATGGAGACACCTGGAGAGGCGTGGTGGGGAGGAACGGCCTCCCTGATCTAAACCCGAGCGGTCGGTTGTTATTGGACTTCTGTGCTAGTCATGGATTATCCATAACAAACACCATGTTCGAACATAAGGGTGCTCATAAGTGTACCTGGTACCAGAGTACCCTAGGCCGAAGATCAATGATCGATTTTGTGATCGTGTCATCTGATCTGAGGCCGCATGTTTTGGACACTCGGGTAAAGAGAGGGGCGGAACTGTCAACCGACCACCATCTGGTTGTGAGTTGGATCAGGGAATGGGGGAAATTTCCGGATAGACCTGGTAAGCCCAAACGAGTAGTGCGGGTGAACTGGGAACGTCTGGAGGAGGCCCCCGTCCTAGGTATCTTCAACTCACACCTCCGGCGGAGCTTTTCTGGCATTCCTGTGGAGGTTGGGGGCATTGAGCCGGAGTGGGCGATGTTCAAAGCCTCCATTGCTGAAGCTGCGGTGGCTAGCTGTGGCCTCAGGGTCTTAGGCTCCTCAAGGGGCGGTAACCCTCGGACACCGTGGTGGACACCGGTGGTCAGGGAAGCCGTCCGATTGAAGAAGGAGGCCTTCCGGGATATGATATCCTGGAGGACTCCTGACTCGGTTGCAGGGTACCGACAGGCCCGAAGGGCTGCAGCTGCTGCCGTGTGGGAGGCTAAGCAGCGGGTGTGGGAGAAGTTCGGAGAGGCCATGGAGAAGGACTTTCGGTCGGCACCAAAGTGTTTCTGGAAGACTATCCGGCACCTCAGGAGGGGGAAACGGGGAACCATCCAAGCTGTGTACAGTAAGGATGGGACTCTGTTGACCTCAACTGAGGAGGTCGTCGGACGTTGGAAGGAACACTTTGAGGAACTCCTGAATCCGAATAACACGCCCTCTATGTTGGAGGCAGAGCTCGAGGTTGATGGTGTTTCGTCGTCAATTTCCCTGGTGGAGGTCACTGAGGTAGTCAAACATCTCCGCAGTGGCAAAGCCCCAGGGATTGATGAGATCCAGCCAGAAATGCTAAAGGCTCTGGGTGTTGAGGGGCTGTCATGGTTGACACGCCTATTCAACATCGCGTGGGAGTCGGGTACAGTGCCAAAGGAGTGGCAAACCGGGGTGGTGGTTCCCCTGTTCAAAAAGGGGGACCAGAGAGTGTGTTCCAATTACCGGGGTATCACACTTCTCAGCCTCCCTGGTAAAGTCTACTCCAAGGTGCTGGAAAGGAGGGTTCGGCCGATCGTCGAACCTCAGATTGAAGAGGAACAATGCGGTTTTCGCCCCGGACGTGGAACTACGGACCAGCTCTTCACTCTCGCAAGGATCCTGGAGGGGGCCTGGGAGTATGCCCATCCGGTCTACATGTGTTTTGTGGATCTGGAGAAGGCGTATGACCGGGTCCCCCGGGAGAAACTGTGGGAGGTGCTGCGGGAGTATGGGGTAAGGGGGTCTATCCTCAGGGCCATCCAATCCCTGTACTCCCAAAGCGAGAGCTGTGTTCGCGTCCTCGGCAGCCAGTCAGTTTCTTTCTCAGTGGGTGCTGGTCTCCGCCAGGGCTGCGCCTTGTCACCAATCCTGTTTGTGATATACATGGACAGGATATCGAGGCGTAGTCGTGGTGGGGAGGGGTTGCAGTTCGGTGGTCTGAGGATCTCGTCACTGCTTTTTGCAGATGATGTGGTCCTCATTGGATCATCGGCCTGTGACCTTCAGCGCTCACTGGATCGGCTGGCGGCCGAGTGTGAAGCGGCTGGGATGAGGATCAGCACCGCTAAATCTGAGGCCATGACTCTTAGCAGGAAACCGATGGATTGCTTACTCCGGGTAGGAAATGAGTCCTTAGCCCAAGTGAAGGAGTTCAAGTACCTCGGGGTCTTGTTCGCGAGTGAGGGTACTATGGAGCGTGAGATTGGCCGGAGAATCGGAGCAGCGGGGGCGGTATTGCGTTCGCTTTACCGCACCGTTGTAACGAAAAGAGAGCTGAGCCGCAAGGCAAAGCTCTCGATCTACCGGTCGATCTTCGTTCCTATCCTCACCTATGGTCATGAGGGCTGGGTGATGACCGAAAGGACGAGATCGCGGGTACAAGCGGCCGAGATGAGTTTTCTCAGAAGGGTGGCTGGCGTCTCCCTTAGGGATAGGGTGAGAAGCTCAGCCATCCGTGAGGAACTCGGATTAGAGCCGCTGCTCCTTTACTTAGAAAGGAGTCAGCTGAGGTGGTTCGGGCATCTGGTAAGGATGCCCACTGGGCGCCTTCCTTGGGAGGTGTTTCAGGCACGTCCAGTGGGGAGGAGACCTCGGGGAAGACCCAGGACTAGGTGGAGAGATTATATCTCAACACTGGCCTGGGAACGCCTCGGGATCCCCCCGTCAGAGTTGGTCAATGTGGCCCGGGAAAGGGAAGTCTGGGGCCCCCTGCTTGAGCTGCTCCCCCCGCGACCCGACCCCGGATAAGCGGACGAAAATGAGATGAGATGAGATGATCAGGGGTGTCCAAACTACGGCCCGCGGGCCAGCTGCGGCCCGCGATCCATTTTAAATTGGCCCGCCTCCCAAAAAAAATTATAAATATATATATTTTTTTTAAACTAACAATTTAGTAGCACTTAAATGGCACTTACTTATAGCACTTTACGATTTGCTATATTCTTGAGGAAATTGTACTTTGTTGATTCTTGTTGTTCTGGGTTTGTACCCTCGGGTAGGGGAGAGCAGGGTAATGCGAGACATTTTTAACATTTGCTCCCCTCTAGGCGAGCAAAAATTATTTATCAGTAAAATTTACACATTTTCCATTAATTCAGGATGTTTCCTAGCAATGGAAATGATCAGAATGTCTTCAGGACAAAGGGCAGTGAAAATATGATTGTTTTTAAAAAAGTGGTCTTGTGTCTCACTTTACCCCAGCTTAGGGGTAAAGTGAGACAGGCCAAAGAAATCAAGTGGGTAAAGTGATCCACTTACTTTTTCCACTTTAAAACTACCATAACAACATATGTTGCAATAGTTAAATTAAGCACATTTATGATTATTATGATTCATGTGATCTCTTGCACACCCTAGCTTACCAGCACATTGTTTCTCTGTCTAATTGGCAGGGACAAGGATATTGTTTGTCTCTGCATTTTCAGGTGCCAGTTCACGGCACTTAACTTGAGCAAGGCCATGGAACTGGTCAGCTAGTTGTTTCTAGTGTTTGGCAAGCTCCTCCTCCATCTCATCTGTGAATATTCTCTTTACCTCAGCTACTGCACCCCAGTCTACTGATTTTGCTTCCCCTTTCTCTTTTTTCTTTATTAATCTTTTGAGGGTTGTCTTTTCAATATTTCTATCCCTTCCAGCTTTTCTTAAGGACTTTTTTCCTTGCATGACCTCAGCGGCTTCACTCTCCATATCTGCGAGGGGTGTTGTCCCCAGGTTGTCTTCCTGGTGTAGTTTCTTGGCATGATGGCTTTTCTACAATGTTTATGGCATTAAAAATAAAACATATGTAATGTAATATTACACTAAAATATGTTTAAGACTAAACTTAACATGTGCTACATGTCTCACTTTACCCCACAGCATTTGTCTCACTTAGCCAACATTTTAGGAAAAACAACATCTCTTATCAATTCAGGCTAATCTTCAGCTAGCATCATTCACATGGTTTTATATGTTGGAAGTTCATCAACATGTATGATATAAGTTTTTCTGTATAGTACTTCTCAGTTTTGACACTAGGTGGCACCCAACTCATCCCTGACCTGCCAGCTGTTCCTCAGAACGCCGCCACACCCCCCGCCCTAAGCGATGCGATTGAAGCGCTCTGTCAACAGTCCGCTCCAGGGCAGGGGCGTGGCGGCGTGAGTGGCCCAGTCCTTCAAATTTTTTTATGTATGTGTCCCTCAGGACAAAAAGTTTGGACACCCCTGCCCTAGATGGTGCTAGGTTGTGATATCTTTGTAAATAGGCAATACATACAATATCAAAATCACATACTCATTATAGAGACCAAAGGCAGCAGGGACGAATTAGCTTTGAAATCGGTTAGTCCTGCATTTGGGGCAAAATAATCTACGACCAGAAGCAAGAACGAGACTCACTGAACTTTCTTCAAAGACCTCATGAAGATGAAGTTCAGTCAGTGTCGTGCCAATGATTTTGCTTTACACTTTAACAATCTGTTATATTTTTACTTTGTTTGTCTATAGAGACAATAACACTTAATTACTGCCTTAATAATTTGATAACAGAAAGTATTGATGGATAAATAAATTATCAGGGCTCAATTCTAACTTTTTACGTTTGGTTCCCCCGATGCCAAAGCTTTTCAAATCTGGCTGGCAGTCTGGCTGGCAGTGGCAAGACGAGAGCCCGCAGGAGCTGGGGGAAGCCGTCCTCTTATCCTGCAAGCTTGGAGGCTGAAACCAATCAGCTCCCTGTAAACAAACCTACACACACACAGTCAATCCTCCACTCAGGCAGTCATTGAGCCAGACACACCTGAAACATACCACACACAAGCATCACAGCAGAGAAGGAGAGAGATCCACACCACAGGCACATTAGATCAGAGCACGTACACCGATGTATAGAACCTTTCACACAACCTCAGGGTCGTAGACGTTAGTCCGTTTTGAAACTCTGTTGTGAAACTCCCCGTACTCTAACTCAGGACGTTACTCCTACATTGGCCGACTGTCCTGCTAAAACTTGAATGTTTGTTGCTCTTCCACTGATCAACAGTTGGTGGCGATAACGTATCAAATAATGTAGCAATGTGGCAACAAAGGCAAGACTGCCTGGAAGCAAACATCAGCTTCGGGAAATCTATTCAACATGTTCATCAGGGCCGGCTGTGGCTGAGTGGTAGAGCGTTCGTCCTCCAACCAGAAGGTCGGCAAACAAAGAGCTGCTAATAGAATGAATATGAATTTCTTTGTGAATGGAAAACTTTAATGTAAGTGCTTTGAGTGGTCATCAAGACTTGAAAAACACTATATAAATACAAACCATTTACCATTAGGCTTTTTTCGTGAGAAACCATCATTTTAAACATAACTAGGTTTACCAAAAATACTCCACCTGTCACTTAGAGAAGTTGCCCTAGGTAGATTAAGATCATCCTCATTTACACACACTGACACCTCCAAAGGAAGTTGTAGAAGCAACTGAAATATTGCTACCCTGTAACGGCCATTAAAAATATTGTAGTGAAATTAAATATGTATCACTGTCCTCTCAGCTCATTGAGAAATACCCTTGCTGCTGGAAAAAAGCAGGTATCCTCTGTTGACTCTTGCTGGATGAATATAGTTGACAACCAAGTGGCCGACATGCACCATGTAGCAGCATTTCCACATAACATAACTTCTTCTCCATCTGCAATCCCCTCAACGATCTTCCCACCGGGGGCCCATCATCACTCTCTGCTCCCTAGATAAACTAACAGCAGGGAGAAGGGAGGTGAGGGTGCAGCACAGGCTGACTGACAGTGTTTACTCGCCCCTCTGACAGAGTGTGAGGAGGGCTGGGACGGCTGGCTGCCCAGTCCCCTTACACAGGGAAATGTACCATTTAGATAAGAGCTATCAATATCCCACAGGACCAGGGGATGGGAAGAGAGGGACGGGAAGGTTGATGAATATAAATACCTAATTATTTAAGGTGGCTGTTTTCAGGGAGGGATGACAGCCTGAGTTAGCAGGGGGAGCAAGCTCGGCCACCTGCTCAGTTTTCTGGAGGGTTTGGTGAGGTGGTCTCCAGCAGAATTCATGTACAATGTTAACGCAAGGTTTGGTTCAAGCCATCAATCTGTCTGCCCTGTCATTGTTGGCCATCTTCAGCTGGCCTCGCCTTGTGTTTTTGATGTGGGCATATCCTTTGTAACATGGTAAACCTCCTGACCTCATTCTTTAATTTTCTACAGTGTGTTTTGGAAACTGAGTTTCGCATCTGAAGTTGTTATCACAATTTGAGAAGTTATTAAATGAAGTAATGACTGTAGTTAAATTTAAAATAATGCCACACCCATGATTATAACCTTTTTGTGTCACTCTAGTGTTTATTATTATGATCAACTGATCAAATTGTTATATTCTCTGGAAATTGAGGTGACACCTTTATACTAGAATGTCACTCAGTAGAGTGCATACGTCCGCCAAAACTAAAGGAAAATAATATATATTTTTTATGATATGAATCATGCTATTCAATTCCTTCTTCTCCATGACTTGTTTGTATTTTGCAGGAGTGAAGAGCTGCATACCTTCCTAATAAGTGTGCATCGTCAGTGCTGCTACCTTACAGAGACAATTCAGGATGTCATCAACCGTTTTCCTCGCCAAGCCTCTCAGGTACTCATCATCTGTGTTGATGCTCCTGTTTCAGGGACAGTCCAGTCCTTTGTAGCCATTTTGGCAACAAAAGCAATTTGGTGCAGTTTATTTAAGGGGGCACTGCATTTATAGTATAAATTTCTTCTGGAGCTGAAAAACCAGTTAGCTGCTTAAAAAGCATAGCTAATTGTCTAAACTAGACAAAATTAAATCACATATTTTTTGACTGATATAAGGCTGGATAATGTCCCTCGCTTGGATCAGGGTGTCTTCATGAGTGCATCTTCTGTCTGCTAATGTCTTTGTTGCTCTATTTGTTCCTCTGTCCATCTCATCTGAAAATGAAGGAGATTTGTAAGCTGGCTCTTAGTCTCTGTTCTGTCTGGTCCATGTAGCTGGTTTTCTCCCTGGACTCAAAGAAGGAGGCTCAGTCCATGTGCAACCAGCTGGTGGTCCAGACTAGAGACCTGCAGAAGGAAGTCACCTGCCTTCATAGTCTGCTATGCCAGGTCAACACACACACAAAGTCGTGTCTCCATGACATCAGATGACATTCACATTACATGGATTTCCTGGAGACTCACTCTCACATTACCAATAGTTAGTGCAACAGAAAACTAACCTTAACCTAACCTCAACCTAAACCTAGTATAATTGTGATTATGTGGAATTATGTGGAACATAGTCTGACTGTGTAAACAGATTAAGGTCCCTACTACACAATATCCGACGCATGTTATTGGATTCTTACTCATAGCATCTCATTATCCATTTTTTATCCCCCAAAATGATGGAAATCACAAACCATGAAACATTTATAGAGGCTCACTGCACAATATTAATTCATTTTCCAATCTTTGCAGCACCTATTATATTTAACAGCAGGTTTTTACACAACACACAATGCTATAGTCTTAACTGCAGACTTCTTAGACAGAGAGAAATGTATTTTTGGCCGAACATTAAACTTTGAGTTGTGACAAACGATAAGACACTGTTGCTGATAGGCTGATGTGTGATAGGCTGATATAAGTTGATACTATTTTTCCTGCTGATGATGATATTGTTCAGGCTTGAACACAGTCATACTTCTTACATCAATTTACATTCCTGCCTCACACTGTTGACTGTTACGCTGTGAGCTTCGCTCTTATTACAGAGGACTAAAAGCAACATGACCAGAACATAGTGTGTATGTTCAATGTTGTTGTATATGATTTCTGACAAGCTCCAACAGGTATGTGTGGGGGTGCTGACATGTGTGCACCTGACTCTGTCTATGTGTGCACGTCCAATGGCCCTGTGTGTGTGTTTGCATTTGTATTCCAAGAGGAGAGAGTCATTCCTGACAGGGCAGAATCCTCACAGCCCATAAGTCAGCACCGCTGTGACATCGACCTGTCAGCACACAGACAATGAGGCGGAGGGATGAGGGGACTGATGGGAAGGCGAGGGTGGGTGCAGAGGGAAGCGAGCAGAGGACTCCGGTTGGCGGGGTGAGGGAGTTTAAGAGGGGAGAAAGGGCTGATGGGTAGAGGTGGGGGTATGAGGTGAGGAAAGGAGGTGGGTTAGTAGGAGATAGAGGTGCTTGCGGTCCTTGGTTCTGTCGGACAGGAATCTGACGACCAATGGAGCCCATTTGGAGCCACGGGCTCCCAGCCCTGATAGAAGGGGCTCCTCACATAAATACACAAAATCTAACCTTATCTATGGGAGCTTGTCTTTTGAAACATGCACAACCACTGTATATGGTGGAGCTCTCACTACACAAACTGACACACACTTTTGTGGATTTTGGCTCTGCTTTGAGGACAGAACCAGTTGATTCCTTTTTAATAACTTCTACCCAGTTAAGTTTTGTGTGATTCCCCTTACAATGGTAGAAAAAGCGGACCAGTAAGTAAAGTGGCGCTGTGAATGTAGACAGTTAAATAATACTCAGTAGGGAGATTAGGCAATATTATCGTCTGACGAGAATGAGACTTTCACAGACATATTTTCTGTTTGTAGTCCACATTAGTCCAAATTAAGTTCTATTTATTAATATACATTTTATTGTTCAATTTTTTTTCTTTCGATCAATAGTTAATATTTACATATCAGTTTATTCAGTATCAGATTTTTTTTACTCCCTCTTACTGGAGGGCTGTATCAATAGGCCTATAGGTCAGGCTCTAATTCTTTTTCCATAATTAGCACAAACTGCCACACCCACCAGCCTCCAGCTTTCAGTGGGTAAACATTCCTCATTCTTACAATGGTGATGAATGTTCTAGACTTGAAAGTGTTTTGCTTTTTTTAAGCAAACATCAGACATTTTCTACAGTGTCTTCATAAAGTATTCAAAGCCCTTCACTATTTACAGAGTGTATTTTAGATATAATCTTAAATGGATAAAGCTGCAAATTAATTAAAGATCAACAAATGAAATCTCATCTCATTTACAAAAGTATCCCAACCAAGTAAATGTTTGTCAGATGCAATGTCTTAGTGGTTTCTGATTTGTCAGCACACGTCTGTGTATATAAGTTCCCACGATTCACAATACATGTACCAAGACTAGGACATGACGTCAAGGAAACTCTGTTAGACCTCTGATAAAACTTTCTGGAAAGTTGCAGATCAGCAGAAGAGTATAAAACTATCTCTGAATCTTTTATTGTTTTCAGAGGCACGGTGGCATCATTTCAGCAATGTCTACATATTGTGTCAGCTGTGTGCATGCATGAAACAACAAAATGAAGAGCTATACTCCAGTACCAGCTCTTGTCTCAGTAAGTGCCGTCACAGTATAGAGATAAGATTCATTGAACCAGATACATATGTAATATTAAAGTAATGAAGCTTGTGCTCTATATCTTGGAATGTGACTATAAAAACCCTCCAATTGGCAGTTAGTTGATTTCAGTTGAGTTCAGACGTTTATTATCCCAGGTGGGAAACTTGGCTCACTGTCAGATGCACAATGTAAATCAATACAGTGCAGAATAAAAAATATGTACATAAATACAAGGTACACCCTGTAATTCCCTCATGCATGATTCTCTATCAAAACCCTTCATCAGGGACAAATGGATCACAGAGCCTAGATGCCCCAAAACACCTGATAATGCTGGTTTTTCATTCATGTCATTGGCTTTAAAATGTGTTTTCCAATCTTAATTTGTTGTTGAGCTGTTGGAATCATGGTGGGATATTCCTGTCTGTGGTAATTTCATTGATCCAAAACAGAGGCTGGGAATTTGTTTTAAATCACCTGGTAAAGTAATCATTCTGCCAAAGCTATTGATAAGTCATAACCATATTAACTATAAACAGCATCTTTAAATGTTGGTGTTAGTCCTAAATTTGTTTTGTTAGTTCAAAGAAAACCATGACAATAGTTCTGGTCCTTGTGTCAGCCAATCAGAATCCACATGCTCTTCATTCACTAATCCCATTCAGCAAGTCACTGTATCATGGTGTGGCTGATGTTTCACCCTTCTTAAAGCTTAGTCTCTGTGGACTGTTGATGGCATATTTGAAAAACAATGACATGACATTGCTGTCTGCAAAAGTGTCTTTTTTTGATAAACCAGAAGATGCAAAAAATACAATTGTCATAAGTAATAATTAAAGTAAATACAAAGTAAAGACCTTAAAGGTAAAATGCAATGTCCCCAGTTTGATTCAGGGGCAATTTCACTCAGCACCCAAACCACCAGGTCAGCGATTGCAGTGCACTGCATTAAAAAATGGGTAACCAAAATGGAACACAGTGAGAGCAAAGTTCATATCACATCTATATAGGATATTACAGGAAGAACTGAAGGAGAATAATTTAGATATTAAAGAAAAATGGGAAATAGAGATGAACATAACAATTTCTGATGAACAATGGGAAAAATCATGCGAGCAGGGACACAGAATAACCAATAGTCCAAACTGGAGGGAATTTGGATGGAAAATTAAAATGAGATACTTTAGAACTCTACTTATAATGTCTAAATGGAGCAACACTTCAGCACAATGTTGGAGGGGTTGTGGCAAGGTGGGAAACCACACACATATATTCTGGGACTGTCCAAAATTAACACAATACTGGCAAAAAATACAAAGGGAAATAAAAACATGTTTATTGATAGACATACCGTTAGAATCCTCAAACTTTATTTTAGGGATACTACCAGATAATATTGACGAAAATAGCCAGGCAAAACTATTGAGAGCCCTTCTTTTATTAGCAAATAAAGTAATAACAGCCTCTTGGCTGAAGCCACAGCCCCCCACAATAACCCAATGGAGGGACAGAATACAAGAAATGTATAGGATGGAATACCTCACTGCTCTATTACAAATGAAAACAGATGTATTCAAAAACAACTGGTCCCCCATCGCTCTATACTTTCATTTGATATGAGCAGAATATATAGATATATTTATTTTATTTTCTCTCTTTTTATTTTTTTTATTTTTCAAGTAATGGACATCTACAGGCTATCATCCTCCTTTGTAATATATTCTGGATGTAATGACATGTGAGATGTACTGTGTGTGTTGATAATGTAAATGTTTAAAACTCAATTCTGATATACCTGGACAGTTAACCCCCACAAACAAAAGACTTGTACCCTAGGTAACGTTAAAAATGACCAGAAATAAAAAGAAGTTAAAAAAAAATGGGTAACCATACTGGTTACACACAGCTTGGCTTCTGCTCCGTGATAATGGCAGCCAGACTCATGGGTATTGTACTAGTTTGACCTGTCAACCATACCAAATGGAAAAAATAGGAACAGTGTAAAACTAAGCGTAACATAACCTCTCAAAGATTTTTGACATGAAAGTATTGTTTTTAACATTGAGGATAATGAATGAAAAAAACCTTTCTGCAAGCACTGTCCACTCACTTTTAGACCATGTCAAGTCTATATCAAAGTTGCATCTAAGTCCTGTCGGAACAATCTCTTAAACATCGTCCTCATTGGTGATGTCATTATTCAGGACGTTGGTACGAATCTGGTTCCACTGCCAAAGTTCATGAGCCACATTTGCCGTAAGAGCTTGAACTATTTGTATCTCCCAACCCACCTGACAGGAATTCAGCGTCACACTCTGGGTTAAGAAATCAGGAAGAGCATTATTCGTCTGTGACTTGACCAAGAACCGACTCTCTGTATGGAGAGATTTGGCACAGGAACTTTTGGTGACTAAGGTTAGCGAGTCATGCAGTGTTGGTAGGCTGCGACCAGACATGCCCTCACCATTCAAAATGAGCTGGTCTCTGTTGGACTTCCCACCCGACAGTAGCTGAGCTCATATTTCCCTTCCAGTCGAGCTTTAATTGGCCTGAAACTGTCTGATCAGTAAAGGGCCATAATCCAGACGGGAGTGAATTACAATGACCTGTAACCCTGCTGCTTCCTGCATGAGGTCACTTTGCCCTGACCACAGGGGTTGGTGTGTGTTGTAAGGTCAATTCATCCGTGTTTGTGTGTTTCCCACGTGATTCTTTCTTTGACATCTTCCCTCAGATGAACGAAGCCGGAGATTGCTGTCAGCTTCCTCAACCTGGTTCCCCTGGCAACTGGAAGATGCAGTACCTCACCAGAGTTACCCTGAGCACACTTGGAGCCACGTTCCTCCTGCTCCTCTGCAAAGCTGCACGTGGATAGGTTTACCTGTAGATGTGCAGGAATATTCATCATTTCGTGTTTGATTCATGTGGTTTAATTGTCTTATTATAATTGTTAAAGAGTTATGTTCTAGGACAGTGTTTGAAAGGACGGCTAATTTTTTTTACTTTTGCTGCAGTTTCCCTTTTTGCAGTTTGTCACTAAGTTTGTCTTCATTATTTTTAGATTATTTTGTATTTTAAGCATTTAAGTGGAAATTAAAGTTTCTTTTGAGGAGCATTTTCTGGTATGTTCTATTTTATTCTCCGTTTATGTGAATGAATTCCTCTTGAAGTGCAAGTTCTAATTTGAGTCTATATAAAGAAGTGTTTTTTCGCTGATCATTATAAGGCCTTGAGTTTATATGGATATTTTATAAAATATGCTTTAAGTAAGTTGAGAAACTTGATGGTGATGAGATGGGTTCAACTTCAGTTTGCAGCAAGTGGAAACCGAAAGTCTGGTTCTCTTCAAAGATTTAAGAAAAGAGAAAATTATCAACAGCAGAAGCCCACTAACATGTTCTTTTTCAAGGGAGCTATGTGCTGGAAGAGTCTTCACATAAGGATTCAACAATAATCACATTTCAGTTTAGGTGTTTATTTTGTAGAGCGATGATTTGTTTTGGTTATTTTCACTATTGAATTGCTTTAGAACAAAAATAGTTTACAAAAAAGTCTGATATTGTTGCTGAAATCCGCTGTTTCCTGTAGGTCCCGGCAAATAAAACAAATCTATAATTTTAACATATCTTCTCCAATAACAAAAGTTCAATATATGGTTATAATGCTTGGGTGCAAACACAGTGAGGAGGTATATACACGTTTTCCACCTACCGCAGATTCATCAACCTTCACTACAAAAAGTAATAATGTGACATTCATCGTCCAGCCCGAGTTGCATTCTTAGAAGTTCCTGATGACTTATAAATGAAAACTCTTGTGACCTTGTTAAAGTTAAAGTTTGGATATAGCATACTCTTGATTGGGATTTATCCTCCGTTGTTAAAGTGACTTTGGCTCAGAAGACTTACTTTACTTCAAACTTAATTTTTCATGTTTCACAGACTGAATTCCAGGTAAATTGAAGTCTCTACCTCAAGGCTCAGACCTGACCGCTGATGTGAGAGGAAGGCTTACGTTCTCTCCATAAAGCACACGGTGGAATACAGTGAGCGATCCTAATGCGATTTCTGTAAGCAGTGAACAAATTACTCCAATTAAACTGGATTCATATCACCGACTTATCACAACCACCGCTGCAGCGAAAACAAAGTCGTGTTCAATGGGCCGAGGAGAGCTGAGGGCGCTCTAAATCTCCTTGTTGTTTTATCCTTTTCTTCCACGGGGATCATGGGAAAAAATCCAATTTGCCCATTAATCTCATCTGGTCAGGGTCTCCGGACCTCCAGATCCACCCGGGCCAGATCAAAGATGGAGGAAACACTGTGTGACAGTGGTACAGATTTCCAGGGTAAACTTCAAAAAGACTTCAATAACTAATCCAATTGAAATGGACACATCACCTTTAGGTGCCGCTTTGGGAGAATCTGGGCCTAACTTTTCTCTTCCCCCCCTTTTTTTTTAAACCATCATTCCTGAGTTATTAGTTAGACTGAGTGATGGTTTGTATAAGGCTGTAAAATAACAATGCGTCATCCTCTTGGGATCGGACAAATTTGGCATCTGTGTGTTATATGGGTATGGCAACATACTCACCTCTGAAGTAGAGTTACGTTTTTCAAAGACCTTAATGAATGGAAAATTAAAGAATGTATAAAAATGAATGGAATATACCCCTTGACTTGATCTGGCACCCAGAAGACTGTCATGTGAGTGGATAGTTGGATCCATCTTAAATCAATAAAATACAGACTTCTGCGTTCTGCAACCACATAACTCCCAACAAGTTTTAGTCAGCACAAAAAGTACCTTTCCTAACCAACTCCTCTGCTCCATTTTGGTTCCCTGCATTTAAATCGAAGCGGGTTCTCTCTCTCTAGCGATCCCCATTGGCTGAGGCTGCGGGACTGAATCCTCCCACGGCTGGTTCCGTGCCTGAACGCCCGGTGCGGTGTGGGTGAGGAGCCCCATCATGAGTCTGGACCAGAGCTGCGGAGCCGCTGCGCTCTGGACGCGGGCCAAAGCCTGTCTGGTGTCAAACCAGCCTGAACAGATACTCTCAGACATCTCATTTCTTCACCTCATTCCTGAGACGGGACTCTGCCCACCCCTTGTGTAAAGCAATTTAAACCTGATAGGACATCATCTGCCTATCTCCACTCAGGATCTCTGCCGGACTATTACACAGTCGCTCTTCGCTTTCCGCGCTCATACGCGCGTTTCCACCGTGGCATGGCTTTTACGCGCAGACCTCCTTCCACCAGTGTGATGTCTTCTTAATCCAAGCTGGTTTATTTTTGTAGATTGAGCAAGTTGTGACTTCTCAAATGTTTCTTATTTTTCTTTCATCCGTGGAAATGCTCCGTCCAGATCCATAAAGGACCAACGACTGGTTAATATGAACTTGTTGCCAAGTGGAATATGTTTTTATCTATCTGTGGCAATCTGCTGGCTGACGGCCGAGGTCGATGCGTCCTGGTGGTAAGAAGTTCACTGCGTTTTATTTATATCTCTATTTAAATGCAATAGTTTACTGAAGCTCTCTTAGTGACACGTCTTACGTGCCGCACAAAAAGCGCTCCAGTGCGCTCACGTTCTAATCGATCTGTCGGCAGAAATATTTTTTGTTTTGTTTTTTTTGTTGTATTAAAATAAAAACATTTCCATAACGATAATGATATTTTCTGTGACCAACCACCTCCACAGCTTTCAGCTTGCACACTTGGACATGAACATTTTCAGTAGAATTACATTCCTCTGTATTTGCTGCCTTTAAACCCCTGAGTCTTTAATGAATATTTACACCAGAGCTGTTTACTAAACCCAAAGCTCACACTGGCTGTGACACTGAGATGCTGTTTGAACAGATCCTCTCTCCGCTGGTCTGTAATCGTTTATAAAATCCCTGCAGATTGCAAGTGTTCTCTTTCCCAACCAGTCTCTCCTCATGTTCTGCAGGGACCTGGGTGTGTGGAGGTTTCAATACCTTTCTCGAATTTAACTGTTTACCTTAGAGTTATTTGCACATTGCTCCATAGCAATTATGACAGTAAAGTGATCAAATCATGTACCAGTCCATCCCTCTGCATGTGCTGGCAAATGAACATTGACTTTTTTTGCAGACAGCTTTCTAAAGGGTTCCCTCTCCGTCTGTCTTCTCCGCTCTGCAGGTACATGGGCACCCTGGGCTCCCAGGTCATGTGTGACAACATCCCTGGCCTGGTGAACAAGCAGCGCCAGCTGTGCCGCCAACACCCCCGAGTGATGCAGGTCATCGGGGCTGGGATGAAGGACTGGATCTCAGAGTGCCAGCATCAGTTCCGCAGCCACCGCTGGAACTGCAACACCACGGCGAGGGACCACAACCTGTTCGGACGCCTGCTGCTGCGCAGTGAGTCCCCCACTCACTGGAAAGGTCAACTCTGGACTAGTGGAGATGTTAAGATAATGGTGCTGTCTTGATCTGGGTGATGTGAGATCAAACTGCATTTATCTAAAGTCTAGAAGCATCCTACTTGAAGAAGTCAGCGAGTGTCTCTCAGCTCCTGCTCCTCTGTAGTTGACCTGTGATCCCTCTGAAGGACAGACACAGTTGTACAGGTTAGAGGAGTGAGGAATTCATTCAGTGATAATTTGACTTCTCATTCAGTCAGTTACCTGGACCCATTTGATCACGTCCATCTTAAACCCCTGTTCCCTCTTTCTCTGTAGACAAATGCTGTATGGTCGATTTGTCTTTTTACAGAGTTGGACAGTCCTCACATTGAGCTCTCATGGTTCACAGTTGTCATCTCTAAACGGATAAGAAGTTACATTTGATCAAATCTGACCTTTTATTTAAAAACTCTCCTGTCTCCTTATGGGAAAACACTAATTATTATTATTATAGGCATATTCGCCTGTGTCCTGAACGTAACTTTCTATCATGTGATTTTGGAAACTTCAGTAAACGTCATCAGGATATCAGTGACCAGGTAATGCTGTGATAATTATAGCTGCATTGTGTTGGTCCATGTTTCAGCCCCGCGGTGCTGTAAGTGATATCAGATGCAGAAAGTGTGTGTACAAAGCATCTTATTCATGATACAATGACTTCAGGGGCCGTCAGGTGCCTTAAACGCTGCACGGCTGAGGGTAGAAAGTTACGGACTAGATTGCCTGCCACTGTATCTGCTGGCTCGTGTTTCCAGGTCATTGTGTGCTGCTGGCACCTTCTGGAAATGAACGCCTGCGTGAGCCCGTGTGTAACGGCACACCGATCTCTCTGCACTGACAAACATGTTTGACCACAGGCCTGAAGTTAAAGCTGATAAAACCAAACAATTAAGTGTTATATTTACCACAACACAGATGGTTCCTGGGTGAAAAGATGGTTCCCTCTCAGGTACAATACATGTTTTTATTTCTCTGTCTCAGGTTGGATCACATTCCACACATTGTCTCACTTTACAATTGTACATTTATCAAGTCGGGTGGTTTTGCTGTCAGTCTGTGCTCGTGTTGGGGGCAAATATGTTCCTCTGTGTTTAGTACAGTCTGGCACAGGGAACAGATAAGATGCCAATGGAGGAAACAGGTCTGATAATTGCTCAATCATTTAAAGCTATTTATCAAGCAAAATGCAGTATAAATATAACATTTACCAATTTAGCTTCTCAAATATATATATATATGATTTTTTACACGATTTTTATAGAGTTTCTATTGCTTTTGATAAAAGAACAAATCTGAAGACATCGCCTTCATAATGTGATTATTGTTTTTTATTATTTTCTGACATTTTATAGAAAAAAGAATCCATAGATTGTTTGATAATTTAATTAATTATGTCCTAGTTTGTTCGAGTTAATATTTTAGCTTCTGTGCTGTTAACAACTGTATTTGTATCAGTTGGATTCAGTTTTATCATAATGATGTTTATATTTGAGCTACTGTCTCAGTTGATCTACTAATTACTCTAAACTCAGCTTATTCAAAAGAGAAATGACAGAAATGTTGACTTTCTCTAAGTGAGCTAATCCCTCCACTTTGAAGCTCCTCGTCGGCTTGTTCGCTCTGATTCTGCTCTCTGGTTCTCTCTCTTTTTAGAATACGAGAGAAGTCACCGATTTTTTTTTGGGGGGGGGGATGTACTTAAATATAAATGTTCTGTAGAGTGTGACAAATGACTCCTCCTGAGGAATGAAGTGTGATTAGCAGCATCAGGGATTTAAATGATGTAAGAAGAATTGAGCAGTGATAAGCAGCCTGTCACTGCCTGTGACAGATGAGAAGTCTGGACAGAAGCACTCTGTCAAACCAGATGTGTCACTGTGCATCTCCGGAGCTCGAATCGGTGCGTATCCCCTGCGAGGACTTGTTATAACAAGTCATAATCTTTTTTTATTGGACCTGGCGGCCTGATGTTCCTCTCCCATGCCCTGAGATTTAACCTGCGAGGCGGATCCTTTGACTTAGTCTGTTTCATGTTGGGGCCTCTAATCAGCCGTGTGGTATTCGGACCTCCCAGCCGGGCCCCGGCCGTGTCACACAACATTATCACGGCACGTCAAGGCACCCTCAGAAGCTCCTTATTGTCAATGTCAGGAGGCTAATTTCAAACAATTACACAGGAGTTTTTCTCTCAGCATTCCCCTCATTAACCTCGTTAGGCACGCTCAACTTAGCTGCTGGACTGACACACACACACAGCCACACACACACACATACACACACACACACACACACACACACACACACACACACACACACACACACACACACACACAAATATCTGAATGTTTGCGAGGATCAGAAGTCATTTCTGTCTTTTTCTTCTAAAACTGGTGCTAATACCAGGCTATACATACAGTGATCAAAAGGTTTAGATTTTTTTTCCTTTGAGAAGGACATTTTGTTACAAAACCTTTTTATTTTAAATTAAGAAATAAAATCTAAAATAAAGTTCTAAAATGTTTGAACTTGCCATCGTAATAAATACAGCATAACAACCCAATTAAAATTGGAAAGTTGTTAAATATAGGAATAAATAATTGGCTAGCACCAAAAAAGGTACTCTTGTGTTTAACCCAACCTTAGTGTTTATCTAAATATATATTTTCTTTTAAAATGTTAACCAATTGATAATGATTGAAATAATCAGTTATTTCCAAGCAACACACTGAGGATTTGGTCATTATGAGCTTGTAAAATCGAATTCAGGTTAGAAGAGCAAGTTAATCTTCTTCGATAGAAATCAACAAAAAAAAAGGTGAATTTATTTCCACGCATTTATTTACATTTATATTGATCCTGAAGATAAAACTTTGTTACATTATGAGGCTTCCCATAAAACTAGTTAGAATTTTATTGTCAACCCTTAAAATCACATGTATTGTTACTGAAAGAAACCTAATGATAGATCGTATAGTTTGGGGATTTTTACCTATTGTACTATCCTCTCCCTTGTGTTTGTCTGAATTTCAATTCTAGAGTCTTATATTAGAATCAGAAATACTGGATAGAAAATATTTTAAATGAACATTAATAAATGTAAATTACAATATTTTTTTCTACCTCAGATAAACATAACTACACTTGCAGTTGCTTTTCCGCTCCTGAATAGTGTCTGCAGAATTTCCTCTCAGGTCACTGTGAATTCCCGCTGAGCTCCAGAAACTGGAAGTAGAGTCTGTACGTAATCTCACACAAGACTAACAGATAGACAAAAAACTGAAAAAGAAATGTCATTTGTGTAGCGAACATGTTGATTAATTCAGATTACACTTTTTGCAACTTATATTTGACATAAAAAAAAAGATATATTCAAATTTAAAGAGAGCAGCTTTAAACATGTCAATAACTCACTCCTTTCACTTCTATCACTGTGAGAACTTTCACATGTGACACACACACACCCTTTGATCTCTCATCAGTTACATGGAGAGGCAGATAAGGGCAGATATCAGGGCCTTGCTGGTAAACGTTAGATGCTTATCCACCTTGGAGGTAGATGAAGCGCTTTAATTCCAGGCCTTGCATGAAATAAAAGCCTGGAGCAGACAACAACAAACATGGGTCATACAGGTAGCAGGAGCGGGGGCCCAACATCTGAAAGATCAGTCTGTGTTTCATGGTGTGATTGTGCCGTCAGCCAACCAGATCAATGAGAGAAGATCAAACGTGTAGGTCTGATCTCCCATTTCAGATCAATACAGATTATTGGTGTAGTCGAGTGAAGAAGTTACTGTGTTGATTTAGTTAATTTAATTTTATACTAATCTCTGGATCGCACTGAACAAAATGGCTTCAGAATGAATTTACAAAAAAGTGGCACACATTCATGAACCCTTGAGGTTGATGTGTGAGCAGACTCTGTGACTTTTCATCTCAAATTTTCAATTCATGCTCAACTTTAATAACATGCAAACTGATTACATTTCCATCAAGCTCAGTTGTTGTAAAAATGGAAATTCACTCATTATCTACTCAGCACTGTGACCATGGAGCAGTGGGTCCACAAAACACTTCTGGAGCTTCAGGGATAAACAGTGTTCAGGCCAATCCGATACACTTCAAGAAGATGGGGACCTATTTTTCAAATGTGAAAAAACGACAGAAAAAAACATAAAATTCCTCCATACGGCTCCTGTGGTGTCTCCAAGTGTCCAAGTGTCTCTCCACGATACCGAGTCGGCTGATATAGACTTCTAAACACAATGCCATGACAAAAAATGTCATCAAGACTTGTCATTTTACAGTTTAACTTTAAACCCAATAATAGATAACTATAATTAAAAGAAAACGTCTATATAGAGTACACACATTTGATGTTCACATTCTTTCTAGCTTTGTCGTTTAACAAAGCCTCAAGCCTTCGACGTGATTCTTGTTCAATCAATGAAAAATGGAATCAATGGATCTTTATACTCACACAGAGTTACACACTTGAAACGTGGACTGGAGTCTGGTACAAAAATAAAGAGTCTTGACAGCTGAGATTTAATCTGCTAAATCTTCCTGAAGCAAATCATCTAAATAACTTTAAACTTAATCCTGAGCAATAATGAAATATCTTATTGTTTTGTCATTTTAATGGTCAGCATTGACCTTGAAAGTTCTGAAAGACTTCTAACTTTTGCCTGGAGACTGGCCCTGAGTGGTTTCAATCAGATTCTTCTCTGCATTACCCTCTTTGTTCCTGATGCAGGTTTCCCTGTTTACCACCTCTCACCCTCTCCCTACAGGTAGCCGCGAGGTGGCCTTCATGTACGCCATCTCCTCGGCTGGTGTGGTTTACACGTTGGCGCGGGCCTGCAGCCAGGGTGAGCTGGACTCCTGCTCCTGCGATCCCACTAAGAAGGGCTCCTCGCGGGATGCCAAGGGCTCCTTCGACTGGGGCGGCTGCAGCGACCACGTGGAGCACGCCATGCGCTTCAGCCAGGCCTTCGTGGACGCCAAGGAGAGAAAGGAGAGGGACGCCCGGGCCCTCATGAACCTGCACAACAACCGAGCCGGCAGGAAGGTGAGGACTCGCTGACCTTACAGCTGTTCCTTCAGGAAATCAAGTGATGAAATCATTGAGATGCTATTTCTTCTTAAAAAAAACTGCTTTAAGTTAGTTTATAGTTGTCACCTTGCAGTGAGTCAGCTGTGGTGAAGAAGATAAAGAGTTAAGTTCTTTGAGTTATAAAGGAAGTACAACATCTGTGGACGCTCACAAAGAGCTTTTAATCTGAATCTGCTGTGCCAGACCCGACAACACTTCTGAAACATTCACCTGTTATTCTGCTTTTACCTGCATCTGAGCTTCACATGTAGTCGTCACGTGTTGATGGACGTTTTAAAATGTGTGGGTGTTTTTTATCTCCCCAAGCATATAATACAGGGGAAATAGTGATTGATATGTTGGTCGGTTCACACATCTGTCTGCCCATCTGTAATCATTTGGTGTCTGGAGCCGCAGACGGTTTGGAATTTTTCATGAAACCTAAATCCAAAGAAGAGGAGCCTTTTGATATTTTCTTCAAATCTTCAAGTCTCAACAATATTCAAATCCATGCTTCTTATTTTTAATGTATTGTGTGAAATGAAGATCGTGATGATGAAAAATAGATACTTATGTGCCATTACTATCTACAAGTCAGATTCATGTTGTGACTTGATAAAAAATAAAAAATTATGAAATCTTATCCAAATTTAAAGATAAATTGTGTTATAAATGCTGTTCAGCATTTCAAACATCTTCCTACTAATTCCACAAACGTCCGTCTCTCTGCCTGTGGAACGTTTATCTCGTAAACAATTCATCGTATCTGCTTCACACTTACGGACCCGGGGAAGTGCAGTGTCAAATTATGTGATACTTTTAATATTGATAAAGATTGACTAAACAGACGACCAGTAGCAGACAGTGGGGGTGGGAGAGTGTGCCTTCAGTCTGTGGACTGAGTTGAGCATATCTCTTGTTCTACGTCATGTAGTAAAAGACAGTAGTGGTCAGCCACTGACAGCCTGCGGCCAATAACATCTGTCCCCTCAGATTGTTCTGATGATCTGATTATTTTTATTATCACACTATCAGACAGACACGGCTGCAGTGGGTGCTGATCTCCATCTGATCTGCAACATTCACAGTATCACTTCCTGCTTAGAAATTTGTCTTCCAAGTAAAAGAACAACTTTTGTTTTTGAAGAACTTTTAATTTGAAAAGTTGTGAACTTGAAGGTTGCTTGATTGTTTAACAGACCAGTGAAATAGCTGAAGTGCAATGAGTAAAAGTATAACACCAGTTCATTCAATCATTCAAACTTTCACAGATACACCAGTATCAGAAATAAAGAAAATTATTTTTCATTTTATGAAAAACATTCTTCACAATCTTCACTGCAGATAAACCAGGTAGGATGAACACAACGTTTTCTAACTTTTAAAGGTTCTGGACACAACATCCAGCACACAAACAATAAAAAGTGACTGTAGATTGTAGAACTCTTTGAGGAGCACTCACTAATGAAATTTCTGAAGTAGCTCCTCATCATTAACACAAGAGAACAGAACATTTGAAAGGTTAATAACACTGTACAATCCACACAGAGTTTTCTTTTCTAAACTGATTTCCTGTTGTCCTCTACAGGCAGTGAAGCGCTTCATGAATCTGGAGTGTAAATGTCACGGGGTCAGTGGCTCGTGCAGCCTGCGGACCTGCTGGCTCGCCATGGCTGACTTCAGACGCACAGGCGACCACCTACGGAAGCGGTACAACGGCGCGGTGCAGGTCGCCGTCAACCAGTACGGCACCGGCTTCACTGCTGCACACACGCACTTCAAACGACCTAGCAAGAACGACCTGGTGTACTTTGAGGACTCACCAGACTACTGCATACGAGACCAGGAGTCAGGTAAACAGACTTTCAACCTTTTTCTAACGACAAAAGTTCCAGAGATTCAAACCGCTCTAGCTTGAAGACATTTCAAAAGGACATTCGGCCCAGCATTTACCTACACATCTGCAAGGCTTTTGTTCTCTGTATCAAGGCCTGAGGCGTGAAACATCAGGCATCTTGCTTTGGTTATTTGGTTCCACTAGAGTTGAAATGACACTGTTCTCACCTGGTCATATGAACCCAACCACAGAAACGAATGCTTCAGAGTTGAACTGAGCCACCTATGCATGAGAGGAGTGGTGAGAACAGATTTTTCAGGGACGTTTTCAAACACTTGATCAAAGATTAAATGTTCCTGGCATCTCAGACTCGTGCTCTGACAGAACTGCTTCCAATATGTTTTATCGTCTTCCAGTGCTTTGTCTTGTGCCACACAGGTTCAAAGGGAGGCAGTCAGAGTTAAAGGAGCTGCCAACTGCAGGGAAAGCCAGTTAAATGACAAATTCACAATTCTTCTCAAATCAATCAATCAAATTTTATCTATAAAGCCCATATTCACAAATCACATTTCCCTCATAGGTCTTTAACAAGGGAAGATATCCTCCGTCCTTAAACCTCTACAAGAGGGAGGGAAACTACAAAAAAATACATGTTAAATGGACAGAATTAACAGACTAACACTATTTATAACATTCATTAGAAATGACAGTGTAGAACGTAGAGTGGATCAACGGAATTGTCTGACAGAGATGAAGGGAGCAGTAATGACATTGTAATGATAGAGGTATTGTCAGTAATGGTTGCATATGTGAGTAAGCGTTTTGTATATTTAAGCAATCTTGTTGTAATCATAATCCAGGATCCACCGTGTTGCTTCATCCGCGTTCCAGGATCTGTTTTACAAGGGAATCAAAATGAGTGAGACTGGATGTAACAGCTGTAAAAGGCTGTTTCTGTACAATTAAGCTTCTTATCATTTTACAGAATAAAGTCGGTGGGAGACGTTTTGAGTCTTTGAGCAGTAATGATACATGTCTTCCTGCCACGTGTCCAGTGAGATGGACCGAGACTGGACTGGATTTGATCTAAGCTGATTTCTCTGAAGCTCTTAGTAACAGTGAAGAGTTTTCACTGTGTCATTATATTGGAAGTGGGATTAACTTGTGTCTTTGAATTAGTCTGGAATTTTATATTTTACTTTTGACAGCATAAGTGTTGTGTTGGTGTCAATCATAAATTGATTTGCTAAATTTTTCTTTTTTTATTATCTTGAAGTGATTCTGCAGCTTCGGTATCAGTTTAGGAAAATTCTCCTGTCCAGAGCTTCAGAGCTGCATTTTATTTTGTAGTGCAAGTTTTTTCAAGGAGTCAAAACAGACGTTTTAAACATCACTTTCACTGACTGAAAAAAACACATTTGATAATTTGGACTCGGTTTGAAAAACTCATCCTGAAACGTCACACAGTTCTCATCGGACTGGTAGAATGACTAATCTAAAGCAGGCAGTGAGACCATGGTGTTACTTTACATCCACTGGTGTCCAGACGCTGTCGTCAGGAAGGAGAGGCAGCTATAAATATGTGTGTAAGTGTGTGAAATCTGTTTATGTGTGTGAATTCTGAAGCAGGACAGTGGAGTGTGAGAAAGAAAATGTTTGTGTATGAAATCTGTAAGAGAGAAAGAAAAGATGAAGAGGTGTGTGTGTGAGTGTGTGTGTGTGTCGGAGGAGGAGGAGGAGGAGGAGGTGGATGCCTGCCAGGCAGCAGATGATCCGTGGCGATCGGGTGTCGGCCAGTTTAAGAGCCATTACACACTTCTGTAGGCTGAAACCTTAGAGCACCACACATCACCATAAATCACCACTGTTAGAAACACACACACACACGCCTGAGGGCACGGTCGGCCAGCAAAAGCAGCATTTTCCGGGGGCAGGTTAGATCACACAACACACACACACACACAATGAGTGAGTTTACACTGTGTCACAGTGAGCAGCCTCTCTGAAGTCTCCCTTCACACAGGCAGCCACAGACTGTCTGGACCTGCAGCTGTGCAGCTTTAATGAGAAACTCTGCATTTATGTGTAAAATTTGTCCTATTTTAAATATCTTGGTTCCATTTTATTATCATAGCTAATCAGCCACAGCTCTCCCTGTGATTTATAAAGACTTTTAGGCCCTGCATTTATAGTCTGTAAATTATATACTAATGTTAATAAATGATCTGTGAGATATGTCCTTATTGCAGATTATTGATCTATATTATTTCTACTATCAATAGATTATACATGCAGCGTTGATGTGACATTGTGTCTGTTGAATGCACTTTAACTTTGAAGACATATTTTAATTATGGTAAATGTTTTTTTATTTATAAATCGCTTTTCTAGTCTTGATGACCACTCAAAGCTCTTTACAGTTTTACACTCACACATTCTGTTGTTCTATGAGGGGTAAATCGGGGTTCAGCATCTTGCCCAAGGAAACTTCAGCATGCAGATGTGGAAGACTGGGGATTGAACTACCAACCTTCAGGTTGGAGGACAACCACTCTATCCCTCAGCCACAGCAGCCCATTTATCTATTTCAATATTTATTTCACCAGTGCTTTATTTAGTTACCATCTATTATCTTGCAGCCTCCACTGTCCACAGGAAGTGTGAACAGTGCTCTTCCCATTAAAGTCCAATTTAGTGACTGTTGAATACTTTGATCTGCACCTTGCTGTGTTTCCATCACACCTGTTTTCACGTAGTTTTACTTAATGACTCTTGGATGTTATAGCGAGTCGGTGAACTGTCCATCAGTGTGTCATGTCCTCTGTGCCGCGATGCACATCATCGGGCACCGTCATGGCCGTTACCGGGGCTCAGAACTCTTCATGACCTCAAGTAGTCTGTCCAACCTGCTCCGACATCTTCAGGGATGCACAGTTTTAATTTAGAGGCTCATGGGAGATTTAAAATATATAAATTACAGGAGTGAATTTGTAGTGATGCTTGATCTCTGTGAGACGTGTGACAGAATATCTGAGGCTCAACTAACTGTGTTTTGAAGCTTTCAAACCTGTTTTTGTTTTGGTTATTTTGGTTTTGGATAGTGTTAGATAGACATGAAACTCTAGGAGAGGAGTTAAGGTTTGCAGGTTACAATGAACGCACCAACTACCACTAGACTGCCTCTCCACCAGGACACATCAAAATCTAAAGATAAGCTAAGATGTATCTTGATTTTATCATCGCCTTTGGAGGAAATTATAATTTGACATTGCAGCCTAAGGTAATTTCAGCGCAAGGGTGCAGCAGTAATATATAAATATATCGATAGAACCAATATGCAATATGTGCAGCAGTCTTTGTTGGATTGTGGGTTTTTGTCTTGAGGAGACATGCAGGCAGGTGTACTTACTGATGAATCATGAAACGTGTTGAATTTTGATTTTCAGTTAAGGTGAAGAAATAGTGGATAAATCATTAGTATGAACAGAAGAGGAACGTGTGGGTGTCTTCACCGAGACTTATAATATTTATCTATATTTATATTTATGATCTCTGGACGAAATGTTACCTTGGCTGTGAGTAAGTGTATTGGGCATCAGTCTGTTGTTTTAATAGACCAGATAATAGAGAGAATGAATAGTTGACATTGTGAACTCACTGAGCTGAGGTCTCTGAATCCTCCTTACATCCTCTCTCACCTCCTGCTGGACCTCTGCAGGTCCCAGGGCCTCCTTTAGGAACAAGTGGGGGCTTCCCAGCAGACACCAGGGCTGTATGGGCTGTGTACATGTAAGCAGGATGAAGTAACACACAAACACACACACAGACAGTGTGTTCGTCATGGGCCTCTCATGAGAACCTCACTTACTCCCTCTCTGAGGACTGGCTCCCCCGGGACACACACAGAGACAGGCATGTAAACTCGCCCTCAATCGTGACACATAAATTACACTGAATCACTCTCTCTCTTTAACATGGACACACACACACACACACGCACACACAGACACAACCACACATACAAACATGAAAAGCAACCGTTGAAACACACACTTTGAGTTATTCACTCCTGTTCTTCCTCCCATCACACACACACTTAAAAAAAAATCTCAAAGACATGCAAACTTACCGTCAATCATTCTGAAACATGCAGACTGAATCCATTCTCTCTCTGTCACACACACACACACACACACTCTCTCTCTCTCTCTCTCTCTCTCGCACACTTAAACCCAGGGCCCACAGAGATGTGAGACGGCTCCTCTGTGCCTCTTTTAAGTGTGAAATCAATTTCCCTCGGCCCCGGTGAGGCTCAGGTGCTAAACTCATCTCTCGGCGCCCCCTCATCTTAATTCAATAAGCAGACGTAGAGAGCGAGGCCTGTGAGGAAGCCTCTCTGGCCGTGATGTCACCCCTAGCAGCATACCGTGGATGACGGGCGGGCGTGCTGCCAGAGAGGGGCAGGCCTTCAGGTCATGCCCAGACATATTACCTGGCGAGGGAAGGGTGCAGAGACGGTGAACTCACAGAGCGAAGCAGAATGTAAACACCAGCGAATTCCAGAACAATGTTCGAGATGGTACTTGAAGTCAGCGCATCATTTTTTCTAAACCTCTATTTATACAGGAGAAGTCAGCTGAACACACACACTCAACACATATGTTCTTCTTCAGCAACACTTAACACAGTCAGACAGTAACGTGTTCAGTCCTCCAGGGATTAGCATCTGGACCACAGCAGCTCAGAGGAATTAAACTGGATTCAGAATGAAATATCTGAATCCACATTCTTTTTGTTCAGGAATTTTCATCAAGAATTTGATCCGTCACAAATCCTATCAGTCAATATGTCCCTGCGTCCAAAGTGAAATGATATAAATAAGTATCAGGAGCTGGAACTGGATAATGAGCAAGTTTTCGTCACTATCACAGGGCTTGTTCTAAACCTGCCTGCTTGGAATGGTCTGTTCTCCTGGTCTGTGTTAATAATCTCGGTTTTTGTCAGAGGTCTGTTGAGCAATCAACATAATCTTCAGACCCAAGTTAACAACTTTTCAAAATAAAAGCTCTGTAATTCAGCTCAATGTAAAGCATTTCAGAAAAAAGTAATTAGCTTTTCCTTTAAAGACATCCAAAGAGGAGGTTATTCTATGAACGTTGCTGTTATGACAGAGGGCAACAACATTAAAAAAGATGACTTTGCAAACTTAAAATGTAAAAATAAAAAACTGTTATCTGCATTTCAGTAAAATCAGTAGGGCCCAAAAATGTCATTTATAAAATCAATACGGTTTAAAAACAAAAATATTTTATACTTTGTGTCGCCTCGACTCAAAATAAAAGGTACTCTGCCTAATGTTTGCTCATCTTTGATTCTGTATGCATAATATATGGAAGAGTATAAAGACATAGATTATTTATACACTAGATTCAAAGCTTTATTGTCATATGGACAGAGTACAGGGACCAAAGTCCACTCATTATCTTTTTTTCCAGAGCTTAAAGCAAAATCTCACAACCTTCCTCAGGTTGTGGTTCTGGCTCAGTTATCCGCTCTTGGCCAGATTTTAGATTTGAAAGGGTGTTGTTGGTGTGTCAGCTGGTAGTTTACAGTGTTGTGTCAGGGCACTTACATCCGCTGACTCCCAATACATGTTCATGAGTTTGAACTCACAGTTATTGTCATGATGTATAAAGTGTCAGAAATCTTATAAAGCAGTGAAAAGGTGACGTCTTGTCTGAGCAGCAGTTTACAAACCAAAACGATTCAGTGGACTGAAATCTGGCGCAGCTTGGTGGAGATAAAGGACTGTTGGGCCGCGGTGGAGGTGTGTGCTCTACTGATTGATGCTCTATTCTGATGTGACCTGAAAAAAAAACCCAAATAACCACAGCCATGACCTCTGCAGACACGACACAGGGAGTTTATACAGTGTCAGCGATGCCAGTCGGTCTAGCATGAGAAGATAGTGGTGTGTGTGTGTGTTTGTGTGTGTGTCTGTGTGTCTGTGTGTGTGTGCGTTTTTGTGAGAGCGACGGTTGTCTCCTATAAAATGAACAGCTGATGAAGAGTGGGAGCGCAGGCTGACGGCTCCTATCATCAATCTCTCATCTCTCCATCGTCTAAACGCTCATCATCTTACCCAGCCTCCTCCTGTCTCATCCTCACTGCGCTGCCAGTGTTCTGCTGCGCTCCCATTGGCTCCCGACAACCTATGAAACTACTCTGATTGGACAAACTGTGGCTCATATTCTGCCAAGTCACATTCCTGATTCCACTTTGGAGAAGCATGTTATAGGGTCACTTTTCAGTGAAGTATCTCTTCAGGACGTCTAAAATCCTGAGTAATTTCCCAAGATGCTTGTCACCTTTTTTTTTGTCAGTGTCAGACTGTTTCTCCACTGTACCAGTTTGCCACTGTCCCACCGATCCAGTGTGATGCTGGAAGCAAACTACTGATATGTGTTTTTATATACTATAAAATTATAAACTGCATTTATTAAAACAATTAAAATTCAATCCGTGGTAACTTTAAGAAGCAGAATTGTGACATCCTATGGATCAGACATTTTTCTTTCTTTTATTGAAGCCAAATCTGCAGAGCAGTTTAATACATTGAAAAGGGTCAGGGTTATGGGTCGGGGTCAGCAGGTCAATCCATCACCACGATCTGAGATCATTCAAAGACTTTGAAATTACAGTTGCATCTCATATCAAAGCAGTTAGTAGTAGTTCAGTCAGCTCATATTTGAGATGCTTATCACAGCAGCAGAACAGAGTTAGAGTTTAAAGTCCAGGCTCTGACTTCCTCACATCCACAGATATAAGAGGACACACCACCAAAGGATTGAGGCACGTCACATGATTAAAACAGCCAGGCTCCAGTAGGCTGCCCCAACTAGGCGCAGGCATCACACCATGTATGGCACTGGGATTGAGGAAATCAGAATCTCCATGAAGCTTGTTGAAGCATGTAGAGCTCTCTGTGTTTGATTGACCAACTCACCTGACCTGAGGCCCATAGGGAATCTGTGGGTTGTTATCAAGAGGAAGGGACCAGACGATACAGACGAGCTGAAGGCTGCTATCGAAGCAGCCTGGGCTCCATTAACACCTCAGCAGGCCGAGCGGCTCCACGCCACGTCGGTGCACTAAGTCATGCTGCAGAGGTCGAGGCAGACGGACGTCCACACTGAGTCTGGTTCTCCTCCAGGTTCCTTCCAGTTAACGAGGCAGATTCTTCTCTCAGACGCCAAAGTGTTTGCTCATTGTGGAAACTGTTGGGTTTCTCTATAATATTGTAAGGTCTCAACTGAAGACTGGTATTGAATTGTCTTGAATTGTCCGCTCTGCCCTCTGAGCCACAGCTGCCCAAAGTATTAGCTATGATTAACTGTAATCATTGAAAATAAATGAACAAAAATGTCTATAAAATGATTCTGTGATGCTCAGCACAGACAGCCCTGCAGTAGAAAGTAAAGCTCTCTCTCTCTCCCTCCCTGCAGGGTCGATGGGGACAGGAGGGCGGGTCTGCAACCGGACGTCCCGAGGAGTGGACGGCTGCGAGGTGATGTGCTGCGGCCGGGGCTACGACACGTCCCGGGTCAGCCAGACCACCAAGTGCGAGTGCAAGTTCCACTGGTGCTGTGCCGTGCACTGCCGAGACTGCCACCAGCAGGTCGACGTCCACACCTGCAAAGGCCAGACGTGACCTCGCCGCCGCCGCCGCCATCACTGAACACTACTGACCTGCTCACGTTACAGCAGCAGAGTCACACTGTGTCACGTTAGGTGACATCAAAGGACTCGCCCACTGATCACCTGTCAATCAAACAGTAGGTAGTAAGATTCTCTGTAACATGACGTTAATTCCAAACAACACGAGACACAAACATGTCTGTGTTTGACCACGAAGCTTCAAGACTCCAGATGATTAGAGCAACAGGATTAATCACTAAAATGTATGAGATCAGTGCATTTATTCAAAAAGAAGCTATATCGATCAACACTAATTCACACTTTCTACAGTGAACTCTGGTTTTCACAGGTCAAAGGTCAGATATCTGACTTTCTCTCTTTCTCCCTCTCTCTCTCTTTCATGCCAAATGCTGCCAATGCAACCGATCTCAAAAAGTTATCTGTCGCCAGAATACATCCTCTATATTCACACAAGCTACATGTTCAACAACCACAATCAGCCTCAACTGTGTGAAGCAGACTGTCAGCTACTGGTGGGTCACCACTGGTGTTCCTCACTGGCTCCAGAGGCGTCTCCCAGTGGTCCCTCTACCAGCTCACTGACCTTCACGAGGCTCTTTGCCCTTTTCCTATTTCTTTATCTTCTGTGAGTGTTGTGTTTCAGCACTTAGCATTTGGAGCACTACTGTGCAATCGATTGTGGGTTTGACTTCCTGTGAGGTTAGTGTGTTAGCATTGCCACTGGCTAACAGGAGTTGAAACAGCTCTGGTGATATTACATACACACATTATCTGAGGCCACTCATCCTCCCTCCACAGTAGAAGCAGAGGAATTATGACATTGTCTCCAAAAGAGAGGACTAGTGTTCCACCAGCTTATACCATTTATGACCGTTCAGACACCATCTTGCTCCCAGTGCCCCTTCACCACCGAGTTCTGACAGTTTGGAGGTAAACAGATATAAAAACACAGCGACCCGAGGACTGAGCACTGAAAATAAACGTGAAGTTATGTAATCTCCTGTAGATTTGTCAGATCTGTTACCAGGGGCCGAGTCGCCTCGTTCACTATGTCGTTCTTGAGGATTTCAAACTTTTCCAACAGTTTAATGCAAAGCAGAAACAAGCCGGTCCTTATCCAGGTCTCCGGCTGCTGGCTCGGATCGCAGGATGTTTTCTCACTCGCCTCACGTGTGAGGATTAAGATCATTTGTTATCAGCAGTCTTCATCACTGACTCTTTTCCTCTCTTGTGTTTCCACTTTCTAACAGTATACTTTAGATTCTCTCTTATACAGCACATACATTATAACTCGTTTCAGATAATAATAAAGTAATACAAAAAGTCCTTGTAATCTCATCCAGCGATTCGTGTGTCATCTTAAACCATAGACTGTGACGTGCTTTCCTTTAGTCTGCTGCTCTCTGTAATTCACTGAGTGGGATTACATGCACCACAACAGTACACTGGGAGATTTCACACATACTGTTTAACATCTGCTTCAAATAAAAGCTATGAATTCGGAGGCTTCTCTCAAGTTTATACGCACCACAGCCATTTTATATATATAACATTATAATGGTTAACAGACACTTTACGTGGTGGTTTTATTCATGTATTTATAACTATAATTCCTGTGGTGGGCGCTCATAAGTTATGTCAAATATAAATGAATATAATGAAGTAACAATGATCAATCCACCTTCAAGCAGGTAAAATATTAACAGTATCAAACATAATTGTGCCTCTATCACCATCTATAGGCAAAGAAGGTAACAGCCTCTGCAGTTCTACCACTAGTGCCACCTGCAGGCAATGAAAAAAAACGTTTTTGCACCTCAGGGCCTGTTCACACATACGCAAATGTTTCATTGGCCGTCTGTCCACTTTGAATCTCCATGAGCAAGAGGGCGAATAAAAGATTTGCCACCTGTGTCGAGGGGCGTGGCTTCACGTGTCGTTCAACTTTGGTGAACTCAGCCGTACTTCCATTCTGATGCTGGAGCAAGAATGTGAGCAGTGTGGAGTCTTAAATCTGTCCCATCAGACAGAAACAAGGTGAAAATGGGATAAGAACTGGTGAAATGTTTGAAGATAGTGAATTCTCGAAGTGCAAATCTTCAATTCCCATAAACAAGCACTGTTCACTGTGACAATTAACAGCAGTGTAAACTCTGAAGTCTTCAGTGTTAGGCGGATAAAAGATTGTATGTTTAAAGGTTAAGTTTAAACACTGAAACACTTACTGCAGCCATTAAGAGACAGGACCTCGCATTCTTACCCTTTGCCTGTAGGTGGCGCAGGCTCGTCTGTGACTCCATTTATCATAGGAACTGCTGCTTTTAAAGCCTCTGAATGACTTTCAATTTCAAGCCCTGAATTTGAACGTTAGCTTGTACAACTGTCAAGTGTCATAAAATGCAGACAGATCATATTCTGTACATGTAAACACTCAATAATCTTCTGTCACCTCCAAACCAGCGTCAACATCAGTTAGAGGAAACTGCGTCTGAACACATTTAAGTTATAATCTCTAAATCCTCGTTAGTCATTTCATGTATTTATTTTACTCACGTCAGTTTATTTGTGAAGAAGAAATATTAGTGTCACACAATAACTAGTCTGTAGGACACAACTCGTTACATGAGGAAAAAACCTGCGTTTTAACACAATCAGATTGGGCATGAGTTTGTTTTTATCCTTTAACTGCAGACGGAACTTGTTTATAGGGGCATCAGACTGGGCTTTGTTTGTTAGTGTAAATATGTTGTGTAAATAAAGATCAGATATATAGCTTATGGAACCATTAACTGTATTCGACAGACCGGTCACACATCCTATATAATAACGTTATTTCACTCTGAACTAAGGGGGCGCTGTTTGCTAGATTTTGGGGATTATATTCCCAAGTGATGTGTTAAAAGAAAATTATTCCTGAAAAAATATTTTGTGATCATTGGTCCAGGATTTATAAACTGTCAAAATCATCACACTCACTGTGTTCGATGCTGAGATGGTTACCATGATGAACGAACCACACAAAAATAAGACAGCTCTGTTCCCTGTTTTATTCTCATGTCTCATTAAAGGAGTTTCTTTTTTTTTAGCTTAACCTACAAATCAAGTACTTAACGTGTTTACTGGTCATTTCTAAAAACAACCGGTTTGATTTTTGCACAAACTGTATTTATCCTTCTGTTCCTTTCTGTGTGCCATGAAAATCAATGAACACTGTTAAAATGTGTCCTTTGTTTTGTCTTGAGTAAACATCGAGTCGGCATTAATTTGTCAAAAACTCCTATATCACTCAATTATTTAGATACAGTGACTCTCAAACGGAGAATAGGTTCAAGTTTATAAAAAAACTGAGCTTGTTCTCAATCATTTTAAACTGTCATTAAAGTTCAGATTTCCGGTAAACGGTAAAGAACACCTCCTTTCAAATATGTTGCATCCTTTCGACGACGCCAGGACCACTTCAACGATATACAACTGGATTTTGAGAATAAGGTCATAATATTACAAGAAAAAGGTCATATGATGAAAATAAACTCATTTTAGGAAAATCAAATTAGTTTTATGGGTCATATTACGAGAGAACTCATGTTAAAAGTTTGAAATTTGACATCTCATTTTAGAAGGCCAATTTCGGAGAATCATTCCGTCTTCTACATTTAAGTTTAATTCATTAGTGAAATCTATACTTTTCAGCTCCACCACATAAGTATCAGACTTGAGATGTGCAAGAAAGTGCATCTATTCAGAAGAACCACGCCAACCTCATACATGTTCTGTTGGTTGCTTATATTTCCCAAAAATTTATTTTTCCCTCAAGATATTCTTTTGAGTTTAAATAACGCTATTTTTGGTAATATTAAGACCTTATTCTCCAAATGTCTGTGTTTTCTTCAATGTGGCCATAATACTCTGTCATAAAGCAGCCTCTGTCAGCATCATTGTAGACAGTTGGAGCAGCTGGTTCAACAGGTTAGTGAGGAGTTGTTTTGTGGATGACAGCATGAATCCAGCGGTTGGAGGAAGATGTGAAGGATTCCAGTCAAACATCCAATTTACCAGCTTGTTTCCTTCAGCAGCTCCAGCTGACGGTCAACTGCTTCTGTTGTGAGGCTCTGAGTGAATCGACTTGGTGGAAGAAGCTGCTTGCAGCAATACACAAAAAGTCCTTTATTGTATTTTTTGTCTTTTCACTTTTTTAATGATGGCAATTTATCACCTCTTTTTGTACAACAAAAGAACAGCTGTAAATGATCGAAAACCCCCAAAAATGCAAACATATCAAATAAAGTCAAAACCAGTTCTGGATTCTGTTGTTGTGTTTTCTTGTTGTTTATAACTCCTCCTCCCGTCGTCCTCGTCTGTTCGCAGGGGGGGTTTGAACTCTTGGCACAGAGGTGTGTCAGTCCAGTCCAATGCAGCATTCTGGGTTTCAGTTCAGCTGTTTCTGTCTGGATGGAGGTCGGCTTCCTGGTCCTGGTCCTGGTCCGGTGGGGGCGGGGGGGCTGGAGGTCAGATGCGGGTGAGTTGGTGCCAGAGGCTGGACGGCAGGATGCTCTCCACCTTCTCCATGATGAAGTTCAGAGGAGCAAACAGCGTGCTGAGGAACTGCAGAGAGAGAAAACACAGAGTCAGCAGGTGAACAAGAAGTTCCTCCAGATCAGACTGAGCAGATTTCTGTTCACTTCACCTCGTGTCACAGGTCAACAAACAATTCAAGGAAATTTATATCAAAACAAGATATGTTCAAATCTCTTTGTTTGAATGAAGGGAATCATTTAGACACAAAAGCCGGACGCAGGTATCCAGAGTCAAGGTTGACGTCTCTACTAAACTGATTCATTGGTTTAAAGTAATATGTTCATTCTCAACTTTGAGAAAGTACTTTTACATCACAATCACAAGTCAAGGCTAAATCCAAACTAGTGTAGATGATGCTGATTTATCTCTGGTCCCTTCTACAACTGACAAGTTTGTGTCTTTCCTGGAGTGTAGCATTTAGTTGTACCCACCATAGACTGACTGCTCCTCAAAAGTGTATGATCTGATTGTATCAGCATTAAACTTCATTATACTGAACACTGCTAAAGTTCAGTTTGTGGTGGTGGAGGTGTTTTCGACAGAGTGAAACTGATGGAGGACGACAGAAGCCCTGACAAGCAAAGGGAGAGATGGACAATCTTTGAAGCTTAAATAGAGCTTTACATGGCGAGGGTGTGCGTTATAGAGCGTTGTGGAGAGTGAGGCGTGTCATGTGATCAGAGCAGCTCAGCTCGGCTGCCTGAACAAGCTCCCATATGTTGTGATTTTCATCTGTTTAATTTCGCCTTATATTCCACAAAGATAAAAACGTGTCAGTGTTTAACTGCCAGTGAACAGAGGAATATTAGAATCTCTTACGATAAATAATGTATCCTGCATTTTCCAAAGGAAATATGTTGGTAAATAAAAGATCTAAAAGAAAGAATCTTTTCCCAGGTGTTTCTGTTCCACCCACACTCCCACTTTGCCTGAGTGCAGAGCAGCCCAGCCTCTGCTTGGTGTTTTGGCAACAACCAGTGAAGGAGGAGACGGGGGTGTGGGGTTGATAGGGGCTCCAGCAGAGCAGCATGGAGGTCCTGGAGGTTACCACTTCGTCTGATGGCAGATAAAGTCCCAGCAGGGGTTGTGGAGGGGCAGAGAGAAGAGCAAAGAGTCTCTTTCTGTGTCCTTCTACTCTTCACCTGCATGTGTCTGATAGTCGCTGGTTTGTGTGTGACGACCGCCTCACACGTTGCATCACATCATCTCTGTGTGTGTGTGTGTGTGTGTGTTCCGTGTGTTTTGAACTGAGTGGGAGGGCAGGTAGAGAGTGTCCCTTGATCTTAGAAGAAGCGATGTAGCACTCTGACATATCAGAAGAGTGTCGACACCAATGTGACATTTCCAGTCTGCTGGATGGAGACTGTTGCAGAGGCTCTGACCTTCCTGCTCCTACCACCTTCACACCAGAACATCGGTTACACACCACCAGAGGTGTAAAAAGTACTGAAATATTGTACTCAAGTAAAAGTACCTTTACTTTGATGAAATTTTACTTAAGTACAAGTAAAAGTACCCATCTAAAAATCTACTCAAGTAAAAGTAAAAAGTAGTTCATTTAAAATGTTACTTCCAACAACTTGATGGGGGCGCTCCTATACAGTGCAAAAAAGGACAAGGGGTCATAAATCCAATCCAAAAACAAAAAGAATCAAAAGAACGCGTTCATTGAACACGTTCATTTTAATGAGAACGTTGAACTGAATGCAACTTAATGACAAATAATGAATTTGAACAGTGAACAGGTTCATATTATCTGAGGTATAGCTCCTGAGAAGAGACGCTGTCTAAATCAAATGCCTGCACCATGTCATTGCGATCATTGTTGTGTTTGAAAAGAAATGCAGTCTTACAGGGCAAAATACCTTCTGAAAATATATATATTTAATTTTCGCACCAGGAGTGAAGCTTGCATAGAGCTCCAAATGTGCTAGGTCCGGCCCTGTGTAGTGCAGTGATTCTCAAACTGTGTGGTGCGCCCGGTGCGCCCCACCGATGGGGCGAGGAGGCATAACATGTGGGGCGCGTGACCGGGAGGGAGAAATGCGAGGCGAAACTAATATTATAGCCGAACTGATGTTTTGACATCCATCTCTTTAACGGCGGAGCAGTAAACAAATCGCTCTTTCTCCGGAGCCAGGGATTGGCAACCCGCGGCTCTGCAGCCGCTCTGCGGTGGCTTCCTGTGCAGTGTTGTGCATGTCGCCCATAGTTTTCGCGAACAGTGAACTTTACGATCAGTTTTCATATGATGAACGTGCACGTGAGGGAACGTCATCCACTCTATGCAGCATCTATCACGGCAGTCAGAATTGCCTTGCGCATTCAAGTGTTATTTTTTTACTCAGTAACGGATGTAATTCCAATGTAGCGAAGTACAATACTCCAGTCAAAATCTACTTAAGTAAAAGTAAAATTACCCATTTCAAAAACTACTCAAAAAATTACAAAGTACACAAAAAAACTACTCAATTACAGTAACTTGAGTAAATGTAATTCGTTACTTTACACCTCTGCACACCACATAACATGACAAGCAGATTGCTATCAATTATCTCCATGAGAATAAGCTAATGTGATTTTAATGACACTGATAGAATTACATAACTCACACTGAGACAAATTTGACTGTCACAGCAAAACCTGGCAGAGTGTCACTAAATAGCTCCATACAGGATGGGTACAGATATTAAATGTGAGACAAGAGACAACACCAGGGTCTTCTACAGATTCACTGAGATAAGATACTGGAGGCAGGGAGAGTTCCAGTTAACACATGATGACCTGATCAACAGCCACACACATCAGATATATGACATTTACTGTGTGAGGGACTCCACAGCTCATTTAGCATATGAGAAAAAAAATAAAGTTGCCTATTGGTTTTAGATCGATTGATAAATTGATTGGTGATCCCTGCATTTAAACTTGCTGTAGCAGTCCACCTTTAGAGCGCAGGAGGCCTCTGCGTTTGTGTGTGTGGTTGTGAACAGCTCCAGGTCTTTGTGAGTAGATTGTATCTGCTGATAGTGTCACATCAGTGGAGGAGAGATGAGCTCACCCACATTCCAGGGGAGCAGTGCAGCACTGCAGGGAGGGGCGGAGAGGAGGCAGCGCCATCCACTGGCGGCTGTGAATACAGGCCGGAGGACTGAAGGTGGCTCTGTGTTGTAGTAATAATACTGGAAGAGGACCTGTGTCTTGTCTCAAGGCTGCAAGCTGGCCACAGCTGCTGTGAGGCTGCAGCATGTGTTCCATGCTTGGCACAGAACAGCAGGACTACTTTAAATACTCTGGATGAGTGGCTGCAGGAGATGATCGACTCATCACTTGCTGCAGCTCTCTGCTTGACAGTGTAGCTGATGCAGCCCAACAGGAAACTCAACAACACTGTCAGATATGAATATGACTTTTATCTGAAATCTGTTTATCGTCTCTAAGCAGAATTCATGGTAAGTATTCCAGAGCTTGTTCTAAACCTGCTTGTTTGGAAGGTTCTGTTCTCTTGTCCTGTGTTAATGCTGTTGAGCTACTTCAGAATTATTCCTTGTCATTACTGAGTCCTCCTCAAACAGTTCTACTCTCACTTTTTAATGTTTGTGTGCATAACTTTTTATAAACAGTCAATGGTGGAGCTGGAAGTTAGAAGACCTTGTGTTCATCCTACATGGTTTATCTGCGATGAAGATTTTATAGTCTATATTTTCATAGTATGCACCTGCATTTGCTTTATTCCTGTTAACATGTGTGGTTTATAGATAGGTTTGAATAATTTACTGAACTTGTTTAAATTGTTCATAATATTCATGTCACTATTTTAGGTTTCTTATGTCACTAACACAATCTTCAGACCCAAGTACACAACTTTTCAAAATAAAAGCACTGCAATTCCGCTCAGTAGAAAGCATTACAGCACAAAACCAACATTGTGCTTTACCTTTAAAGACAGATTTGTACAGAGGAAGGGGAAAGGTCAATGTTCTCTGACATCATTCCGATTCCGTTTTTCTGAAGAATATTCACAGCACCTGACACGGTCATGTGGACACCAGCTGTGATAATCCTGCAGCTAATCTCAGTTCAGGTTTTCTATTCTGTTCCAAAACTTCACACAACTGTGTGTGTGTGTGTGTGTGTGTGTGTGTGTCTATCTGTGTGTTTGTGTATCTGTCTGTGTGTTTGTGTATGTGTGTGTACTCACAGCTTTAGCAAACACTCCCATGAGCTCGGGGAACTGGTGTGTGAGCAGAGCTAGCATGGCGGTGAAGGAGCAGAGACCGGCTGTGAAGAGGATGAAGAAGGGCAGCTCCTTCTTCGGGTAGACTGACACCTCGTGAAACACTGCTTCCACGTCAGACACAAACACACACACACACAGACACAGACAGACACACAAATATAATATTAGTTTGGAGTAACACATTTACATCACACACACATCTATAAATATACTTCACTGGTGGCAGGCAAAAAAAAACTTAAGTATTGTGTACAGCAAACTTTACATTGTACAGGATATTGAAAAGCATATATCTAAATAATTCAAATTTACTTCCTCAATTAAATGTTGGTGAAACTAGAAACAAACTAAACTAAAAATCCTGGGAAATGAGAAGCCAATTGAGCATTTCAATAGAAGAGAGAGAATTTCCACAAAGCGTCTACTTATTGGCTGTTTAAACAGCAAGACTCTTCATGTGCTCTGTTGAACAGGGAGATTTTAAAGGCAGCAGTGCAGTCGTATGAAAACAGCAGACTTGCCTGATCAGGCTACTTATCATCATCACGTTGATGATGGGATCAGGACTTAAACTTGTCTAACAAAAGTCTTTAGTCTGCTTTCTGAATTACAATGTGACATAAAAACTAACCAGATCGAATGTAAACAATGTAACAAAGACATGAAGCTTGATTCAGACTCTCAGGTGAGAAAACTAAACCCAGAGAAACTGTGGCAGGTTCTCCACATTCCCTGAACAAACTACCTGACAAGTACCTGAAACAAGGTGTGCAGACTCCCAAAGAGAACTGGCGCTAATGGTGATGGCAAATATTAATCAGATTTTTGTAAATAAAAGGATTTTAGGGCAATGCTGCTGCAAAGAATCTCAACAGTGTCGCTGCTGATGGCTGCATGCCAACTTAATCACGTGTGCGAAGACAGACGAGCTGCTGAGCAGACAGCAGGACGACACGTCTCTCACCAACCAACAAACTTCCCCACAAAGAGGAATTAATCATCTAGTATAAAGGTCATTTTACCATGAAACTTTAGTGCCAAACTTTAAAATTAGCATAATAAGAACTTTATGTATACTGCAAAGCTTTCTAGTTCCAGGGTAAAAATAATCATGAAACACACTCCAACAGACAGGATTGACCTTTTAGGACTGTTGGCTTTCCGTTTCTACTGAGTGAATAGATGTGGTGTGCATGTAGAAGTCTGTGTCAGAGCGTCTCTTACTGGGTAACAGCTCTCTGTCGGCCGTCTCTGTGCAGATGGGGTAGGGATAGAACAGGTGACCCTTCTCTAGTGGATAGGGGATCATTCTGAATGCTACAAACACAGAAACACAGACAACATCAGTTTAAACCCAGGTCTCAGTACAGATAATTCATTATTCAGCGATAAACATGCATGTGATCAAAAGTCCATTTAAACTTGTTTTAAGCTTGGTCTCAGAAAGGCCGGTAATGTCATCAGATTTTCAAGATGGAAGAATTCACGCTAGCAACTTGAGTACATATTTTTTATCTTTAGAAAGTTAATATGAAATCAATAATACAACATTTATTATAATGATATGATCAATGAATTTAGAACAATAGTCTACCTTAACCTGAATAGGGTCATACGCGGAATAGGCACTCATCCGATTAAGTCATGTGGAGTATTTTGAACTTCACATACTGTATACATCTTAATTGCATTACAGCATCCAATTTGAGACTTCAGAACTTGTTGTGACATTGACATACGTCAGTCATTACGAGCTTGATGACAAATACACTTGGTGTGAACTTGATGGAAGAATAATGAGAAGTTGAAACCTTCGGAATCAGACTATGCTCTGTGACATGTTAACATGGATAAGATGAAATATTCTTTTAGCAGCTCATGCAAACATCATGTTCAAAATAATTTATAATAAACGTCCGAATATTAGTGTAAATAATTATTAGTTGTGCAGACAGATGACGATGAACTAATTTATAATTAAATAAAATTTGGAGGGCTTTAGTTTCTCTTACACATAAAAAAAACGCACAGACAAACAACTGACACTGCTCCGTTTGTGGAGTGGTTCCCTGCTGAAACAGATACTGAGTGTGGGGCACTGGGTTGATCCACTAAAATATGTTCTTATGCCTACAACAATTGTTTTTCTGAACATTACAAATATCAAAACAGCCCAAGCCTGTAACTACTGTTGAAAGCAGTTGTGTGTCATGTGCGAGTGGTTTTGTTTGTATGTGCGTCGGTGTGTACTTACTGCCCTCCCAGGTGCAGTGCAGTAGGTTGAGCGCCCCCTCCACCCTTTTCCAGTGTTGCAAGTGGAAGAAGGCGTAGGCTATGGCCTCACTGTCGCCTCGCTTCAAGATGTGTTCTGGAGGAAGAATCAGACTCTTCATCTCCAGCAGATACTGAGGAGGAGGAGGAAGCAAAGGCAGATGACAGACAGGAGAGAGAAGAATAAGATGAACAGGATCAAGTGACTGAAGTCAACTGTAATTTAAATGTAATAGAAAAACTCCAGACAATTACACACACTACTGACAGTTAAGCTGCTTTCAGACTAAACGTTGGATAATCTGGGATGTGATTAAGAACACAATGTCCAGGTGAGTTTCTCCTGCCAGCCCCCTAGGAGACACTTTGGATAACGCCCGAGTGAACCCATGTGAGAATACAGCAGGAGGTGTCTACATGACATCCTGCCTCCTGCACCGCCCCTCACCTGAAGACTCCAGAGATTTCAGTGTTTTGAATGTGTCTGAGCGGAGCCTCTCTTGCTGTCTTCGTCATGTGTGAAAGTTAAAACTCTGGAAAAGACCCCATTGTGTGGACATGTCTGAAAAACGGCCTTAAGACTTAAAATCTAATTGCAGCTCCTGCTTCAATTGAATAATAAAAATTCAACTAGATGAGTATTGATATTTTCAAGTTTGACTTTTTCTTTCTCTATGATCACATGGTTGTTAAACCGCTGTCACAATGTCATCTGCAACAGTGGATCTACTCTTGGCCTGAGAATATAAATGTTGTAGAGTTTGCGCATCAGTGCTGAACAGTTCAATAAATTTACATTCCACCGCTGTGTGACGTGGTTTGTGTGTGACGACTCATAAAGTGTGTAAAGTGTGTGTTCAGGTGGCGTTCCTCTGGGACTCACTTTGGGGACGTGAGGGTTGAACTCCACCGCTCTGTGGATGGCTTCTACTGCATTCATCTCTGCTGTGCTCAGCCCTCGTCTGGACGCTGCCTCTGGAGAGAACCTGCACAAACACACGAGTGATCATACTTAGGATTTCACTAAACACTAGGTGATCACAAAAAGAAACTCCTAATAAAGACACTGAAGTCCACTTCCTCAGTTATCACTGAGTGGCTACTCTGCATTAAATCACATAAAATCTAACAATTATTGGCAGAGTGGTTGCAGCGTCATCTGGGTTGAAAGCTGCTGGGTGATGCAAGAGTTCCAGTGTCCTCCCATAGTCCATAGACGTGCAGGTTAGGTTAAGTGGCCACACCAAATGATCCACAGGATTGAATTTGAGCAGAATACTTTGCCTCTATGGTTCACCTTATTGATAGATCTCTGCCAAAGAACTTATGTTTTAAATCAGTTTAAATGTGTTTGTGTGTTTGAAAGCAAGATTACAGAAAAACTGCAGGACGTTTTACCATGACCATTTGTCACACTATGTGGTTTAGGTCAGAAAAGCACAAATTAAATTTGGGTGTGTGTGTGAAAAGTACGGTGGGTCCTATTATAATTAACTTAATTGTCTGAAGCAAACCAGCCTCTCTAACAGTGGTACCTTCAGGGAACCACAGCAGCAGCAGAGACAGGACAGAGGACACATACTGACTCATGAATCTCTAACTTTACTAAAGAATATTGTTCATTTTTCTGTCATGATACACTTGTACATCGAGTTTGGCTGTTGTTAACATGACAGAAACATTTGTTGGAGAAAACAACTCAATGACTCCCTACAAATTAAGTATAATGTGCAATATTTAAGATCAGTGTTTATGATAGGATAGGGGCATTAGAACGTACACATTTATTTTATCTCTTAAAATTCCAGACTTTATTCCAGAAAAATTTAAATTTTATTCCTGTACCATGACTTAATTCTCAAAATCTGAGCATTTTATTTCCTCAACATGGGCCCAAAACTCATACTGTACAGTATAAATGTAGTATATTGTTTACCTCGGAGTAACCAGAGCGTTCTGGCAAGACAGAAACACACACTCAATGACACTGATCATTCCCCTGAGGTATCTCTGTTCTACACAGTTTACTACCTGCCCTCTGTTCTACAGCCCCACTGCTCATCCCTGCTCTCACTCACAGACAACACGTCCCCCAGGCCATTATCAGCTTTATTTTAAACTCTAGCTGTACAGGTATGTCAGGCCTCTGTATGAGCATTGTAGCCGATGAAAAGAGATACTCACTTGTCTGATACCGCCCTTGCTTTGAGCAAGGCTGCTGTGTAGCATATTGTTGCAGATTTGGGTAAGCTAATATCTGTGGAGGAGACACAAAGCAGACAGGGAGAGAAAGGAAGGGGGATTTTAGTGAACGTAGCAAAAGTTTGGAGTTACAGGTGATAGAGGGGAGGCGTGCGCTTAACATCCTGCAGCTGCTCAAAGGGGCTAATGAATGAAGATAGTGGGTTTGGGTTTCATAGCTCTGAGGGTGTTTTGTTATCACTCAGCTCTTAGTTTTCAGTTATCTAACAGCTCAGCGTGATCTACTGTGTTTCATAGATATCATCATTTCACAGATGATCAGGCTCCAAAGAACTGAGACAAAGAGAGTAAAAACAAACAAAGTGTTTGTGTTTGTTACAACACTGTGTATGATCTCTACTGGTATGTCAGCTATATTAAGTCTGCAACTAACACAGCACAGTTATTCTACTGCTTGTTTTTTTTTCAATTTGATGGTCTACAATGTGACAGGAAGTAAATTATGTTACATAAAACCTAACCTGTCTGACCAGTACAAACCCAAAAATAAGATAAGTTTATTATGACACAGAAATCAAGCACATATAAGATGCTTAAACCAAAATATGTTTAGTATTAAAGCTTGAAAACCCACTAGACTATAAAAAAAAGTTTCTGATAAGTCCCCTGCTCTTCCTGGAAATACAGTGTTTGTCACACTGCTGAATGTTAAACGTACATCCAGAACATGAAGAGTGTGCGTGTGTGACTTTTTCCCTCACCGTCATACTTGGCCAGAACGGCCTGGACGTCAGCGTAGTTCTGGAGCTCTAGTAACGACTCCAGCAGGTTCTCATGGATGTTGAACATACTGAGGAGAGGGAACTCCTTCATTAACTGGAAAACACACAACTGTTGTTACATGTAATACCAGAGAGGGGGCGACACATGCACAGCAGACATGAGGTTTGGGTCATCACTATGCATTTAAAGTGTACAATCTGGTTACAATCATATAATATGAATGAGTTACACGTGTGTTTGAATTGTTTCATGTGACCCTTGGATTGGCTGACCAATGAGTATCCTGTGTGTGTGTGTCTGTGTGTGTGTTTGTGTACGTGTGTGTGTGTATGTATTGTGGTGTGTGTGTGTGTGTGTGTGTGTGTGTGTGTGTGTGTGTGTGTGTGTGTGTGTATGTATTGTGTTGTGGTGTGTGTGTGTGTGTTTGTGTGTGTGTGTGTGTGTGTGTGTGTGTGTGTGTTTTGCTGGCAAGGTGTGTACTTACATCTCTCATCATTTTAACTGCTTCCCGTGTTCGGCCGAGCTTTCTGGAGCACATGGCCAGTCTTCTCTTTATATACACCAACACATTGGTGTCTCTTCCTGGTAAACAAACACAAACAAATAATTCAATACTTAAAGTTCAGTTTGAATATCACAATTAATATAAATTTCATGTCCTAGAAAATCTATGAAAAATGACCCTTAGGACATCAGTGAGGCTGCAGATATTTACAAAATACAAGAATCCTGAAATCTATTTCTTAAATTAGAAATCATGATTAAGGCCCAAGAAGTAAGTTATAGCTGCAAGAAAATAAACAACCATTCTGATTATTAGCAGTGCTGATAATGAGGGAATCATACTCACTGTGCTGGGCTTCATACTGTGTACCATGATGCTGGAGCTGCTGACTGCGGCGGTAGCAGCTCTCTCCAGCTTTTAGTGCCTGTTTAAACAAACGTTCGGCCTCCATGATCGTGGTGGCCTCCTCCTCCGCTAGGAGGATATATGCTGTCGCACAACTGCAGGAGGAGAGGAGAGGGATTAAGATGAGATGATTTAGAGGAGACAATGAAAAGAGAGCAGGAGACAGAGGGAAATAAAAGAAAAGAAGACCTTTTTCTTAATCTGTCAATTTATTAGACTGAAGGTCCACTGACGGGGTTCCTTTCATGTGGAGTTTTGGGTGAAATCAAGAATTTACTTTTTTATAAAAGTAGATTTAACCCTGCCTGATTGTTTTACTGGGTATCCCCACTATAAGTGCAGGTTATTTATTAGACAAACTGTACTTTCTTATAATAACACAGGCCCAGCACCACCAGGGGTATTAAGAGGGCTTAGCCACCTCAGTTGTATTATTTGCCCCCAGTGCTTTACCGATAGAAAAATAACAAAAGTATTGAAAGTATAGGCAGAGATACAGTAACATTTAACTCTGCAGTCAAGGAGGTTATGTTTTTGTCTGCATTTGTTTGGCTGTATGTTAGTTTTTGGATTACGCAAAAACGACTTGACAGATTACCACAAAACTTGGTGAAAGGATGTGGTATGGGTCAGGAGAGAACTCGTTACTTATTGGTGCAGATCCAGATCAGGGGGCGGAGCCAATACCTTCTTTTTTTTTCCCCTTCTTTAACATTGCAAGATGTATGGTATGAGGTATGCACTCTCTAACTGAGCTTAGGATAACTCGGGCATAAACTCAGTACTGCTTTCAAAGTGTATGTTTCCACAACAAGCTTACAACTCTCATCAGATAGACGTATGATATCATGATACGGATATCTGATACTGAGGGCATTATCACATTATAACAATATATATATAAGCACGTTCGTGCATGGTTTACGTCACTCTTACAAAGCTTTTAATCATAATTAAAGGGGGAGTTAAATCAATTATTCTTGTTTCATGAAAATAGATTGCCCCCTAGCAATAAATAACAGCTCCCATAGTCACTTCATCCTGGCAACAGGCCTGTATCAACACATTGACTATTTCAAACTCACTCTTCAAGCTCCAGAGCTTCATGTGCTGCAGAGATACGGGCCTGTGGGTTCCTCTCTCTCCACGCCTTCTGCATTACTGCCAGCACACAAAGACAGAAACATATTTACCACACATGCCCATTTATGATGTGTGATTGTGCATATTCCGATGAGGGAAATAGTCATGTTTATTTGCATTTCCTTACTGGCGTCAGCAGGCCGGAGGTGGTCCGAGTCACAGGTGAAGAAGGTCTGGTGGTCTTGTGCCGACAGGTTCATGTCATAGTACGTCAGTGGCTCTCGACCGGTTACCCACGTATATCTGAACAACAGCATGGAGACAAAAGAAAACACATAAGTGATAAATTACTGAATTGCAGCTGCAATATACAGGACAATGGACAGAATAAAAGAATCCCAATGAAAGGTACAGAGGGAAGGACAAAATTAAGAAGAGAACGAGAGAAGCAAAGCCCAAAGCAAATTGACACGCTCAGATATTAGATTATCAGATCCCAGAAGAGTCAGAGGCTGTGCTGACTTAATAAGAAATGTACTTGACTCTGAATGGCCAAAATGTAGATGGGGCTCAGCATGTGGGTTGATAGGTGAAAAGTAAGACAGGATAATTACAGCGTGAGGGAGGGAAAAGAGGAGTATGAATCAATGGGAGGAACGCAATGCAGACACATCAAAGAGAGTATTAAAGCAGAATGGCAAGAGAATAGAGACACGTGAGGGAGCTAAGAAATGCAAGAAATCTTTGAGGAAAAAGGAGGAGGAAATAAAATCAGGAGTAAATGACAAGGTGCTCATGGGGTAAAATGAATAAAACAAGGAAATGGAGGATTAGGAGAAAAAGAGAAAATAAGTATATCTGAGGGGAAAAGCCCAAAAAGCTGACAGATCATGAAGTGAGGAGAGGGAGTAGGAGAATGAACAGAGACAGTATATCAAACAGATAAAGATGACAAACAGGGGAGGCTAACCCGGCAGCCCAGAACAGCGGGGGGTTTTCACAAACACAGGTAGCTGAGCTGCTGTCACTCACCGATTATACTCGGCTCCGCGAAATAAATTCAGAGGATTTCTCCATACTTTACATTCTGTGGGAGGGAGACAGAGAGAGAACAGCACTGGTGATGAGTGTCAAGGGCAAAGTCGACATTGAGCTTTCTCGGTGCACATCAAAAGGCTCGGCTGTACGTTCTGACATCCCCCCCGCAGCTCGCAGACTGGCACATTGACCTCTCTGAGAGCACAGCTGGGAGGAAGTAAAGGCCTTTAAATCTTCTCAGTGAACAAACGCATTGACAGAAAACAGTCACGAGCCCATGTTTTGGCTAATAGCATTAACAGATGAATGAGCAGGATACAGGATTTCACAATATGGCTGTTCAAGATGTTGCTACCTAAAATATCTTTAAACTTGGAGAGGCAGATATGTTCTGTTTATGTGTTGATTACACATCAAGATGATCTTATTTTGTGATGATGACTGATATTCAACCTGCAAAAAAGTTGTATAATATGCAATGTAATGATGTTATGTACTCGTGGGTTACCAGCTTTGGCTTGGGGGCGAATTTACAACAGAAAGCCTGTATTACAAACTGGAGCCTTGAAAAACAGAAAAAGTGCTTCCGGAGACTTAGATGACACCACAGCAGCAGTATGGAGGCATGTTAAGGTTCTTCTGTTGTTTTATTACGTCTGAAGAAGGACTCACCATTGACTTCAATTGCATAAACAAAGTTTACTCCTGACACTCCAAAAGTGTTGTGGACTCTAACAGTACACATAGCCCCCCATCAACATAGTGGTGAGTAGATAATGAGTGAATTTTAATTTTTTGAGATGAACTATCCCTTTAAGGAAACATAAAAACGTGATGATTCTGATGTTGTTCTGACCTTTTTCAAGATGGACATAAGGTAATCAGAACTGCTGTTAATTAGCTCCATCAATCAATCCAATGGTATAATATTGTATGTTATATAATACAATATTATTATATAATCATATATCATATTATAATATGATATCATATTTTAGTTGTGTATGATCAAATTACTTCCATTGTTCTGTGTCTAGTCCAAGATAGATTTATTCCCTCACAGATAATTATAAGGCTGCAACCAAACAACCTTTTCGTATCATTGTATCTAACAATTATTTATCTTTAATAATTCATTGACTGCTCAGTGTATAAGATGTTACAAAAAAGAGAAAGATGTAATCTATATTCCCTGCAGCCACATCTGTCTTATTCAGATTGAAGATTCCTCACTATTTCACAAAACTCTCAAAATGCATAAACTTATTTCACAGTAAAACCAGCATAATTATTCACATTTTAAAAGTGAGAGCATGTTCATTTTTAACATGTTGACAAAAAAAATGAATCATTTAGAACAGTGATTTTCAACCAGTGTGCCGTGAGAGATCGTCAGGTGTGCCGTTGGAAATTATCTAAGTGTCGCCCTCCTCTCCACGCCACCGGAGGCTCGGTGTACTGCACGCCTCGGGGGGGGGGATCACCTCAGCTACGGCGCACGCGGGGGGCCCCCTCCGGCGGTGCGCCTCGGCTGGCGCCTAGCAGCTGACCAGGGTGAGAACTGGTGCGGACCAGGGGAATCCGACTGTTTAATTAAAACAAAGCATCGCGAAGGCCCACGGTGGGTGTTGACGCGTTGTGATTTCTGCCCAGTGCTCTGAATGTCAAAGTGAAGAAATTCAATGAAGCGCGGGTAAACGGCGGGAGTAACTATTGGCACTCAAAACAGGTCACTCTGAGGAGGGCTGTTTTAGAAAGGGTAAAAAGGTGCTGTTCTAAATGATCCTGGTGATATTTTGACCAAAATATTTTACAGACATTTTATTAAGACCCCAAGGAAACATTAACTGTGATAAAATGGGCATATGTCTCTTTTAAATAACGTTTAGTTAAATCAAAGATTGTTTCATAAATCTGATTCAATTTGTGCTCATTAAAAGATCAGAGTGATAAAGGGCTGAAATAATTTAAAATAGTGCTTTTTAATAGATTTATAAACTACATTACTAACTATATGTATTATATGTACTGTGTTAGGCCATAGAGTGTCATTTTGTGTCATTTTGATTGGTGGTGTGCCCCAGGATTTTGCAAATGTAAAAAATGTGCCGCGGCTCTAAAAAGGTTGAAAATCACTGATTTAGAATACAGGTAGGGTTTCAGATGTCTGACCAAATAATTACACTGATAAATATATTGAGTCAAAAGAGCACTAAACAACAAGGTCTTAACCTGACACAGTAACACAGTCATGTACCAAATCAGCTCTTACCGGACACACTTTGTCGATTTGAGTCAGCCTCCCCATTACTGGTGTTGGAGTTGGTGGGGGAGCTGCTATCCACTCCACCCAGCAGGGGGCGCAGATGACTTACAGACACCTGCTCAATGAAAGACGTCCCATATTTCCTGAAATACCACCACTCAAAGATCTGAGAAAAAAAGAAAGAAAGAGAAGAGAATCTTTAACCCCTCCATTCACAATGTGACAACCCCTTCCAACTTCACCTGGACACTAGATATGGTTTACATTACATTACAATTCTTATTGTTAAAATAAATGTCTGTCAACCTGTGTCATCTCCCTCCTTGTCACAATCTTTGAGCCGGGTTGTGACAACAAGATTCGATTTCATATTTATTTTTATATGTTCTTCTCTCAAATACACATATATGCTGTCTCTACAAAAGTGATTAATGTCCATTAAACACAGCGATAGTAGATCTAGACATTTTCGGTGTTCATACAGAGACTATTATTGGCTAGTCGATATAGCAGCGCTTAGCTGGTTGCTATTCCTTATATGCATATACACCTATTCATGATTTTTACCAGCTTGGACTAAACTGCCCCACTTCTTAACACTTTTTGAATCAGTGAGTCACATTCTTTGGCACACAGGCCAATGAGTGTGTTTCTCTAGAATTCTATCAATTACTGGACCACCTTTATGCAGAGAGGAGGAACTGATCAGTGTCACCGGCTGTTTAGTTGGATTGAAAATTGGGTCTGTTGGGTCGTGTCTGAGTACCAGATGGCAGAGAGAGGGTGTCAATTAACCTGCTCGAAAAGCAAGACGCTGACCTCCACACTGCTTCTTGTTAGAAGGTCTGCTCCCTCAGTGTGTGTGTGTGTTTGTGTGTGTAAATATAATTGACCAGATTTAAAGTATTAAATCTGGTCAATTATATTTACACACATCTACTATCGCTGGGTTTCATTCTACTCCACACTACACTGAATGCCAACTCAGGGGGCAAGTGATCGGTACCAGATTAACTCTTCTTCTCAACAAGAACAACCAGGGGCCTGCAACAAATGGTGAAGTTGCTACGGAGCCCTGATCTCATCTACTGGGTCTGGGATCACATGATGAGAAAAAGACACTGAATATGTTTACATGAACACTAATATTGTGATATTAACCAGATTGGGTCAATAGTCTGAATAAGATACTGCCATGTAAATAGTTATTCATAGTCTGAATAAGCAATAATCAGATTAAGACATGTGGAGTTTTCTGACCTTTGTCACATTAAGTAGACATTTATACGTTTTGATCACATTATATCGCAGCCTTGGGGTGTGCACACCGTTTTGCTACATTGATAGACATCAGTTACTAACTGCTTGACAACCCATGCCCTGCATGTAAACTAGATGTGAAAGTAAGAGAAATATAGTTTTTGACTAAATTAGGACATGAACAATGGTATACGGTCAACGTTCATTAAACTAATTCAGGTGGGGGTTAAAAACTGGCAGAATAATGTCAGACGTAGTGACGTAATAAGTGGGAGGTAAAGTGTGGTCACACTTACTGCACCTCTGATGAAGTCAATTTAGAAAATAAGAACCATTCAGGCAATAGTTGTCAAAACCTCCTCACTTTACAAGATGAACTTCACAAGTAACCTTTGCATAGTACCATACATAGGCACCAGGTTGCTTTGGTTGGGCAGCTTACTGTAGGAGAATATTATATTTTCAAAACTACACCCTTTTTATCAATCCAACAGACTGAACAACAGCAACCCACTGCTTTATCTCCACTCAACATGCTATACCGTTATGCATGGTATACTTGATGGAGCCTGTGTGTAGTCATATCACAGTACTTAATTATTGATTTTAATGACAGATGAGTTTCACTGTGAAACTAACATTCAGATTACTGATTACAGCTATTTTAAGATGTACAAATTGCCATCTGGCAACGCTGCTATACTGTCAGCCTCTGCCTGAGTGAGGCAGTGATAACACATTTGAAGGCGCATGTCTCAAACTCTTCAGTGGAAAATTACCTAATTAGGACAAAAACATGAAATTACAGAGAAAAAAAATCAGTAGCATATTGACTAAACCAATTGGCTTCCACATGTCTTAATCATCTCACAGAGCATGTGCGAAGCTCAACACAATCTCTAAGCAGCCTACGCATATTGGCCAATGGCCCACAGGGAAGAGAAAGTGAGTTAATTATGGAGTTAAGGAAGCATTTCAAAATACAGACCCACCACTGTTGCACAGTTAGCCATTTCTGTGAAGAACTTGAAAGAGAGAGAAAACACCTGCCTCCTGCTTATAGGACAAGTAGTGCTAACAGCTTCATTAAATTCCCTTCCTGCTTTAATGATGTTTGTCACATCTTTCTTTTGTTCACATCTAAACGAGGATGTCAGCAGACGAGCACTCTTTGCAAAGCTGGGGATTGAAGGGCAGTTGCAACCAACCTGCATCTCAGAGATGCATTAAACCCAGCATTTTGCAGTAGTTGACTTCTCTAGATCAGCTGAAGGAAAAGTGCCTTGCCCAGGGGCACAGAACGACTTGGAAACATTAATCATCTGATCATTGCACGCTGCAATTATCTATCAGGGTTTAATGCACAGAGTAGAGTGGTGCACTGTTAGAGGTTGTGTAATGGGTAAACCAAATATTTATAGAATTCACAGTATGTTTTCTTGCTAGAGAAATCTGAAACTAAAATAATCGTACAGTAATATTAACATCTAATTCAGCTTATATAAAAACCTAGTCAGCCGCAAGGGTTGTTTTATTGTGAAAGGCTAATTCACTTCTGCTCAGATAACCATCACTCTACAGATTTCTTTAAACATTAAAAACCAAAACACTAAAATTGTGTTGCAAGGTGTGAGGCCATAACGATACACAGTGACAATGCCAGCGGCTGACATTTTTGGGTAGTTCATCTCATGCACCACTTAATGAGTATGGATTTTCTCTCTGTTCAGCTCCTCGTGGCCTCTGGACCTGTGATTAAAACACTAACAAATTACATCCTGGGCTCACCTAGGACATCATCTTTGTGAAGCAACCAGAACAATGTACGATGAGTATGACAGGAGGGAGGTTAAGTACTGCAGTTACACCCGTCATGTTGTAGTATTGTAAAGTGCAGTTCTTTTCAGAAATTGATACCTGTGCTATAAGATTACTTCAGAAGTCAGTTTTGCTAATAAAGTCCTTTCTAGCATCACAAGAATAATAGTTTGAAAACTGATACCAGCACCAGATTCAATATAATAAGATGAAAAGTTAATATATAGTATCTTACCAATATGAGTCCTGATATGAGGGAGGAAGTGCCCGTCAGAGCCACGTAAAACTTTGGGGTGAGGGTGTTGAGAAACATGCTTACTGTGAAGGAGAAACAAGACAGAAAGATTAGGGTTAAAGCTTAATATCAAATAAAAGAAACGCTCTCTTCTTCACCAAATGGGAAAACTTGGGAGAAGATATTTGTAGAATCAAATGCTGGATGATCATATAAAACTAGGACATGTCTACAGAGAAGACTAATAAAAGTCTGCAAGTAAAACATCAAAAAGACTCAACATTCAAGGCCAGTTGTTTTTCCAAGACTTGAAAGCTTCATGAAAAAAAGAACACATCATTCACATATAGTGTTTGGCATTTCCCAGAGATCCCTGCTGCTCAGACGTGAAATTACACAACACCGGGGGACCAGCGTAAGCTTCAGCTCCAGAGTGAGGGAGCGCTGTGGGTAAGAAACCAGGGAGGAAACTAAGCTATAACTGTCAGCCTTTGCTGAAACACAAGAGTCCCAAGCAATTCACAAAAACTCAGCAAGCAAAAATAACTGAGCATGGAAAATGTCATGTAGATGGAGTGCAAACAAGGGTGCAGTAGTTGGCCTTGAAGTCTGAGTACTGCAGGGAGCAGGAGGCTACACATCCTTGCAACCTGCATTTTATTCACACTGACTGAGCTCATGCCAGGTTGAGAGATGAACCATTGTATCTACTACTCTAATCAGTGCATAAACAATGACGTGAAGAACTTAAAACTGCATTTCTTATCATTGTGCAATGTATTATGAATTAACAGAAAATGAATCAATTAAATAATAATTTAGGATAAATTGCAAGAGTTTTCCATTTACAGCTTCTCAAATCGGCTTTCTTTTTTTTTATTTGACTTGACTTTCAATTAGGTCAATTTTATTACATCATCCTCTGCATTATAACCCTAATTTGTTACTATTTCCTGTCATTATTTAGGTTTATAAATTTGACACCTTCAAAATTATAATTCATCAATTAATCTAGAAGAAATCTGCAGATTAATCAAAAATGAAAATGAAAAGCATCAAATGAACGATGCTTAACATGAGCAATGTAACAATCAAGCAATACTAATGGGGGATGTCATGATCACATTCTTTGTACCACATTTTTTTTAATTTTTCAATCTACAGTATTAAAGCTTTATATATGGCCCTTTACGATGCAGATATACCTCAACAAATGTATTTCTCTACAATGCATGATGTAATTTTCTGAGTTCTTCACGACGTCACTTATAACAAATGATGAAGAATAACTGTCAGACCATTAAAACCTTTATATCTTCTATCTATCCCAATTATTTGCAGAGGTATTTGGGGTTGTGTGTATTCTGGACCATATTTTGACTGACCTCCGAAGTAATATTCCAACCAAGTCTGGTGAAACCCAGCTAATTCAGTGGGCAGGGTAGAAATAAATAGCTGCATAGAAGTTTTCTGAAATAATGAAACAAAATCTTGGATTTCTATCTGATGTATTTCTGAGTACCTCATATACTATGGACTGCAAAATATTACAACTCACAATCAATGTGTAAAATTAATTAAGACTCACGTCATTATCATCATCAATAATTATGACACATGCAAAAGTATTCCTATTCTACAAGGAAAGGACAGTAGATGTGTCAGAGATGTCCCTGCACTACTGTCCGGTGGACCACATTTATTGGCACTGCTGCAAGCTAGTTTTTTGGAAGGGATCACTGTGACTGAGGCGGTTTTTAAATGCTTGTGATAAAATTGTGCCTGAAGGGCGAAACAACAATCTCTCTCTCATCTGTTTTCAGTTTGGTTTTTCATTTACACAAACATCTCTTTGAGAAAGAGAAAAAAAAGAAAAAAAAGAAGCACTGATAAGTAAATTGAAAGCTTTGACCTTTCTGTTGCTTTTCAGAGAACTGTCTATCGTTTTGAATCTAACAACACTGGCTTGTTTTTCAGACTGCAATTTAATTTCTGATGAATTCTGATCATAAAGGCCTGCTTTGTTGGGCAGGATGCAGGTTACGAGGAGCAACATCAACAGACTGATTACCCAGAAAAACTTCATAGGCGAACAAAAAAGCAAGCTAATGTGACTACAATTACATCGCAGGGATAGCATCTGAAGAACGTCCTGCTTGGAGAGATTAACTGCTAAATGACTTGTATCACACCTCAAACCAATCTTTGCATCTACTTGCAGAGAAACGCAAACCTGGAGGCGTCAGAAGTTACAATCTGTTGGTCTAAAGATTCTTCTATGTAAGACTAAATGTGTCTGAGAGCTTGTGTGGTTGGTTTGTGTCAGTGAACAGGGAAACGCCAGTAGGAAAGATTTCTTTCATCACAACTGACAGGAATATCTGTGAAAACTACAAATATACAGCACAGATGAAAAAGAAAAGTGAAATGTCTTTACCAGTAAACTGGGACTATGGATTCCCCTAATGTTTGGTAACATCCCAGAATGTATCATTAATTCTGCTGGTGGCGAGAGGTGACCTCCCCCTCCTGCATTAGGACCGCTGCAGGATTCTGAGAGCGTTACTAGAAGATACTGAACTGATAGGCCCCAGTATTTTAGTGGGGGTGTTGGGTACATGGAGTCAGACAGAGAGGATGTGGCGGTTGGGACAAAGACCCCACTCAGATGAACCCCAGCATCACAGACGCACACACACGTGCATCAACCAAGTGCAGCTGGAGAGCTATTCATTGCTGTGAAGTGGGGGCTCTCGTCTTAGCAGAAAAGGGTCTTTCAGTATGGCCGTGGTGAAACATGCCTCACAGCTGCCGTCAGCCTGCACGGAGGATACTGCCTCCTGGATGGCAAAGGCTTGTCTCATCTTCTAAGCCAAAGCCTTTTTGCCTTGATTGTCTTTGTGCATTCAAATTAAATAAAATAGCAGGGCAGGTACAATCCATAATGGTCATTCCATGTAAAATCCTCACACTTTTCGACCACACTGTCACAGATAGTAATGACATTTTTAATGCTCAAATGAGAAACATGTGAAACCAAAATGTCCATGTGGTTAAATACTAATTAAGAGATAGATCGGCTAATGAATTCACACAGCAATGGTTTTCATATTGTTTTAAAGCAAATTTTTCTATCTAAACAATACCATCCGTAATATAAAAATGTAATATGTTTCAAAATAGGTTAAATGTTTACCAAAGTTGGTTTATAAAGTCTTCAAGTCTTCCATAAAGTTTGGTCATTGTTTTTGAGATATTACTTATCTGAAGAGGCATCACATCACTAATTCCTTACAGTACACTGTTATTGAACAGCAGTTAGTGATCAGTGCACATCAGGTACTTGCAAAATACTAATGCACTATGTGTAGACAGACTTCCTGGTCACTGGATAGTGTGCTCAAAGAAATACAACACTAGTGGAATCTTAATTCTTAAACTGGAAATTGTTGGGTCCATGTATTTCTCATGTGACCAATTCAGCATGTCAAATTTCACTAAGATCTGTGACAGTGCAACCCAAAAGTGTAATGATTTTTCACCAAATAATCCGTAAGACAAAAATGAATCCAAAATTGTAATATATATGTTAAAATAACGATTGAAACGATTAATCAGTTGATACAAAATGTTCCTGCTTTTCTGTTATCTTAAGCAGGATAATGTGGTTTTCTGCAGGCAGACAAGTCCAGGCATTTAAAGCTACTACAAGGAGTGAAAAACAAATGTATTGAGTTCATGACACACACCTGCTGTAAATGGTTGCTGTTGCTCCTTGCGGTTAATCCGACCCGACCACAGACATTGAGAATAGTTCAGAGGCAGCAATATTAAAATAAGACTGTTTCATAACCAGTTAAACTTTAAAATGTCATATTGGTCATGAACATTTATTTATATTATCAAGAGATTAACTGATAACTTAAAGTTAGTAGTCGTTGCATGAACAGACAGGTCTTCATTCCTTGACTGGAAGTCCTGGAATCAAGTCCCAGTAACAGACATCATTCATCCTCCTTGTATGATTTCATAACATCACCCTCAGGGTAGAGTTATAACATTGATTCCTATTTGGAGATCAACTCAGTTTCAAACTAATTGAACCTAAAATGTAATCAAGCCTCAATTTCACGCAATTAACTTAGAATCAGAACAAGGTGTCAGATCCCGAACAAAATGTCCCAGTGTCACAGTGATAGAGTTTAAAAAGATAGTCATGTAATCAAAATGGTTTTTACAAGTGCTTAAAGCTGTTCAGACTTTCTAGGAATATGAAGTTCTTTCTAGAGACAATTATGAAGAACTTAAATAACAGTCTGAGCTTTGTATGAAATTCAGTGCCTGCCCGAAAGCAGCTTTGCTGGCTCACATCGAATCATGTGTCCTGTTGTCACTGAATCACCAAATCTGACCTGCTCACCCTCTGCAAATATCTCTGGATCAAAGAAACAAGCCAAAAGTTTTAAATACTTCTTGCTTCTCCCTAATAAAGCACCTAGAGCATTTATCTACAACTATATTAAACAGAGAAAAGCTACAAATCCTCATGAAAAGCTGGCAATGTTGAAAACCTTTTCAATCAGTTATCAAAATTGAAGCTAATTAATTGATTTAGGTCTAAAAGTCATTGATTCATCCAACAATCTTTTTTCTTGTGAATACATTGGTCTATCAAATACTTTACATTTCTTCTCAAATTACCACTAAATGAGGCTAACTACAGCCTCATGCAACCTTTCAGCTCTAAATCAACTGACAAAAAAAACAAACAACAATTTTTAAATGGAGGAGACTATTTCTCTTTTGCCATTTTTATTGCTGGGCTATGATTCAAACTCGTGACCTTTTCTGTTGCCACAAGTTCTCTTCCCTACCTCTTTGGCAGCTAGCACTCCTGCGAGCATGTTGGGAGGATGAAGTGAGGAATTGAAGGGACAAATTCTAACAGACAGACTCAAGACTAAATGTCACCGGGAGACAACAGGAGACGTAACCTTTCTTGAAGCGGGGACGGTTGACAGACCGCTGGCCTGACTGGAATGATAAAAGACACCCACTGAGACACAAAGAAACACGCACACATTCAAACATATAATCACACTCAAGAATGCACAGTCACACACACATACAATTATGTCCCTTAACAACAAAACAGAACAAACAGAAGGTTTTATAAGTATTAAAGAAAACTGCCACTAATATTACTACCATCACATGTTTTAGTAGGCAGTTGCATAAACTGCCTTACAAAGGACATTACTTAAAATAACTTAATAATTTATGTTCAAGAGACTCGAAGGTATAGTTGGAACACAACCGAGTGTAATATAACACACTTGTTTCTATCTTTCATGCTTTTATCCTGTATTATTTTATTGTAAGGTGACCTTGGGTGACTTGAAAGGTGACTCCAAATAAAATGTATTATTATTATTATAAAAATATCATGTGGCAATGGAAAAACATCTATCATTTCACATGATGCCTTCATCACCTAATTCGCTGTGATGCTAATCACTCTTGTTATGTCCATCCACAGAACATGGATGCTGATAGGAAATTTGCATGTAGGTAACACAAACAATAATGACAACTATAATAATAATTGTATCTTATATCACAGAGCTGTCTCCGGAACAGACTCAACAGACGTGGCGTCTTTTGCACTTCTGTCCGTCCTGGGAGAGGGATCCCTCTTTTACCATCAATACTAGAAAACAGTACAGAGCCACAACAGTAGCCGCGTGCTCAAAACAAATCCCAGACTCGGATATTGTCTGGGATTTTGCCTACGACACCACGTATGGCAAGAAAATCGTGAATATGAAGAACACAACAACTGGTGGTATAATGTAACATCTGCAAAGACATGGACACAATTTACACAACTGAGTAAAGGTAGAAGTAATGAATGACAATACCTGAAGATGATCTCTCATAGATCTTCTAGAGAATAAAGATTGCTGACAGCTGTTAGTACAGAAGGCGGATAATTATATTAGTGAAATAAAATGAGAAAACACCTAAAACAATTAATGACGTATCCCAAAAAACAGCAGTCGATGGACAATACATTTGTCCCATCACCCCAACCCAAAAGTCGACAAGACCTCAAACAGCCAGCGTTACTAGTTGGACTTGAAAATGGCTTTTGTAAATACAGCTGTCCTACACGTGTTACATATGAAGCTCGAATGTGTTTGATATTACAATGTCTGCCAAAAGAACAGTATAAAACGGAGTCCTGCTGTAATGTGGTCCTGAGTGAATACGACGGCTTCTCTACATCTGAATAGGGGTTGAGATGGACAGATGAAAAGTGGTATGGGGATATTATCAGTATGTTTGATTGACTGAAAATACATCTAAAGTCTGTTTGAAATCTTAACATTTCAGAGCATGAAGTAATCATCCATTAATCCCATCATTGGAGTAAGAAACATGAGGCAAAGGTTGGAGCTACAGCTGCATCCTAACCTGGTTTGTAAAGTCACTCTGGCTCAGCTGCTCATGCCTAAAATGTCTGTTGGCAAGGCCGATTAGGTGCTTATGTGGCTGGCCCTGACTGATGGGACTGTTAGCAGAACCTGTCTGGGTCTAACTACCTCTGTTGACCTTTGAGCAAAAGAGTGTGTAGCCAACATTTGTCACATTAGTGATGGTCGGCAATGTAGTCTGTGTGATGTGTAAAATGTATTACTAATCAGAGTCTGATTCCCCAGTTCCTCCAGTCCACGTATCCAAGTGTCGAAGAAACTTAATAACAAATTACCCCAGTATACCATTGTGTCTGTGTGGTAACGACATGAAGTGTAAAATGCTCTGAGGGGTTGATAAGAATAAAAAAGTGCTGTGTACATGCAGTCCATTTACCATTTATATGAATAACACTGTTGGATGCTAGACAAATTCTCAAATATGGCTCTTGGATGCACCGACAAGAACAACAATAAGAACAAACATTATAGCCGCAATTTGTGCATTAAATTACATGTTGAAGTATTAGCAGCACTGCTAAATACATCCTAACCAAATGTATGTTCAATATAAATAAATATCAACCAAGGACAAATCCTTTGTATATATATATTTCGAATTTGGACCAACTGATTCAGTGCACCAATCAGGTGCTGATACTGACATATTTTACTTTGGAGTGACATAGTCCATGTACCCATATTGATTTCATGGTCTTGGATTTTTTATCTAGCATAAAATATTTGAAAATGCAATTTAGATCCCATTAATTGTTCTAACACAACTACATATATTAGTACTTAAAAACTTCTTCAAAGATCTCCAGATATCCCCACTCTTTTAAAAATGTTTGTAACTAGTTTATAGAAATCTGTTGGTTGATAATACATTGCTCCGCTCTTGATTTGTTGCAGTATTGAAAAACATTAAAGCAGTTGCCATAGCAATTTGCAATCCTATATCCTTATCTGAAGCTTAACCTAGTTCAAATAAATAGCTTTTATATGTAGGCATTTTTAAAATATTTTTGCTATATCAAAAGCATGTTGTTTACTACGGCCTCATGCAACCTTACACATAATACCTTTAATACCAAGAATAATAATAATGATGATAACAATTATAATAATGAATTAAAGGAAAGCAGTTTAAATTATTAACACAAAGGAACATCATCCTGAATTTGTCAAATTGTTTAAAATCTTGTCTTCAATGATATATCTTTTAATGATGCAATTATCCTTGCTAACTTAAAGGAATTAATTTTATTGATTTATTAATTAGTGTTGGTTAAATTATTTGTCTAGAAAACAGCAACATAATGTCATTTATTTTAACCATTATTGTCTTCTTTTGGTAAAAACTGATTTTGATTCCACAGCTTTGTTCTCATTGTTCAATGTCGGTGATGCACTCTAAACATAAAAATTGCTTTGTTGAGCCCCAAAATGCTTAGGCATTATCATTTATCACTTTCATTTTATGTATTTTATTACAACAGGAAAGGGGAGAAGAGAAAAGAGGCTTTAGTTATAGATTTTTTTGGCTTTTCTTGCCAGCTGATAGAAAAGGCAATTCAATGGCTGTTTTCAATCCAAATAGCAACCAAGATGTTGTGCTGGATTTTGCAAAGGCAGACAAAGTCTGTCAAGCAACCTTTTATTTCTAATTATTTCCCATAACCACAGAGAATAAAAGAAAAACAAACACATGGGACATCGGCAGAAATAAATACAAAGCTTGAATTCTGATCCCTTTCACTGCCCTGTGTAAACACAGATATCAGCTAATGAATACTTCACACTAACACAGCTATAGCCTACTACTAAGACATAAAGAGGCAAGCAACACACGCGCAAGCACACACACACCAAACAGCCAGCAGGCCTTCGCCCACGCGCTGAGCAAACCCTCCACTTCATGAATATCAATACAAAATGTACAGGGCCACCTGCTGTACACAATACAAAGGCCATTTGCAAGTGAAATATCAGAAACACAGCTAAGGTTCAGTTCCTGACTACCCAGCAGAGGACCAAATGAAGCCACCAAATTACTTACCTTCCATTCCACTGACACATCCACCAGAGCCACCTTCAAACTAACAAGGTCTTTTGAATAAAAATATCTTTGTTAATGACACAGTGAAGGTGGATATTTTTTCCACCACAAATCAGAATTGTGTTTCTCCACAGACAGTCCTCCTCCACAGAGCAGTGTAAGCAGAAGCTACTCGTCTTTCATAGAGCACATTTACTAGTGGGGCCCCTGAAACGGTTAGCTTTTCTTGATTGGCTGCTGTCTGTGAGTGACAGCAGGCCAATACAATTGTGAGCCGACTCTGTCATTCTCTCACTTTAGTAACCCAGTAGAATAAGGAAAGGGAGGGGGTTCTGTAGATACCAGTCCAGCCAATCAATAACATGGATTTTAATGAAGGGGGATCAGGGGCGGGATGCTCCTTAGACTTCTGCTGCAGAGGTAACCATGACAACCCTTAAATGGCCCTACAAGAAAATGGATGAAGAAGCCTGCTCAGTGTAGATGTACAGATAGGCAAGGCTCTGCCATTCAATCTTGTGTTTACTGTAATGGAAAACAAATTATTATTTGTTTTTTAATCCTTCCAGAGAATATATATTCAGATTTTAAGCAACAGCTATTTGACATAGTACAGTTAATCACAACACTCAAGATTCTACTCCTAGCATTGAACCAGTCTTCGAGATTGTCAGTGACCGGTTCAATGTAGAAATTGGGGAGTTAACATCTTTTCTCTAGAGCCCCTGTACTGCAGTCGGTAGGAGAGGAAACATTATCATTTGCTTTCACCCGACACAGAATTTCCCACTTGATCCGCTGATTAGATGAGCAACCTACTGGTCACAAGGCACTTTGTTTCTTTTTTCCGCTTGCTAAGATAGGACAACAGGGGAGAGAGCAGTGAAATTAAATGGCTGACAAGGTTAGCTACAGTTCTATGCTAGCGTTTGAGCATGATGATGACAAATGCGGTGATTTCCCTCTACGAGATCCCACTGCACTGATTTCATTAACGCTGCGCTTCCTTGAAGATCCACAAATAATTTTACGCATGCAGTCTTCACCAGAGGCCCTGTTCATACCCCTAAAAGGAATGAACAACTATGGTGTTAACTAGGGCAGAGGGCAAAATTGGGATAATGAATAGGAGGCAAACTAAACCTGCGCCTCAATTTTACAGTACAATCAAGAATCCAGGAGTCAACACTTACAGCTCGACTAGAAATTATATAGCCACGCATATAGCTGCTGCGTTAACAGCTGAACAGTGGTGTTTGGGGAGTGCAAACACCAACAACACTGACAGACTGTAAAATTATTATCTCCATAATTTATTCCTCCTTTTATACAAGACCTGTAATTTGAATACAATCATGCAGAAGAGAAATTAGACGCTTTCTTTGTTTTGTAAGGGAAGAAGAGGTTTTCGAACCTCAAGCTCCCCTTCTGTTGTGACTCAACTTCAATCCTTACCTCAGCCATCCACACCGGGAGGTCCAACTCATCTAACAGATTTATTGATAACAATCAAAATCAGTCTGATGGTTTGTATGGTTACTCGTATCAAGTTCTTCTATCTTTTTTATCAGCCCTCCGATAACATTATCGGAGGGCTTCATTTTGCAGGATAGCAAGGATTTAACAGGTCGCAAGGATGAATATCAATTTCATAAACTAGGACGTTGTCTGAGCATTGTACTGGTTGAGCACCACAGATTTTTTAAAAGCTGGTATCAACACGATAAGTGCAGATATTTATAATTTTGCATTTGAACATTGCAATGAAACTTAATACCACATGAAACGGCGATTGTTTACTGATTATATCGCTATTATAAATCAAATAACCAGAAAACCTTTTAGCACATTTGTGTTTATGTACAGTTTTCTTATGTACAAACATTTTTTTTAATGCACGAAATTGATTTTACTTGCTTGTACAATCACCCTGTACTGCACTTTACAGACCAGCTCCTGAGACTTTGATTGTATTATTCATGCAACCTCTCCTACAGAAAAGGACATACTGGCTCTGTTGTCAAGCTTAGATACCTGGGTCCTGATGTATGCATGTTCAAAAAACATAATTGTTCCAATTCCGCACATAAACTGGTAAAAGAACGTGCCATGAGAACTTGCGCACCTCACACATACTTCAGCTCCAGTTTTCTAGAGCCAACTGCCTGTGAAAGGATAAGGACATCAAACATCCACCGCTCATCCTTTGAGCGGGACGGGGGAGAAGCCAGATCCAGTTGACACTGGGCGAGAGGCTGGGTACATGCTGAACAGATCTCCAGTCTATTACAAGACCAATATACAGGTACAAAACGATTTACTCTCAATGTCACATATACAGGCAATTAAGCTTTGGACTATGGGAGGAAGCCGGGGTACCTATACAAAAACCCAAGTGAACACCAGGAGAACATGCAAACTTCACACATCCTGCCACCAAGCAGGAACATGTAAAATATAAGAGTATGGTTGTTTTTCCACTTTGCCTGAATGGATGAATTTCAAACAAACTCATTTATAAACTTAATTATCAGTTAAGGACTGTATTATTCTTTCCATTTCCATTTCAGCCATTATTTCAGTAATCTTTAAATTCTATATTTATATGTGAGGTAGGTTGATAAGGATATCTGAGATAACACAGCCATGACGGTTTACAGATACGTTGGATAAATTAGTAAGACACAGGCACAGTGCTGTTCGAGGACCTTGTCGAAGTGACAAAATAGGTTTTGCTGTGTACTTCATGTCCATGACAGGAGGAGCAAGTGGTTGTTGAAGAGCATTTCTACATTAATGTATGGCAAACTGTCAGGTGGACATGGGGCTTGTGCATGTGCGCGGTTCCACAGTGATTGAGATTTATTTAAACAGATCTATGAAGTTTCTAAATTAATTCTTCGCAATGAATGGGAATAATTCAAAGGGTATACATGGTTCTGTCTATGTGTATACACTCATTTTCTGCATCATGGTCTCAGGCTGATTCACTGCAGTAATACTAGTGTATCTTAATTGAGGTTTCAAACATTTCTAAAATGAAGTTAGCTTAAATCACACCTAGTGAAACAGCAATACCTTCCAACTGGCGGATACTTTTACATAGCAGGCCATGCAATATCAAGAGTTTGTATGTCAACAATCAGGATAGAAACCCTTATTGCAACAAGAATGGTGACTAAGCACAATCAACTTAAGATTCAAAGTTTGGGGAACAGTGTGTACATGCTTAAAATGTTTTAAGAGCTTGCAGTGATGCAGTCAGTGATGACTGAGGTTCAGAAGTCATGAGCATGAGAATACATTAGAGACTCATTCATGAAATATGAAATAAAATCTGTGCAAAGAATCCATTATCAAAAATAAAATAAATTGTTTGGCTTGTTAACCTTCCAGCCACTATATGAGCTCAGGAGACAAAAATAGCAGAAGTCAGCAGTTACCACAGAAACCAGATCACTCTGCAGTTTTGCCGTTCTTACGGGGGGTTACCACAGCAACAGAGACAGCTGGTTGCTGTCAGAGAGTTTGGTTTCATCGAATGGCCAAAGTCAGTAAGTACCTTATTCTGGTCTTGGGCACCAACAGTGCAACAAACAAATACCACACACAATCTTGAGCCTCCTCAACGTGACTGTTCAAAGCCATTAGTGGCTTATCTCTGCATTTCAAGTGGATATGATCCTGTCAGGCAATAGACAAAATAATATCTAGCTTAAACATCAACATAATGGCAAGTGATGAAATAGCACTTATACTATGTTGGAGAGATATGACTAAGGTAGGGCCCCCAGCCATACTCCCACAATCCAAACATGCCTCCAATTGCCATTTGCATTACCCTGAGCTCATCCACGTCAGAAGGCATAATGTTGGCAAACTAAAATTAATCTGACACAGAAATAGACTGTTCGAAAGTTAGTCGCACATTCAGGTATCAGGCAGTAACTGAATAGTAGATTGGAGACGCTTTTTTATCAGACCCCTTCACTACTAAACATAATGGTCACTGCGAGTTCCAGAGATCATGTGTACAGATGGTAGAAAGCAGTTTGAGCTTTACAGCAGAAGGCTTGACTGAAGCTTCTCCTCAGTGAAAGACACAGAGGCATCTAAAGGTCTTTATTCTGCAAGAAAACAAGATGCTCTGGTCTAATGAAACAAAGATTGAACCAGGTGGTGTGAATTCTAAGCATCCTCTTTGAAGAAAACCAGACACTGTTCATCACCCGTCTAATATCATTCCAACAGTGTGGCATGTTGGTGGCAACATCATTATGTTGGGGTGTTTTTCAGCAGTAGGTACAGGAAGACTGGTAAAGGTTGAGGGAAAGAAAACAGAGATGTCTTTAATGAAAACTGGTTTCAGCTCCCACAATGTGTGAGAATGCATGGCAACAGTTGACAGGTGTAAAACTTTAACAAACCCATGTATTTAATGTCTGTATTGACCGGAGCCCTGACTTGAACCCAATGAAACTCTAGAAATCTGAAAATGCTGAGAATATACAGTAGTAGATGCACTAGGTTGGAGAAGAGATACAGTATAGCCGAATTATTTAGAGGTAAAGATGAACTAGACCCAGAAGTTAACGTTTAGTGGAAGACTGTAATCCCAAACCCTCTGTTATTCTCTAGTAAAGGTATTCAATGCCCCCAAATATATTTGCAAAGTCTTATACACTTTATAAATGAATCACACTAAAAGCCTTTATTTTTTAAACTGAACCAAATAAAACTTTGGCAACAGCCCAGAGGCAGTTTAAAGACTTGAACAGTCCAGCGTGTTGGAAGCACCATCTTTGCAAGTATGTGCGAGTGTTGCTAAAAAAGACAAACCGCTAGAAGTTAAAAGCGAGACATTCTAAAGCAAACCCAACCTGCACTCAGACAAGGTCAACAAAGTATCACATTAATGAGTGACTTGGCAAAAAGCTTTGTGAACGCCTTGTTTGTTTTCATTCATGTGTTGTACTGCTTAGGGGATTAATAATATATACAAAATAATTACAAAATATCCATGTACTGTGCAGTACAGTGAAAGTCAAACATTCATCAACCAATAGTTTCAGCCAAATGTGCTCTGCAGGGATTAATACGAAAATAAAAAAGGAAAGGTTGATTGGTGGACTGAATTATCCCTTATACAGAGCTATGAGATTGAAATATCTCGACTTATACACAAAGACGTGGGAAACATTAACTGTGTCACTTGCTAAGTAGCAAATGCTAGTGGACGCTAAGAAGTCATTTTTACTCGTCATTGCCTGTGTGGCATGTTGTAAGCAATCTGAAAACCCTAAATATAACCCATAATTAATTTAATTATTATCTCACAAAGTCCAAGAAAGTGAAAACATTCCAGGATTCGCCCCCTGCACCAAAATTGTATATCTTCTTCCTGATACAGACCCCATCCTTCCACCTAGTTTAATGGTAATCTGTCTAGCGGTTTTTGAATGATCTTGCTTACAAACACCAACCAACAAAGGATAGGGGTGAAACCATAACATAATTAGTGGAGGTAACTACAAGCTATGTTACACCCCAGCAGCACTGTAGGGTCATGAGTAGATGTGTACAACCCCAGTGGAGCCCTGCACTTAAGCATCCAAAGCTAAGGGGGTAGAGTGAGCGTTCTCCAACAATAAGGTTGCCGGTTCAATCCCCACTCTTCCCCATATGCATGCCGAAGTGTCCTTGGCAAGATACTGAACCCCTAAATGGCCCCTCATAAAATTTGAGTGTACTAAAAATGTAAGTCGCTTTGGACAAAAGCGTCAGCAAAATGACATGTAATGTAATAATGTAATGCCAGGTCACTGTTGGCCCCTTCAGTTCCTGTCAAGGCTAAGAAGATAGATGGTCCTCCACCACAGTTTGACATCAGATCAACATTTCCTGAGGACTGACTAAATTCGCTGAGGTGCATTTATTTTAACTGAAAGTAACTGGTTTTAATGTGTACTGAAATGTATGTAATACAATATTCACTTCATCTCTCCCTCATCATCTGTCATGGTGTGTTGTAATGATAAAGTTTAAATTACTTTTAAAGAAGACAAATTAATCAATACACCTCAAGGCCGGAATAAAATACAACGGAATGAACTGCAAGTACTGACCTCCATTTTGATACAGTGTAGGTTTATTGTAAAGCTACTGATTCATCACTTTATTCCTCATAACATCCTTCAAGTCCCAGGCCAAAGGAAAGAGAACATGCAACAGAATGCAGCTGCCATTCACCCAAACCTGCGTTGGACTGATGGCCTCAAAAGAGAGCAGGATTTGGATGTGATGACTGAGAGCGTTTGTGGTGTGTGTAAAGGCCGGCGCATGCTTCTGCGTTTTCAGGGAGACGCAAGCGCAAGAGCCCCTTGCAGGGTTACATAGCCCTTCTTGCGTGCTTATGTGCGTCTCCCAATTTGAACTATACAGCACAGCTACGCAAGCCTCACACAGCCCGCAAGGCTGTGATTGATCTGCTAACTACATCCTCTGCGGAGGCATAATTATTCGACGATCGAGTAATTGATCATTAAGAATTTCCTCGATAACATTATTTTTACATCGAGGAAAACTATTGCATGTTCGCTATGTGTCGGGAGGATGGAATATCCGAGTTGCCCTGAACGCAGCACAGCGAGGATAGATAGATAGATAGATAGATAGATAGATTACTTTATTCATCCCCGAAGGGAAATTAAGTAGATGTTAGCAGCTGTAGCAAGCAGCCTGGAGCTAGCCTCCGCTGCTCGCTCGGCTTCATATCCGCACACGGACCCTCAGTCCACGGGGAAGGGAACCCAGACAGACCCGGGTCTACGCTGTGTTTTTTATATTTTCACTGCATTTTAATATAGCCTTTAAATAGTGAATTTTAATTCAAAAATATTAATGATTAATCGAAAATCTATCGTTAATTCTCCCGACGATCGATTAAGACCATTTAATCGAATGCCCATCTCTACTGCGGAGTCATGTTTTCCGGTTTCATGCCCCATAATACTGGCAGAAACCACGGAAGATTTAGAAGAACGAATATGGACCAAAATAGAAGAGCGTTTGGGAGAAGAGATCCGAAAGTATGTCCACTTGTATTACCTGTCATCAGGAACAAATTTGTCCGCCAGAAAAAGACTATGAGGAGCAGCAGTGGCGATGTAAATAAACAGTCGACGACGACTGCCACAAACAAAGAGGGCGTCTCTAAGGTCGTCCTTCGACCAAAAACGTTACTCCGCCTAGTGCTCTGGCGGTGAATTGCTTTGCAACACGCGCAATCCTTTGAGAACCATAAATTAAAACGAGTCCGTCGACACAACTGCGAGAAAAGCCGCAGTTGCAGAAGCATGTGCCGGCCTTAACTCTGCATCTATGTTTAAGTGCTGCTGATTTTTGAAAACATAGACGAATATTAATGAAATGCCACACTCGATGAAACCTTGGGGAATATCCTTTTAGAAAATAAAAACTTGAATCCAAGTCAATTCAGCTTCTCCAAAATACAGACACGTACAGTTTGTGCTATTCTGTCATTCATCGGCAAAATTTGCAGACAAAAGGTACAAGACATTTCTTTGCATTTGAACTTTTATTTCACCTTTTGTTCAAATTGCAGAAAAACAGGGTTGGCTGATTGGAGGTAATGAGTAATTATGTCTCACTAGCTGGACAATCCAGGTGGGACCACTTTGCAATCTATACAAACACTTTATAAGCAGGTTTTGAAAATACCTATGAAAAGCAACCAAATTATTTTAATCACTATAAAATGTGAACTAAATATGGTCTCATGAGTTGGGAAAATATGGTCAAATTTGTAGAGATTTCCTTGTTTTTTTTTAAATATTTAAAAATCTTTCGAAGGTGGCTCCCCCTCCACTCAATGTGTTTATTAAACTTAACCAAACGCATCAATAACAGCTACCACCAGAGGGGATTGTTGAATACCATCAATCTTTTCCTATCGAGCAGCATATACCTATAACAGATTTTCCAATTCTGTAAAACAATGGTTACTGAATACTCAGATGGAATAGACTTGTTACTGTTAATCTTATTCACCTTCTCTGTGTACTTTAATGTAAATTGTGGAGTTTTTTTTATAATATATATATATTGTCTGGTGTTTGCTCTGTTTCTTTATTTGTCTGTTCTCGTCTCCTCAACCTGTATGAGACAGCAGATAAAAATGTGTCTAAGAGACTAACTCTTTTATATTAATATGAACATACTCATTAATTAATGTGCAATGTCCCTTTTAAATAAATAAAAGGAAAAAATGTAGTGTAGTATTTGGCTGTGCTGGAGAGGATACACATGTTGGACGTGATTTCCCTAGCATTAACTCCCTACCATCGGCCATTTCTTAAAAAACGGAGAACAGAGTCTTTGGCAACTCCTTCCATCCTGAAATGTTTGTTTTCTTTAAGCTTTTTTGAGTTTTGTGTCCATAGCGTGTTAGAAGCGTCATCAACTTACCCACTCACTCACAGTGAACCCTCCGGATAATAGCTGCTGGGCTCAGTCTGACATTATACAGAGTTTTTATGAGGGTGCTAGCATGGGAAACTCCCAAGTATGTCCACAGCAGCTGACTTGGACATTTGCGTTCTCACATACATCCCCTCCAATGCATGTCTGAAAGCAGCTGTAAATGAGGGTCTGTCCAAGTCAAGTGAATGCTTGACCAACGTCCCTGCAAGGACTGCAAACTATTAAGGCTTTGAACATAGCTATGGTAAAGGTCAGAATTAAAGAATTAGTCTCAAATAAAATCCAAAAAACAAGGCCATGGTAAGGTATTATTTGTCTATAAATAAAGTTATTGTAATGGCATATCATCTTTTTCCAGTGAAAATTCCTTTGTCATTAAAGAAAAACTTTCTTAAGGTGTCTAAATTTGTTATCTGTTGCAGTGTCTGCTGAAGCAGTAATGGCTGCTCAGAAACAAACATGGTTCCAAGCTGTAATTACTTGAGCATTGCTAGAAGAGAGCCTGTGACTCAAGCATTCATTGCCAGTGACTGCTTAATGTTATTGTTGTGCATTTGATAATACAAATCTTGAATCTTGAACAAGGCAATTCCAATGAAATAGCCAATAAAAGGGGCTCCACTTACCAGTGAGTGTTTCAACAAATGCTGGCGGATTTAATTGCTAAACCTACAGAGGTGAATTCATTAAGCTTTAGCCCGTTTCCGTCCATCTCTTTGGCCCAGGTAGTCTCAACAAGTAAGAATGAAGAAAAAAAAACAAAGCTGCATAAAAGAAAGTGGTGTGAGAATGTTTAAACAATAACTCTGGGATTATTAAGCACCACAACAACTTAATAAGTTCATAATTTACGATATGTAATGCTAGTTAGAGCTTGTTATCTGCCGAAAAAAGCCACAAAATGCCTATATTTCTTCAATGCAGTATTATAAAAGACAACACAATAAGTACACCTGTCCAGTCTTAAGTCAGATCCTGTGAACTCATTGACTAGCACTCAATAACCTCTGTGGTCTATGCAGTATGTGCATTGACTGAGGCCTGTCAGATAACCACTGCCAACTGGTTTGCTATTACAATACTCAACAAGTATGGTTTTCTAGCATACTTGGTCTAAGCTCCACATTCAGAGACACACTGGAGAAGCCTACAGCCCTATGCCAACACGCGACAGCAGAATGACAAATGCTCCATGATATATTAAACAACGAATCTCTGACAAAATACTTTGGGAATGCAAAACTGAAAATGATTGTCTAATTGTGAGGTGAAGCATTCAAATAATGGCCTTTCCAATTAAAATGTTGGAGATTGAATGCTTTAAGAACAATAAGAGAAAAGAAATAACCATTTAATATTTTTTTTATTATTCAAACTTGTATTCTTCTATCTTCTTTTATAAATTTATTAGCTCATCAAATTCAAATGCAAGAGACTGCAAAAAAACATAAGGCATGAGCAGAAAAGCGCATCATTATTTTATACTTTGATTACCACAACAGCCACAATATAATATAATCACTTAACCTACAGAATGTCGTCTAAATAAATAATAATTCCAAATATTTTTGTCAAATGTTTATGTAGTACTATGTCCAACCCCCTTTCAAAAGCTGAATGAGAACCCTGCCGACTAAAAACTTAAGACCATTTGCCTTCAACTAAGGTTTGAGATAAAATTAAGCTTGACCCTCAAATGACCTCAGATTTTGACAAGAATTCTGAATATCAAACCAAAACCTCAGGCAGGCTTTGGTGAAATGTGAGGTTTGATGTGTACCAATACTCCATGGTGTAATTTATTCACATCATTCTATCCTTGCATTTTCATAAACAAAGATTACATTCAGCTGCTCTGTGGAGAATTGCTGCTAGACAGCTCTCCACCACTGTAACCTGCAGGATGCTAACACACCACAGTCTTGGTTAGCTCTTATCCGACAATTAAAACAATAACTCACTTTTGGCTGTGACTGTATGGCAATGACAGAATCAATGCGATCAGCTCAGGCTTCCTTGAGCATTGAGCAGGTATTGGACTGAGGCATGGTATTGATCCAAGTGAAAGGTATTATTGTGAGGGTGGGGTAGAAGGGGCCCCCCTACAGATCGACACTACTTCTCTTCTGAGGAGGGTTAGGAGGTGCATGGTGCCCGAAGACAGACACACATGCTCACATACATACACAACAGTAGTGGGCTATGTTAGCTTCGGCTGCATCCATGGCTGGAAATACTACACTTGGACTGATACTTCTGGAAACGATGCAACTCAGAGGAAAGCATCCATCTTCTGACACACTCATTCATACACACGCAAACATACACAATGACACGATTAAATAGCTTTTAACCAACACGCCGCTATACTAAGGAGGACTGGAAATACATAAAGACAGGAAATGATCGCGTAACCACACACTCATGCATTTAGACTGAGAGTGAGAGAATGCAAGACAGGCATTAAACTCAGCGTGACCAGCTAGCTTGTGCTGCCGACCCTCTGTGCTAAAATGGTAGATCCCAGATTTCTCCCCATGCAATTTGCCACCAGCAACCATTGAGGAAAAACAGGAAGAAGCTGAGGAAAATAGAAGATGGATGCAGGAATAGAGGAAACATAGCAATTTCCTTTTTCTGAGATGGAGCGCACACACAAACATAAAAAGACACAAGCATAGACAAACACAGAGGAGGCGGGAGGATGGTGGTGGTACTTACATGAGGACTCTGTGCCGAACATGGCTGGGCCGGGAGCTGTGATGGACAGAGAGGAGGAGGAGGAGGAGAAGGAGGAAAGAGGGGAGAGAGAAAGGGGAGGGTAAGAGAGAGAGAGAGGGAGGTTGATGAACAGGCAGCTACACAGCGGGGGTCATCAAAGCAACACAATGCAGCCAGCCGGCCGTCACTGCCTCCCAGACGGCCAGATGCCCTAGCTTCGCTCTCCGTCGTTGCTTTAAAAGCCCTCCTCCACACACACGCGCACTCAGTAAGTCCAGCCGCAAAAAAAAACCCAGAAAACAAAAGGCCTTGTGGAGGACTAAATCAATAAACAAACATAAAATAAAAACAAAGAGATATCCTTCAAGCCAAGGTGATCTGGTAAAATCCAGACATGGAGATGTGGCTAGTTATCGCATCTCTCCTCTTTATGCAGTCTATAGCCTCCTTCTCATCCTCTCCTCTCTGTCACTCTCTCAATTCTCATTCCACTGTAGGATTTACTCATGAAAAGGGAGGGAGGGAGGGGGGTGAGAGAGAGAGAGAGAGAGAGAGAGAGAGAGAGAGGAGAGAGAGAGAGAGAGAGAGAGAGAGAGAGAGAGAGAGAGAGAGAGAGAGAGACTTTCCCAGGGAATGGAGAGAGAATGGATGATTGAAAAAAGAATATTCTGGTGAGGAGCTGCTGCTGCTACTGCAGCCGCTGTAAGACAATAGCTAAGCAAACAGAGACTGACGTCACAACAAGGGGTTGGGGTGCAGGGTGGGGGCAATAAAAAGGCTGACCGACTGTGCCGCTGCTAAATGGAGAGAAGTGGGTAAGGAGGGAGAAGCAGCTAGAAACATGGAGAAAAGGGGGAGAATGGCAGAAAGGGATGAAAAGCCTACAAAATAGCTGAGCAGGAGCTGGAAGGACAGAGGCAAAAAAGGGGTAAGATGGGAGAAAGGAGTAGGAGGAGGTATCAGAGGGAAAAAATAGAAAGAGGGAGAGCAAGATGGAGATGGAGAGGAGCGGGGACAGATAAAGAGATACAGAGGGGGAGGAGGAAGGCAGCTGGAGCAGAGGGGGGCATTGGAGGAGAGGAGAGGGAAGCAGGCCAGTCAAAATGGTTTGTCTACTATTTGTCTGTCCACACACACACAGACACACAGGAGCAAGCAGAAGCACCATTGGGGGCAGGGGGCTGCGGTCCGTCAGTTGGACAAATTGAAATGAGTATGGAGTAAAGCATTGGAGACTGCTGCGTGTTTACCTGCTGTTAATACAACATGCACTCACCGGGCTTTCAGGGAGTCAGAAAAAACTAATTTTCTGATGTTATCACAACATTATCAGTAAAAGCTGCATTTAAGGTAAAAATATTGCATCAAAAATGTTGAATAAATGTCACGTTAAATCATATCTAGTACTTACTCTGCTATTCACTTAGAAAGCAAAGCAAATATAGAGAAATCTATAACATAAAATGACTAAGCCCTCAAATCCTTACATGCCTAAACAAAACACATTACTTGCATGGCGTAAATGAAAACAATTGTAAATACTGTATGTTTCCAATAATGTGATGCACACATAACGAAAGACTTAATATTAAAAGTTTTCAGAAAGAACATTTTAAGACTAATTTGTGTCTTAAATTTGAATTGGACTCGCAACCAAATATAGCCAAGTATAGATCACTAACAACCTCTAACGTCTGTCTTTTGTCTGACATGGGAATGAATACAATCAGAATTCACTCCCGGGTCAAATGATTCTGCAGTAGAAACAGGTTTTGTGATGAAACATGACATCTGCTATTTCTAAATAAACGCAACTGAATTACAGTAAAATAGATATCATTTATTGATGTAATGAATTTCCCTCCATAAATCAAAATCATAAATCGCATTCACAAAAATTGGACGGCTGTGATGTCAGATTGATATTTTACTATCCAAATCAAATAAATTTATCCAAGTTAAGTGTAGGTGTCAAATTTGAAGAAATGCAGTCTTATTATAAGATGCTAATGTACTTGTGGCTAGCTAGCCATGTAGCCAGCTACGTTGAGCTAAACAGAGAGCATTCACAAGATTGTACATAAGCAGATAGGTGCGTATGGAAAGCCCCAAATCACAACGCCTGAGGTCACAGCTGTCGCTAGTGCAAGGGCAAATAAAAAAAAAGGAACCTTGGTCGCTGTATTCAGGACATTTGAATCCTTTCAGAGCTCTAAATTTAAATGATTCAAGTTTTTCCAGCCTCTTTCTGGATGCATGGATACACTGATGTAGTAGTGGTGAACTTACTACAAGAGGTAAATCTCATTATTGATGCATACAGTACAATTTTAATGAAGACTGAAGTATGGAGCCTTTAAATGTAGTAAAGTGCACAAAACCCAGTATCAGTGCAGTAGTGGTGCATAGTGAGCCTGCTTTGAGCATATGAATGGGTACAGTGGTGAGTCCGTACAACAGCCTGCCAAACTAAATAGATGGGAGGTCAGCAAGACGTCCTTGTGGGCCCCGCTGTGAATGGCGTGAAGCTAGCTAGGATGTGGATTAGCTCAACAGCTGAATAGGGGAGCGTGTACTGATGGAGGCCTCTGTTCTTTTGTGTCTCATACCCAGTCGCCTCCTCCTCCTCCTCCTCCTTCTACCAAGGCTTTGTGCTTCGAGAACAGGCAAAAGACCCTGAATCTACTCCTGTTTTACTGCCCAAAAGATCTATAGTGGTGCCAAGTTGCCAACTTGTCCATATCTGCTTTTGGGTTTGGATAATTCAAAATATGTTTTTGATACTTTGTACCATGTCACCTGGGTGGATAAGGGGTAAATGATCTGTATTTATACAGGGATTTTGTAGTCCACTCAAAGTGCTTTACAATTTTGCCATTCACACATGCATTCATAGAGTGCATTATTGTGCAGCACTTTCTCTATCACAAATTGCCGGCACAGTTGTCAGGGAGATTTTGGGGTTCAGTAATTTGCCCCTGCCACTCCATCCAACTCTTATCGGAGCTGTGTAGGGAAGAAACAGCTCAGAAGTGGTGGGACAGTGTTGGCTAAGCAAGGCAGGAGTAATAACACACAGTGGTTTTCAAAATCAATGTTAATACACACTTTATTGTGGTAACATGCAGTAGCACCCTAAACTTACATTACTTAATTCTAGGGCTGACCTCAATGACTCCAAGCTTCAATACTTCAAATGTTGCCAATCAACATACAGACCAGTAATTGTCAGACAAGTACGTTCAATCTTTGTGATATATCCCAAAAGGGGCGGCTGTGGCTGAGGGGCGGCTGTGGCTGAGGGGTAGAGTGGTCGTCCTCCAACCTGAAGGTTGGCGGTTCGATTCCCAGTCTGAACCATCTGCATGCCGAAGTGTCCTTGGGCAAGATGCTGAACCCCAAATGCCCCCCCCTTAGAATAACAAAGTGCTGGGATAGATGCACTGTATGAATGTGTGTGTGAATGGGTGAATGTGAAACTGTAATGTAAAGCGCTTTGAGTGGTCATCAAGACTAGAAAAGCGCTATATAAATGCAAATCCAAATCCAATCCATTTACAAATAGTTTAGCAAATCACCTGAAGAATGCAAGTAAAGCTGAACCATCATTAAACTCGGATCCCAAAGTCTTACAAAGAGCGACAGACAATATTTTAGAGCTTCTGCTGTATACAACATAACACTTTCGTTCACTGTTCAATGTTAACATTGTGAGTAGTGACTTTCTTTTACAAGACGTGTCGAACCTTTCTCAAAATAAAACACCAACGGCAATAGTTTCTGTAGGTGTTTTACTCCGTAGACTAATCTCTATTAACAGCTATCTGTAAATGAACGCAGATAAATTAAAAAGTCTTTTGCCGATGCAGTCCAGTCAAGGTTTTCCACTTATTTCGCTCTCTTCACGGACCATTTACCTGTTGGCAACCAAAGATTGCTCAAACATGGTTGGTCAACAAGAAACAGCAACCAGAAGGCTTCTGGTCTCAAACTCTGGCCTGCATAATCATAAACAGAATCTGTTTAGACAATCACTGATATAGTGAGACCAGCCTGCTAACAAACTATAAAATGTAAGTAAAATGTATGTCCTCGTCCTGGCTTAGGCTATGAATATTCACCAGTAATTCTCACTGAAGATTCAAAGTCCAACAGATGGTATTTAGAACAGCTCTACTCGATTCATAAACCGTAGGCAGGACGAAGACCTTGTAGAGCTACAAATTTCAATGGAAGTCTTCATCTGATTAAACTTATTTAGTGACTAAATAAACTAATTGGATATCTGGCAGTACAGATTGTGACACCATACACTCTTGAAATTTCTTTTTTGAAAGGAGAATTTCAACATCCTGCATCACTGTCACCATTCTACTCCTACAAGCTGCCGTTATTCAGTTTAAGTGTGATTGAGTCACAGCTTGTCCATGGTTTCACACCCTGACACCATGCTCTGCATACATGCTACAGCAGTGGCCGCCAACCCGTCGATCGTGATCGACTGGTCAATCTCAAAAGTCTTCACGGTCGATCCCTGTACCGCTCTGGATTCACTGGTGTCTGTTGCACCATGGATCAGCTCTGTGTCGCTTGTCTGTGTTCAACCGGGCAGCCTGCCTGCTGCTGGCGGCAGAACTGCAGGTAAATCTACTGCATTTCCTTCAATACAAGTCGGATTATGGACTACACTAAATGTCAGGACTCTACGGTATGAAGACGTGCTTTTTCTGGTCTGTTAATAACAATCAAAGCCCTGTTAGACCAGATGAATGGATCCTAAAAGTGAAACGCCGAACTGCTTTTACTTTGAAAGGAATTCTTACATACAATACATTTGAGACATAGACAGATAAACATTGTGGTTCACAGTAGAATAAACAGAAAAAAAAAGATTTCGCCAGAGTTTAAATTTGTATCTGTTGAATTAATGGTATAAACATAAATGGTTGTAAAACTTGGAATGAATCCATTAAATTGTTTAAAAAAAAAGAATACATTTTTTGAAAAGTGAAATATTTGCAGGAGCGGAAGATGCAATGCTTCATACTATGTAGTATACAGGATTACTTTTATACAAGGAAATAGTCACTTTTATGGCCATGGATCTTGGGCTTGGAAAGGTTGGTGATCATTCTGCTACGGGATTACAAATACATTGCCATAACAGTGGTGAAGTCCACATGAATGGGAGTGCTAATTGAGTCAGATACTGAGAAAATAAAAATGTTTTATGGTTCAATGAATGCTTTACTTAAAACAGTACTCCTCACTGCATCAGTAGAACTGCATACATTAGCCATTTATTCCTGAACAATGTACACCTCACCCCGCCCCCGCTTCCATTGCAAAGTACCACCCCAAAAAGGCATCTCCTTCTGGTTGCTAGGTAACTGAAAATAAGCATAAGAGGAGTGTGGCTGTCCTTCGGCGGGGGAAAAATGAGAAGAAGGATAAAAGATGGGGCATAAGAAAGCCAGTCGATTAGAGGGCTTAGACCAGATACTCAAATATCAAGAAGATTTGATATTGTGTTGATAATACGGCCTGAAAGTCTTAAAAGCGGAACATCAAGAAAAAAAAGTGGTAAATATTTAAATTTGCCATCTGCCTTAGGCTTCAACAGTTTCAATCCTTGATTGATTAAATCATGTTAATTCCACTGTAAAGATAATAACATTCTCTGCATATTAGGGGTGCAACGATTGATCGATGTAGTCGCCAATGATGATTTGTTGGTTCAGCTGAACTACATGTCGATTTACCTGAGGTGCTGATGGAAGAGGCTGAGGAGTGAGCCATCACACTCCCTTCCTATCTCTGAAAGTCGCACATGTGCAATAATGACAAAACATAGACCAATGGTGAGTCCGTTCCACCGAGTATCAGAAAGTCAAAAGTATGGGAGAATTTCACCCTTTATAAAGCCCGAAAAAAAAATGACCTGCAATGATTGTAAGGAGGACCTTGCTTTCCATTGAAGCAGGACACGAGCATTTGAAGAGGAGCCAAGTTTGACATCGGAACAGGCCCACCTCGGTAAGATAGCCTGTTATCTAGCTTGCTATGTAAACGGAGTTGTCTTGGCAACTTCCTCAATACCTGTGTACAGGATTCTAGTATCTATTACAAAATATGGCTTGAATATATATACAAGTTTAAAAGCATAATGTTATCCTATTGCCTGACAAACGTCTTTTTAATCCAAATTATGCAGTCTAATGAAGACTATAGTTTTTGTTGATGTTTTTATTGCTGCTACTCTCAATAGATTAATCAAATATCAGGATAGTTGTTAGTTGCAGCCCTACATGTATGGTGTATACACCAACATGTTCTTAGGAAAAATGGAGCAAAGAAGCATTTTCCACCTAGGTAAGTGTGTCTAGCATCTTTTAAAATTCACCAGCCTTTTTTTAGAGTTCTACCAGCTCAATATTTTTAGTACCACTACCTCAGAATCACACAGTTTTTCCACCAATGGTTTTAATAAAGCTGGTAAATCAGCCAGTCAAAGATTTTTTTTTCCTATTAACCCAGTTCAACACTTGATCAGTATACTAAGTTTATTTGCACCTTGTGTATAGTATGACATTACTAATTAAAAACAAGCTTCAGAGTTTGGTCCATGTCCCATCTGCTGACAAGGAGAATTTGGAATTTAAGAGGATTACTGTAGCTAGCCACCAGGGGGTGGGTCAGCGAGAAAATGATACAGAGAGGACACACAAACAGTGACACAATGAGTTTTCTTGCTGAATACAAAGCTCACAGTAGATTAGCATGACACCGTAAGAATGGCTATGGGGAAATAAGACATGTATAATGATGTCAGTATTTCAGATTTTCATATTAAAGCCAGCGTTGGTAAGCCGAGAATAGAAAAGCAAGAGCAGGCTACACTTTAAAAATATGCAACTGACCCCCAGAAACCCCCAAAACACATAAACAGGAACTTTTCTCGCTTGATTTCGTACTGGAAGTAATTGTCTATAGCAGAACTCTGAGTTTTGGCGGCACTCTGCCATTTTTCACAAGGAAAGACAGGGTGCATGCAGGCAGACAGGATTGGTTAGTGGCAGTCAATCCGAATTACATGATTGGAAATGTTTTTTACAGTTGCCAGGGTGACTGACACCACCTTTTCTGTATTTATTTTTTTCAGACAACAATTTATTGATGGCCGGACATGAAAAGGATTAAAAAAAATAAGATAAAAAAGAGTTTCAGAAACAAGATGCCAACCCTACCGTTAATGTCAGTACCGAAAAGGGTTCGACTTAAATGCATCTCAGATATAACCAAAGCTGTTAGGCTCAATGCAGCTGGCTCCATGGCTAGCTAGTCACAAGGACCTTAGATAAGTGTCATGTAATGAGGCTTACATTCAAATGTTATAAGACAGGGGTCAGCACTACACAGGCGATTTCTTATTAAAGCAATATTCAAAGGTTTTGCCGTCTCGCAGCCTGTGTTATTTAGCTTGATTGATGTTAACAACTCCCAGCCACTAGGTGCCAGTAATGCACCATAGGCTGGATGCCAACTGCCATTAAAAAATAAGAAGAAGAAGCCTTCCAACCAGCGCTGCTCGCATTTTCCCACATGAATCTCTGTGAAGTGAAGCCGTTCAGATGTATTGTTGATGGCATGCCTGCTAGCTAAAAAAATGAAGACACAGGCATTTCAGCCCTAATGGGCAGAAGACTATGGCTTCGTTTTTCAAAAGGACTGTGCTATGTGCACGTTATTTTTTGAAAATGTTGCGTCCCGAACGTCCAGTGTTAGGCATCACTTTGAGACAAAGCACGAAAGAAGTTTCAAGGATCAGGCCGATAAGAGAGAATCAATCAAACGTGCAGTGTCCAGGTATGGGAAGCAAGCCAACTCTCTAAAAGTCTTTGCGACTGCCAGAACCAGGCAACTGAAGTACGTTTTTCGCAATTCTGAATAGGAGTGTGGTTGGTGGGGTTAATGACAAACTTATTATTGCAATCATAATGAGATGAATATGTTTCTCTAAAGTGTTGTTCTATTTACAGCCAATATGGATGGAATAAAATAACATGTCAGTTGGAAATATTAGTGTGGTTAAAAAAAAATGCATATGGCACCCTAGGTAACCAGAAAATTTCACACGGGCACTTATTGTCAAAAAGGTTGCAGACCTCTGCTATAAGAGATGACACCCTCAGAAACAGCCATGTTCCTAGTGATAAATTGCAATGTCATATCCATTCTACTCTCAAAAGGTGTGTGACTATCTTGTCATAATCTTTAGATGGTCTTTTGACCAGTCATTTGCCCACAGGGACCAGTGATTGGTCAATCAACTTGCCCTGTTGAGACTTTAACTGGCAACAGGGCATAGTGCAATCAACGTAAAACTCTGTAAAGTCATATTTGCTGGTGGTCAGATTTAGTATATAACTCTCGGTCATTTCCTAACCTGAAAGTGAAGTATGGATTGGGCTAGCCATATCCACAGTGCAGAAAACAACAGGGATTGGCATTGGATTTAATAACAGACAATCATTCCCTCTCTTTTTCCATCCAACAGGAGCTAGAATACCACAAAAGGAAGGTTGTTGAGGCTTTGATTACCTCCACTGGGTCCAGTTCAAACGCAGCATCATCATCCCCGAATTAACTGGGTCAGGTAGGCTGTCACTATCACTGCTGACACCAACTGGTCAAAACTGGGAACTATGTTTCTTCTGCTTCCCAGAGCTTCTATTACTAGACCACTAATGTGTTGACAACCAATGAAAATCCAGCGAATTACAGTCTAGTGGTTTAAGACACTGGATCAAACCTTTTCCAACTCAACTGAAGCTGAAGAACAAATCTACTTTATAAGAATGTGCTTTTAACTTTGCATTAGAGACAGGACCACAGCATTCCAAACACTACTAATAAATAACTTCAAAGACAGAAACCCAATGAAGTGAATGCACAAAGGAAAAAGGCTTGATAACATGCAGGGGGAGTGGGCTGTCACTTCTTCTCGAGCAGTTCCTTTTGAGTAGTAGGACTAATCTGAATAAGGCCAAACGAGCTAAGCTCAGTCAGGGTGGATAATACAGGGAGGAAGAATTCTTTTTTTAAAAGACCCCATCCACTAAACATTCGCCAACCATATCTCTTCCTTTCCAGCAGTGTTGTGGTTTATTATTGCATTGATAAGGTAGTAGAAAAAAAATTGTGTCGTTAGGAAAGAGTAATGCCAGTAATCTCATTTTACCTATTTTTTCAGCTAAGGGAATACAAAATACTACATCCCTACCCACACAGAGGTGTAGTTGCAGCTGTAGTAAAAGGTGTGGTTCCACATAATCTTTATTTTGGGTTTATAAGCTCTTATTTCCACCACTGCAAGGGAGTCCTTTTATTTCAACACATGCCTAAAGTCTACCTTCTAGTAAAGAAGGATCAATGTCCCGTCTAGAAAAAACTGGCAATTTGGACCAAGTGTTAACTTCATAACTGTACTTACATGGGAGTGCCCTGTACAGTCAATGCTTTTCTCTGCTTCCTGAGGCTGACCAATGCTATTACTCAGATTCTTGTTAATTTTATCATATAGTTTGCATAGATTCAAATATGTGCAGGCAGTCAAATCTAGAGTATCTATGTAAACACAGGCGAATGAAAATGTCATTCATCATACCGTCTCTGTATGCAAATCAGGAAGCCAGGATGAGGGACACAGGATGGAGAACCCCTGTCTGTGGCCATTAAACTTTTTCTTTGGCATATAATCAACTATTAAACAGAGTTAATGACTCATTAAGTTCATAAGGTCAGCACCTAAGGTGAGTGTACTGTTATGGTGGAACTACACCGGTTAGGCTTGCATAATCAAAAAGCCTTGCTGCAAGAATCCTCATTATGTGCAGTATATCTGGGTGTTGGCGCTTTTGACAAATTTTTCACAGAAAAATAAAAATGGTGAAAAATTGCCACAACCTCCAATATTTCTATGAATGCAGAGTATAAGATGAACTCTGGAGACCATTTAGGTTGTACGTTTTAATGGGCTGCTCTGTTTGCATACAATTAAAACACAAACCATTGGGTTGATACTAATGGTACAAAACAGTCTCAATCTTCCTCTCACTAGGCTCCAGGCTGCAAAACCCATATCTCAGCTTGAGTGAGATGCTTTCAATTTTTTAACGGAAACCATCACTGTACTTCAGTAACAGAGTCTTTGACATTTTGACGAGCCAGGGTGCCTACACAGCAGCAGTGACCTTTCCCTCTCTTGGCCACAGCCCTTACTGTCATGGTGGGTCAGATATTACAGGGCAAGCTGTGAGGGCTTTGGAGTGTTAACTTGAAATACCACTTTGGGTACTTCAAGGTGCAAAGGTTTTAAGGGTGATCCAGGTTTTCTGATGTGGATGATCTCAGTGAGTAAAGCTCAGTGAATGGACGAAAACAAAAAAACTGACTGATTGTAGACTCCAGGCAGAGCAGTCTGGCCTGGCAAAAGGAGTGCAGACATTTCTGGAGGAGATCTTGTTACCAAAGCGGTGCACAGATGCTAAATGAGTGTTCCTGACCAGTTTGATCTGGCCTTGTGATAAATGTGTGCTGTGTCTGAGTGCGTCACATCATTCAGCTAACTCTGAGCATTTATATATGGGTAATTGACAAATAAGGGTGAAACAGTATTTTTTTAAATAAAGACCTAATGAGGATTATAGTTGTATGAAAGTATAATGTTCAAATGTGAATTTTTTGTAAATTTTTTGTATAATTTTTTATAATTTTTTTTGTATCATTTCATTATTTTTTAAGCTTTTCTTATAGCTTCAGCCACAATTTGTCCTGCGGTGTGACATGTCATTATGACAAAATTAAAATATTTTACTATTATTGATTTCAAGTACAAATCAGGTATGTTTAAATTTTAAGAAGTACTCTTTCAGAATGACAGAATCACAACAGGACATGGCCGTCACACCACAGGACGTTTTCATCCTAGTGGGCATTTTGAGTCATTGCTATACAAGACTGACCTTAGCTATTATGCTAACTGAATAATAACACCGTTTCAACCTTAATATGTTTAATTTAAAAAATATATTTTTTACAAATTTTGAACTACATCCGTCACACTACAGGACTCTCAAAAAAGGACATTCATTGTCTGACAAAAAGAGTGAAATTTATGAAATTTATCAGAGGTTAACACTCACTTGGTAGGGGGATAAAACTAAGGACCCCTATAGTTGTCCATGTAACTGCCGTTTTAAAAATCTGATTTTCCATGTCACACCACAGGACAGCATTTGTGTCACGAAAGGTATTTTGCTGTAAATACTAATATAATAGTTTTGTGCATACTAAAACCTAATATTAATAAAGTCATTATATACAATATAATGCCAAGGCAATTATTAGCTGCTCCAGATATTTCTGGTTTTTTTTGTTAATATGTAAGTTTAATGCTTCACCTATGTTACGGTCACACCGCAGGACATTTTGCGTATTCACCTTAAAATATAATCAAAACATAACAGATATTTCATATAAAATCATAAGTTTAAAACAAAGTACCATAATATGCCTCATATCCATGTGTTGTTTAAGTGGCAAAATGCATCTAAATAAACATTCACACTTAATTACAGAAAAATCATGCGTCATGTCATCCACCCATATACTCGTACATTAAAAAAAAATATATATGTTCTGTATCTTGATTTTGGTCTGAACTGTAACCCTTAGGCTAGTGTCTGTGTGATGTATGGATGTTATTATTCCCCTATTGCACTGTGACATCTACAATAAATTTGCCTGAACTTCTCCAGACCTATTTGTATATTTGTTTTAACTTTTTCTTTGCCTTTAGAGCTGTGGGATTACCTTGTTCTTTGTAAAATTCCAGGCTAACAATGTTAGAACTGTTTTGCATAGAAAAAGTCTGTTGGAAAAAAATCTAATCTTCAAAGAGATTCAGTTTCTATTTCTGATGCATCAATTATTTCTCTGGGGAAAATGAAGCCTGGGAACGATGCCCTGCAGAATATGTCTGAACCCAGATACAAGTTTTCAAGTTGTCAGAATGCCAACGTTCTCCACAAAAACAGTAAGACACTTCATATAGCCTTTCTTAAATTGAAGCACTGCTCAAATGGTCACTGGAGGCTACAAGCAGTTGATCTGTTAATACAAAGTAGCTGCTCTTTACAGTCTGACGTTTTGAGCCTTGTGGCTACACAACTAAATTATAATTCCTATTACAGAGTCCAGGACCAATTATCTCTGGCAACTGAGCCACAATCTTATTATAGCTTGTTGCTGAGTTTAGCAATCCTCAGTTAGGAATGGGGTCTACCTTCTTTTGAGCTCAGCTTAGTTCAACTTCCAATTTGAATGTAACATTCGACAGAAATGAGATTTAAATGCTGGTACAAGAATTCAGTAGAATGATGTTGATAACACGGTCTTTATGCATTGTAAGCATGATAGTATAGTTGAAGCAACAAGTTAACAAGTTGCCAGCCCATTTGTTTCTCGATGCAAGTCCACTAAAAAAGGTCTTCTTCAGGACCACAGATGTTTTTTCGAAATCTTCTCGTAAATTTTGAGTGTGTAACGTTTAGGTTTATTGGTAGAAATTGAATATAAAATAATCCTAGTGATGTTTTCACTGGTGTGTGTTTTCTTTACCCTATAGCAGGACCTTTATATTTACATCGGGAGTGGGTCCTATCTACGGAAGCCGATTATGGCATTGATTATGATTCATGGCTCACTTCATACAGGTTTTATTTTTTCTAACAAAAACGTGGTTGTGTATATGTGTGTGCCCCCGCCTCTCACACACTGTCTCCAGCTAAGAGAGAGAGAGATCTGGATTAGAAACAGCAAAAATGTAGAATAAACGTATGTCTTCATCAGTTATGGACTAATATCTGCAAGATAAAATTATGCAGCAATAATAAATTGTAAACTTATTTTCTGAAATTATCCAGTAAATTTAGCAGAACAGATACTCTGAAGCTTATGGATACTAAAGTTTTTTACAATTTTGCTATAGGTTTAATGTTGGTTTTTTTTTGTAAACCAATCCCTCTGCAAACCTCTTGTTTTATTCCCCATGGGAGTCTGTCTCTCTCCTAGTATTATTATAGCTACTGCTTTTGCCACCTATGGGGGACACAACATCCAGTTATCTGGGGGATGCCAAAAGTACTTCTGGGATATGCTACAAACTGCTAAGTGAATTAAAATGGGAGGAGACCAGCTGAGGGAAAGTTGCTGGTGTGACAACCTCCTGCTAGTTTCGATGTGGAATTTGTTTTGTAAAAGGGGGAAGGGGAATTAGGAAGATACCTCTGTCTGATGTTAATGAGGAAGAGGAAGTGAAAGTACGTTATCAATGAAACACATCACATAAGTCAAGGCTGAATAACAAAAGGTGCGTCAGGTTACTGAGTGGATGTGGATTTTCAGTTCAGTCCAACATCACACTATAAAGTTACCTACATTAATAAAACTGGCAGCAAAGTGCAATGGCCAGGATGTCATTTTTTAAATCTGATCATGCTGATTTATAGCTTTGGTCTAAAACACAACTTTGCAGAAGATTTGTCCATCTTTACTCACTACACGCACATCAGACAGCTCAGAAGTATCAAATCTGACTGCAGCAACATGAAACATTTTCATTTGACTATGAACATAGGTCAAAATTGAACTTGATGAGGTGAAAATTGATCCATAATCCTGCCGGTGTTATGTAAAACCACAGAGGGGTGATATTTGTCCAAGGGAGCTAGTATAGTTCAGAAGTAATGTGTTTTTCCTGTTTGTAATCGTGTCTATTGACAGAAATGTCTAATGATCATAATGATAAACAGTAGGCGATGCAATCGTAAGTCTTCATCAGTTATGGAATCTCTTGAATCGTAGCTGAATACCAATAACTATTACTAAGGGTATAGTGATTTGAATGATTACTCAGAATAATTGGAAATGATCCAAATCATCTTGTATGTTTTCCGGAGTCATGCAGGATGTCAGGTGTGTGTCAGACTCAACTCAGGAGGCAGCGGCTGACCACAAACTGAACACTTACACATTCTCTGTGCAGTAGGGGCCGGAATGAGAGTCAGTAGCCGAAACAGTGATGCCACATCGTAAAACCTGCAAAGCCCGAGCTGCTGCTTCTGACTGTTCAGTCCCAGCACATGCACAGTATGCACACTACCAGTGAGGCTCCTCGGCCAGCCGCTGTGTGCCCACAGGCTCTCCTGACGTCTCTGGTTGCAGCCAGCTGGCTTTGCTGAAAGAGCACATTCTTCCATCTGCAGCTCGGCACACGGTCGCAGGAGACTCATCGCTGGCTGCCGGGAGAGCGGGGAGACACACGCTGCCAACAGGAGCGCTCAAAGCCCCGCCGAGCAAACACTGCAGGTCCACAGGGCAAAACAAGCAGGGCTCAACCTCCCACCAAACCCAGGGACTGTGCAACTTGTGTGTGCGTGCTCACAGTGCAGCCCCCCCCAACAGAAGGTTCCCCCTGGAGAGCAAACCTGGTCCAGCATGAATGATAACAACACCGGCACACCACTGACACTGGGGAGCCCTGCAGCAGCAGATAGGACAGCATTAAATACAATGCAGCCATCTGATGACTTGTGGTGGTGATGGTGGTGGGAGAAAGGAAGTTAACTACATGTTCACTGGGAATATCCCACTGATGCTCCGGTGTGCGTGTGATATCACGCACGTCTCCGAGCTTATACATTTAAACTTGGCTAAGAGTTAGCCACTCATCCTGCTAGCTAAGTGCTAACGTGAGCTAGCGTTTGCAGAGCATTAAAAGTTCTAAGGAAAGTAGCAAAGTGGAGCCGTCGGCGGCGTTGGTTGTAGCCGTGAAGGCGACGTGTGTGCGGGCGCTCACCTCAGTTAGTGTGCGTGTGGAGGCAGGTTGAAGGCGGACTCGTAGCTAGCATTTCTCCCAGCAGCAGTTCGACATGTGTCCAGTATCCAGCAGCAGGACTGACTGCGGACGTGTCTGTCTGCTAACGTTAGCCACCGGCTCGCTAACCTGTACA